>JAPXFQ010002813.1:0-1200000 GCA_028564705.1 Apricaphanius iberus
TAGTCTTGAAATAATTTGTTTATATGTACGTAAAAAGGGAAGGACTGTAGTGGGACATTTTTTTCAAGATTAATTATATTTAGTGATAAGTAATTTATAGTAAACACGACCAGGGTATATAGCATATTGCTGGTGATGAAGTTTACCTTTAACCTACACTGAAGGACTCCTTGGTTGTTCATTTTGGCTACCTGATATAACACACACACACAGGCAGGCAGGGACACTGTGTTGGCAGGAGAGAGCACTGGCCCAGCAGGTCTTTTTGTGCTGTCGAGATAGATGTGTTGGAGCTCCAGCGGAGAGTGAATCATCCTTGTCCTTATCTTCCTCTCTTTGGAATTCTCCCATATCAGGATCACCAATAAACGGAAGAGCTGCAAGTGACACTGCATTTATGCAGCAGTGTGCCTAACACAAACACAAGATGGGGGAGGGATGCGTGGTTCCAGCAGGAAAATAGATCCAACACTAGATCCTGTTCAGTTCATAGATCTGCTTTATTTTATATCGGTCCCCCCCATCCAGATGCCTCTAGTGGTTGATCTTTAATTAGTGCCAGCATCCATTGTAGAGCATTATGCAGGAGGGACGCTGCAGTAGCCTATTCATATTGGTACTCTACACAATTTATGCATCAATAAGCGCAATTGCTATATAGTCTTAGAACATACCAATATCTAAACATACTGTGATATAATTCTTGTGTGCAACATGTTTTCATTCAGATTCTCATTTGTATTGTCAGTTCAGAGATGGGATGAGAAAGGTAAGCTTTTGGTTGAGTGTATGTCTGTGTGCACAAAGCTCTACAGGTCTGTAGAAGTGGCTTACATTCACAATTTTGCTATCTCTCCTGCTGCACTGTCAGTGTAAATTCAAATGAAATTCAAAAATACATTTTTCTGATCCCAGAGGGGAATTAAGTGTTGTTGTAGCTCATAACTAATTAATACATTTTTCAAGGAGTTGTAGACCATGAATGCTGCTGGGAGAAAAGATTTCCTGTAGTGGTCTGTATTGCATCGAAACTAAAGAAGCCTCTGACTGAAGATACTCTGTTGCTGTAGGATAGTCTCATAGAAAAGGATGCTCATGATTGTCCATAATCATTTTAATTTAATGAAGAATCCTTCTTTGCTCATTATCTCCACTTGTTCCACAGATGTCCCCAGGGCCCAGTTGTTCAAAGGTAATCCAATCGGATTTTGGATAACGGATCGGTTTAAATCTTGAAAATGGGTTGATCAAAAACAAAAATGGATTCTGAGATTGGATTAGATCACGTAATCCAATCTTGGTTTTGATCTGGATAAAACCCTCAGTTTGGGTTGTTCAAAACTTTTTAGTAGGATCGGAATAAGTTTGATCCAAAAAAACAGGATTATTCTGATCCCAGCAGTTGGGAGGATTCAGGGGGGATTTCAGAAACAAAATGCAATTTTAATTAAATTCAAACTGGTCAAATAAATAACATTCATTGTGTAGTAAATATACATTTATGTATTGATATTTTTTAACCTACTTTTCAAACCATACAGTTGACATTTTATACTACTTTTCACCACAGACCAGTAATGTAGAAATAAAATAATCCACTCAATAGCTGTCAAAATCAAACAAAAGAGTATTCAATTCTAATTCTATTTGGAAACTTAATATTTACAGACACATCCAAAAATCATTGTTCAAAAATAGTTTCTGACAATGGCATCCCTTACTGCATGACCAGTCACTTTCTCATTCTGAGAAAAAGTCGGAGGTATGTCTTCGTTTTCTTTTTTTTTTTTTTATCTTTATTAGTGATTACTGTGGGTTCAATTTCCTGACGTCATGGACATTAAACTGAGACAAGAAGGAAGAAAGGAAGAAGGTGAAGAAAAGAAACCGGACCAGCAGAGGTGCGAACCGACGACACAAGACAGGGAGGCAAACAAAGAACACAAGAAAACATCCCAGTCCTCCACCTCTGCCGGACGGCAGAGAAACAGTAATACAAAACAAAAACGACAAACTGTACAGAACCAAACCAATAGTTCGGATCTAGTAGAATAAACTAAGAATTACACATTCACTACACACAAGCATTGATTAATGAACATAATATAAATGTTTCTGGTAAGCTCCTGTGAACAACTAACTAATGATGATGATAACCTCTGCTTAAGATATGTCCGTCCTCACCAATGTCCCCACACCCATGTGTGTGCGAGCATGCAGGTCGGAATAAGGTTTCCCCACGCAAGTGATTGATAGCTGGTGTAAGGAACCGTCAATCCGTCCTACAGGAATCGGCACAGACATGGAGGAGGCAGGAGATGTATGCATCCAGGGTCCCATAGAGTACAGAGGCCACAGGCGGATCAGCGCAGGGTCGATCACCCGCCAAGAGGGGAACAGATGGAAGCCCCAGGGGAACACCCACCAGCCGCAATGCCGCAATGTCTTCGTTTTCAGCTGGCTCAGCAGGTGCATCATTAACCTCATTGCAGAGAGGGACATTCCGCTTTGTAGCAATATTGTGCAGGACAATACAAGCAAGTATTATGTTGCACACTCCTTGGGGTTCCACTCGCAAGTAGTTGAGGCACGCAAAGCGCCTCTTCAGACCTCCATTTAAACGCTCAATGGCACACCTTGTTTTGGAATGAGCAGTGTTGAAGCGCGCATGCTCAGGTGTGTTTGGTGCAAGAAAAGGGGTCATCAGCCATGGTAGGAGCGGATAGGCACTGTCCCCTAATATTATGCCATCTGGTCTGGAATTTTCTGTATAGAGCGCTTTCCCTCAGGATACTTGCATCGTGGACAGACCCAGGCCCCTTCACAACACAGTTTGTGATGAGGTCAGCATCACCCACAAGTTGTATGTTTATGCAGTGCCTTCCCTTCCTCCCACTCCCACTGTCTCTCATGGGGGGCTTGTATAGACACGAGTGCAATCAATAACCCCAATAGTATTGGGCATGTTCCCCAAGAGTAAGAACTTGCGCTTGGTCTGGGAAATCTGGTCATCCCTTGGAAAACAAACAAACTGATTGACCAGGCTGGCCAAAGTTACTGACACAGCTTTCACCACCTTACTCACAGTTGATTTGTCCACTCCTATACTGTCACCAACAACTTGGTAAAAAGACCCAGATGCATAGAAACGCAGGGCAATGAGGACCTGCTCTTCCACTGACATACTGTGACTCCTTCTGGTTCTGCGTTGAAGCTCTGGCCTGACAAGGTCTGCAATGTATTTAATATCAGCATTCCCCAACCGAAACTGAGCATAAAGCTCCTCATTAGTGTATTGCTCTAGTGGTTTTGAACGCTCAACATACACCCTTCTACTGTATTCTCTCCTTCTAAAATGATAATGGCGATGGACTATACCTGCCATGTCAGTGGCCCTGTGTAAGTCCTCTGAGAAAGACTAAATGAGATGGCTGTCTGATGAGCTGATGTGTTTCACCTTGTTCTCAATCAATACTCTCCAGGGCCTATATAACATCTGTGCTTGGTGGTGCACAGGTGGAACCATGGACTCAAAAGGATCTAATTTCACAGTGGCAGAAAACCATGCACTGCTGGAAGGTGTAAGGCATCATTATGCCTTAATAGTAGGACGTTTTAGTTCTACAAAAGGAGGAGAACTGACCAACAAGAAGAAAAACGCTGTTTGGGCAGAAATCACAAAGAATGTAAATGCCACAGGATCTGACCAGAAGAGGACGACTGATCAGATCAAATTTAGATGGAAGAATCTAAAGACCAAAGCAACAAAGGACCACTCGGAGGCAAAAAAACACTCAAACAGGCAACAAGCCCTTCAAGAGAGGTGGATGACTTGGTTCTTGACATTATTGGAGGGGAGCATTCACAAGCACTACATGGGATTCAAGGTGTTGCAGGCGATGGTGAGCCCACAGCTGAAGGGAAAGGCGAATCAGATCCTAATGATGCAGAGGTAACGGTGATCCTTGATCTCAGTACAGTTACTTTGGAAGAAGTTGAAAATGGTGGATCTGCACAAGTAGAGACACTTACCACTGCAACAGGAAATCAAAGAGGCTTAAAACATCATTTGCCAAACAAAGATGATGATGATGCCTACAGGGCACTTCTTAAAAGAGAAACTGAACGAGCAGAGGTACAGTTTTGCCTGGCAGAGGAACAAATTACTTTAACCAGACTGCAGCAAGCCAAAGCCATACTTGAGATTCGTCTTCTGAAAGCACATCTTCAAATGTCTGATCATTCCACAGAAGAAGAAGGCTGAATGTGTGTGTGCTTTCCTCATGTTTCAAGGTTGAAATTGAAATATGGAATGTGATTATGGTCTGGCTGGTCAAAAGATATTGAAAATGGGATGTTTGTATTTTCTGTGCTTTCTTTTTGTTTGTTCAAATAAATACACTTGCTGGCTATTCTACTTGTTTGTTTTTACGTACCTAGTGGCCTTCTATGTGATATGCAGTCTAATTTAGAGCACAAATTATCTGGATTTGGTATTCTTGAAAATTTGGATTTGGATCAGACTGATCCAATCCTACTTTGCCTTGAACAACTGGGATAAAACTGAGACGGATTACATGATCCTGGATAACACAAAAGGGATTTCAAAATCCGGATAGTTTTTATCCCTATTTTTTTTTATGAGGTTATTGAGCTGTTTTAAGTCCATGGCTCTGATGCTGCTACCTCAACAGATGACGGACGAAGAGATAACACTCTCCACAACAGACTTGTAGAAGATATGCAGCAACTTGCTGCTAACCTTGAAGGACCTCAGCTTCCTCAAAAAGTACAGTTTGCTCTGTCCCTTTTTGTAGACAGCTTCACTGTTGATTTTCCAGGCCAGTCCGTTGTCCAGGTGAACTCCAAGGTATTTGTACTCCTCAACCACCTCTACTTCTTCTCCCATGATGGAGACAGTCTTTGACTTATCCCTGTTTCTTCTGAAATCTCAATCATCTCCTTTGTGTTCACATTCAAGTTAAGATGATTGTTTCCTTACCATGCCACAAAGCGTCTCACCAGCTCTCTGTATTCAACTTCTTCTCCATCTCAGATACACCCGGCAATTGCAGAGTCATTTGAGTATTTCTGCGGATGACGGGTCTCTATCTTATACTGGATGTCTGGAGTGTACAGAGTGAAAGGGAATGGTGAGAATACAGTCCCTTGTGGTGCTCCTGTGCTGCTGACCAGCTGATTTGACACACAATTCTTCAATCTTACACACTGTGGTCTGTTTTTCAGTTAGTTATTAATCCAGGCAATCTTTGAGGTCTCCAGCAATGTCTTCTGGACTTTCTGACAAAGCAAATAAGGCTGAATTGTGTTAATGCCCTGGAGAAATCAAAGAAAATGTGTCTCACAGTGCTGCCGGTTTTGTCCAGATGACAGTGGGTTGGTTGAAGCAGGTTGATGATGGCATCTTCAACACCAACTCCATGGCGATAAGGAAACTGCATTCTGGAACCTAATAGGTTCTAGTTTGCTTACACATGAGGGGCAACAGCAGTCTCTCCAGGACCTTCATGATGTGCAATGTCAGGGCAACAAGTCCTCTGTGTCCAAAAAGTGTGTAAGCAATGTCCTTAGTGTGCTTAAAGTTGCATACATTTTTCTGACATGTTTTTTTCTATAAATCCCAAACTTGGCATAGAAACTTGCTTACATAGTTTTCAGACCGTTTTGTTCATAAGCAAGCTTTATAAATGAGACCCTAGATCTTGTTTCTGGCTAAGTAAATCAGGCTACAGTACAATTTTCCAAACAAAATTGGCCCTTTAAGGAATTTTAAAATAAGTCTGCATATCATGACCATTTAGGCACTAGTGGTGTCACTGATTAGGTGCCCACTGTAGCAGAGAATTAACAAGAGATTGAAAATGGAACAAATAGGGATGGTTGTTGTGTTTCTATTTTCTATGCTGCTATGTTTTATTTTTTTATTTTTTTTGCGATGTTTTTTCACCAGCAGTTCTTGTAGTTTTACAGTGGGTAAGGAAAGTATTCAGACCTCTTTAAAATGTTTTTTTAATTAAAAAAATATTGTTTCATTGCCGCCATTTGCTAAAATAAACAAAATAAATAACAAAAGCTCCAGCAAAAAGCAATCACAAAGTCATCATGACAACACAGATCCTCTAAAAAGTTGAAAGAATTTTCATTCAACTCATATCTCTCAGACATCGATCTCAGCTGCTGATCTGTGCTCCTCATGCCAGTAATGATCTAACCACGGATCAACCATTCTGTTGAGACTCTGAATCTGATCTAGCCAACTCCAGCTCTCTGATCACCGTGGAGACCACCTGCTTCTCTGCTGCTTTACCGGCTCTCAGCCTTCTTCCTCCTAATACTGCAGGCTCACCGTGGCTTCTCCGATATACACATGCCGAGTTCGCCTACATTTCTACCTGACAAAAGCCTGCTCCAACCAGTGTGTGGAAGGAGATAACATCCCCGATCTCAGCTCCATTCCTCTTGGCGGCTGATAAAGACAGCCATTCACAATTTTCTGATGTCACAAATGTTGAAACTGCGGCTGGCACTGTGTCCTCTCTCCCCCTCTCTTTGTGAAGCCATGTCTGATTCTGGAGCATTCAAGCCCAATCTAGCCGACTCTTGCTCCAGCTCTCTGATCATTGCTGACACTTCCCGGTTCTCTTCTGCTATACCGGTTACCAGCTTTCTTCCTCCCTGACACTGCAGGCTTGTCGCGGCTTCTCCATCATGTCACACCCCAACTTCACTGTTCCACGCTGCATGGAGGGCGATAACAGCCCTGATCGCAGCTCCCTTCCTGTTGACGACCTGAGAAAAGTGTGCCATTATTCAATGTTTTCAGCTGTCCCAGATGGAAGAACTGCAGCCCATAACATGCCCCTTCTCTCCTCTGCTGTTGGCTAAGCTGTAGCTCGTATCAATGTAGATTCTCCCCATCACCTTAAAGCTTCAGCTTTAACTAAACCACAACCCTCCCTAAACACTATAAAAACACTTTATAAAGCACTCAGTATTTTTAAATATGGAGCTAGTTAAAGCAAAGAAAATAAAACATTATCTGAAATATTTCTAATTTTATGGAGAACAGTTCTGATTTTGCTGCTGTTACTGTTATTACATTCTGATACATCACTTCCAGCAAAGAACTCCAGGCCAATAAGCAGCTACTGCTGCTAGTAGGAGTAAGAGGGATATCACATTACTGGACCGATCAGTCATTAGGTGGGCATGTTGGGTTGCTTTGGCACGCTTTGGACCAAGGTAGAGGTAGTCCAAAACAGGGGTTGGCTCGGACAAGACACAGATAATGGAAACACGGCAGAATGGTTCTGAAGCTACCCGTTCCAGACTGTACTGACCTTGGTAGAAAAGGGATATTATATAAGGATGTTTTCCCTCTAGTTACTGGCTCCATTTCAGATATGATGAATCTATATTTAATAAATGGAAACATACCACATGAACCTAAGGTTGCTTTAATTGTTCTTTCTGTCTCTGCTCTGTCTTCACAAAACCCTACACGGTCGTGTCAGATGACCGCTTGTACTGAGTCAAGGTTCTCCTGAAGATTTCTCATTTACATGAATAAACTGGAATCTGTCGAACAGATATGATTTAAACCAGCCTAGTGCTGTTCCCTTGATCCCTGCAACATGTTCAAGCCTTTCTAAGAGAATATTATGGTCGACTGTATGAAAAGCAGCACTGAGATCCAAAAAGACCACAACAGTCACAAGTCCATTATCTGAGGCCATGAGAATATCATTAGTAACTGTAACCAGTGCTGTTTAAGTGATATAATGAGCTCTAAAACCTGACTGAAACTCTTAAAATAGGTTGTTACTGTTTAGATTTTCACACGTTTTATTAGCAACTATTTTCTCAAGAATTTTGGGTAAGAAAGGAAGATTAGATAGTAGTTGTCTTTGGACCAGAAGCTTTAAAAAAGAACCTGTTAAGTTACTCACTTCATCAGGATAGCATGGTATCAATTCTGTCACTATATATATATATATATAAATACGAATTAAAAATTCCCCTCTCGCCCGGTAGCTTGAGGCCTGGGAGCTTGAGGGTCCTCCTCAGTATCTTTGCTGTACCAAGTACTGCACATATCTGGACTGGGATATCTGAGGTTCTTCCAGGAATCTGCTGGAGCCATTCCTCCAGTTTGGGGGTCACTGCCCCAAGTGGTCCGATTACCACGAGTACTACTGTCACCTTCCAAGCCTTTTCTAGCTCCTCTCTGAGCCCCTAGTATTTCTCAAGTTTCTCCTGTTCTTTATTCTGTGTTGCCATCACTTGGTATTGCCACATCGACCAAAACGGCTTTCCTCTGCTCTTTATCAACCACCACAATGTCTGGTTGGTTCGCCAAGTTTTGCTCAGTCATTCTCCACCACCTTTGGAGGTGTTTCCCACTTTGACCTTGGGGTTTCCATCCCATACTCTGCACAGATGTTTCCGTATACTATGCTAGCCACTTGGTTATGACGTCCATGTATGCTTTCCCTGCCAGCATTTTACATCCTGCTGTTAAGTGCTGGGTTGTCTCAGGTGACTCTTTGCACAGCCTACACCTTGGGTCTTGTCTGGTGTGGTAGATCTGGGCCCCTATCGGTCTGGTCTTCAGAGCCTGCTCCCTTACTGCCAGGATGAGTGCCTCTGTGGTGTGCTGTAGGCCAGCCCTCTCTAGCCATTGGTATGATTTCTTGAGATCAGCCACTTCAGTTATGTTCTGGTGATGAATCCCATGTAGGGGCTTGTCCTCCCATGATGGTTCCTCCTCCAGCACCTCCTCATCTTGCTATTTTCTCAGGCATTCACTAAGTACATCATCCATTGAAGCCTTGTCCTTGATGCACTTATGGAGCTTTAATGTTTCATCCTGGATAGTGGCTCTTATGATCATCAGTACTCTGCCTCCCTCCTCACAGCGTGCGTCTAGTCTCAGGGTGCTGGATTTTGGATGGAACCCGCCATGCATGGTGAGGAGCTATCGTGTCTTATATCTGTGTTCTGTATCTAATCCTTGTGCCAAATTATTATTCCTGCAGGGTATCTGATCACTGGTAGATATAACTGTTTGTTGACTTGGACTTGCTCTTTCCATTAAGCTGGCTTCTTAGGACTTGCCTCACTCGTTGTAGGTATTTGGCTGTTGCTGCTTCCGTTGTTGCCTGTTCAAGGTTGCTGTTTGCCTGCGGTATTCCCAGGTACTTGTAACTGTCCTCAATGTCTGCTATTGTATCTTCTGGGAGCGTGACCCCTTTAGTGTGGACTACCTTGCCTCGCTTTGTGACTATCCTACTACATTTGTCAAGCCCGAATGACATCCCGATGTCATTGCTATGTGGATGAGAGAATCAATTTCCCGTTTGCTCTTAGCATACAGGTTGATGTCATCCATGTAGAGGAGGTGGCTGATCATCGCTCTGTTCTTGAGGTGGTATCCATAGCCAGTCTTGATGATTATTCGGCTTAGAGGATTCACACCTATGCAGAACAGCATTGGGGAGAGAGCATCACCTCGGTATATCACACATTTGATGGCCCCTTGTGTAAGTGGCTTGCCATTGGCCTCAAGGGTGGTACTCCAAAACCTCATTGAGTCCGCAATGAATGCTCTAACAGTCCTGTTGATGTTGTACAGCTTCAAGCATTCGTTGATCCATGTGTGTGGCATCGAGTTGTAGGCTTTCTTGTAATCAATCCAGGCACAGGTTGGTCTTTCAGTATTTGCATTCTTGGGCACCTGTTTTGTCAACCAAGAGCTGGTGTTTAGCACCTCTGGTATCTCTACCAATGCCCTTCTGTGCTTTGCTCATGTATTGATCCATGTGCCTGCTTATCTTAGCCGCAGTGATTCCTGACATGAGCTTCCATGCTGTGGAGAGAAAGGTTATTGGGCGATAGTTGGATGGGACCGCACCTTCGGTGGGATCCTTCTGGATCAGGATGGTTCACCCTTCGGTTAAACAGTCTGGGTGAGTCCCATCTCCTAGGAGCTGGCTCAGTTGTTCTGCCAGGCACTCATGAAGTGCTGTGAGTTTCGTAGCAAGTAGGCATGGATCATGTCAAGGCCTGGAGTTTTCATACCTGAGACTCTTTCTTGGATGTCTGCCACTGTGATATCTTCTTGTTTGTCTGGAGTCCCACAAGGCCCTATACTGGGTCCAATTCTATTCAGTTTATATGTCAATGACCTACCTGATGTATGTAATACTGTCAAAATCCAGTTGTATGCTGATTATACAGTTTTGTAAAAGTGAAGCTGCTGCAGTACTTTCTGGGGCTATGGTGCCAGTGTCCCACTGGCTCCATGACTCCTGTCTATATCTCAACACAAAAAAAAAATGTATGTTTTTCCCTCGACAGTCAGCAGAGGGTGAGCAACCATCTGTCTTGGTCAATGGTGAGAGACTAGAAGTGGTATAACAATTTAAATACCTTGGAGTGGTTTTTTACTCCAACCTACATTTCAAGCAACATGTAAAAAATATATCATATAATCAAATTTAGTTTTTCAAACTGTAAATATTTATGTTCCTTTTTGACAACAGAATCAACCAAGACATATATGCATGCTTTGATATTCAGTCATATGAGCTACTGTTACCACCTGGTCTCACACATCTGAAGCAGTCCTGAAACCACTAAAATCTCTATTTAAGAGAACTTTGAAAACAAGAAGCCCATACAATATCATTACTGCAATATTTTAAGTAAGTATAATAACCTGGATTTTGATGGTTATCAAATACTCATGGATGTTTGCCTCATTTATAAAGCTTTAAATAGTCCCGCTCCTCCTCCACTTGCAGATTTCATAAGCAAAAAACCTGGTCGAATAAATACCAGGGCATCATCCAGAGGTGACTGTAATATTCAGCGGCGCCAAACTAAGTTTGGGCAAATGGTGTCCTCCATTAGAGGCTCACAGTGTTGGAACATACTACCCGCCCAGGTTGGGAACTGTGGCACTTACTGTTCTTTCAAAAGCGCAGTGATAGCCTGGTTAAAAACTAATTAGGGATGCACACACAAGAAGACCAGCCGTTCTTATCCTTATTTTATTTTATTTCCTCAGTCTGACGATGAATTTATGTTGATCTTGATGTTTGGTGATCCAAGATGGCAGCATGTCCATTGTCTGCTCAGTGTCTCTCTCTGGACTAATTCGTTTTATGTGATTTTACTGCTTTTTATTGTTTTAAAAGTGGAAGTTTAATGTTTTTATTGAAATTACTTGACAAGCTTGCGAGAATTGTGTACTTTTAATGAGTTTAACTTAGCCTCTCCTACACCTGGGCTGACAGGCCTGAGCCTGCTATATCCACCTCCACATTGAGCCTGGGCTAACAGGCCTGAGCCTGCTACATCCACCTCCACCTGGAGCCTGGGCTAATCAGGTCTGAGCCTGCCACATCTACCTCCACCTCCACCTGGAGCCTGGGCTAACGGGCCTGAGCCTGCTACATCCACGTCCACCTCCACCTGGAGCCTGGGCTGACAGGCCGGAGCCTGCTACATCCACCTCCACCTGGAGCCTGGGCTAATCAGGTCTGAGCCTGCCATATCTACCTCCACCTCCACCTGGATCCTGGGCTAACGGGCCTGAGCCTGCTACATCCATCTCCACCTGGAGCCTGGCAAACAGGCCTGAGCCTGCTACATCCATCTCCACCTGGAGCCTGGGCAAACAGGCCTCAGCCTGCTACATCCATCTCCACCTCCACGCTCCATAGGTGAGTACAGTTAATAATATGCAGATCATGTCTGATACTTACTATAGTGGCACTAAATCTAGTGCAGCAGGGCATCCTGAGCCACCACTGTCTCATTTGGTTTTGGTCTTTAACTTAAATCTGCCTGGGGTTTTACCAAAACTTCAAGGTTTTCTTGTTTTGTACAATCTTTCCCTTTCACTTAATGAAAAGCAATGCCTGGCTTCAATATTTGAAACACATGAGACTGTTTCAAAATGTAATGTGAAACGAAGATTAATGATGATTCTTCTACTCTTACTTATATCTGGAAATGTTCAACCAAATCCTGGACCTGACCTGAAATGTGTCCAGACCCCTGCTGATTTGAAATCAATGCCGACTGTGGCTCAGTGGTAGAGTAGTTGGCTTGCAATCGGAGGGTCGTAGGTTCGATTCCAGCTTCCTCCAGTCACATGTCGATGTGCCCCTGGGCAAGGCACTTAACCCCCAAAAATCTACATTGTCCTACCGAGCCATGTTGGGTGTCGGTGTATGAATGCGAGTGTGAATGGGTGAATGTGGCTTCAATGTAAAGCGCTTTGAGTGGTCAGTCAGACTAGAAAAGCGCTATATAAGTTCAGTCCATTTACCATTTGCCTGGGTTAAAATTTGTTTATCTTAATGTGCACAGCTTATTACCCAAGATGGACATGGTCAGAATTTGGGTGAAATCTACATATGCAGATATTGTGATCATTTCTGAAACATGGCTATCCAAATCTAGTTCTAATGATTATATCAACATACTTGGGTACAATGTCCATCGTACGGATAGGCCCGGAAAAGATGGTGGTGTAGCCATTTATGTAAAATCAAGATTTGATGTATTAATTGTTTTATCTGAGTCTATTTCTAAGCATATTGAGTTTTTGACTTTGAATGTTGAAATAGTTAAGTCCCTGTCTATAACTGTCGTGGGGTAGTGTAGGCCTCCATCTGCCACCAAGGAAGCATTATCATCCCTACAGGATCTTTTGTCAAAATTAAATTATAATGAACTCTTATTGGCCGGAGACTTAAATTGGGACTGGCTGACTGCAGTTTCTGGTGAATTCAAATCGTTCTGTGACTCTATTAATCTTATCCAGTTGGTCAACCTACCTACAAGGCCAAATGTAAAGAGTCCTGATAAGTCTACTTTGATTGACTTAGTCATAACAAATCTCCCTCATAAGTTCTCTTCACTGTTTGTGTTCTGCAATGATTTAAGCGATCATTGTGTTGTTGCTACTTGCAGGAACACTAAAATCCCCAAATGCAATCCGCGTGTTATTTGCAAGAGAAACTTAAAAATATTTAATGAGCAAGCTTATCATCATGATTTGTCTTTGGTTAATTGGGGGCAATTGAGTCTGTTACCAGATGTCGAGCTGGTTTGGGCATATTTCAAGGAAAGTTTTATAAAGTTTGTAAACAAACATGCTCCTATTAGGAATTTTCGAGTCTAGGGATGTGAGAACCCTTGGTTTTCTTCAGAATTGTCAGAGTCCATCCATCAGCACAATGTGGCATGGGCCAAAGCCAGGAAAGGTGATTCTCCATCTGATTGTTCAAAGTTTAGACTTTTAAGAAATAAATGTACTTCTCTTCTCAAGAAGCCTAAATCAGAATTTTACTTATCCGTCACAACAGAAAACCTCAACAATCCACAGAAATTTTGGAAAGTGATGAAGTCTCTATCTGTATATAGAAGATTTCAGGCTCTTCCAAAATATGTCTTCACAGACTCTATCCCTGTTTATGATAGGACAGAGGTCTTAAATAGCTTTAACAAGCATTTGTAGCTTCTGGTTCTTCGTTTGACTCCACAGGAGCAGCCCCTGTGACTCCCTGTACAGAACCTCCATTGTCTTATGGAGAGCGTTTTAATTTTGTTCCTTTTACTATGCAGGAAGTGCATAAAGCTCTCAAAGAATTAGATCACAGGAAACCTCCTGGACCAGACCTGATAGAGCCCTACTTCTTGAAAATAGCAGCTGATTACGTAGCACAACTCTTACGATTCTTTTTAATCTTGTAATCCAAAACAAAGAAATGCCACTCACTTGGAAGTCTGCTTTTGTTACCCCTTTATTAAAAGGAGTTGATCCAGCTGTTTTAACTAACTACAGACCAATATCAAATTTGTGGGTATTTTCAAAGGTTCTTGAAACTATTGTAATCAACTAAAAGAGTTCCTGTACTCTGATAAACTACTCTCTAAACTGCAATCCGGCTACAGGAAAAAGCACAGTACCATCACAGCTGCTACTAAAGTGATAAATGATATCCTCGTTGCTCTGGATAAAAAACAATATTGTGCTTCCCTTTTTACACAAGGGGGTGCCACAGGGTTCAATATTAGGACCTCTCCTAGTCATCATGTATATTAATGAATTAGGACAAGATGTGTCTGACGCTAATATGCATTTCTACGCTGATGACACAATAATTTACTGTTTTGGACTGAACCCTGCAAAAGCAGTAGAATCTCTGCAGAAAGCTTTTGATGTGGTCCAGCACACACTTCTGCGGTTAAAATTGGTCCTCAACGCTGAAAAGACCAAACTAATGTTGTTTTCAAACACTAAGAAGGTTCCTCAAACTATCCCCTTGGTGTCCACTCTTGAGGGAAATGTCATAGAGGTGGTTCACACTTACAAGTACCTTGGTATTTTGCTTGATGACTCCCTGAAGTTCAAGGCCTATATAAACAATCTTGTGAAAACACTTAAACTCAAATTGGGCTTTTTGTTTCAAAATAAATTTTGTTTTTCTTTTGAGGGAAAAAAGCGCCTTGTTAATGCAACATTTTTATCTGTTTTAGACTATGGAGATCTGTTGTACATGAATGCCACTGCTCAATGTCTCCATAACATTGACTCTGTTTATCATGCTTTTCTGAGATTCATTACTAACTGTAGAGCCTTGACCCATCATTCTGAACTATATTCTCGAGTGGGGTGGCCTTCTTTGTCCTCCAGGAGGCTGGATCATTGGTATACTTTTATTTATAAGGTCTTGCTTGGTCTACTGCCCTCCTACATTTGTAACTTAATCTCACGGAGGAGTATTAAGTCCTACTGTTTGCGTTCAAACAATCATTAGTTGCTCACTGTTCCATTTGCCCGCACAGAACTGGGAAAAAGGGCTTTTATTCAATCTGCTCCTATTACATGGAACATGCTGCAAAAAGACTGGAAAATAACTGAACTTATTTCATTGAACGCTTTTAAGTCCAGATTGAGAGCACTTGAATTGACCTTTTTACATTGTAATTTTTTTTCATAATGTGTCTGTGATTGTATGAAATTTGTAACTCCCTTGCTGACTCTTGGTCAGGACTCCCTTGAAGAAGAGGTTTTTAATCTCAATGGGACTTTCCTGGTTAAATAAAGGTTTAATAAGAATATATATATATATATATATATATATATATATATATATATATATATATATACCTTGTTCACTTACCTTTTGTATGGTTTAACACTGGCATATTTTCATTGATGCTTTTTGCTGACATGTTGATTAATATGTATTGTTCTAATTCAAATAAAGAAAAAAAGAATGATGGTAACTGGATTCAGCTGCTTACAGTGATGCACTAATGACACGTCTTTGTCAAAGATAAAGCCCAAGTTTCTAAGACTTGGCTTCGCAGACTGGCCTAAGTCACCCAGGTAATGTTTAATCCCTGGAATTGCATCATCAGATGCGATAACCAGTGTTTCCGTTTTGTCTACATTGAGCTTCAGAGAGTTATTGCTGAGCCATTTTTTTATTTCCACTAGACAATGGAAAAAAGAGTTTAGCTTCTGGATTTCAGAAGGCTTAAAGGAATAGTAAAGCTGGATATCTTCAGCAAAAAGGTGAAAAGAAACATCACTAAACTTTTGGATGATCTTTCCCAAAGGAATCAAATACAATGAGAATAAAACGGGACCCAAAACGGACTGTTGAGGCACTCCACACAACAAACCCTCAGACTCAGACCTTATTTGGTTAGCTGTAACCACTACTTATTGCTGATGGAATAAAGGAACGCACTGGCAGACAACCTAAAATAGCTGCGCAGTGTCTAATAAACCGCAGACTCCGCTCAGTACTCCCACTAACCATGGGACAGCTGAAGCCAGAAATAGCACATCAGATCCGCCAGAACAATGACCCACCTACCCATCGGCGCACCCATCCTTGTCGAGCAGGAGGATGGATCATGGAAACGTGCAACAATGACAAAGCTGGCAGACACATAAAGAACCTATTATATCCAGACCAGCGAGGGACATATGTTCCGGCGCAACAGACAACACCTCCATAAGAGCAAGGAAGGATCAGGTGCCACAGACACACAGAACACGCACGACAAAGGACTGCAAAATACAAACACTCAGACCGAACCAGAATCAGAAGCTCACTCATTGTGCAGAGATGTTCAGGAAATGTTTATCTGCCCACCAGGTGGCAGCAAGTTTATTTACCCATGGATTTACTTAATGTGTGTGATGATTTATGTTGTACACCTGTTGAAGTAATATCAGTGAATGGACATGTTCAAGTGCCTGTTTACCATGCTCGACCGCATGTGTTTGTTTTTTCTCTTTTGTATCAAAAGAAGGGAGATGTAACATCCCGGCCTTCCAGACCACCGTTGTGTGAGAAGTTGCCGTTCACGCGAGAGTTGGTGTGTAATGTTAGGGAGAAAAAACAAAGTTGGCCGAATAAAGCAGGGTTCTCACACCCAGCTTCAGCAACCGTAATAACAATATATTTTTCACCGCATGTTCTGAGCGAAATACAACAGTGTGGTTGGCATTCACACTGGCTTTTTTAAAATCAGAATGTCCAGAGCTCTGAGCAACAATTTCACCTCTCTGCCTGTGTTGGCGCTGTTGTAGAACTGTACTTCCTCCTGCCATGGGAGAATTTCTAGTACACCTGAATGTAAACAAACCCAGAAGAATTCCTGCAGTTTGAAGCGGTTTTAGGATTGATCTGTTGTGTTTGGTAAACAGAAACTCAGGATGAACAGAGAATGAAGAGGAGGACTATCGAGAATCTTGTTTTTTATGGGAAAAAACAAGATTTTGCAATGAGGACTGCCTAAATACAACTTCCAGCACTGATGGCCTCAATACAGATGCTGAGCAAGGTATGTACAAGATCCAGCATTTATCTCCCCAGCATTAGTGGTTGTTTAGATTTTATTTACCAAGGATGCTCCAGTACTATAATCCCGCTTCCTTCTTTTAGTGCGGCCCTGGTCTGTTTGCCATTCACACATGCAATCAAACCGAAGCAGGGTTGATTTTATTTGAACCGAGACCACCGTTTTTAACATCTTAACATCAGATTGTAGTTAGAAATCTACTTTATGAAATAAACAGTTCTTGCAGTTTTTTATTATTTCCATGTAAATTAGATCATTTTATCTTTTTTACTTACTTTTTTGTCCCAGTGTCTTCCTATACCTTACAGTGCTGAGGGTAAATTTGGAATATAGCTGCTGCTTTTTAGTGCTTTCTTTGTAAATATCATATTATATTACAAAACAGATGGTATATTGCTCAATTTTTTTTCAATGATACTGTAACATGACATGCTATTTTGGCTTTGATACTAAGTTTTATGTATTCTTTTATGTTGTGCAGGTGCCACTTCTGGCCCCCTTGTGGTGAATGATTGTAATGGTTCTTCATCACTTTGTCAGTATTCATAACAGACATTTTTGCACAGATAAGAGCCAGAGATTTTTTTATTTTTTTGTGTATCATTATTTGGAAATTATTCATTAAGGTATATAAAATACTCTGATTAAACAGTATTTTGGACAAAGTGTTTTGTAATAAAAAGTATATAAGAAAATTTTGTGTTTTTTTTTTTTTGTGTTCCTTAGCTCCTGGTAAGAGTTGCTTACATCTCAAATCAGAAATTTTTAACTGATGATGTAAAATGATTGAGATAATTACTGTACAAGGAATGTGAATGAGACATTAAAATCCCACAAGCGTTGTGAGGGAGCCAGAGTTGCACACAAGACTCAGAAGACAACTGGTGTTTGCTTAGTATCATTACTGCCCTCTGAAGGACAGAAAATAAATGCTGATAGAACAGCACACCCATGTGTTGGCCTTCTTTTAAACTTTGAGCTCCTGTGGTTCTGCGACCATATATTACATTAACACAACAAAATAAAGTTAGGAAAATGACTTTTTACAGCTTTGCAATTTAAACTGCCCCTTTTCTTTAAATCTTATATTTTAATCTTAGGCAATTTAAAATATTTTATTTTTGTCTATCAAGAAACTATCTCCAAATATACATTTATCTAGTTTTATTGATTTGTTGTTGTTTTTTTGTTTTTGTTTTTTTTTTGGGTGGGTGGGGGGGGGGGTTCTACTACTGATCAGGTTTTTTGTTATTTGTTTTTTTAATCAGATACTATATCCTTCACATAAATATTTTAAAAGTGAAAATTACTTTTTGATTGAACATGTTTTAGGAGAAAAAAAATAATTAAGAGAAGCTTCATTTGTCTTTATTAAGCACAACAGCATACAAAGCAATATTACCAACAGTCTGTTTCCCAGTGCATCAGTCCATTAGGTCTTTGGGTGTTGATTTGAAACTCATCCACTTTTTTAGGACACTTGAAACCTGATCTTGTCTTCCATGCAGCCATATTAATGACAGATAGCCTGCCATCAACGTCCAGCCATATTATGGTCCAGTTTGTCACGGAATAACATATTTATTGGCAATGTTTGCAAAATAAACTGTAATCTGAATATAAATTTAATTTGCATATTGATCCAACCAAAACGCTCCCTAATGTTGCATCTGACAGATGTGCTTTTTTCTCTCTAAATCTTCTGACGCTCATTTCCAAGCATGGTAGGATATTCTTCTGCTGCAGTGTCCAGAAAATTTCTGTGTCAAAACCAGTGTGTCACTAGATTTTGCACGCAGAACAACTTCCAGGCCATGTAGCTGTGGCTACAGTGTAGTTTGCCATCACCAGTATAGGTAATTGACTAAATTTAGTATGAAGCAATCTGAGCTCCTCTGGACTTGATAAAGCACTATACAAGTACAGGCAATTTACCATTAAAATTAAACTAGGTCCCGTTTTCCCCATTTTGTATTTTTAATTTGCAACTAAAATTGAATATATGAAAAACATAAACTTTTAAATGTAGTTGGGATGCAATTCAAAAACAAATATCAAAAAAACGGTCTTTTTTTATTTTTTCTGTTGTCTGCACTAGACTGGTGACCTGCTCAGGGTGTACCCCTCCTCTCTTCCACTGAGTTTGATGGAGATAGGCACCACAAAGCTGCAAATATTAGACTATATACATAATAGATGGGTATATGTTTTTCAACTGAAAATGGAAAGAATGAATGATGCAAGGATTCCCAAACCAGCAGAGTTTGCTTATGCCTTTGACCAGTTCTGCTTTCAAGTCTTGGTCAAGCCTACTTTAATAGAGCCCAAGGTTATCAGGTTTGTTTAGTATTACCTACCAGGGATACTGTAGGTTAGGGTAGACTGTAATATTGTGAGATTGGGAGGAAATTAGTGCCATATTGGAACATATCCTGGGGGTTGGCGATTACTGCGAAAGCTCATGGCTGTTTTTTGTGTGTTAATTTTATATTCACCGCATCTGTCCATGTCCTTAGCTGAAACAGCTGTTATACTTTGGTGCATGGAATACGGTCCAATCTTTGGAGTGTGCTCTATATTAGAGGAATAGGAGGGGTGGCAAGGGGAGGGGTAAAAAAGAGTGGCCGACTTCATCTCTCTCCTCTCTGTGACGTGGCTCGGTGTGGACCCGGGTGCGTCGCTCTCTGGTCCCGTCTCAGCTCCGCTTATTCCACCTCACCTGCCGCCTTAAAGCTTTGGGGGCAGACGCGCGTCAGGGTCGGGCTGCTGCTCCGAAAACCCGGCTTTCCCCCCCTATCTCTTTAACACACCACACCGCTCGTGATGTCTCACATTTATCAGTGAACTGTTTCCACACTGCGTGTAGAAAGAGGACAGAAACCGGTCACTAAAT
The DNA here is from genome assembly GCA_028564705.1 of Apricaphanius iberus. Lineage (NCBI taxonomy): Eukaryota > Metazoa > Chordata > Actinopteri > Cyprinodontiformes > Aphaniidae > Apricaphanius > Apricaphanius iberus. The sequence goes on from JAPXFQ010002813.1 coordinate 19,817, forward strand.
TAGAAAAAGGGGTGTCAAGAAGGAAAAGAGAAGAAAGGAGAAAGAGAGAAGGAGAAGAAGAAACAAGAAGGGGAGAAGGAAAGAGGTCGCTGTGGTACTTCTCCTTTCAGCAGTTACTGAATCTCCCACCGAGAAGATGCTGAGGACAGTGTGCGTGTTGGCAGTACTGGCTGCGGGGCTGAGCGCCGCTCACACCAAAGGTACGGTAGGTGAAGGGCAGCCTGCTCCAGGCTCAGGAGCTGTTGGTGTGGAACTATGTGCAGAAATAAAAATGTACCTCTGACATAGATAACTCCCTGCTGATCGTCGCTGATTACTCTCTGATTCTCGATACCATCTCTGCACTATCACGGATCACCAATGGCATTTCAAGGTGTTTGCTTTATCTCCTGCAGCTTGTCTGTGCTTCTTTAACAAGGTGACCTTTTTTTGCTCTAGATGTGTTACCTTTGATACATTTACAGCTCAAAATTCTGTAACTAAGAGCTTGATGTGGGAGAAACAGTTAGCACAGTAGTGCACGCCTGCAGGGCTTCCCTGTTATTTGTGACTGAGTTATGTAGGAGGAGAGCTTCAGAATATACAGCAAGTTCTGTCAAAAAAGGTGCAAATTTGCTGAATGGAGGTGTTTTTTTTATATGCAGGCTTTGATATTTAAAATGGGAACATCAGTGATGTTGGTGTGAGGAGCTTGAGTACAGGTTAGATCTTTCTTGCTTGGCAGGACAGTCCAGATCAGGAAGCATAAGGAAATCTCTCCCTTTATATACTGTAGGAGTATAGATCAAAATGTCTGGGACAAGCACACAGAGTGAACTTAGATATATCATTGTTTCATGTTGTTGCCATAGCTGGTGCTAAAATTTTAATATGATGTAAATTATTAACATTGAACTAATTAGGAAAATGTACTACTGGAATTGGCTTGCACAAATGTCAAAACATTGGAGAAGTAGTCCCTGCAAAGCCCCTGTTGTACAGCTTGACAACATCCAGATGTCACTACTGTACGCCTCTCTGTTGACCCTTTCTTGCTTCACTTGCTGATATAATTTTAGTACTCATCCACCCACTGCTCAGTTCTCCATTGAGAGTCGTGTATGTCGTGGGTAAAGCTGCCACACTTGGCAATAGGTTTGTGCTAATCAACTCCCCTTGACTGGCTCTTGATCCACCATGAAATAACAAGCTGACATCTGTCAGTTTTGTCTGGCAGACACTAGTGACTCTACAGCTCAAATAAGCTGTTCATCCTCCCTGACACAGGAGCAAGCCTCCCCGGTTTATTGTCTCTGTGTTGTGAAAGAACATATGGAAATGGAGCTGCTGCAGGTTCTGTGACCTGGCCCAGAGGTCAGTGTTTTGCCGCTACTGCTCTTGCAGACACCCAAAGGGATGACTGTAACTGTGCTCAGGTAGAAATTGATGCATAGACAACTGCTACCTGTTATAATTAAGATAACTGTTTGCAAACCTCCTGGCCCAAGATCAAATAGAATTTAACAAGTTACCAACGTCAGGGTGTACCAAAACCTTTGAAAAACGTACAACTTCAAAGCCACTTACATTTTCCCTTATACTGTTCCTATACATTTGTAATTCTTTAAAAAAAGAAGAAAAATAAAGTACTGAAATAATCCGTTTAATTCCCATTGAGTTATGCAGTTACTGCATACTGCCAGTCAGTTTGTTGAAGAAATGCCACTTCAGCTTTTCATCACTTTAAAGTTGGCAAGCAGAATGTCTGTTATGGAGCTAACACCTGGTTTAGCGCCAAATTAGCTTCAAATATTAGCCTGCTATGCTTGTGTTACTATATAAAGAGCAGAGTAGCAAAAATGAATGATTAAATACTAAACTTAAAATAGGCTTTTATATATATATATACACAGTTGCGACATACACAAATTAAAAAACATAACTATGAAAGCCAAACAAGTATAAAAGTAAGGGTACAATATGGATAGGCACTATCAATATTTGGCTTTTATTGAAGGAAAAGTCTAACAGTCTGTTCTGTTCTCAGGTTCTCAGAGAGAGTTTTCAGATGTATAGCGCGATTTTAGCAATAGGAAGAATAATTGTGGCTTTTTGTTTTAAATCAAAATACTATAATTTCCATTTTTTGGTTTAGAGTTTTTGGTGCAATAACAGTGATAACCTGAAACCTCTTGATCGGTGAAGGAAAGTAAACAAAACATTTCCAGTGAGTTCTAAACCAAAAATGAGCGGCAGGCATTAGCATTAGCATGCTCTGTGGTTTCAACAAGGTGATAATGCATGTTTGTAAATTGGCAACCACAGCAGATAGCCTGAATAAGAAACCAGCCTTCCTGTGAAGTACTAAAGAGCAGAAGGTATCATATTCTGTAAGATAAGCACGTTTACCTGAAAACTACTAATTATTTGAGTATGTTTTTAATTGTACTCCTTTTTGCTTAAGACTTTGTATCAAAATTATTAATTTATATCAATATTTTCAACAAAAAATTAAAACGATTGAAGCTTTGCATTTTTGTTTGAAGTTATGACTAAATTTAGCAATACCATGGAAAGTGTGGTATTGTTACTGAAGGCTACCATACCATGAGAACCTAACTAGCTGCTGTCTAACCAGAGCGGTTCATATTGTGGAAGGATTTATTATGTTTTCCATCGAGAGCTTGACTGTGAAGTAAACAAATTACTCCTGAGCCAATGAAGGTGGAAAAACCAGGCACTCCACGGTTCTAATTGATTCTCAGGGGCTTCTCTACAGAGGTGTTAAAAAACCCCAGACAAAACAAAAAAAAACTATCATAAACCAGAAAAAAAAACCTCTTGAGCCTGGAGTTTCCAGATTGCCAATCTGTGGCTATGCTGGTTCTCTTCCTCCGGTCCTGTTACAGTTAACAGAATCAAGTAATTTCCTCACCATCAAACTGTTTCTGCAGTTAAATTCTTATTCATGTATTTTTATTTATTTAAATAAGGATTGAAATAGGAGTTTGAGTCAAGTGCAAAAGAGAAATCTGACTGTGTGGTGCCAACAACAACACTGTCTTCCAGATAACTTTGAAGCACCGCCACTCCTGTTTAGCCACCCTCTCATTCCAGGAAAAGCACGGAGCATACGTGCATGTTGGTTTAATCACCATCACCATGGATTCACCCCTTCCCTTCACCCCCCTTACTGCTTACAGACAGAGCATTTTTGTGTGTGTCTAGATACGTATGCTCGCCCTCTCTGAAAATCTGTTGTCAGTAATAAGAGCTTGAAGCTTTAAAATCCCTCCGCGTGAGAGTGTGTGAGAGTGATAGAGTACATCCTACATGGTGACAACCGCCAAGTATGCAGAAATGGGCGAGGAGGTGATGTCGTTTACAAAGGAGTTATTGCCTTCATAGATGTATGCTGTGGCTCAAACGATTTACGAGCGACCGAGTGTGTTGCTACGCGGGGCAGGGAGACTTTTTTGGCCACAAATCAGAACGTTTTCTTTTCTTTTTGTTTCTACTGCCAGTGCTGCCATGAGTCTAGCTTTTGTGTAATTCCCAGCAATATGACCTCTGAATTTAGATAGCTCATTACCAGCACAGTGTATTTTAATTTAGCTTCCGACTGAGACCCTTTGTTAGTGAGAACTTTTTTCTCCTGCTTTATTATATCCAGATGAACACACTTTACATTTTATCTTATAGGCCCCAATTCCCTGAAGGACCCACGGAAAATACAAAGCCCCCACAGGGAGTTTCACCCACGGTATCTGTATCCCACGTGGGACAAATGGGAAAGTCCATCTGACAAAGCATGAATGTCAGTTGCGATAGCCGATCAGCTCCAAAGTGGTGTCTTTTCGATGGTATTATGAGGTTTAATGTGGTCCCTTGTTTATTGGGGGGCGTCTAGGTGAGCACCCACCCACAGACATGTAAATCGGTGACCCTGTTTTATCCTATCACCAAGCATGCAAACAAATTGGATTTTATTTTCAGGCTTGATGCCTCTCAGCCTCTCTAACTTACACCAGTAAAACTTTCAGAATGGACTGAGGCAGTCTTTATAATTTATAACTCTATATGTGGCTTTTGTACATGTTGCATGGTGTACAATGTCCTTTTGTGAGTGTGTGTGAGACAGATAAAGCCCGCCAAGGGGGGCTTTAAAGGTTTCCATTAGCAAAAAAAAGGGTGTGTGGGCAAAAAGAGGTAGATTTATACCCCCTCTTTGTTGAGAGAAAGTGCATCATGGAGGCACTATATAAATCCTCCAACGAGGCTATGACAAAAACCATAGCACAAATCAAAAACCAGGGGATGCAGCGCACCATAGGAAAACACATTTACTTAAAAACACTCACTTTCTTCTCCTTTCTGAAAGCCCTGAACTGCCTCATGCCTTTTTGGGGAAAAGAGAGCTTTGTGCCACGTTGGAAGGGCTTCAGGCTGCTGATCCTAACACAGATCTGCAACTATCAGAGACAAAAAAGTTAAGCTAGGGTGGATGTGTCAAAGAAGAATATGGTGGACAATTGCAATCCTCTGAGAAATAATAAATCTGTTGTGATTCTTATGACAACAGAATAGCATTGGTGGAGAAGTTATGACATTATTAATCACATCAGGTTCACATGAGGAGAACAGTCAAACTTGGTAAAACTTTAGATATTAGGTATGGTATGCTTCTGGCTGTTAGAATGAGAGTAGACACCATGGTGAAGTCCAAAGAGCTTTCTCTGGCCTTCAAAAACAATGTTTTAACAACTTATGATTCATTCACATTGGCAATAAAACCACACCAGGGTTTATTTAAACTAAACCGAGACCTAGGTTCTTAGGTGGACCAGAGATCTATACTTTGGTCCGCATCATAGTTCAGTTTGTTTGGGGAGGTGTGAATGCAGATTTAGACTTTCATGTCAAATGAACTAGAGTTCAATTACAAGAACTAACGTGGCTGGTATGAATGTACCCTATGAAAAACATAAGGCCATAGAGAAAATAAACAGACCAGAACGTCTGGAATAAGAATCTAAAAACAAACTAGTTGTGCATGAGAACAGATGACTTCTTTGAACTCGAGTTTATATATGCAACGTGGAGGTGGAGGTGTAATGGTGTGAGAATGCTTTTTTCGCAGCAGTACCTGGGCAGTTCAACCTCATTAACATCTGTTGAAAATTGAGGGGATACTGACTTTTTGTGCAGCATGAAATGTATGCTACCCATATTGGTGAGATTAAGCCTTTAACCTTTATTAAGGTATTTTGACAGAAGCTATTAAGTTTAGAACATCAGTTTTAATCTGAAGTGGAGTTAAATTGCCTTCATTTGCATAACACTTTTTCAGCCAGACGACTACAAAGCCCTTTATGCTGCATTCCGTCATTCACCTATTCACACACTGATGTTGACAAGATACTACATTGTAGCCACAGCTGCCCTGGGGCACACTGATACAAGGGAGGCTGTCGGGAACAGGCGCCACCAGGCCCTTTGACCACTACTAGCAGGTAGGACAGGTAACTTGCGTGTCTTGTCCTGGGTGCAGGAGTGAAAGAAGCCATCTATGTGAAACATTAAACCAACCTTGAACAGAGGAGGTGGCCTCAGGTTCCCCTGTTCAAAGACATACAAAGCACCCTTGAATTGTTTCACAGGAAGTTTCACAGAAATATCTAACTCTGGTATTCTGAAGACCTATACTCACCTGTTGTGGTTGCCCGTCTGTTGCTGCATAATTGCTGGTGACAACCTGAGGTTAAAAAGCAAATATATTTCCGGTCTTACCGTTAAAATGCACATCCAATAAAGCGAGTATTGGCAAAACCGGTTATTGTTTTTATGTTGCGGCAGTGGGGAGTGTGTAATCTAATGTAGTTACTTTTAAAATAGTCAGTAAAGTAACTAAGTTACTTCTGTAAGGGGTAATCAGTAGGCAATAGTCAGATTACTGTTTCAAAGTAACTGTGGCAACACTGTCTGTAACAGGCATTAAAACAGTAATATAAAAACACATGACAACTCCAAAACATACTCAAAAGGCAAAGCTTTACAACAGCTGAACCCCAACTGTACTGCTGTCAATGGTTAGAAAAATTATTCTACAATAAGTATATTTTCAGAAATTATTTCCCTTTTCTCCTGCATCCATTACAATTACAGAGACATTATTTGAGTTATGCACATCAGCACATTGTGGCTTTTTTCATGTATAGGAGTTGGCAACACTAAAAGAGAAAGAGTGAGCAAATTAAGGACAATTCAAAGAATGAAGAGGCAGGGGTAGAGGTCGAGGAGGAAGAGGAGAAGCCACAGCCCCTTCTAGAGAAAAATTTTGTTTTTTTGGCAGTGGGGTAGCTGTCCATTTATTGTTATCGAGGTGAACTCTACAATATATTGTGATATTGATGTGATAAAGTGCATATCGGAATTTTCTGTCCGAGTGCGGCCCGTGTCCGACAGAGCAGTAACCGAACCTGACTCAAGCCCGACAGGCATTAAGATATTTATGTCTAAGCCCAACCCGAGCCTGGCACACTTGCGCACGGTTTTATAAACCGAGGGTAGGGGTTCCCAATACATGTGCTCCTTCCTGCCATGGACTCTGCAGCAATTCACTGCTGTGCTTAATTTACACTGTATTACACCTGAAAATACTTTCTGCACTTTACCCTGGCTGGGCTTCTCTGGTCCAGAGGTTGACTTTTTTTCCCCAACAGAAAAAATATGCAGAGTTGTTGGTCTGAGAGGGTGGACAAGGTGCTGCTGATGCTGCCATGGGCAAAAAAAAATCTCACCTGCTATGACTGGATAAGTCAACTAAATCCTTATCTTTAATTTTAATCATCTTAATATATTTGATTTATCTTATTTTTTTAAGTCAATAATTGTGTTGACATTAACAGCATTGAGAAACCTGTTGTTATTTTTTTGAATAAAAACCAAAATAAAAAGAAATAGATATCCCCCCTGCTTTTTTTACAAATCGCACACTGCTAATGATTTGTAGAGCCTGGAAGGAGGTGGAGGTTTTCACACTCTCTCCTTTGATGTGACCGAGCCCGACCTAAACCCTATCACCCTTTCTAAATATCTGTCCAAACCCGGGGTCGGTTTGGGTATCCACCCTCTATGATGTGAGGCCATATTGTCCAGCTTCAATCTGTTTTTAAGATACATATCATTTTAAATATTTGGTTGTCTGTACTGCAGATGGAAAAAAAAAAAACCAACAACATGGTGTTGTACGAACATTTTTGGACTGTTAAATGTGTGAAATGTGGAGATTACAGAGTACACAGAGATTTCTTTGTAATCTACAACTTGTCATCACAGCATTAATGCTGCTAATAGAAAATATAATATTTACAGCTCAGCACCAAGGGGCAAACTCCGCCCGCAGAATGTGAAGCCAACGCGGAAGTGACAAAAATTGCAGTTCAGCCCTCATCCGTTGGGGGCTGGCTGCAAAAATGAGCAACTTCCCATTGACTCCCATGTTAAAAAAGCCAACTTTACAGCAAAAATAAAAATGTTTACAGCCTGGTTCAAAAAACCATTTTAGGTTACATAGTTCAGGTTTACCATCATGACAACTCTGAGGGGGGTGAATTTTTTTCTAACTCCATTTATTTGTAATTTAATTTTGAAATTATGAATAATTAGGGGAGTGTCTTTTTGATTGACAGGTCTGTCTAGGCTAACGCTGGTGGCTAATGGTGGCTAACTGTAGCTAATAGCTTGCTCCGTAGTCTGCTTGCGGAGCTCTTCACAGCCTGGGACTAACGTAAAGACTTCAGTCATTTGGTGTTTCTGAACTCCACTATCAATTGCCTCTGCAGTTTTTATTCGGTTTTGGATGTTAATCTGCAATTTTGGGCAAAAATGGCATGCTGTGGTTTTGATTACAGTAACAGACCGTCCAAGAAGTCTCTGCTTTGTGGGGAGGCTTTATACCGGCTAATGCTTAACCAGCTTGGGGGTGTCTCTGTCAGGTGGCAGAGAGGAATGCAGTTCTGGTCGGAGCTTTAATCTCTTTCTACACGCGAGTTGGAGCAGGCGATCGGTCGGTTGCAGCAGAGCAGCAACGTGTGCAGGACCGGGACACCGCGGCAGACCCGGTCAGGTAGAGCACCTCGAGACTCAAGAGCGGGATATGGTCACATCAGACTGGAAGACTACAGAGTTGGACTCTAGACAGACTGGATGATCGTTGGTTAGATCAGTACTGGTGTGAGGAACACAGCTGGAGGCATAAACTAATGGATGTCTGATGTGAGGTGAGTCAAAAGCCTTTTATTTTTTTTAGGGGATCTGAATTTTCATGATGACTTTGTGACTACTTTTTGCTGGATGTGTTGTTAAGATTAGCCGACTAAGTCCTCAGCCTCCTCCGATGGTAGTGGAAATAACACAATATCAGGCCGTATTGATCCGACCCATTTGGGTCTTATTATATTGATCTGTTTTCTCTATTCGAGATGTTTCTTCGTATAAAGGGATCGTTGTTGAAAAACAGGGTAAAAGTCTCTCAACCACAGTCTTCTGGCTGAAACTGGCTGCAGCCTACGTTAGCTTCAGTTAGGTCCCGACTAGCTTCTGACTAGCTTGTAGCTACGTCGGCTCGGAGCGTTAACCCTCCGCCCCCAGCCTCACAGCGCCACTCTCAGCTCCACCTCTTTTGGAGTTTCTGAGAGTGACGAGAGTGACGAGAGGTGACAGAATGTGATACACCTTACAGTAAGTAGGTGACATATTTCTTTCACTCTTTCCTTTAAGTGGTAACAGCTGACCATACTTGGCAAAAAATGTTCAGGCTACCAAAGTCCTTTGATTTGGCCCACATACTGAGACAGAACAAGAGTGGGAACATTTGATCACAGACAAGGCCAGGATACTTTATTTATTTATTTATTTATTTATTTTATATTTGCAGTATCTTGTTAGAATCTCAACTGTCCTTTAGAGATTCAGAGAGGATGGACGTAATTGGAAGACATGGGAATGGCAGAAGAGATCAGGTTGAAAGGTCGGTTCTGGAAAAAAACAAAACAAAAAACATTACATACATTTTGCTTGAGAGCATATCATTTGATTTAGGTTGCAGTGCTCCTCACCTACTGTATATTGCAATGCAGTTAAATCTCTCTGGTATTTTAAAGTCCTATATGCACATTTATTATAAAAAATATCAAAGTGGAAGTGAAGGATTTCATTGTAAGCAACTACTGGTCACTGCAAAACATAGCAGAGGCAGCAGGAGTAATTAAATGGGCTATATCATGCTAAATCAATTTTTTGGAGTTCTCAACCATATGGTAATGCAATTTTCTCATAAAAACCCCACCAGAGTGGTTTTTAGCTTAATTCACGCATGTCTGAGTAATCCTCCTGAATTCTGCTCTCTGAGCAGCTGCCCCTCCCTCTCCTAGAAATTGACTGAGTGTTCAACTAGTGAAATCACTAGTTGAAAGTTGAGAGCTAAAGGTTTCTGCACCGCCCCTTCAGGCAGAGCGGCTTACCCTTGGTAGGATTTCAAACACACCCGCGTCCCTCTCACAGCTAATGGCTGCTTTGGTTTTTGGCAGCTTAAAACACTTTTTTGTTGGATTTTTTACTTTCTCTGTGAAAACGCCTGTTTGGCTGCATGGATTACAGGATTTTATTCTACAGTCCTAAAGAACAGCAGCTGGATCAAACAACAAAGATACCTGATGGACAGATAAGTAAGTGGCTAATGGTAATGTGGGTTAGCCATTTATCAAGCTGCCTATGTAATCTTATAACAGCATTGTGTGGTTAATTAATTGATCTGTAGCATCGTAGAATGTTCAGTAAACGGGTGCAAACAACATCCACGGCTTTTCTATATACTGGGCTGGAAAGATTTCCTTTGTGGTTGCAGCTATGTTGGTCTGGGCTCTGTCTAAAGCCTGGAGATTTAGCAAATTAAATAAGCTCTATTGACTCAGTTTTTAACAAAAAAAAAAAAAAATCAAACAAACCAAACGTCTGAGCCCTTAATATAACAGAGTTTAATTGTGGTACTCTGGGCTTTTCAAATTATTTGTGAGAATTCTGTTTTTGATGAAGCTTAGCACTGTTTGTTTCAGTTTCTTCTGGTCCCAGCTGTGCAGCATAGCGTAGCGGTGGCCGCAGGAGGCGGGTTTATGGAGAAACAAGCCATTGCACTTCATTCTCTAACATTAACTAAAGGATACAAGTTAAATTTCAGGACAGATTAACTGTATAATTACTGTATAACACCAACGGTAACATTTTATCATATATACGTCTATCCCAGAAGTTGAAAGCTGTAAAATAGCATGATATATTCCCTTTAAATCTCACCATATTAAACAATGAAAATATTGTTTGTAGGGCCATCCAGTGGTTGGTAGAATGTGACTTTTATCTGGTAGAATAAGCAATTATTATTATTATTATTATTATTATTATTATTATTATTACTATTATTATTATTATTATTATTAATATCATTTATTAACCCTGAGATATGATGAGCCCTGTCAGCTCGTATTTTAAAGAAAAAAGGAAGTATTTGCTGAGTAAAACTGTTGTGTTGACAGAATCTACAAAGAAATGGTCACCTTTAAAATAGTTAGAATGACAACATAATGGCAGTGTGTGACCACAGTTAATTTGAAAAAGTAATATAATTACTCTGTAATGGACTGGCGACCTGTCCAGGGTGTGCCCCGCCTCTCGCCCGTTGACAGCTGGAGATAGGCACCAACCCCCCCGCGACCCCTGAAGGACTAAGCGGTTCAGAAAATGGATGGATGGATGGAATATAATTACTAAGTATTGATTACTCCTTCCAAAAGTAACTTTACTATTTACTTTTTTTCCAAAGTAACAGTTCGATTACAAGTTACTTTATTAGTTACTTTCAGTAGCTGCCAATAGCACCCCTCACTGCCTCAACATAAAAACAATAACCAGTTTTGCCAAAAATCACTTTATTGGAAATGTATTTTTACAGTAAGGCTGGAAATGTATTTGCTTTTGAACCGCTATGGGGTTGTAAAGATACCATCTTGATATGAAACTGAAAATAAATATTGGCTCTGAAAATAAAATTTGGCATTGAAAAATATAATTGTAACTGAATATCTTAATTTTGATTTTGAAATAAATGTAGGGAAAATTTCTGTATTAAAAATTGAAAAAGTGAAAAAAATGGTTAAAGTGGGCGCCCCATATGCAGAGGCCTCAGTCCTCAACATGGCTGTTTCTGGTTCGACTCCTGTCCCAGGTTACCTTTGCCACATGTCTTCCCCTACCTCTCTCCCCCTTCCAAAGTCTGTCCTCTATCAATAAAGGCCACTCTGGCCCAAAAATACCTTTTAAAAAAAAAAAACAATTAACTCACAATCAACTGTTTATACTTTCATATTTTTTTCAATGCCAATCTTTTTTTCACTTCTGCTGCTTTTCAGTTTCATTCTGCTGATTCTTCATCTAGCTTCTGTGTTTTTCATTTTGATTTAACTTATAAGTCAATCGCCGTTTGCGTCCTTTTATTTGGTTTAAACTGCCCAACAGGTGGGGTGAAAGATAACTTCTATGGTGGTCTGGTGGTTAAGGATCAAGATTACTATTCCAGTTGTTAGGCTAGGCTGTAAAGTTTTGTAGGCTTTTCAGTCAGCTGCTGGTCTGCACAAAATTTTGCCTTTACGAGCTGCGTCAGCAGTATCTAAAACTTTGTGCATACGTGTTCTTTACTTAGTATAACATTATAGCCAACTAACTTATATAAAGTGTGCTTTACTTAGTATAATAACATTATACTAACTAATACTAACTGTGCTTTACATTAAGTATGGCCTAAAGCAGACTTATGTACAAGATTTAAGATACTGCTGACAGAGCTCATAAGAGCCGCAGGCGCATGTTTTCAGGTAAAGTTTTGTGCAGCCTGCAGATCATCAGCCGACTGAAGGATCAGGACACCTGATCAAAGAAGAATGATTAAAAAACATAAGACAAATCGCAGCCTAGTGGAATAGAGCCCTTGCCTATAGGCTAAGAAAGCCTGATGCTTAACCACTAGACCGTCATGTCATAATGTTTCCTTTGGCACAACTTAAATAAAATAAAAGGACGTAAACGGGGATTGACTTAAAAGTTATATCAAAATGAACATTACAGAAGCTATAGCAGTGGATTTTGTTGTAAGATGTGGACATTTTTAGAGTTAAAAATATATATATATTTTTTTTTATGGGCGACTGTGGCTCAGTGGTAGAGTAGTTGGCTTGCAATCGGAGGGTCTTAGGTTCGATTCCAGCTTCCTCCAGTCACATGTCGATGTGCCCCTGGGCAAGGCACTTAACCCCCAAATTCTACATTGTCTTACCGAGCCATGTTGGGTGTCGGTGTGTGAATGGGTGAATGTGGCTTCAATGTAAAGCGCTTTGAGTGGTCAGTAAGACTAGAAAAGCGCTATATAAGTTCAGTCCATTTACCATATAAAAGAACTACAAGTGACCTTTACTGGGTTTAATGGGTATAAAACAGCAAGCACCTGCTGCTCAAACATGGCAACTGTACTGGAGATAATCAGCGGTATGTAAGACCATGGGTGTTTCTCAAAGTCAAGGCGCCTCGGCTTGCTTACGAGCCACTGTCCTTCCTTTGTCAAAGACAACGATTTGGAACAGACTTACCTCACGTGATCACGGCTGCCGGCTTACGTGCTCTGTTTACGTCCCGCCCCTCGTAGTAGCATTGTAGTGTAGTAACATTACTTCATCCATGGAACTAAAAATGCAATTTTTTATGTCGGTTAAATCAAATTTGTAAGAGAAGAGATGTGTAGTAACTGGTAGCCACTGAAGCTGTAACTACTAAGCAACGAACCATATATAACTGCTTTGGATCTAAAAAATTATAATAAAAAAAATTGAACAAACATTTTAGATATAAGCCTGATGGTTAAAATGAGTTGACTTACATTTAAAATAGAAATTTCCCACAGAAGTAGCTGCTGTCGGCTCCAACCGCGCTGTATTCTGGGAAATTTTTGACTGAGAGAAGGCATCAAGGCACCTCTAATGTATCCTTGGTCAGTTAGCTAAACGGCTAACAAAAGGAGGTTAGATTCCTCCGTAGCACATGAACATTGGAACATGCCTTGGCGGTCCCTGATGACGTATCTCCTAGGCAACCGGGGCGGGACCAAGGCATCAAGGCAAGGTTCTTGGGCATTGAGAATCACTCCATATTTACCACTATTGTTGATTGTTTTTCTAATACATTTGCTGCCATGTACCAAACATATCTTTTTGCTTAAGAAAATTATAGAAATAGTAACGCACAGTGACTTCAACAAGTAATTTTATTCTGATTACTGGTATGGAAATAGTAACGCGTTAGATTAATCGTTACTGAAAAAGTGGTCATATTAGGAGTAACACATTACTACGTAATGCATTACTGGCATCACTGCATAACGGTGTGTAAGCCCAATAAAGGCTAGCCGTCATCAGCTAACATGGTTAAAGTTTTAGCCTTCTTTTGCCGATTATCAATTTCAATTGTTTAATTGAAAAAAAGGAGTGCTGTAAAAGGCAAGGCATGGGAATTTTATTTGTATGGCACACTTTCAACACAAGGCAATTCAAGGTGGTTTACATTAATTGAAAAATTAAAACATGGAATCACTAAAAGAAATCTTAAATGAACATTTATAAAAGACAATTTATGTAATTAAAATAAAATAAAACAATAAGTGATTAAAAGAAATGTAAGCCATAACTCATACCTTAACATCTGCTCTATATACTCCTATAATGGCCCTTTCCAAAGTGTGACGGCAAACACAGGAGTTAAAGAAAATAGAATGTCAATTCAAGAGCAGAAATAAATAGCGATGAAATTGAAAAAAAAGGGACCTTCTGTTAGTTTTCCCCATATGGATAATTTACCCTCACTCCACTCCCCTCAGTTCCCTCAGTGTTGCACTTTTTCTCAGCTGACTTCTTTCTCTGTATACTCTCCAGGGCCCTCATTTATCAAACTTTCATAGAAACTTTACTATATTCTATCCTACGAATGAAATTTAGAATGTTCATTCAAACAGTAAAAGTGGAATTTTTTTAATCTTCGGTGGCCACTCGTACTCATGTTACCTCTGCAGTCATCTGTGGATAAATCACACATTTGTGTACCTTCATTCTTGTGGCCGTTCATAGTCTTTTGCATACAGAACCGCCCTCAATTAACCATATTTGGTAACATTTCGTGTTCTGACAAATGCATGAAATCCTTGTATTATTACGAAAAATAATAGCCAAGACATCGAATAAAGGAATATCAGCGACACCAAGATCGAGGTGAAACATAAGTTGAGCAGAAAAAACGTATTTATGATGAACAGACAAAATTTCATAGTTAACACAAATTAATTTCAACAGCGATAACTTTTGCCCTCTATTATCAGCGGATAATATTAAAGACGGTGAGCTTTTTCAGCAAGATCAGTTAGTGGAAGGCAGAACTGTGAGCTTTTCAGCGAAATCAGTTATGGAATAAAAACTGTGAGCTTTTTCAGCAATATCAGTTAATGGAAGGAAGAACTGTGAGCTTTTCAGCAAGATCAGTTAGTGGAAGGAAGAACTGTGAGCTCTTCAGCGAGATCAGCTATGGAATAAAAACTGTGAGCTTTTTCAGCAAGATCAGTTAGTGGAAGCAAGAACTGTGAGCTTTTTAGTGAGATCAGTTAGTGAATAAAAACTGTGAGCTTTTTCAGGAAGATCAGTTAGTGGAAGGAAGAACTGTGAGCTTTTCAGCGAAATCAGTTATGGAATAAAAACGGTGAGCTTTTTCAGCAATATAAGTTAATGGAAGGAAGAACTGTGAGCTTTTCAGCGAGATCAGTTAGTGACTACAAACTGTGTTTTTACCGGCTTGTCCTTACATCGTTGCATTGTTTTGACTATTGTATTATTGTAATTGCTTTCTTGTATTTTGATCATCAAATTGATTTATCCTGTGTTCCAATTTTTAATCATGTAAAGCACCTTGAATTTCATTCTGTTGAAAGTGTGCTATACAAATAAAATTGCCTTGCCTTGCTTCAGACATGAAGAAATGTGGGAAAGAATCATTAAATTTGTTGTTATTAACTTCTGTGGAAATCCTTAACTTCTTTGAACAAATTAAATTAGTACTTAACATTACTGTTTGCTTTAGCTCATGGAGAACCATTAAAATAAATAACTTCGTCTGGGAGAAAGTTACAGAGGCAGTAAATGCGGTCGGGACAGTGGAGATGTGGTGGAAATAAAGGAAAAAATGGTTTGATATCAAACTGAATACAATAAAACGTCTGTCAGCACACAGCTTGGCCAGATCTTATACTGAAGGGGAACAGATCGTGATATTTGACACTTGTGTGGCCATGTGTAATTGGAGACAACATTTTTGCTCCCATTAGTACGCAAGGAAAAAGTGAGAACCTGCTTCACTAATAAGCATATCGATTTAGTTGTCACAGTACACTTTGCAAACATTTTAATAAAAAATGTATCAATGTAACATCCCATTAACCTTAGTGCTTGATGTGATAAATAATAAAAAAACAAATAATAAATAAATGATGGCCTTGGACTTTATTGTTCCACCATCTACTTATCTAATTTACTCTATCCAGATGACATACCAAGTAACGTCCTACTTGTCTCCTTTAGCTTTAGCTCTCCATTCATCTGGGGGCATCTCTTGGCCACTAACAGTTTGTCTAAACCTCACAACACTCTTTATTTTGAGTATGAATGCAACAATACAACTTTTTTCAAAACAAAATGATGGCGATACTTGGATCTGAGTTCTTGCCAATACAAAGCACCAATATCAACACTTCTACTACACAAAAAAATACAATGAATTGGAATAATAGTTTTATTTTTGTCTCTGCTTGTTAAAACAAATAATGGTCAATTAGATAAAAAAATAAAATAAAAATGACAAAAAACTAAAATTTCAAGTGAAAAAAATACATTTTCTGTCAAATTATTGCAGAGTTTCCACATTTTAATTATAAGTTCATGGTATCGCTTAACTAATAGATACCGATACCAGTTCATTAGAATGGCCCCGATATCAGTATCGGTGCATCCCTAGTTTTGTAGGTTTCCACCATCCGGTCCTCTGCCTTTGTTCTTAACCTTCCACACCATGAGTTTAATCCTGCAGACCACCATCCTATGCTGTCTAGCTACACTCTCGCCTATTTTACAGTCACTAATCTGAATAAACGGAATTTAATTTAATTGAATTAATGTACTTCAGATCACAATATCTACAAAAGATGTAGTCCACCTGAGTGCTCCTACCTCCACTTTTTTGAGTCAATCTACATTCCTGCAATGTCTTGAAAAGTTTTGGCAACAGCCATTTCCATCCTTTTCGTGAAGTCAACCACCATCTGTCCTTCTTTGTTCCTGTCCTAGATACCTAACCTTCCCATATCTTATTCATTACTCCCTTCCCTTAACCAACATATCCATTAAAGTTTGCACCAATCACAATTTTCTCAACTTTAGGGAAACACAGCATCAAATTATCTTGTTCAGTCCAGAATATTTGTTTCCCTCCTTATTCACATCCTGCTAGATTTCCCTAAAACATCTACAAATTGTTCATGTGGAAGTTCTCTTACACTGTTAACTGTAAAGTGAAAGTCAAAAAACTATAACAATAGATAATTATAGCTAAGATGTGACTCTCAACTCAGTGACTGTAATTACGCCTGTACTTGTTTTCACTGCACCATGTATAAATGTGTGTGTGTCTGTGTGTATGCATCATTAAGGCATTGCCACTCTTAATCCCCCCTTCTTCACATTAATCAGCTCTGTAAAGTTGGCTGAAGTGCCTTCCTGTTCTCTAACCACACTGAACTGAACTGTACTCTAAGAGCTCTGCCAGACATACAAGACACTCCTGCCACCTTCTTTACCACTTTTTTAATCCATTTGTTCCCGCACTCCAATCACTTAACTCGGGTGCAATTTCACCAGCAGGTTCTTCTCTGTTATTCAGTCTGGGGTGATGATACATGAAAAGAGACACACATGAGCAGAAAAACACACACACACACTTTCGCTGATGACTAGCTGAGGGCTTACTCTGACGGATACTGTCTGACCGACCTGTCGCTGTACAACAGCTGGGCCTGGCTGATCTCAAAGGAAATGATCACCGGGAGAAGACTGAGAAAATTGCAGGTGCTGTGAGAGGAGGCTCAGGGAGAGAGAGCTGAAAATCTTTGTCTCAGTGACTATTAAATCTTCAGATTTAACAAGAGGGACACAGTTAGTCGAGAGCAGGCTCTTAGAGGGGACAGAAACAAAGTGTGCAACAAATGTAGAGGTAGCAATACTTGTTCTTGTTTACAACTGTTTTACCTGTAACATAATGAGCAGAAGTATAGTGGATGTTGGGTACATAGGTGCAAGTGTCAACTTATATATTTGCGATATATCTTTGTAAAGTTAAAGTAACAGGTTAACATCTTTGGAATATGCTTTATTTGCTTTTTGGCCTTGACTTGTTGCCAGGAAACAAGAGGTGATTTAGGGATGCCACTGGTCTTGGCAAGAGAAAAGGCTGAACAGAAACAATAACTGATAGCTTTTAAAATGCTTTAATTGTTGTTTGGAGAAATTTAGACATTTGAAAGCCCTGGGGTCCTTGTCTGACATTTTTCTCAAATCTACATCTTGGAGAGGCAACTTTTGCACTATGACTCTATTAGAGGATCTCTATTGAGGACCATCCTAGTCAACATGAAGATATTTTAGTATCACATTTTCCTTTTTCTCATAGACAATAAAGGAGTAAGGAGCTCTAATGGCACAAGAACTTGCAATACAAAACCGGCACAATATTTCTTCTATTGTCTTCTGGTGTAATTTCTCCATCGGTTCAATCTTTCAATAACCATCAATAATGGTATTGTATGATTTGGATGGAAAATGACACTTGTGTTTCCCCATCAATAAATGGGGTTAGGGTAGGCAACTGTTGCTTTCCCCAGGAAAGCAACAGTTGCCTGTCCATATGCTAGTCATTTACAGGCTGAGCGGGAGTTTACTGGAGGGGTTTACCTGTGCAGGGGCGCTGCTAAGAATTTTGGGCCCCATGACAAGAATCTTGGCAGGGCCCCCAACACCGCTGAGATTTTTTTCATATTCATTTACATAAAATCATGCACTTGGTATTTTTACTATCATTCTCATATATTTAAGTCAATCAGACTTTGTTTGAATCATTTATGACTGCTTCTGTACTGCTAGACCACCTTAAATTCATTATTTGGTGATTGCACTAGCAATGTAAGTGGATTACAAATTATTCACTCTTATTTTTGCAAATTGTTTGAAAAGTGGTTTTGGACAGATGGTAAAACACAATCAGGATTTATAAAAGATAGGTCTATACATAATAAAATCAGATTAGTCCTTGATTAAGTAGATTATAATTATTTGATTGAAGATAAGGGTTTCATTTTAATTTTTGGATCTTTACGTAGCATTTGATTCTGTTGAACATACATGTATTATAAAAACTTGAGAATATTTTGGATTCTGTACAGAGTTTATTAAAGCGATGCATATAATGTATGAGGATATTAATAGCTCGGTTTCTCTCTCTGAAGGAACACCTAAAGGATTCACGATCAATCGTGGAATCCGGCAGGGCTGTCCCTTTTCTCCCTAATTATATATATATATATATACATGGGATTCCAGTTAAAATGAGGTAAAATCTTTGGGAATTATTATAACTAAAGATACTAAAACCAGGGAAGACTTAAATATTTTACCTGTAATAAAAAAGTAAATCTATATTCAACTCTGGGTTGCAGGCAACTCTTTGCAGGCAGAACCTCGGATAGAAATCCTCTGCCAGCTACTGTACAAACTACTTTGAGCTGTTTGGGAGGTTTCACTGCATCTTTTGAAGATGATGTGGATGTTGTCAAATACAGTATGATCCATCTCGGCCAACCACCCTTTACAGAATACTTTCATATTATCTGATCCAGAATGTTTGCAAACTAAGTTGAAACAGTGCAAAATTCTTTGTAGAAATGATCATATTAATATTCACATGATAAATATTAAAAATGGTTAATTAAAATTCACATAGTTTTAGGAAAAGTCAAGGACCAACAAGGCTTCATTACTTAATTTGACAAAGATATTTAATATTGCAAAAGGGTCAAAATGACTGCCTTGGACATTCAAATGTTTATTAAATTTGACTGTTCAGAATGATCAAGACCTCATTTTGACAGTAGCAAGGTCAACTGATAGTCAATTTAACATCTTTGACTGCATTTATAAGTTAACAGAGAAAAAAAAGGGGGTTCTTGAGCTAACATGGAAAAATTTGAGCAAAGCTACTGTATCCCATCACCCTGACTTGAAGATCTAAGGAGCTACTCTGCTAATGAGTTAGCACTAATTTAAGTCCGAAAACATCACTTTAACTGAATAACGCACTATTTAATGCAGCGGTAACTCACTACCAAATGTGCTGAAACCATTTAGTTAACCAAAATGCATAAACAACCATAAATACAGTGTTTTTATACTCTTTGCATCTCGACATAGGGGCTGCTGGCTATCAGCAAGACAGAGCCGACAGCCGAAGCAGATTAGGGAATCTCTATGGAGCGCTTCTGAACAAGTTTACAAGTACAGTCAAAAGAACAAAACATCAACCTGACAGAGTGTCAGTTGGTAAACCATCAAACAACTTTCCTGGCACTGTATCGCATCATCATGCCCAAATAACCCAGCAGCAAACATTTATTACTTATTACTTGTGGGCGACTGTGGCTCAGTGGTAGAGTAGTTGGCTTGCAATTGTAGGGTCGTAGGTTCAATTCCAGCTTCCTCCAGTCACATGTCGATGTGCCCCTGGGCAAGGCACTTAACCCCCAAATTCTACATTGTCCTACCGAGCCATGTTGGGTGTCGGTGTATGAATGCGAGTGTGAATGGGTGAATTTGGCTTCCATGTAAAGCGCTTTGAGTGGTCAGTAAGACTAGAAAAGCGCTATATAAGTTCAGTCCATTTACCATTTAACAATCCAGTAGCAACGTGGCTAGTTCAGCATCCATACATCCTCCTGTATCTCACAGCGTCTGACATACAAAACTGAAAAGTTGTAACACTGGGTTTCAAAAGGCTAATCCTGCTTTGACCTAAATTGAGCAGTAGTTTGACAAAAAAGATCTTCCACAGCAGTGAAGGGAAGGAATCGTTCACGTAGGCGAAGCGTGCTGACCACATTTCGCATGTGCCTCTGCTTGTGTCAGGCGATACCATTCAGTAAGGGAGAGGGGTGAAATGATAATATCATACATAATTCGAGGATTTTTTATATCGAATCCCAACTATATATAATTTGCTTATTTTAACAGATCAAATGAAATTATTCATTTAAAAAACTTACCCAAGACAATACATATTGATAGTCCTCAAGGGGCCCCCTGTCTGTGCCGGGCACTCAGAATCTTTCTAACCCCCCCCCACCCCACCCACCCCCCCAACGGCGCCCATGTACCTGTAAAATCACACTCATTGGCTTACACTATCACAAACCTTTTCTCATGGACGCTCAACACTTTCCCCTACTGGTTACTAGCAGATTAGTAGTCTGCTGGGGACTTGAAAAGTCAACACGTGCAGACCTTCAGACCTTTTAAAGCCGATAAACTTTTAAACAACAGACCTAACCTACCAGCAGCTGTAGTTAGTTAGAAACATTAGTTTTCACACTGTGTGAAGAGCGTGTAGCAGTGAAATCGGCCACCGCTGAAACACTTCCCGACATTAAACGTTCTGGACGTTGTCTGAGCTATTCACCGGTGTACCGGTTTATCAAAAATTCATATCATAACAAAATTAAACACTGGTTTCGGTATGAACTGGTATACCGCCTGGGCCTATTACAGTGTGTCCAGACCAAACGCGATAGGAGCGACTAGATCTTCAGGTTTACATGTAAAATCAATGGAGGAGCGCGATGAAGCGGGACTTGGTGTCCCGCGACACTTCAGAAGCAGATTTGCGTCGCGAAAAAGCTTTTCTGCTTGATTTGCGTGAACAATTCGCGCTACAGATGTGATGGAAGATTCGTGCTGCATTTTATGTGGTGCATTTTGTGCATTCGCACTCATGGTGTCTATCGCTCGAGTTGGCAAAATCAGAACTCCAGCGTCAAGTCGCGCTGCGACAACCAATCGGGGGACAGAGTTTCAGTGTTTCTGTGACTGTCATGGAGTCACAGCCTCAGCAAGACATGGAGGAAATACTGATAAACATCGTGGCTAATCACCCCGAGCTACACGACACAAGCAGTTTGCTATACAGAGACAGAAATAAAAAAATAAACTATTTAGGCAGGAATGCTCTCAAGACGTTTGTGGCTCTTTTTTTTTTTTTTTTTTTTTTTTTTTTTTTTCTATTAGTGATTACTGTGGGTTCAATTTCCTGATGTCATGGACATTAAACTGAGACAAGAAGGGAGAAAGGAAGAAGGTGAAGAAAAGAAACCGGACCAACAGAGGGGCGAACCGATGACACAAGACAGGGAGGCAAACAAAGAACACAAGAAAACATCCCAGTCCTCCACCTCTGCCGGACGGCAGAGAAACAGTAATACAAAACAAAAACAACAAACTGTACAGAACCAAACCAATAGTTCGGATCTAGTAGAATAAACTAAGAATTACACATTCACTACACACAAGCATGGATTAATGAACATAATACAAATGTTTCTGTTAAGCTCCTGGTAAAAGCTAACTAATGACGATAACCTCAGCTTAAGATATGTCCGTCCTCACCAATGTCCCCACACCTATGTGTGTGTGCGAGCATGCAGGTGTGAATAAGGTTTCCCCATGCAAGTGATTGATAGCTGGTGTAAGGAACCGTCAATCCGTCCTATAGGAATCGACACAGACATGGAGGAGGCAAGAGATGTATGCATCCAGGGTCCCACAGAGTACAGAGGCCACAGGCAGATCAGCGCAGGGTCGATCACCCACCAAGAGAGGAACAGATGGAAGCCCCAGGGGAACACCAAGCAGCCGCATTGACTGGGCCCCTGATCTTGGCGCCCTGCGTGGGGCGGGATCTGGACCCGGGAGCTGGAAGATCTGGATGTCCAGGTGCCGGCTGGGCGTGGCCTGGGGAGGGCGTACATCCGCTGTGGCTCTTGCTGTGGCTCCCTGGCGTGTGGGTGTGTGGGGGCGGGCCGGGTTGTTGGCGATGGGTATTGGTCCGGGGTGGCGGTCCGGGGTGGCCGGTGGCGGCGGCGTGTGTTGTCCGTCGGTTGGCTGCGGATCCCCCTTGCCTGCGGCGGCGGCGGGGGGCCCTTGTCGGCTGGTCCCTGGTTGGGGCCCCGCTGGGGGGCGGGGTGCCCCTGGTCCCCATGGACTCCGGGTCCTGATCCGGGCCTGCCCTGGCGTAGCCGGTTTCCGGCGGAGCCTGTGGGCTCGTCACTGCGATCTCTTGTGGGTGGCTCTTAAAAGAGCCGTTGTTGCTGTAAAAGCACCTCTCAGCCTTGAAACGGCCTCCTCACCTGGTTTCCTGGTAGCAGCTCCCAGACCACGTCCCACGCTGCTCATATATTATAAACTTTTACTACCGCAGAAAGATGGACAGCTGCTCAGAAATGTAGTTGGTGTTTCGGCAGGCGAAGCTTGGACCTTCACGGCACAAACTGGACGAGCAGGTCACGTTCTCCAGGTGGCGAGGAGCCGGTGTTTATGAGAGGCTTGCTGATGTTTATGGATCCCTCCACCATAGCTAGACAGTATCTGTAGCTCACCAAACCCCCAGTGCAGCGGTCCCCGGCCTAATCCACTCTGTCCTCCGTCAGCTTGGTCCATAATCCACCGCCAGCTGCACTCTAGCCCCAGCTCCGCTGAAGCCCGGGCCGAACACGCAGTCCTCCGTCAGCTCGGCCCATAATCCACCGCCAGCTGCACTCTACAGCCCCAGCTCCGCTGAAGCCCGGGCCGAACACGCAGTCCTCCATCATCTCGGTCCATAATCCACCGCTAGCTGACTGTAGCCCCAGCTCCGCTGAAGCCCAGGCCGAACACGCTGTCCTCCGTCAGTTCGGTCCATAATCCACCGCAGATGCACTCTGGCCCCAGCTCCGCTGAAGGCCAGTTCGCGTGTAAAAACACCATATTTTAAGCGCGACCAGTTCACGTTGTACACGCTTCAAGGTGCGAATGTGCACGCGAACAGCTAGCCGTGTGTCACGCTTTATAGTAGCTCCTATCACGTTCAGTGTGGACACAGCGTAAGATATACAGTATTCACTCACTGCTGAAGTTTCTGCATGCGACACATCACTGATAGGTCTTTAAAGGTCTTATAGGTCTAGGTTCAGCAGAGGGTTTTCTGATTTTTGTCATTATCCTTAGTCCAGCTTGCATGCAACTGCTGCAATGTCTGTCATTTCTCTGCAGAGGAGGCCACTGGAGAGGATCTCTAATGAGCTTTCACCTTGACTGTTCTTTTCTGCTCACATGAAAGGGCTGCTATCGCCATTATATAGTAACTCCAATAAGTAGAAATATTTATTTCAAAAGCTAAAAGAGCAGGATACTAGGCCTTTAAAAAACTAATTTACACACTGTATTATCAAGGCTCTGAAGACAAGATTTAATGTGAGATAATGCACCTCATGTTAGTTGAAAAGCTTTACAAAAGGATTCTCCGGTATTGTCTTTGACAGCAGAGTTTTGCTTTTATCCTCCTTTTGATAAATCACACATTCACAAGGAATTACTGGCAACAGGCGGATAATAGGCCCACAGTAAGCCAATGTTATGTGTTGTCCTCGGTCCTGGTACGAACCAATGACACACAGCAAGGCACTGCTTCAGTGGAGCTATCCATTGTGCTGAATTCAGACACACCGGAGCCTTTGTTTTCATGCCACACAGAGTGAGTAGGAATTTACATTAGTGGTGGGGAGGAGATATATGGGAATATTTCACGGACTCTATAGCCCTGCTGTGTGTGTGTGTGTATTTGGGGGGTGGGGGGTTATGACAGCATGCCCTTATGTCTTGCAGTCTTAAAAAGGTGAAACGTGATTGTGCGAAAACCTTTTAAACCCCTCTTCATACACAGCTGACTGACAACTTGAAGCAGCTGTTTACATGTTATTAGGGGTGCCACAAACTACTATTTTGATAATCGACTAATCATCTATTATTTTGCCGATTAGTCAACTAATCGGTTCACTGATAAATTGTATCTTATCGCAGAAGCTGCTCAAATATATAAATCATTAGCTTTCAGCTGGAAGTGTTTTCTGTATGTATTATTTGCTATCTAAAATACCAACGGTAAAATGATCACTTATTCAACATTTAGGAAAGAATGATTTAAAAAAATTTATTACAGCAGACACATAATGTGCAAAGCGAAATAAAATCACAATCACTACTCTTAATGTTACAGATATCAATACAAGTAATTCATATTTTCCATTTATTAAACTCACTTTGTTCAGCCTTTTCATAGTTTTTGCGTCCATGAGACCAACGGGATATTGGGATGCTGCTATAAACAGAAATAAATGAGGCAGTTATGTGCACTGCTCTGCAATTGTTGCGACCTTTCACCTAGGGGTGGGCGATATGGCAAAAATAGAATTTCACGATTTTTCAATTATATTATCATAATTTCGATTTTATCACGATTTTTTTAAATGATCGGCAAAAAATCTTAAATTATACATTAAAGAAGAGAAACATTAAATAAATACAATCATTCAAATTAGGGATAACCAACACAGGGCTAAAATACTGATATGTCTTTCCCAAACAAAGATCATAGAAATGCACAGAAAGTTCTGAATGAAACTATACAAACACAATATATACATATAAATATTTTTCATTTTTCAAATAAAATAGAGGTATTTTTCAAATGAAAAATACCTCTAAATCAAAAACCTATTTAAATGTATTATATAAAATTTTAATCTTGTCTACTAAAACAGATTAATATGTAGCTGCAAATATGTGCAAGATGTATTGTGCATCTATAATACGGCAATTAATAATCCTCATACAACGGGGTAAATGCAGCTTTAACTGGTTCAATTTTTTTTTGCAGAATGCTGATATTATAAACAGGCACGCATAAAGCTGCCTAATAAAAACATAAGTGATAACAATGTAGTGTAAAAACACAACGGTATACAAAGTGCTGCTGCTACATAAAATAATGAAGGTAGACTGTAATATAAGCAGTTCTAATTATTCTTCCATCCATCCATCCATCCATCCATCCAAGCACATTGTTAATATTCCCTGCAACTCTCTGCGCATTCAGCGTACATGCGTGGAATGGCGGTGTTTGGGGAAAAGGGCAGCTGGGCAACTGCAGGGATAGTTTGCCGTCTGTGTCGTAGGGGTTACGTTTTATGATTTTTTCTAGTGCTTGCTGAACTAAGAAGAAGAAGCGCTTGCAACGGCTGCTGCAGTCGGCTTTATAGCTTTAGCTGCCAAACGGCTCACTGTATTGTTTGGGATACCTTCTCTTCAAGTGATTAAAGAAGTTTATGGTGTTGCGATCATTTGCCTTGACACTCTCCTTGCAAACTTTGAAAATTATGTTTGTTTGCTCTTTGTCGTCTGGTAAAAAATTTCAAACCAGTTCCATTCAACGGATAAGGACTTTGACTTCGGAACGAAAACTTAATTTACGCTCTCAGTTGCGACAACGCCATGCTTGGTTAAAGGTTGCGCACATGCAAAGGGGGAGGGAGGAGAGGGGCGGGGGTAATTTGCTTAGAGCAAGGAGAGAGCGGAGGATTTTGTTCGCTCACAGAGGCAGAAATACAGCAGCAGAACTGTGAATCGGGATAAAACGATCTCACAAAAATGACAACGTCACACGTGTAGATCGCTTCACGGTCTTAAATCGTCAAATCGCACACCCCTACCTTCACCAATGCTTTGATCACTTGTTGACATCAGCAGCGCTACTCTGTCTGCTTTAAACAGAACCAGCCACCATCCAGGTGCTGGAGACATGAGAGAAAAGCTGCGATAAATATAAAACAGACAGAACACAGAAAGTTGCATGTCTGGGTAAAAGAGGATGTTTAGTCAGTCTACTGTTGGTGTTAACGTTAGCAGCTAATGCACTAATTCCTGTTAAGATAGTGGAGTATCACTGTCGTCCTGCCACGATTAGCAGGTTCTACCTTGTGGGTTTTGGATTACACATGCTTCTGTACAATTTTTATCAAACACTCCTAAACATTGAAGCTCCGTTGTCAGCTTACCATGATAGTTTGGGCTTCTCCATTGTTAAGTCAGGACTGATTCGGATTCCCGCTGCTGTGCATGTGCATCAGGGGCAGAGAGGCAGATAGAGCCATAGACATAGAGCAGTGAGCGGTACAGCCACAGTTTTAAGAGAAAAAAAAAGCTTTTTGTAAAAAGAAAAATGACATCGACAAATACATTTTCTGTTCGACAATTCTGGTTGTCGACATTGTCGTGACGTGTTGACTAATCGTGGCAGCCCTACATGTTATGTGATTCTTTACAGCCTAATATGGGAAATTTATTGCTATACTGATGCTAAACAATGAGGTTTACAACCAAACTTTAATATATGTCATTCATCATTTGCAGCATTTTATTGATTCTAAATTCCATTGATATTGTTAAATACACATACGATATATCAGGTGGTTTTAGGGACAGTGAAACACTAACAGATCTCCTCAGCCTAATAATCTAGGGTACATGTTCAGTACATTTCAAAGGCTTTCACACCCATTATAATGTCTCATATTTTGCCACATTTCAGCCCACAGACTTTATTGGTATTTTATGTGATAGACCATAACAAAGTAGCACATAATTGTGAAGTGAAACCGTATGAGAAAAAGTTTTAGAAATTTTTTTAAAATTAAAATCTGAGACTTATTTTCTAGCCTCCTTTGTAAATACATTGTAGATCCAGCTTTCACTGCACTGATTTAGAATTTGATTCAGATCTGGACTATGACTCGGCCAAAACATAAGTATGATTTTTTTGAAACCATTCCATCCGTCTAGCATGTACACCTGCTTGTCCATTCAGGGTGGGGGGTGAGCTGGTGCCTATCTCCAGCAATCATTGGGTGAGAGACAGGGAACACGGTGGACGGATCACCAGTCCAACACAGAACAAACCATGCACGCACACATTCTTACTTTCCTACAATTTGGATAGACCACTTAACCTAATAATAATGGTTTTGTATGATAGAATAAACTTAGTGTTTGGAAAGAATCCATACATGCATGGGAAGAACAAACTCCATGCTGAAAGATTTGAACCTAGGATCTTCTTGATTCAAGGCATTTTTTGTTACCAACTGCTCCACCATGCAGCCCACTGAAACAGCCTTCCCTTAGTCAGTTTTTTATTACTTAGGATTACCCCGTTTACCCTGATTTAATGTGTCTTCCCATCAACTCAGAGCAGTTTAAAAGTCCTGCTAAACAAGATTATCCTCTTTACATGATGCTGCTACCACCATGATTCACAAAGATGGGGTGCTCAAGGTGATGTGAAGTGTTTAATCCTAGCGTTTGGCATGTAGGTCAGAATGTTTAATTTGGTCTCATCTAATCATAATTGCTGGGTTCCCACATGTTTTTTGACAAACATTAAACAACAGTTCTTCAAGCTTTTAAAGTTTGACAAAAAATCTGAAGGCCATCGATGTCAGGCTTTGGTTGATTGAGGACCCAAATGCAGAGCAACGTTTTGAGTTGTTACAGTCCATATTTATTGATACATCCAATCTAGGCACAGGATGTGGACAAGACATGGAAGATGTAGGGATAGAATGTGGAGGAGACGAGGGAAGAAGACATGGAGATGACGTGGTTAGACGGGATCCAATGACAGAACCACCAGAGACATGAGGGTAAAGGGGAACATGTATATTAGGTAGAGTGATTAGAAGACAATGACGAGCTGGGGACAGACAAGGAACAGTTGTCTTCAGTAAGAAAAAATAGGAAGACAGGGAGTGACACAGACAGGGAGAGATGGGTCAGATTGACGGATTGCAATTAACACCCCTAACCACTTTTTGCAGTCGTACATACATCTTCAACTTTATGCATATAGTTAGGTAACTGAATGAATCAAAAAAGAACATCTGAGCTTCATCTCAGACCATAACCCAATGCACCTTGCTATCTTGGAACTGACTGCCCCTTACAGAGTTAGTAATGCTTTGGCGCATGCACCAGACACAAACTCCAGGTGACAGATCAGTGCAGTTCAACTACCTATGTAAACAGAGTGCACACTGATCAGAAAAGCCCTATTCAGAGTCTCTCCAAGTTCTGATCACTTCTGTTGGAGAAATGTTCTTGGAACTTGGAATTCCAGTCACCATTGTGGCAACAGAGCATGGATTCAAACTCCATTACACACAAGCAGGAGTGCAGTTCAGCTCCATGCGTAGTGTTAAGGCCACAACAGATGAAATTTTTATATAATACATGTAACCTATTCAGCTGCTCGGTGTTCAGTTTGTTTTTGGAGTCAAAATGACCAATAAAAATGTTTTCTCTGGTACAGAGATTTTTCCAACTGAGCTGTTGATCTCAGCAGCAGCACCAGAGTTACTTGCCAATCTGATTTACTTCTGAACGACCATCTCTAATAGGTTTGCGGCTCTCCTATAGCCTTAATTTTTCAGATGACTGACTGAAAAGTGCTCTGTCCAAAATTCCGGTATTACTTAGCTATGCTTAAAATGTTCAGAACTTTAATCCTGACGTGTCTGATGTAGTCCTTGTTTTTCTGAAGGTGATTATGCTGAGCAGAAATAAATGACTTTCTACATATGTTGGATTTACCATTTAGAAGTTCTAGTAAAATATATAAATCTTTGTGTTAAAAAAATAACAAACTGTGGAACATTTTCAAGTTGTAGCTGTGACCTGTGGGTGTTTGCACAATAACAACAGACCACAGCACATAGAATCCAAGGAGAATCTTAAAATAAAGTGTTAAGTCTGAGTTCCCTTGGCCAGTGCCCTGTGATTCTCTCAGGCTGTGTTTTTCAAGCTTCAATAGAAGTCCAGCTACAATGACCCATGAATCATGCAGCTTTATTAAGCGATTATGGGGAGCTGTGTATTGTGTGCATACCTAACGCGTGTGCCCCAACACACAAAACGCAATAGCTCAAAATTTGAAATATGTACATTTAAGGTAAATACCTTCATTCCAGGATGAATCACTCAACCAAAGGTACATACAGATGGCCAAACACATGCAGGAATGGAGGTTCTGAACAGGTGTGACCATCTTTATAAAGAAGGTCGGTCATGGATGCAGTAGTTTTCCTCCCTGTGCCGTAACTGGGACACTAACACACACCTTCAGGTGAAAACACACATTCATTTCTGCAAAGGTTCATTCCAGGTTTCCTTTGGCTGTTGCACAGACTAAGTAATTGCATGCTCAGTTGTGTGTGTGAGTGCAGTTAGGTGTCAAGGTCACATCCTGAGGGATGTCAACTCTCAGATTGGGTTTTATTGGGATGCTTTGGGCCTCATTTGTTGCTGTCTGTCTAGGGAGACATCCTGATGGGGCAGAACAACAAACAGAACTGCAAGTCTTCTTATTTGTTTACAATATTTTGGATCAACTGTGTCTGATGTCTACGGCAGACTTTACGCACATATTTAGCTCACAGTGTTGCTATGCATCTTTTCATCTTGTGCTCCAGCTCTGTTGCAGATGGCAGTCTGGTGGAAGCAGCTCCGGCTGTGTTACTAGGAGGAAGATCTGGGTCAGTGTATGTGTCCTCCTCCTCCCACTGCTTTGCATCCTCTCACTCCCTTCTTGTTCTTCTCCTGTTCTGTTCTGCTCTGTATCTGCCCTTATCTTATCCTAATCTGTGTATTTTTTCCTGTCTGCTTTTGTATAATCTTGGAGGCAGTAATATCAGAAATTCAATCTCCTATTTTTGTTATATGCTCCTTAAATCTACATCTCTCATCTTTCTCCATGCTTCCGGTGGACTTTTTTTTCCTGGCGTAGCATTAAAATGGAGGTAATAACTAATGACGAAGCTTAGCCAGAGCTTATCATTCTACTCTCTCCTTCCCTCAGGATCTGTCATTTTATTCTGTCTCTGACTCTTTTTTTTTCTTCTTAAACAAGGATCCCAACAGAGATTCTCCTTCTGGAAGGGCAATTGGGTTAGGGACATTTTAAAGCTAAATTTCAGACCCTCTTTAAATTCTGCTCTCTAAGAAGCTTTTGTTGACTTTAGTTTAGCCGTGCTTTATCAGGGCCAAACATACCCTGAAGAGGCAGAGATACAAAATAATGCACGAAAATAAACATGCTTGCATGCACACATTGTCTGTGTTCATGCAGCTATTCTCGTTTCAGCCCTGAAAAACAAACTATGGAAAGAAATGAACCCATCTGTGTGTCTGGTATTGATTTTCACATTTTGTGAAGCTTAACTGTATTTTATTGGAATTTCATCAACACAAAGTAGCCCATAAACATGAAGTGGAAGAAAAATGTCACATTGTTGTAAAAAAAATGCCTCTGAGGCCTTCAGAGAACATCTGGATGTATGGATCTGAGATTAGATTGCACGCATGTCTACTCATTTTTTGATTAGTTGACTTCCGAGCAAAACTGGTTACCAGACTAAAGATACTGTAGATGAACTCAAATGCACTATTCAGGCTTTTTTCCTGAAAAAACCCAACAAAACTAAAAAGTTAAAATACTATTTATGATTTTCCAGATGCAGCAGCAAAGTGTGTGGTTGTAAGGTGACAATATGATGAAAAGTTCATGATGTGAATACTTTAATATGTCACCCTTGCTTTGTTGCCAAATTTATACTATATGTCCTCAAAAAAATCAGTAATTGGCTTACAAACAGTGTATAAACAAATTTCCTGTATGTCATACATTTTATATAGTTATTGTTCCTTTGGTATCTCTAGAGATTTGGAAAAAGGCATTTTAAGGCAACTGGACCTTAAGTATCTCCTTAAGACTCTTATGTAGCTCTACAATTTAAACATATTTTAAAGCCATTAGAGTGAGCATCATTTCATGGATTTCCAAAAGGTGTTACTACTATTCTTTTCCTGTGCATAACCTTTTCTGTTTAATTTTTCAGTTTATTAGACCAGTATTTGTACAGACTATAGCCTGTATTAACATATTGTTGTGTTATTTAACAACTTTAATCAGGATGCTCCTGAAAATAAGATATACGTTTATCAATCAATCTGACATAATAGTAAAATATAGATAAATAGGTATACTTCAGATAAAAACATGTGCACCTGCCTTAGAAACAAGTAGTACCAAGAGAGACACAAGTTGTCTTTCAAAATCCTGTTTAAAAATCTTATTTGAAAAAACTGGATGTTGACATAGAAGAAATCTTGGTATGAGTGTGTGTTAAGGTCACTCATTGCTCTGAGCAGCACGCCATTATTAAGTCATGGCTTCACACTCACTCTCTGAACACTCGTGTGTGTGTATATATACATATATATGTGTGTGTGTGTGTATATATATATATATACATATATACACAACCACACATAGAAAGTCAGGTGGTTTCCTGGGTTGTTAGTGTATATACAGAACCCATGAGTTCTAATTACGGTGAGAGTGGATGACCAAGCTCAGGCCTAACATCTGTCTCTGAGAGCAGAGTGGCCCCCTTGCCGAGCTCCAAGCCGGGGAAGGATCCAGAGAGGTGAAGCGGCGTTCCTCTGAATAAGAACACTCTAAGACTATGGGCTGAACGTAGATGCTAAAAATGATATGCTACAGCTGTTGTTACATTCTAAACGATTTATGAGCTGTCTGTTCATTGAATCATAAACTTGCTCTAACACAGAGTATGGGTAGGAAGTCTTACAGAGTAAAAATAAAACTTTTAAATTAAATTAGTCTTTTTTAACAGTGGCTACCATTTATTCTTCATAGTGATATATATAGCCTCAAATCTATATTGCAATGTAATCTAACGCATGTGCATATGTATTGCAATACTGCTTATGAACATTCTCAATTTCCAGATACATTGCAACAGATCAACTTCAACTTTAGAAAACTCTTTAAAATTTTATATATATATATATATATATATATATATATATATATATATATATATATATTGTATATATATAAGGGGTGTCACAATTTTCCAAATGTTTTCAACTCCACTTTCATCTTTGGTGGTTCATAGAGACAGGTAACTTCAATACAAGCTGGAAATTTCTCTTTTAAACACCACCTATAACTCCATGATGACCCCAATAAAAAAATACATTTGTTATAAAACCCTTTAACTTTTCGAACATCTGTGAGCTAGTAAATCTGTATGGCAGAACAAGAGGTACAGTAAAACAAGGGGAAGCAGCAAATCAGGACCCAGGGACCAGAGATTGAAATCTTTACAGACAATTTTATTCCGTTCCAGATATAAAATTCACAAACGCAAAATAAAATGGATTTCTATTTCTTCTTGAAACTAAAAGTCCTATATATATATATATAAAAAAATAATGTTCTCAATGTCCAGAAGAAGAACCGGTCCACCAAGCTATGTTTCCTTCCGTAGCTTGGACCACACCAAGGCTGGAAAATGGAAGAGCGCTTGCTTCTGGCATCAACGCCTCTCTCGCTGCAGCTGCTGCACCACTCCCGGATGGCACCTCCTGGGCGGCCTAGCGTCACCCTGTAGACAATAACACACTGGCCCGACGTACTGCTCGTAAGCCAATCCGGGTTGATCTTCCCCACAACCCCCTTTGCACCTGATGGATAAGGGACAACGGTACTCACAGGTAAGGGCAGAGTTCCCCCTCTGCCCTGCTGCCAACCACACGTGCTGTTGTCCACCAGTCCCTACTTTCGTGCTGCACTGGGTCACCAATCATCCGTCTCTTTACTCTGTGCTGCTAGTGGATGCCAATCATCCCAACTATACCTGCTCCTTCCAGGCACTCAGCTCCTTGGCCACCCACTTCCTTCTTTTGTTTGTCTCATCTTCTTCCTCTTCCGTAAATTTAATTGGCTGCTTGCATTCTTTGTGCATTACCGCCATCTACAGGACTGAGGTGTAATCACTTAAAAAAAAAAAATCACAGTCTGTTTGCTAATTGTGTATCCTTTAGAAACTTTATCACTTCTTTAATTATATACAGTGTTTCAGGTAGACTCAATAAATTGCTGAAAGTAACAGTTCTTTGTTACCCTCTTAAGAGCTTCTCTCTCTTCAGAATACTGCCTACAATTCATAAGCACATGCTTTACGGTTTCTGTTTCTATACAATATGGACATTTTCCTGGATCATATGTTCCTATTACATATAATCCAATGTTCAAACCTGTGTGTCCTATCCTTAACCTGGTGAGCCAAGTTTCCTCCTGCCGTGATAATGAGCTATTCTTTCTACTTGTTACCGTCTGTTGAATACTATATAAATGCCTACCCTTTTCCCCCTTATCCCATTTTTCTTGCCATAGTGTATTGATACCATCTTTAATTATTGCTTTGAATTCTGACATGCTGAGTGGAACCTGTACCTCTACTTGTTCTGCATTCAGAGCTTCCTTTGCTAACTTATCTGCCCTCTCATCGCCCTCAATAACCGAGTGTGCTGGAACCCAAGCGAACTGTATACTTATTTTCTGTTGACTTATACTAAAAATCAACTGATGAACTTCATCTAAAAGATCCTGTCTACATGCTGATTTCCCAGTCTGGATGCTAGTTAGAGAGGACATAGAGTCTGAACAGATAACACACTTATACGGCTTTATTTCTTCTACACACTGTAGAGCCATTATGATGGCCATCATCTCTGCTGAAAAGATTGAGAGATAATTTGATGTCCTTTTTTGTATTTTGTGACATTGAATTTAGGAATGTATACAGCCACCCCCGTTTAACCTGCTCTTTCTTTGGATGCATCTGTAAAAAAATTGTACTGTATCATCATACATTATTTCTAAATATTGTTGTACATTCTGGTATAATCCTGTCTTAATTACTTTTTTAGCTTCTAGATTAACTACAGGATAACAGAAAAACCAAGGTGGGATTTTACTCAGGTTAACAGTTTTATTACAAGGTATATTACTGATTCCAATGTCGTCTGCTTCTTTATTGCTATTCCATCCAAAACTACGGTTCACACTGCGACCATATTCCCAGCATTCTTCTAGTACTATTTTTGTAGGGTGTGTGGCTTTATGCCCTTGTAAGTTTACCCAATACGGTAGATAAAGCTTTGACCATCTAAGATTTAAAGGCATCTCACCTACTTCTACCTGCAGCGCTGGGATAGGTGATGTTCGGAAAGCTCCACTACATAGCTGGGGAGCTTTGGCCTGCACCCTGTCCAGTTCAGCTAATGTAGATTTTGCTGCTGATTTAAATACTAGACAATCATAATCGAATACTGATCGGATTGAAGCAATGTAAATTTTTCCTAGGGAAGATCCTGACGCCCCCCAGCTGTACCCTGAAAGACACTTCAAAAGATGATTCCTTTCTTACACTTGCCCACCATTTTTGAACATGATTTTTAAAAGCGAGTTTACTATCAAACCACACACCAAGATATCTCAAGTCCTTGGCCTGTTTGATGGATTGTCCATATATCTTTAGATCTATTATAGGTTTTACCCTTTTCTTAGAAAACCAAATGAATAGTGTGTTTTCCACTGAAAAGTGGAACCCCCAAACCAATGACCATTTTCAACCTGGCTAATTGCTGATTGCATCCTTTGCTGTAAATTGTTGATATTACGGCCTCTTACCCACAATGCTCCATCATCTGCATATAATGCTCTGTTTATTCTTTGGTTCACACCATCAAATA
The DNA here is from genome assembly GCA_028564705.1 of Apricaphanius iberus. Taxonomy (NCBI): domain Eukaryota; kingdom Metazoa; phylum Chordata; class Actinopteri; order Cyprinodontiformes; family Aphaniidae; genus Apricaphanius; species Apricaphanius iberus. The sequence continues at coordinate 54,796 of JAPXFQ010002813.1, forward strand.
TATCATTAATGATTATATTAAAAAGAATTGGACTACATACACTACCTTGTGGAGTTCCATTTTCTGTTGTGTATGTATTTGATGACTCTGACCCTATCCTGACCTCTATAGTGCTACCCCTTAAAAAATCTTTAATCCAGTAGAACATTTTACCACCTATTTCCATTTTATTCAACTGAATTAACAATCCTTCCTTCAACAACATTTTTGTTTGTCTCCCATCAGTCTGTTCCTTTTATGCTGCCTGGTTCCTTCACAGCTCTGGCATTGATTGGAGCTTCCTCCGGACACGCCCACACCTCAACAGGTGTATGCAATAAAGGGTCCTTTCAATCAGTCCAGTGGATTTCAAAACCAGACAGTTTCACATCAAAACATGCAGTATAAAAAAACAGGATACAAACCATGCAAATAAAATCATAGAGATGCCAATAAAAACAGTATAATCAAAATACAAACACTGGAAAATCTAAAAAAACTAATTTTAGGATTCTGCAGTGTGATAATCTGTTTCATAGATTTGTTATTTGCGTTTCCACATTTAGCGTTTACAGGATCTTCATTTGACGGGGTCATAGGCGTTTTAACCAGGGATGCCGGGGACATGTCCCCAGCAATATTTATGATTGACGTGTTTGTCCCCACCAAACCTGATGCAAAAATTCTTTACCATAACTGATCTAACAGCCACTTGTGCTGCCAGCAAAGTTTCTGCATAGTATCTGAACAGAATGTTATTTCAATCACTTCACTTTCTTATGCAGTCATATTTCTTTCTGCTCATATACTAGGCTACAGCATTCTCTGCAGTAGATGTCATGTTTTAAAAGACTGGTAGTCAGCTACCAGGCGGAGTCCTGCAATGTCACTGGTACCCGTTTCAAGATGGAAAAAATACAATTAGCATGTGTTCCTTTGCTATAACGCAGGCCCAACCTTTGCTGCTTTGCTGTTTAGTGGATTATTTTAATGGCACAATTTAAATGCTTTCTTTACAGCGCACAACACGCATTGTGTTCTGCGTCCTAAATGATTGGATGCAGTTTTGAATCTCCTCCTGTCATGTCACCTGCGCTTGCCAAATTTATCATGTCTGGTTATAATAATCTCCTCATCCAGCCAAAAAAAAAGCAGCACAAACAAGTGCCCATAATTATGCTCCTCACACAACACCTGTTCCCAGACCTTCAGTGGAGAAAGATGCACCAGATGTCGCAGGGGCGGAGAGAACATATTGCTTTTTAATAATTTTATGTTTTAAGTCTACTAAGGTTTGAGTATTAAAACTAGTGAAAAATGTAAGTAAATGTTAATATATGTCTGGGAAATGTGTAAAAAAGTGTGTGGTGATGGGTTTTACAGCCTTAAAACATAATAAATGCAAAAAAAAAAAAAAAAAAAAGGAAAATAACTTGATCCATTAGTGAAAGTAAATTATAGTCTTGCTTTATTTTGATACTGATGCTGAAATTTATATTGTGAAGAAATCACTGTGTAGAAACAAAACACTGTCCACAGTCCCTGGATTTACCTTGATTTCTCATTTCTGAATCGCTGAAAGCGCTGGATGGACAGCGACAACATTGCATCATCAGCGCAACTTCGGGAAAACTTCCCTCCTGGTCCCTCCACCAAAACAACATAAACTTTTTACCGTTTGGGACTCTTAAACAAAAAATTACAACAATATTGTCTCTCCCCCAGTCCGCTAGCATTAAATAAACTTCCCCCTGGAGATGTGAAATTTATTTTGTTTTTTTTCCACCTGAAACAACTTTATGCGGATCACCCACAGTTACATACAGGACTGTCAGCTGTAAGATAAATTTGAAGTTTATCCACACAGAAGGGTGTTGGGGTTGCAAAAGGAGCTTGCTTTATTGTTGCGCATTCTGCTGGTGCGAGTATATATTATGTCCAACATTGTTCTTTGTGCTACGGTGTGGATTTTAATAATTCTTCCCAACAAACAGCCTATTGGTGACGTTTAAAAAACAAGTAAACCTATGGCTTTTAACTTGTCTTGATTTAATAAAGATGTGATTTTAACCACGTTTATACACTGCAGTGTATATTGTAATGAAACATGAAACAAATGAATACTTAGAGGCTATGTAAATATTTAATAACTGTCTCCAGCAAGCCTCAAACCGCATTCAAGTTTATAATTATGTCCCCAGCAATTTTAAAAACAAACTGATGCTCTTGGATTGAGTTAATCTCTTGGCCAGGTCCTCTTAGCCGTTGTGTCTCCATAGAAAATTTGCCTTTTAAAAAAATTTGCCAAGGCCTATCACAGCCATTTCTGTAGTGAGTGGTATCATGATCAGCGCCAAAATAAATCCCCAGCAGAAGAAAATAATAAGAGATCAATGGAAGGAACACAGATAGTCACTGCTTTTCTGTTTGCTTTGTCATTATAAACTGCTTCACCAGCAGCTTTTCCAATTTTACAAAGCCGGTTGTTTGGCAACGTCTGCGGATACCATATCTCACTGATTTTCAACCAGTCAGCATTACTTAACCATAGCTTCTGCTCCAACTACTCTACCAGGCCAATTTTGAGTACATACCCCAAAAATGGTACTTGGTTGGTTCCTGAAATAGTTAAAAAAAGGCTCATTTTGTTTCCTAGATAATTAATTGGGACATTTTTCTCTGAAAATAGGTGTGAAAACAGCTCTGTCTGGCCAGCTCAATGTGGTGGGGAGATCCACATAACATGAAGGTCTGGTAAAATTCACTTGAAGTTCTGAGAGTGAAGCATGCCATTTGTTTTACTCAGAGATATTTCATGGTCTTTTTAGAAAAAAAGTTCTATTCCCTCATTATTGCAGGGTTGCAATGGGATGGTTGTGGGGTTTATCCTAGGCAGGTTTGCCAGTGCATCACAGGGCAACACAAAGACACAAAAAAAACTTGTAGTTTTTATGCATTTACTATTGTTATATTGATTCTTTATTTTATTACACAAAGAACCTTGAATTGCTTTGTTGTTGAAAGTGTGATCTACAAATGAAGTTCCGAAACAATGGTTTGTGGAATGTGGGAGTACCCAGAGAGAACCCATGCCTGCATGGGGAAAAATGCAACTGTAAGGATTCAGGTGTCACATTTAATGTGATCTTAATTTGATTTAATGTGATCTGCTTAATGTGAACATTTTAAGCAAACTGAAGTTATCGTACTGTGGCTGAAACAGAATACATTTTCATATGACCTAAATAGTTACAAAAAATTAAAGTTTAAAAAACAAACTATTTGTGTGTGGAGACCTTGTAAAATATTACATTTTTTATCCAAAATTAAATCCAAAGGTGTTAGAGTTTCTTTGAACACACAGCTGAAGAATGGTGATAAAGAAACAAACTCCCTACATGTTTGTGCTCTTGAGAGAAGACTTGTAAGGGAACTTGGATAAGTTTCAAATAAGTAATTTCAGCGATGAGCATGAGGTTTTTTAACTTAGACGAATGCAAACTACAATGCACATGCATTTTAATCATTAAAGAAAACACATTAAAATAATATGACAAGCCTGCAAGAGGGAACACTTGGATGACATTTAAGCTTTATTTTCTCTTGCATGTTTTTTCTCTACTTAGGATACAATGTAATCCTTGTGAGTTCATCCTTTATTCACAACAGCAATCTATTGCTCTTTGGCATACTGTGATGATTTATATTTATGATGCTGTAGACTCACCATTTTGGATGTTTATGTCTAACTGGACTCATAAATGCAGATCTTTTGCTCACTAAGAACTTAAAAGGAGAGGGGCTGAGGTCTCCTTTCATGTCTGAGATGACCTGCTACAGAAGACAGAATGCAATGCTAGAGTCTTCTCTTCAATCTGTGTAGAGATTGAAGAGAAGTGCTAAAAAAGCAACCTAGACTGTCCAGCTATACATTATTATCAAATATTACATTACAGTTTGAGGTTTGGATCAGTTAGAAAAAAAAGTTCTATTGATTAAAAAATGATATATGTGATGGGTAAACTCAATGGTTTTAATCTCAGATGAACAAAAGCTAAAACCAGGAAATCCAATGCTTCCTGCATGCAATGCATAATTTTTGTTTATCACATCTGAATTATTTCTGTTTGTTGCCTTTTTTATTTATCTTATGAGACTGTGTTGCATAATGACATCTCAGAGGAGATGCAGGTCAGCTCTGTAACCTCTGAGTCAGTATTGGTTGAGAGAACTACTTGAGAAGCCAGTTATGTAAAGGCACAAATACACATACAAGACTTCTGAGCATAGCTTATGTTTATAGATGCTGCAGGTACAGCATAGCTTTTGACTACATTTTTCATGTCCTTTAAGGAAATTGATAGTTATCTTGACCTGTAAATTTACTTGGCTTCACACAAGCTCGTCCTCTGCAGATTTTACGACATGCAGAATTCAAACTGGTATTACACTAGAGCAGTGTTTCTAATTTTTTTAAGTGTGTACCACTTGAAAAAAATTTTACACTCTACAAGTAACACCATTATGACCAACCGTGAATATTATGAAATAGCAGGTTTATATTTTTAAAAAATCCAAATGCTTAGGCTATTTTAAATATGATTTTAATTAGGGATGCACCGAAATGAAAACTATTGGCCAAAACTGAAAACCGAAAATGAAGAAAACTAAGGCCGAAAACCGAAACACCGAAAGAAATGATTGTCAATTATTAGAATGATAGCAATTATGGCTATGATGTGTACTAACCTCACTAAAATCAAGGCATTGCAATAAATCAATTACAAAACTATGAAGATATTTATTTAGCACTGACATAACAACAATGCACAATATAAATCAAATTAATAAAGTTTCGGCTGTGTTGTTTCGGTGATTTGGGGTCTTTCGGCCGAAAACCGAAAGTGCACTTTTGGGTTATTTTCGACCGAAAAGTTTCGGTGACCGAATTTTCGGTGCATCGCTAATTTTAATATATTTCATTTATTTTGATTCAAAGGTTTGTACTTTTCTTTATTTGGCTTTAGTTTGTACTTGGTTTTGACTTGGAATATTCAAATATATTTAAGTTCTAACTAGATTTTACCATTTGTTAGTTTACTTTTTTAGAAAATATTTTGTTTCAGTTTAGTTTTTTTATTAGTTTCAGTTTTAGTCTTTTTGTTAATACATGTTGCATCCCAGGGGAAAGACTTTGAAAGAAAAAGAAATGTGTAACAAAATATCAGAAACAGATGTATTGACATGGGGCAGATGAACAACCACACATATCAGGCAAGTGTAAAATATAAATATATGGCAGAGTAACATTTAAAAATTCTGTATAGCACCTGTACATTTGAATAAAACAATAAATGCAGCAACTAAAATTCTAAAGAGAAAACAATACTAAATCTGACTGCCAACACTACAAAACAAAAGTCACATTGCATATTCTGGTTGTAAGTAATCCCAAATTGGACTTTCGTTGGTGCTTACTCCCAACCTTTGCTGACATGGCAGTAGGAAGACTGCGGCAACACAAACAACATGACTGATGTTTCTGCCATATTGGCATAATGCAGTAACGCTAGTACAAACAACAAACAGAAATTGGAGAATGATTATTAATTTATCAACACAGCATGTTTGAATTGAGTGGATGGGGGACTGGCTTAACATAGGAGACACTAACATACTCCTCTCCTGAAAGGGCATCTGTAAAATCTTGCGGTGGCTTCAGTGCTTTGGTTATAGCCTCCAACACCTCAATGTATTGCCAGGTGGGTAGAAGGTGGCATGACTTTTGGTCTGTTGCCAGGATTTGAGTGATGGCATACATATACTTTTGATTTCCAGGCCGCATTCACTAAGGAAAGAAAATATTGCATCTGACATGCCATGAGCATCAACGCTGAAAAGCTCAACAAGCCCCAGGTAGGTACTGACAAACCTGCCGTGTTTCTGTGATCGGTACTTAACACATATACAGAGAAGCTTGTACACTGATAGATCACTGGTTTCATCCAGAGAGAGAATATGGAGATTCACCAATATCTTTTATTTTCTCTCTGAAATGGGGCGCAAGAACAGATTTTATAACAGCTGTACACTTGGTCCTGTGCATCTTGAAGGCTCCCATCTCCTCCTAGAGAATATCTGACAAGTCTTCCACAGCATAGGTGGAAGTGTGGCAGGCAACATAGGTTGTAATCCTAAACTCACTGCGTTTTTGGTCATCTTTCATTTGGCCTTGTCCTACACCAGATCTCATAGGTACAGCAAACGATTTGATATTGGGCACACAGTGGGACTTTTTTGTGGCACCATGTTCCTTCAAATCGTTAAGGTGTGCTCTTATATCTGTTTTACAGTACCTGCAATGAGCTTTAGAGTCATCTCCTGGGCTAGGCCCGATCCAGGTTTTTAGTTCAAGGTCACTCTCCCATTCCTTCCTGTACAATTTCTTGTATTTTCCCCACTTTGGCATGTTTCAAACATTTTCAGCTTAAAACGCAGCCTACCTTCAGTGCATCCACTAGCTAGTCTGTTTACACTGACGTCACGGTGAGTTGTCAAATGAAATAACGAGAGTGAATACATCTACAATCACACATTTCAAGGAATTGTTTTATCTATTATAGTCAATTTATTTATTTAATATATTGTTATTTTAATTTTCCACCATAAAATGAGAGGGTGTTTTGCAGTTTTCACAATATAAAAAAACCCCCACCAAAAGTGAGCAAAAGCAGCCCAATTTTCATCCACCGGCCCAATGCCCTCTTTCCCCATCAGGTGTAACTAAAAGAAGCCCAATTTGGCAACATTGACTCTGTCCCGTACCTCCATGTACAGCTCTGGCAGACAATTCTGGCAAACATTTTTTTGACCAGGCAGCTCGTATCTTGAGTCCAGACTGTGAACCACATATCTAAAGCCATCTCTCTCTATGGTTTGAATGGGCACTATGTCCTTTGCGATAAATAGTGCAATTGTCCTGGTAAGATCTTTCTATTTCTTACTACTCTTGTTGTATGGTGTAGCATCAGTAAACGATGCCTGCAGTAAAAGCTGTGTACTCTTGGGACGTGCTCCGCTGATGCTGCTGGTCCCACTTGTGCTCGTTTTGGCCCGGGATGCCTCTTAATATTCATGGGCATGTGTGTTTTTTAAATAATGAAATAGGTTGCTTCCTGCTTCCACCTCTTGCTGTCGCAAAACGGTGGAAAACCTTGCATATTACTGACGTTTGCTTCATGTCAGTTGATTTAAAACCGAAGCAGTTCCAAATAACGGAGTTGCCTCCTCTTTTTGGAATGAAAGTTCCCTCTACAGCGGCCTCGGTCTCTCTGTCTGGTTCTGACACTCCACTCATCTCTTTTCAGATAACATAGGGTACAGCCTCGACCTTTCTTCTAGATGTTTCACCAGTCATTTCTTTATTGTTTACCCAATTTAAGTGCTCATTACGCTAATTTAATGGACACTCCCCTTTTACCTACCTCCTGGAAAGCTGATACGAATATGTTTTACTTTTTTTTTTCCAACAGGATATACTGTATAGTATAGGGACAGATATTCAGACCACAACTGAACTTTTGAAGAAAATGTAATGCCTTATTATTTAGAATGAGGTATTATTGATGTAAATGCATCTGTTCCAGGAACATAATTGATTTATTACGGTATTGACGGTATAAGAAAATCCATGTTGTGGCGCAATGTCACACCGGTGATGACTATGACACCGGTGTACAGTCCACCCCTAGTTTGGTCATGGTACGATGCGCCCTCTCCGGCATAAAAGTTTTATCTGTGTCCAGCCCTAACCTAGGGTTTCTTCCACAACACTGGAACCTTATCCTGGGTCAGGCTAAGGTTAAAAAGGTGCTGCAGAATCCCACAGAGCTGCTCTGCACAGGTCTTTAGGACTCTGGGGCTGATACCATCTGGACCTGCGGCCTTGTTCTGGTTCCGTTTCTCCAGCTGCCTCTTCACCTGACTTTTAGGCCATGTCCACACTATGCTTATAAGGACATACGGGGGATTTAGACTCCTAATGTTATCCACTCAACATGAGCATTTATGCCCGTTTAAGGTCCCATTATTACAATCCCTTACTGACCTGTACAAATACTGGGCATGCACGAAAAGACGTGCGAAACACAGACTGACATGTATAATCTACGTCACTGCCGGCACGTACAAAATATAAACAAGAAGCTCTACAGCAAAGTACATATCTGTTTGTTCCACCAAAGAGAACAATGGCTGAATGTCTGAATTTGCAAAAGAAGAAGCTGCATGGCGAGACTCGTCTCCATCTTTGGTGTTGTCTTTATCTGTAGTGTCGCATTGTTGTTGTCAACCTGGAACACAGCATTTCATTAAAATCACTTCCTTTCATTATCCGGAGAAGCTGTCCAGACCTGCTCATTTAGCCATTGAATTAAGAATTAGACGGCCCTCTTACCCAGCTAATAATTATCCGGCCACAGACCTTAAACAATTCTGGGTTAGTGTGGATGATAGGGGGGTGTAGACTAAATAATTCTACATTTAAGGCATTATCCGGACGAGTGGACATGGCATTAGAGACAGACAAGTGAGAAAAAGGGGGTAGAATCATCTCCTGACTTGGTTGAAGAAGAGGTTGTTGAAGTAGAGGAGTTCCTGATTGAGGTGGAAGATCAAACATCTGAGGTGTACACAGGACGGGTGTGGGTCAGAGGTGAGTGGGGTGACTGGCTGGGTACAGGAGAGGAGGATACTGAGCTCATTCCTGAACTGAATCTATTGAAGAATGTGTTCATTTCATTGGCTCTGTCCAGACATCCATCTATCCAACCCTTCATGTGCTTAAGGCCTGTGATCTTTTTCATTCAAGACCAGGCATCTCTGATATTGTTCTTCTGTAGTTTGCTCTCCAGCTTCTTACTGTAAGTCGTCTCGCTGTCTCTGATCTTGACTTTAAGTTGCTTCTGTATACTCCTTATTAACTCCCCATCTCCCTCCCTCAAGGCTCTTTTTTTTCTTGTTCAGCAATTTCTTCAGCTCAGTGGTGCTCCCAATTGCACCACAGTGAAGGCCAAGGCCATTTTAAATCTCAATAACCCTCAAAAAAATCTATTATATGGTTTCTAGAACAACACTTTGTTTTACATTTGGAAATTGTTGTTTCAGCCTCTGTATTGCATATAACACTATGTTGGACCTGAAAATGTTCTTGGAAATCTAACAAATGGCCAATTAAAAAATACAGCCCTACAATTGACACACTGGTTTTCCCGCCCACTCATAAAAGATAATTGAGTTGTATGCTAATAAGGCAGTTTGCCCTAATGGCTCTATGACGATTGAGGTATTTGTTCTATAACAGTAACATCCTGCCTAAAACTAGGCCTAAGGGGTGTGTCCACAGTCTATGATGCATTATGAAAGCATTGTTTCATTGTTTTGACTTGTCTGTCAAGGCAATTACAAAGTTATGAAAACTTTGCATAGGAACGCATGTTGGAGATGGCACAGACTTTTTGGTATGGTTCATTTGGTACCCCAAACTGCCTAAATTAAACAGCTACAAGGTAAATGTGGTTTTGAATTCTAGGATCCCTTAAAAATGTGTAGTTTTATAACAACAAAATGTCAAAACGTTGCTAGGGTGTGAATACTTGCAAGAGACAGTGTGGGAGCCTGATCTTCACTATCTAGCTCTTAAAGCTGTGAAGGATCTGTCTAAACTTTTTGTTATCATCCCTCTTTGCTCAGACTGTTGTATTTGTGTGAACAGCACGCTAATATGAAATCATCCATCTCCGTCTTATAAATACAAAGAAATATCTTCTCATCTCAAAATACACTTTCATGAATACACACAGCTGCCACCTTTCGCCCTCACTTATTTGTACACAAGTTTGCACACGAATGCATTATTTATATACCAGTATGCTAAAACTCTCAAAACAAAAAATACGTTAGATCTAGTTGTGTGCCATTTCCCAGGTGGTATTTTCAGCCTCTTCTGTCAGGACCACCTGATGCTCGCGGTTTTATGAAATGGTTGCTGGTGTATGAGTGCTTCTCCGTTTGTTTTCAGGGTACGAGTCAGCAATTATGTGGCCTTTGAATCCTTGTCTTCCTGGGTGGATTTTACCTTCACATGTTTGGATATGTACAGCAGACCCCTTTTGCTTATTGCTTAGAGGGATGAACACTTATAGAGTTTGGGGAACACAAACTTTCACAAACACTCAACAGCTGATTTCCTGCTTTGCGTTAATGGTCTCTTTCACTCATTTTTTAAAAATTATTTTGCTGCGATCTCCAGTATGAATGAATGCCTAGTGAGATGTTTTATATAAAAAAAAAACTCTGCCAATCCTATTTCATTAAGGTTGTATTTTAGAAGAGAGGGTAACGTCAGATTTACGTGTCTAACGCATTATTATTCACGATATACAAATGTCTTCCAATGGATTCTCATGCTGTCTTTGAACAAATTACTAACTTAAGTTACGTTGCTGATTGTATTCCAAAACAAATTCCAAGCATTTCTCATTTCTTCCTTATATTCTCTTTTGGTTAAAAAAAATGTAGCGCTGATGTGCCATGTACACAAATTGAATCACACAGAATATGTATGTATGTATGTATTTATGTATGTATGTATGTGTGTATGTGTGTGTGTGTTTACATTCCTCACACATTAATTTGATTGTGGAGCAGTTGAAGGTGACCATAGTGCCAAAATACTAATCTGTTGTTTGAGTCTCTCATTGGTCCTGTATGATTCCAATCAAACACAATTTGAGATTCAGTTTCTCCAAGTTTGATGACATTTCGCATATGAGTCATGGCACAATGTCACACAATAGACAAGATGTTGGAGAGTTCAAAATAGACTTCCTTTAAAAAAAATAGGATATCTTGCCAAAGTTCATTTATTTCACAAATTTAATTTATAAGGTGAAACTAATATTTGATATGGACTTGTTACATGCAAAGCAAGATATTTCAATACATTGTTATAATTTTGATGATTATGGTTTACAGCTTGTGAAACCCTACATTTAAAATGTCAGAAAATTTGAATATTTTAAAATTGTTCAACATTTTAGGGTCAAAGTGTCACACTCTATCACTATCAAGTAATTAGTCCAAAACAAATACTGACCTGACAGTTTTGCAGAAAACCATAATTGATGTGCTCCATAAGGAGGGAATGCCTCAAAGCATAATTGCATAAGAAGTACGATACTCCCAAAGTGGTGTATCAAAGCACATTAATAGGAAGTTATATGGAAGGGAAAAATGTGGGAAAAAAAGGTGCACAAGCAGTAGGAATGAACACAGACTGGAGAGGATTGTCAGAAAAAGGCCATTCAAAAGAGTTGGGGAAATTGCCAAGGAGTGGACTGAGGTTGGAGTTAGTGCATCAAGAGTCACCACACATAGAGGGATCCTGGACATGGGCTTAAAATGTCTTATCCCTTTTTTCATACCATTCCTGTTTCGTTGCTCAGTGGTCCAAATCCTCTTTTCTGATGAGAGCAAATTTTCCATCTCATTTGGAAACCAAGGTCCCAGAGGACCAAGACAAATTACCAAGTCCAGTTGCGTTTGATTGAAATTTCCTTGAGACAAGGTCCCAGAGTTTGGAGGATGATTGGAGAGGCACACAATCCAAGACAAAGTCCAGTGTGAAGGTGAAGTTTCCACCACCGGTGTTGATTTAGGGAGCCAAGTCATCTGCAGTGTTGGTCCGCTGTGCTTTATTAAGTCCAGAGTCAACACAGCCATTTACCAGGAATTTTTGAAGCACTTCATGCTTCCTTCTCCAGACATGCTTTATGGAGATGCTGACTTCATTTTCTAGCACGATTTAGCACCTTCCCACGCTGCCAAAAGTACCAAAACCAAGCCAAGATTAGAGACATGAGACCGAACAATGCATAGAACTGAAGGACGTTTTTTAAGCATCCTGGTGTGCCTAACTAGCCTGACGTAGCCAGACTCAATTCTAATCAGAATGTGAGTCTGATACTGCTCCAATGGGCTGTGATTATGGTGTGTGTTTTAACCGAACCAGGATAAAAATGCCTCAGCACTCAATTCGATAGACCTATAACCAATCAGAGCAACGGAAGTGTGACATCCGTTCTTTTCTTAAAATTCCTCTTTTAAAATGAATGCGCTGTCGATATTTTCTAGAACAGACTCGATAGCAGCATCTACACATCTCAGTTCTCCACCGTCAGCCATCGTTGTAAACAAATTCAACCCAGGTGCTCTTTGGTGACATGGTTGATTACGTTACTGTTGTTCACCTGTCAGTCATCGTAAGCCCGATTTGATTGGTCCGAACAGATCTTGTTCGGGCATAATTGCTCTTCAACGGAGGAATGCCAGACCGAAGTTACAGACCATGTTGTGGGCGGGACTTTGGCTTGCACCCAGGTTAGTGCAGAACACCTCAGCATTGCCATTCGGTGATGTCACTAATGCCACACTCCACGGAGGCAGTAATTGATGAAAAAGAGGATCAAACCAAGTACTGAGAACAAAATGCATGATTATACTTCCAGAGGTGTGAAATTTCTTTATGATGATTTCATGTAATATTCTGAGATTTTTAATTTGGGGTTTATTACAAATATTAGCTGGAAACATCTGGCTTTGCATGTCTAGGTCTAGGTCTATATCGTGTATTAGTTTCAACTTTTAATATGAATTGCTGATATAAAGGAACTTTTGCACAGTAGACTGAGACCCTCTCTAAAAATGGCTATACCTTTTAATAGTTTTAATAGTTCACACACTAAATATGCCCTAATATAAATGAATAGTGTAAACCATATTAGTACACCTGCAGAAGGTAACATTTATAGTCTTCCTTATTTCTGCTCTTAGGTGTACAGCCAATCAGAAATGTACATGGTGCTCCTGAAATGGCTGCTTTGCAAAAGCCAGCCTATAGCATATCAAGCAGCATTGTGCATAGAATTTAAGCTTAAAAAAATTCATTGTTTCTTGAATATGTTTAATTTGCTTCACACAAAAAAAACAGCAATACTGAACAGCAAATAGCCCTGGGTATGCCCATTGTACAACCATTTACCCTCTATATATCACTTGGAAAGACCTTGTTGCTAATGTATTGGGTCTTCAAAAAAGTTTTTTCTCTTTTTACTTTCAAACTTCTCTCTATCTTTCATGTATCTTCCCAAATTTCTGGGGCTGCATGATGAAACACAGAGCTACAGATAACAATGGTGATCAGGGATTAAAGCCACCTTCCTGTGGCATTTAATAGCAAATATCGTTTCATGTGAAAGAAAGTGGATTATCACATGCAGATGGGGTGAGGTTTTATAGAACCTTACAAAGTCTAATAACTTAATGCAAAGACACTTACCATATTTATGTTGTATTCTTAGTTGTCCTCCTTTATAAACTGTTTCTATAAGATAGGCTTAAACACAGACTTGTTGCCTCCATAGCACTCACAGAAAAAGGGACTATGTAATGCTATTTTTATATATATATATATAGATATATATATCTATATATATATATAGATATATATATATCTATATATATATACTGGGGGGGGGGGGGGGTTATGAGAAAATTGCATGACCAGATGGTTAAAAACTCCAAAAAATTGATTTTGCATGATATTGCCCCTTTAAGTTGGAAAGTTATATACACATTTTTTTTCTTGTCCTTGCAAAGAATAAAGCACAATCACAGAAATAAAGCAGAATTTTTTTTTCTTTATTATGCTGCAGTGTCAGTCACTCCTGCAAATTTCAATAATTTACTCCCGCTTGTCTGCTCTTTTCACTTTTTTACAATATATGTGGCTAAGAACTCAAGGTCCTACACGGCAAATAGAGCTTGTAAACCAAAAAGGGAGCAAAGACAGTATTTAATAGCAAAAAAAAGATTTCAGCTTGATGTGCGAACTGGGCTAACTCCACCATTCATTCTCCCCTTCTACATTCCCACTTCTGGGTTTATGGACAGGGAGGTGTCCATTAAATTCCTTGGGTCAATGGATCTAGGATGGGTGTGTGTGTCTGTTAGCAGGAAAATGGCTGGAATTGATGTGGAGGTTTTTCAAGGCTGATACTAATGGTCCATTTTTATATGTGGCCGGAGAGCAGATATTTAACGCCAACTCTTGCCAAGTTTTGTTTATTGTATCATTTCCGTGGTGTAAGCATAAAAAAAAACTCAGCTTGTCTAAAACTGTGCTGCCCCTTGCTGAACTGTGACTCACCTGAAGAAGATGATTCAATACTCACTGCTCATGCAACCTTAGGCTTATCCAAGATGTCAAAGGAATCATATCGTTATGTACTCAGGCATGTAATTATCTTACTTTTCAGCCCCTCCTCATTAGGGGTAACAAATATCATCAGCGTAAGATACTCATTAAGAAAAATACCTTAGTATTTCTAGCTAAACTACCCTCCGTGGCAGCATCTGATGAGTTAAAAAGCACCAACAGTCCTTTTAGACTTGCTCTAAAAAGAAGGGTCAACATTTCTGATTAAACAATTGGAGTACAGTGATCTTTTGTGCCCCAGGGTACGACAATCAATTGGTCCTATATTAGGTTTTTCAATTATTTGAATAATCTGGTCATCCTCTCACTAATCACCTATGGCAGTAAACTATACTCCTCATTTCCATACAGTGTCAGTTAGATCGTCCTATTTCCTTGCAATGCAGTTTCACATTTCCTGGTATTTGTTGATTGGCAATTTTATCATACTTGTTTGCATACTTCTCATGTTCACCATTTTTCGCCATTTTGATTTTGCGTTATTTTGGCTATTACACTCATATATCATCATCAGCCTGTCTACTTCCTGCCTGAATCCTCTTGAATCAGCGCCACACCAAGATCATACCAGAAATGAAAATACTCCTTATGTGAAGAGGTATTTCAAAATAACCTCTATAACTCAAGATGTAAAATAAAAGTGTGGTAGTGCTAGGCTTTGAATTGAACATAAAGTTCCAAGTCAAGAATGTGACTGGCAAGAGTCTCTCTATACAATAACTCCTGAGACAATTTAAACATTTTTCACCAGAAAAAAATATATGATTTTAGCAATAGGGTGTGGGAAAAAATCTTCAAGAGAATATGTAATCAGTGAGTTTTGGTCCATGCAAAATAGTACCTTAAGAACTCATTTTGTGTTTTTTGCAAATACAAAGAAAAGGTTAAATGAATCTCAGACTATTTGTTTGATAGCTCTTAGTATTAGTTACTCTTTTTAAGATTGTTTGGCCTCATTCAGCAGCTTAACACGATGGGGAAGGGTAAACATAGATAATGTTTTTTTTGTGTGTTTTGGTTTTTTGGGAAAGTGGTATTCAAAGTGCTTTAAAAGATTAGAAGGAAACATTTAATGGAAAACAAGCAAAAAACAAACAAACAAAAAACATTACATTTCAAGCAAGGAAATAACAATGACGTTTGGGAAAACAGATGTTATGATGTTTCCGCCGTTGTTAATTACTGTAAAGGCAACTCTGAACAAATGGGCTTTTAACCTTGATATAAACAAAATCAGTGTTTCACACACACAGTGTTTGTGTAAAACCTGAATGCTGCCTCTCCATGTTTGGTCCTTACTCCCACAATGCAGGACAGACTTGAAACAAAGGATCTGAGCGGTCTGAAAGGTTAGTACAGTGTATACATTTTATTGCTATTCAGTAATTTATAAACTAACTAAAAACTAAAATGTGTGTAACTTTAGAAATGTTTTTTTGTGTGTTTTAATGTGGACACACGCATCAGCTTTGTGGAAAAGCTGTACTTGTCTGATAGGCTTTCTATAAAAGACATAAGGGAAACTGTCCTAATCTGAGAATCTAACCTTGAACAACTTTATCCTCCATATATGGTGCGCCTGCAATACCACTGGTCTACACCGTGACACAGACTGTTTTCTTCCAAGTACCCGAACATTTTCTGGGTTGTAGCCATAGACCGTATAGATGGAAAGAGCCTCAGTGAAGTCAGATGTAAGTTTTTGAAGAGCCGAATTGAAGCCTAATGAGTGATTCCAACCGCTGCCATCTTAACCACTCCACTCGAGGGTACAATACAAAAAAACACAATAGAAAAATTTAACAAAGAGGTGGAGCTGAGAGTGTGGGGGCAGATGATTGACACCCAGCTACAAGCTAACTGGACTAAACCAGTTGAGCGACTCTGATAACCATCTGTATCCTAGGCAGAATCAGTAATTTGGCAATTAAATTCCTGAAGGTTGGTCCATCACTGTCAGGTGTGAAATGTAGATAGGGATTTTAAATCAAACAATTTTTAATGATCAGTATGTAAAGTAAGAAGAATATGATCATTTCAACCCATTTTTGATCAAGCAGCATTATCTTCAAGACACAGCTGAAATATAATTGTATTTACCTTAAAAATTTGCAGGAGTGACTGACACTGCAGCATAATAAAGAAAAAAAAATTCTGCTTTATTTCTGTGATTGTGCTTTATTCTTTGCAAGGACAAGAAAAAAAATGTGTATATAACTTTCCAACTTAAAGGGGCAATATCATGCAAAATCAATTTTTTGGAGTTTTTAACCATCTGGTCATGGCTACAATGTTTTGTCACTTCAGCACTAGCTTCAATTTTTTGCTGGGGTGATTGCCTCTTGATTTTAGGACTAAGGTCCACTTTGAAGTGTGATTAAAAAGGCTGTTGTGAATCAAAATTTGATACTGGTATCTAGTTCTCCAAAGGAAAAACTTAATAGAAGGGATTATTTGAGGTGAGAGGAAGTTTCAAATTTGTCAGCAATCCCTATCTTAGGTTTTTTGACATGGGTGGCTTGTATTTTATTCCGTTTCTTTGGATAAATGTAATGAAAATGTGCTGAATGCAGCTTGTTCTATTGCATTTGATGTTGGTCCCCCTGTTACATCCTGCTAATTTCTCATCTTTACTGCCGAGCTCTGCCACATTCAGCTCGCCTGTCCATATTTCGTATTGCTTGGCACCCACCATGCTTTGCTCCCTTTGAGCCAGTGCAGTGCCATTACTATCACCGGCTGCCAGGGGCAACGGGCCGACTACCCAGGATTGGAATGCTGTTGTGCGTTATTTTGTGTGTGTATGTGGTTGGGTGGGTGATTGGATGGCAAACAATCTGTCGCTTGTTTACACGTTATATGCCAATCTCTGGGTGCTGTAAATCTTTATCTTTGTCCATGTTCATCTCCTTGCAGCTTGGATTACATCTGCTTTTCTCTTTCGGCTCCTATTCTTTCCCTGCTAAATGTGGCCCCTGCTATAAATCACACTGTGACACAGTGTAGTAGCTTTCCATGGGTTCTCTTCATAAAAAATGCTGGATCACTCCCGCTCTTCTTAAAACTTTGAGAGGATGCAAGAGTGAAAACAGAATCGATCTGCGTAATGGAAGGCGTGATTCTTCTATCATTTTGGTGATGTCACAGGATAACACACAAGAAAATCTTTTTCTCCTGGCTGCCTGGAGACACCACCTATCTTATCGATCTATCACTTAGGTGTCACTTCTCCCACCATCGATCTCTCCACCTCAAATCTGGCCAATGACCAGCAATAACAACAGCTGAAATTAAGTTAAAGAGAGAGATCTAGCTTCTGATCCAGGCTGCTAAATGTTCCCATTCTTCATTAACTAGCACTCTTTACAGGTCATTGCGAGGGCATGACTGTTACCATGGAGCCTGCTTTGCTTACAGATAATCGTCTTGTCAAATGACAGCAGTAGCGCAGACTAAGAAATACATTTCTTTCCATCCCCATTGGGCTGAGTAGCTGGAACAGCGTTCTGAGCTGCACTTATTAATCTTTCAGCAGCTGACTCCAACTTTCCCTTTTCCATATCAACGGCAGGGATCCTTAGTTCTGCACTTCCCTCATTCTCCTGCCACCAAAAATGCACAGCTTCATGCAATCGGATCTTTTTGTTTACACAGTGAAAGAGATTGCAAACGTTAGCGTTCTTCATTAGAATGAACACTTGAAAACTATACTCTAGGTAATGTGTAGCTGATGCTGTCTTAAAGTACACGTCTGTTCTAATTGTAGCAGTCAAGCATCCCTAACTACATGAATCACTTATTTAACTTATGCAGTTCAATAACTGATCGGAAATGTGATTTTTGGTGGCAAATAAGTAGAAATGCACAATAGATTGTAATGCAATATCAGTAAATACAATTTCACAATCGTAAAGTCCTGTTTTCATCTGATATTTGAGTAAACATTTTATTTCAAGTGCGATGTATTCATATTCTTTATGCCAATTATATGTTTTGGTCATGGATAGATGTAGACTGGCTCAAATGGCTGCCCTTAATGTCTTTTTTTATTGGCTGAGATGCTAAACAGTCTAGCTCAAGCTCTAACAGTCTTGACATGCACCTTACTGATTCTGTGTAATTCAAACAATAATGAAAAAGAAAATGTTTGTAATAATACCTTCTTAAAGGTCAACAGTAAGGCCACTGTTAAATAAACAGGAGTCAAACAGATAGCCTACATTTACAATATTTTTTTGGACTATAAGCCCTTACATTTTTCATACCCTGTAGACCCTACGTCCTATACAGTGATGCAGCTAATATATAGATTTATTTACTGGCTAACGTCCTCCAGGGGGCACTATCGAAGTGAGACAGACATGTTGGGAAAGATTATGCGCTGAAGAAGACACTTCAGGTAGTCTTCATGCCCACTCCCTCTTCATAGAAAACACACAAAGAAATTCATTTAATACAGCTTTTATGCTTAAGGCAATAGAGCTGGCCTTCATAGAGGGAAAAAGAGCTACTGCACATAAGTTTGACATGTTTTAGGAGGAAAATAGGTCAAAAACTTTCACAAGACATAAAGAAATTGAAAAAGACAATTTCAGCGGGTTTAGGGAGGAAGAAGAAGATAGCGACCAATGACTTTTCTGGTATGTTTTATTGTCTTATCAGGAATGTTATTTGTGCAGCTTTTTATTTTCTAACCAGATATTTTAGTAAAGGATTACACTGATGCCATACTGCTGATTTTCAGACGGAACTTGAAACAACAAAGCACATCTTAAATTAAAACAAAAAATATATTTTTGTATTGTCTTTCTGTGTAAATATCTCATTTTACAACATTAAAACATGTGGCTTATAATCAAGTGCCATGTATATATGCAGAAAATAAATTTTCTTTGGAAATTTAGCAGGTGCATCTTATGGTTTAGGTGTGCTCAGCTGTCCAAAAATGATGGTAAAGAGAGAGGCGGCAAAGGTTGTTCATGCTTGTTGCAGGACATTTCTCCGGAAAATCTGAGTAAAAGAGAACAATCAAGATGCTTTAAAAAAAAATAAATAAATAAAAAAAAATGCTTGTGATTAGAAAGTTAACATGAGAGGTTCTGGAAATTAAACTGCTCTCCTAAAATGATCTTTAACATTTAACAACTTTAACATTTAACATTGAAAATCAAAACTGAACCTTAATCCTATAGTAAACTTGTTGGAGGAAATCAAACAGTTTTTTTTTTAAATAAAATCCAATTTAAGAGGAATTGAGGAATTCTGTCCAATCTTCCTAGCCTCAGGAGCATGTTTGACTTCATGCATGTGCCGCAGTTCTCCGAAACTGTGGTTGTACAACTAAATATTGTTTCAGTGACTTACAGGAAAGCTAAATCTGTTAGTTTACACAGTTATCTCAAAAATATAGAAAGGAATGCTTTTTTACAGCCAGCTTTTTTTTCTAGACTCTTTTCTTCATGGTTGGTTTAGAATACCATATGCAGCATTCCCAATATATTTTGTATGGGGACACTATCATAGGAGTTTACCATGCCATTTTTAGATAGATCTGTTGTTCAAAAGATAACAGTAATTATAAAATAGGAAGGCTTCTGTAACTCACTTGTGAATTAGGACATTTTCCTGCCCTGCTCAAAACCTCTTCACAATCCACTGACTGAGTCAGTTGGATTGGATTCGACTAAATGGCATTTAATTTCTCAGTCTTGTCAGTGGAAAAGGAAGCCAGAAGGTGAGAAGTGTTTAAGAGTTTCTGGCTGTAGGCCCAGACCACTAGCTACAAGCTGTGTGATTGAGGTATTATTTGCAGTTAAAGTAAGGATGAATTGCGGCAGAATGTGAGGAGTATGAGGGATTTTCTCAGCTACTAGCTCGAGAGAAGGACTAACAGATAGAATAATCCCCTCTGCCAAGTGCAATATGAGCAAATCCTCGATGGGGGGGGAAATCTCATGTTTACTTGGACATGCAATTCCATCATCCCCAGTGGTGTCAAAGCTCTTTGAGGGAATTGTTAGGGTTTTATTCCTACAAATTTCATTTACAAACTCTGGCTACATTACACAAACAGAAGTTATTTATTGACAAAACATCATTAGATATATGACTAAAGACATTTGCAGTAAAGGTGAAAAAATGCAAATTCTCAGTTTTTAAACTTGTGTCTAAACAGATTATAAAATTATTTATATCTTTTGGAGAGAGAGAGAGAGAGAGAGAGAGACCACCCTGTTGTAAAATATCAAATGAAAAGGACTGATTGATTGATTGATTGATTGATTTTGGACCCCATGCAATATTGTAGTCAAAAACAAACAGAAGTATTCAACTGACAAAACATCATATTGACAGATCCCTAACCCATTGGTTCAGATTCTCAGACATTTTCAACTTTATGCACGGAGTAGAGGTAACTAAAATGGTACAAAAAAAGCGATTTCCATTAGACCACCTCTGTGACCAGTGCAGCCAATCACAGATGTGCTACAAAGAGCCTTCTCTGACCTTCTTTACAATGGAAATTTTACATTTCTAATGGCCACAGACAAAAGTTTTGTTCTGAGCAAAGCTGCGATAGCACGTCATAAGAGCTAAGACGTTTTATACACACACCCTTAATATTCAAACTCTCTGAAACATCAACAATATAATTATACTGTACTGTATGTTGGTGGCGATAATACATAAAACCTCTGTGTGAAAACAGCAGAGAACCAGTAGGTCAATTGGTAATAACTGCTAATAACCTTTGTTGGACAAGAGGAAAACAATAAGGAAGAAGTTGCAGCTCAAGATGTACAGTTTCCTTTTGGAGTTTCTAGCTTTAGGCAGCATCATACAGTCATCGAGTAAATTGGCCAGTCACCATGCAGCTCATTTAATAATCATGTCTTGGCCATCGTGGACGGTGAAAACCAGTCTTTCAATTGTATTGGCATTGTTATTGGGTTGTATTTGACCATTTATCAGGGATTCTGGACCATTTTCAGCTCCAATAAAGTTTCATATGCTCTAAAGAGGCTCAAAGAACAAGTTTCCAATTCAGAAAGCTTTGCTCTTGAACCCCTTTAAATCTTTTGCTGGTTTGTGATCCAGTCAGAACTTTCTGGTATCTTGTTTTTATTCATGCCTCAAACATTACAAAATGAGGGTTTCTTTTTAGGCCCAAATCAATTACATGAAATTTCAGATGTCCTTGTCTAGTACTTCTGCTATAAATGTCACAAGAGTCATAGTTCGGTAAAAGTAGTACATATTTTTTTTGGTCAATACGAATTTGTCATTTAGGCATTTAAGTATTTCTTGTACAATTCGACCAAAGGTAGCTGGGGAAGTAAGTTCCCCCTCTCTTTTCCTGTGTCATGCTCTTTTGTGGAACAGATCTTTTTCAGACTGACGTTTTACTCCACTGTTCATTGATAAGCTTTTAAATCCACTGGTCCCTTTTTTTGCATGGCTTCAAACAGCTTTAAGGCATGCTGTGCCAGACACAGCAAAGCTGCTTCTGCAAACCCGTACACCCACCTCCAAAAATTCTAATTTGATAATTTTTCTATTGAAAACAAATCTCTGGGATTTCTGAAGATGGATTTTTGCAAAATCTACTAAGGTTTTTTATATTTCTCATTCATTTGTATGTTCTCCCTTAATAGCTTAACTACACTAAAAACTGACAGATATAGTCTAGTCAGATTTAGGAAGATATTAATCTTATTGGTCAGCCTGTTTCTGTTTTCAGTCTTGGTTGTTTTTTATTTTGGCAGTCAAACCCAGTAATGTCAGCTAGAGGCTAATGGAGCTTATTAGCAACAACTGTAATCATCCCAAAAAATGTCACAGTAGCTATTTAATATCACTTAGCATTAAGTTACTATCTGCTCAAGCTTCTTTTTTCCCTTGCCCATATTAAGTGAGGGATACAGTATCAAACAGCTCAAACTAAGGGTTTATTATTATTATGATTATTATTTAAAAGCCCTACTGACTCATTATTACATTGAGCTGTTGGGTGGAAAATCTTTTGTGTTTAATCAGACAGCTGACCCTAAACCCTGTTTTCTTAACTTTTTCTCTTTTTTCAGTCAATGGCTCTTTTATTTCTTTTGCTCTGGTATAGAATCAGATCTGATTGCACCAAAATATAAAGAACACATAGTCCACCAAATATAATTTAATCCCATTAGTAGTTTTTGGATGATCATGCTGAATAAAGAGCCAAATAAGGGGAACAATGCAATAAATTCTGAGCCCTGTTGATATTTTCATCAATGCCATCTTGCTAATAGCTGCACAAAGCGGCAGTAATTACCAGATTGTTTGTTTAGGATCATTACTGACACATGCTGAATGAATCCCACCAGTTGCTAAAACACAGGAAAAATGTGTCCTTTGTTTCAGTGAAATCCTAATATATTGGCTCAGTCTGGAAGGATTGCACATTTCATTAATACATAAAATCACTGAAAAGAATCAAGGCAAAAGATCGATTTCTATCTTTATTATATATCTTTCTCTATAATTAGCATTATTTTAAATGATCTGAAACCTTAGGGTTGACAACAAGACAAAAACAGAATAAATCTGTAACATGGCAAATAATATCTCAGAAAGATTGGGATTGATATACGTTTAGGTGTCAAACATTCAATGGTATTAATCTTAGACTTTCAGAATAAAATCAGACAGAATAAGACATTCAACAACAAGGATTGCATCCATATTTTGTCCAATATCATAGTAGAACATAGTCCAATATTTTTCAGAATGCCACACTCTCTGTTCTTTTTTGGTGCTGTTTAATGCCTGACACACCTCTATGAAAGTTCTACCTTACTTCTCATCCACACTTATCCACATCACCGCCCTAATTCCTGTTCTCGGTTTCTATTTCATTCCCGGGTATATGAATGATTACATCTCATGAACCTTTTTTAAGTAGCTTTGTATCAGAAAAAAATGAAAACCATTTCTCAAACTTATTGTAGTAACATACCTTTCCACCTTCATCTCATCTATTATTCTTTCCTCACCTCTCAGTGTAACAAATGTGTCATTTAACTGAAAATAGGCAAAAAAGATTTTTTTTCACACAGGGAAATCACGCAAACGGGACTGAAATTGAAGTGGAAAAACAATTTTCTACACCTGATTAGATGAAGTTGTGGTCTGTTTGCCTTTATTTAAAAAAAAAAAGCCTGGCCACTGCTGCCTTGTTGATGTTGGTGCGGTTGGCAGCAGTGACGTGATGAGGATTGTAAGGGTGTGTGGTGAGTGGCTGTCGTGCTCTCAGTTTAAACGCTGCAGAGGCCCAAGGGGGATGGATGCTCACGTTCAGAGTGTCTTTCTGGGCTGGCTAGGATAAGCAGTTTTGTTATTGGATGACTAAAAATAAAAGCCTCTGACCTTGACTGGCCTCTGATGACAGAGGGGAAGGAGACGTGATGAGTGAGATTTCTTTCAATTTGTTTGTGTGTGTGTGTGTGTGTGCGTGGGTGTGTGTGTGTGTTTGACAGCATGGCAGAGATTTAGAGGAAGTGAAAAAGGAATTTTGTCAGAGTAAGCATTAGATGTGGCACCAGAAAAAAAGGATTAAGGAGTAATGATAAGAGGAAAGTTGTAAGTAGGATAAGAGCTTATGGATAATTTAATCTTTGACCTGATTAAAATAAGAAAGTGTTTCCTTTTGCTGCTCAAACTTAATGGTCTAAATTTGACAACAGATATACTCTTCGATGTACTCTTCCACCAATCCAAAGCTTGTGCTTCTTCTGCCTCTAAATAGGAATACATTCAATTACACGTTACAGGTTGTTTTTTATTTTAATGGGTAATTTCAAAGTGCTAACTGTTTTAGCCACTTCTATTAAATATATTTTATTCCTCTCACATGTATGGACAATATATCCCAGTTTTGTTTTGTTTTCTTTCAAGAAAAACTCACAAGAGTCTAAATTATCCAAACTGTTATCTAGAACTAAAGGTGACTGTTCAGTAGTGTGCTCATGATTTTCTACACCAGTCTTTGATTAACGTAATACATGTCATGAATGATGTCAGATCCACTATTGTGTCTTAGATGTTGCACTGGTGATGATATTTCACAATTCACATTTCACCCAAACGTGTTTTAACATTTAATCTGATGCAGCCAGCTTGTTTCCTGAAAATGAGTTCTTACAGTTCCATAAATGTTTAAATGTTCTTAATTTGAATTAAGAAAGAAAGAGCTTCTTAAATTGACCCAGATGACTAAAATTCCGACTTTAATCTCAGAATTCTGACTTTTTTCTCAGAATTCTGACTTTAATCTCAGAATTCGAACTGACTAGTATTTCTTGCTGAGTCTGCAAGGGTGTGTTGCCTCTTATTTCACCGTTCTTCTGTTTGAAGGATCTCCAGTTCCATAAATTAGTAGTTGTATTCTGCTAGCCAAATGTGATGTTATGTGTTGCAAAATACAAAACATGAAAGCTAACAAACATGCTAACAGATAGCCGTAACTGATCTGCTTTAGACCTACAAGTAATTTCTCCCCCTGCACATCTCACTCCATCACTGAAGCTGCGTGCTCCCAAGCTGGTATTCATTAAGAAAACAAGTCAGAATTCTGAGAAAGAAGTCAGAATTCTGAGATTAAAGTCAGAATTCTGGAAAAAAAACCTCATAATTATAAGATTAAAGTCTGAATTGTGTAACATTTGGGTGTATGTACTTACAGCGCACGAAACAGTGCAAACTAAAGCTTGAAAAAAGGCAATGTCAAAGCCCATATAATGCCTAATAAATCTGCTGTAGAGTAAAACATATGGAGAGAAAGGGCAAAAGCATAAATGACTGGATATGCTCCAGATTCTATAACATACAGAACACCATGTAGAGGTAAAAAAACAATGTAAAGGAGTTGAAATTTTGAGCCTGCTGTATCACATATCTAGACATAATAAAGTCTTGATGTTAGCTGACAGATTGTAAAAATATATCTTTAAAGTAAAGCAGCACAGTTTTGCGTGGGAATATTTTCATCACAATATAGGAGTGCCTGATGTTCTATAACTGTTGTTTGGTATAGTGTCATGAATCTGCATATTTTTATACTAATTAAATATTTTGCCAGTTGGATATAGACTTATGGCAGCAGATGCTCACATCGGAAGCAACTGATATTGCCCAAAATGCTGAAGCTCACAGAGTAAAAGAAGCATACATTAGAAAGAGAAGAACGAAGAAAGTAGTCATAAATCTTAGTCTCAACATTATTGCCATCAGAGGATTTTCTAATATTGCTGCTTTAGTGTTTGTTTTTAAATATTGATTCTGTATTGGTATCATAAATATATTTAACTTTTTTTGTCTTGTTCTTTTATTTTCTACATAGTTTACAAAGTTATGTCCAAACGAAACCTAATACCTATCTCTTCATTTTTCTCTTTAGAAAATGTGTGATGGTGACTGTCAAAAGGAAATTATGCAGACATTCATATTGTGATAAACTGTGGTTTATTTCCATTCTGTCATATCACTTCACTATAGCTAATTCAGTACCAGTCCGAGGGGTCTAATAGTAGAGAGATAAAAGAGATATAGCTGGCTTGTTTAGGATGCAGAGCTGCAGAGATCAGATTCAGATAACACTAAATGTTGATGCCTCTGCTCTGCTAATACACAATGCGCCCGTACAGCCTGTACTTGTCTTTGAGGCAATATACAGGACAGGGAGCATAGGAAAGAAGGTATAACTGCTATTTAAAGCTTGACTGACAGTGCCGCAGGACATACACAAAAGCCAGCAAGGGAATCTAAGTAAAACACATTTGTAAGAAGAGTGTGAGTATATGCAATCTTTTCAATAACAGAAGGAATACATCAGCAGCGAATATTCTCTTCACAGCCTTTTTTATGTAACCAACTGTGGATGCTTTATGTTTCGTTTTTTTTTCTTTTCTTGCTCTCTCACCGATTTGTGAGTAATCCAGCCTTTCAAATAAAATAGGTTGGAAGTATAGCTTAAAATACCATAATGATATCATCTGTCTATCTGCAGTAGTAAAATAAGGTTGCAATGTTGGTGTTTACGAACTACAGCTGTTGGTTAAAGTTTTATAGCTCTTGATTACCATCCGAAATATTCACTGGAGCCTATTCCTGCTCTGGTGTTTGTGAACAGATGCAGCACTGACGTATGCCTGATTGTGTTTGTGAATGCCTCAACAACGGTATCATCCAAATTGAACTAACAAGGCTCTTGTCATTTTTAATAATGTACACCAGGAACCATATGAGAACAATGTGGAAAAACATGTTTGGTTTTCAACGACACCCTGACAACCGGTAACACAATTATCACACTCCCCAAGTCCTCTCAGTTGCGTCATTTCCACTCCAGTAACACACTGGCTTTTGTTTTGACATCTGAGGAAAATCAGGAAAAAATCTTGCATTAAGATATCAAACAATTATCTGAGTAAAAAAACAAAAAAACAATAACAAAATAACCATCTCTATTCAGTGTAATAGAGGATGTTTAAAATGATGTGAGGATAACTCACTAGGCTGTCATTTTGTTCTTGCACTGTACTGTAGCTGGTTTTCTGCAACAAACGGAAAACAACATGGGTCCCGTTCTTGCTCCCAGTCTTCTTTGGGGAAGGACAAAAAGCAGCCAAAATGTACTCAAGCAAACACCTGGGATAACTGGCCAGATGGAAGCGTTAATGTAAAACTGTACAGTTCTCATCCTTTTCGTTGGTTAAACTTGCAAAGAAAGCGACTCCCTTTTTTAATTGGGTAATTAAAACAAAAAAAGTCTGTCTGGTTGGAGAAATAAGAAAAAGTGATATGTGGTCTATAAAAATTACGGCCAACAGAGGAATGAGTGTGAGCGCTTAGTGCTTGGTGATTCCCATGTCGACCAGCCGTAATTACAGGATGTCTTCCTCTTCTTTCCCATTCTGATGAATAGGGATTATTCTTTCACTGATTTATAAAAAAAAAATGAATGAAAAAGAAGGGATCAGCACTGGCTGATGATGGGATTCACTCTCAAAAGTGGTGCCTTTCATTTCTTCTCAGTGTAATACTATCACTCTCCCACTTTTAGTCTTTCCTTTTTGTCCTTACACATGGGAAGGTGCGTAACAGTTTCTTTTTGTCAGTGTACTGTGATCTCCAGAGAAAAGTCAGTGCTGTCTGGAATGAAGTAACTGTACATTGTATTTTTTTAGCTGAGCTTTTAGAAAAGATTTTGCTGTGTTGGTTTGTATGTGTCGGAAGAACGGTGCATTGCTACGAGCCACATGTGGTCGGCAGCTTGCATTCACCTTTTGGATGTGGCATTTCTTGCTGAAATGTCTGTTTAAGGAAATGTGTCTTAATCAGATCAATTTGTAGCTCCAGTGCCATAAAATAAGTACAGTCCAGAAGAAATTTCCCCTATTGGGTTAATTTTTTAAATGTAGGTAATATAAGAACACAAAGTAAGGCACATTCATAAAATGACTAATCGTTTACAAGTGGTACTCAAGTGTGTTTTGCATTTGTATGAACCAGAGGTCACGCTGGATATTTATGTCTATTAGTTTGACCAACAGGTTCAAAAGATTCAAATCTATTTTTACCCATCAATTTTTAAAATGATAAGATATTCAATGTTGGCTTTTTATACCATTTTAAATAACATTCATTCAGAACAAGCTCAATAGAGAACTACATATTGTTCTCTGTTGAGCTATAGGTAGCTCAAGAGTTCGTTGAGCTTTATGTAAGTCAACAGAGGGGGGTAATTGTTTGGTGTCACAATGGAGACTGGTATTAAGCGCCACTTCAGCCAGAATTTTGAAATAAGGCAAAATTTCTCCAACTGAAGTGATGAGGAGTCAGAAAGACTCTCTAGATAAGCCTTGTCAATTCAGTTTATTTATATATTGCCGATTCACAACAGATGTCATCTCAAGGCACTTTACAAGAAATGTCATTTCAATACAATATACTATTTATTTGTAAGGAGGCCCAGCGGATTGCGTTGAACCATTGACATGAGGTTGTGCCCGTAACATGCAGACTCCAACCACAGCAATCCCTCAGTAATCCCTCATACTGAGCAAGCGTGTATAGGGATGGGTACCATTTGGGTTTTATCCGATACCCGTGCCAAACAGGTGTTTTTGCGTTAATGCATTAATTTTAAAAGACCTAACTTTCAGCAGTTTTTTCACAAAAGATAGCCATGTTGATCTTTTCTGTTGATAAAGGGCATCACTCTTGGCTGATGGTATGGCCCAGGATTCATAGTCTCTGACATCTCGGGGGGCAAAAAAGAACCGAAGTAAGGCACCGAAATGCGTGTTGCTTTTTGGTTTAGTTATTACCATTTAAGTCAGAACCGGTGCCATTATGGCACTGACAGTGGAGAGGAAAAGCTCCCCTTTAACAGGAAGAAACCTCCAGCAGCACGACTCTGTGTGTGATAAATTGGCAATAGCTCAACTCAATTCAAAAATCATGTATTGATCCCATAGGGAAATTGTTGTTGTTGTAGATCATGATGGCTGTAGGGAGAAAAGATTTCCTGTAGCAGCCTGTGTTCCTGTAGCGGTCTGTGTTGCAGCAAAAATGAGGAAGACTCCAACTGAAGATACTCTGTTGCTGTAGGATAGTCTCATAAAGAGGATGCTCAGGGTTATCCATTATTGTTTTAATTTGATGAAGAATCCTTTTCATCATTATTTCCAGTTCCAGCCTTCTTCATCAGGTTATTGAGCCATTTTAAGTCCCTGGCTCTGATGCTGCTACCCCAACAGATGATGGATGAAGAGATAACACTCTCCACAACAGACTTAAGCTAACACCTAAGCTTCCTCAGAAAGTACAGTCTGCTTTGTTCCTTCTTGTAGAATGCTTCACTGTTTCTCCGGTCCAGTCTGTTGTCCAGGTGAACTCCAAGGTATTTGTCTACAATTATCTCATTTCTTTTGTTCACATTCAATGTAAGATGATTGTTTCAACACCATGCCACAAAGTGGTCCATCAGCCCTTTGTATTCAGCTTCTTCTCCATCTCTGATACAGCCGACAATTGCAGAATCATCTTGAGTATTTCTGCAGATGACAGGTCTCTGTCTTATACTGGAAGTCTGAGGTATACAGAGTGAAAAGGAATGGTGAAAGTACAGTCCCTTGAGGTGCTCATGTGCTGCTGATCAGCTGGTTTGACATAGACTTCTTTAGTCTCACAAACTGTAAACTGTTAGCCTTCTTGCTACAGTCTGAATGTGAATGTGTCCCTTTGCCTTTGTCTCCTGACCCTGGGTAAGCAGACCAACATGAGTTGTCTGCCACTTGGTGTTTCCTTTTTTCATGCCTTTCCTGCTTTTATTAAGGGTTTTTTGCTACGGAATGTTTTTTATTGAAAATGTATCATGGTGTAATGTGACATTTTCAATTGGACACTTAAGTCTCTGCTTGAAGCAACATCCACTTTGTGACTCAATACACTACCCAGAACACACTTGTAGAGACTTTATCGGTTCTAATTAAGCCCTTTAAAAATTGAGGAATAGCTCAGTGTAGCAGAGCTGGTACCTGTCAGAGCAGTCACAGCAGCCCTCTATAGCTGCTTTAGCTCTGTTTTTTGCTTCCATCAGCCGCTAACTATGGCTACAAGGTACGAGATATTTAGGCCTGGCTGCAAGGTAAAGCCTACCGCATAATCTCGAGTGATGACTTTGGCCTTATGTGTGCCCCGAGATACATGATGAACAATGCAGACTGAGAAGACATTGTGCATTTTTGGGGTGCAGATTTTATTAATTTATTTTTATTAGAAATTTTAAGCATAACGACAACAATTCAAAACAATCGAAATAACATACTACACAAATAACTCCAAAGTCGGTGTGCTTGTCATAACCTTGATATTTGTAGTCACTTATATCAGCCAAACATAAGGAAACATTCAAAAATGGTCAGAAAGTTGAACAAGAAAACAAAAAAATTGATAAAAAAAAATAAAGACAGATGTGTATAATTCAAAGAGATTCACAAGGGGTGTTTGAGTAAGAACAAAACATTGCTTCAACATCATATAAAACACCTAAAAGGGAGCAGATGAATCAACAGAATTATTATTCCTCCAATCTTCATTAATTTGTTGACCGTTCGCACTGTTCAGCACAAACATACAGAACTGATGAGGCCAATGTCTTGATGTCAGAACTTGGTTTAAAACTAAAATATAAATATATATTTTTTTTAAATCTATAAAACGTATTTTTTTCCGAAAGCTGGAAGACTATCTTTGAACCTACTGTAAAAAAAGGAATTTCAGTTCCACAGTAGCAGGACATGAACCAGGACCTACAGATCCAGGATCACCCTCTCTAATCACTCACACAACATGGTAAAACAGAAGGATTCAATCGTATATGTACTGATAAGATCCCCACGTTGTCTAAACTTTATGTTATTTACAAATCAACTGAACGAAGATAACTGCAATACACCACAACTTTGTCACTACAAATGTTATCAAAACATATTTTTATGCTCAAACGAGCTTAGTTTATAAAATTTGCTCTTAGAACAGCCTGGACGAAGTCAGCCATGTTTTATAGGTTTTTGAGTCCTAAATGGACCAATCAACATCCTTTTTCCGCCTTCTTCATTTGCATGCAAGTGCGACATTGTGCACTAGTAAACTAGTGGCCTGTGTTGCGTTCCCACTAGTTAACTAGTGGCACAAAATGCAAGCTGTTTGTATATTTATTCAAATTCCACTAGTTTACAAGTGTGAGGGACATTTTTCTCCAGCTAGTTCACTATGGACAGTGTTTTGTCTTCTCTAGCTAACATGTAAGGCTCAATTTGCCCTCGATAAGCTACTGAAAGACATTATAATGCATATATGCTCACTAGTTAACTATTGAGTCTGTCCTGTTCGATTACTACTGAATTAGTAAGGCCAAACATGTCAACTGTTTAACTAGTGAATGCCAATTTGTCACTAGTTAACTAGTTAGAGCACATGTATGCATTACAAGTTAACTAGATGCACCAAAAACAGCCACTAGTGTGTGTCTTGTGCACACTAGTTAACTAGTGAGCTGCCTCACTGCCACACACACAAACTAGTGAGACTTCAATTGTTCCACTAGTTAACTTGGGGACAAAAATGGTCAGCTTGTTTGTGTTTTTAGGTGTAACTAGTTTACTAATGAACGAAATATGCATGCAACTAGTTAACTGCTAAGGGCTGCAACACCCTCACTAGTAAACTAGGGGGTATTTTTGCCTTTGCATGTTAACAAGTGACCATTTTGGCATCTCACTAGTTAACTAGTGGGGCTGAAATGGCCTTCACTAGTTAACTAGTGGGTGTTTTGCTGCACACTACTAAACTAGTGACACTTTTTAGACATCACTAGTTAACTAGTGGGGAGTTCTGCCTTCACTAGTTTACATGTAAGTGTCACACTGAAGCCACTAGATTACTAGCTAAAGTTCCTTTGGCCAGCATGTTAACTTGTGTGCCACATGCAAATGTTTTGGGTGGGATTTTGTGAAATACTGTGCTGTGATTGGTTGTTATATTTTATTTGGACATAAGGAGCCAATAGAAAGCCTCAATTTCAAGAATTCTCCTAATCTAGTTGCCTACTAATTAGAATTCTGCAAAACTAGCTGACTAGAGTGAATTTAGGCTTGAACTAGTTTACATTTATGACCTCACTAGTTAACTAGATTGGACGAATGATGCATCAACTAGTTAACTAGTGAGCCTGCTGCCATCACCTAGCTAGATAGTAAGCCATTTATGGTTCACTAGTTAACTAGTCACATTGACCTACTCCAACTAGTTAACTAGTGAGGAGTTATGCCTTCACTTGTAAACCTGTACACATTTTTGGCTGTCACTAGTTAACTAGTGTGACTCATCTATGTAGTATGCATTTTGGCCTTCGCTGGTTAACTAGTGGAAATTTTCGGCTCTCACTAGTTTACTAGTGAAGCCAAAATGTGTCCACTAGTTAACTATCTTGGCTACTATTAGTTAAATAGTGTGCATATTTTGACCCTCACTAGTTAACCAGTTCACACAAACATGGCTCACTAGTTAACTAGTTGACAAAAATGGCTTGCATGTATGTGACATGCCTGATAACAAGATATCAGAATAAATGCTCAATTGGCTTGCCCTGTTCAATGTTCTGTCACACTTCTCCCATGTTCATCACAACTGCCAGGAGAGTAGGAGGGGGGTTTATTTCATCTTAGCACAGATGGAGGTTTTTGTGCCTAGGTTTATTACACACAGTGGGACCAATGGACGTCCTGTCCAATCTTCTATCAGATCAAACTTGTCCTAACTGTTACTGCTTTGAAAAAGATCTGTGCAATGGAAGAGGTTGTTTCCCAGACCCTCTGACTTCTAGCTGTTAGATTATTGATGGAACCTGGGCCATTAGGAAGCAGGAGAAGATGGACGAGGCTGTTAAGAAAAGTAAGAGCCCAATCGCATTTTTATGCAGATGTCACTGCAGACTGCTAGAAAACACTGGTGAAAGTTGTTTTGAATGCACCTCAGTTTAATGTAATGAGGTGGAGTACTTTAAAGGAAGAAGTTAGGATTTTGAATATAAAAAAATAAACATTTACCTATTTTAGATAGCAAGCAAAGGAGCATAAAATAACAAAATGTAGTCTAACCAGTCTTATTTGTACTGTGCACTGAGACACTTTATGCAGGTTGCTCCCAGGAGAGTGACTTGCTCGAGTAGACTGCTTCAGAGAAGTAAATTCCGTGTTCAGAGATTCACATACTGTACATATTTTTACGGTATTTATGAACTCTGTACTATGTTGCAGTTTGATATTTTCTCATTTCTAAATAGAATTACACATTTTTTAGGCCTTAAACTGGTAGTTTCGAATTTGTGAAGTGAAGTTTTGTAAGCAGTTAATGATTAACCCACAGTAGATGCCACAGAATCTTCCAGAGAATGTTTACCATCCATACTCCTAATGTGGATGATAAAGGGTTAGGGTTAATGAAAATTTGCTGTCATTTAGAAAGAACCACCACTTTATTTCTATTTTCGAGAGGGTGGACACATTTTCTTCTGTTGAAAATTGATATTTCTGGAAAATGATTTTGAAAATAGCACCATTTATAGCACAACTTATTAATCTAATATCAGGAAGATTATATGTAAAAAAAACATTAATTGTTATTTTCATTGTATTGTGAAAAAAAAAACAACTTAAAAACTGCTCAGACTTATATTTTTTATGGTGCAAAGAAAATAAATGTCCATCATCTTTATAAAACTGGGAATCCACATTGTAAAAATAGGCTGCACAGTTGGTAGCAATGTTGTCTTGCAGCAAGAAGGTCCTATGTTCACTTCCCACCTTGGGGGTATGTTTTCCCTTTGCATGCGTGGGTTCCCTTCGGGTACTTCGGCTTCCTTCCACAGTCAAAAACCTTGGTCTCTATAAAATTTGTCCTTAGGTGTGAATGTTTGTCTTTTCTGTGTTTTTATGTTACCCTGCGATAGACTGGCATTCTGTCCAGGGTATACCTTGCCTCCTGTTTGATGACGGCTGGAGATAGGCACCAGCTTTCCTGTGATCCTGCAAGGATAAGCAGTATAGATAGTGGATGGATGGAACTTAATTTGATTAAATATGCAAAATAGTCTGATGTTATGTATATCCTATTTACATTTTCAGTAAGAAACTAGGAAATGTTCATGAGGGAATATAGTTTCCTTCAATCTTTATTCAGCAGAAAAGCTCCATGCTCACCTTTCTTTCCCCTGTTTTGCCTAATTAACTGTCGACATGCTTCTTGTTTAAAAGATACAAAGCTGGCGGTTTGAAAAGTCATAGCTTGGAAACAAAGCAACTGCTTCCGACGTTGTTAAGAGAATATACAAGTATAGGTTTGCTATGTAACAGGCTGCAGACTGCAGGTGTGTTAAGCAGCAGACTGCAGGCTAGCCAACAGAGCTCACAACTCAGCTTGTCCATCCATCCATTATCTATTGCCAGCTGTCATTGGACAAAAGGAGAGGTACACCCTGGACAGGTCGCCAGTGCATCGCAGGCCCAGCTATTTACTAATATATTCCTAGTTTGAATCTATAAGGAGCAAAAGCACAGAGAAATTAGAAGATGATGCATAGTAAGCACATTTATTTCAAATAACTGTTAAATTCATCGGGTGAAAATTCACATTTTGGAAGTAGTTTAAATGTCTTTGTAAAAGTCAAATCTGGTAAATAATTGTGACGACAAAATAAAACAGGGGAATTCTATGAAATCCTGAACTCTAACGTCTGTTATTTCACTCTCTATACTGTATTTGTGTCTGTGTATCAAATTCAGCATAACTGTGACTACATATCTTAATATACCCTATTCAGGACCTTTGTTAGGTTCAGTGGTAGAGCAGGCAAACTATATACAGTGGGTTTAATTCTCCTCAGAGGTGTCCCAGGTGTGATTCCCTACCTAAGCCAATAACTGCATATCCTCCTCCTGTTTCTATTTGATTTGAATGATGACAAATAAAGACTAAATAACTAAATTCTATGATACTTTTAAGACAAACATACTTATTGTACATATAAATATTTAGCATAATAAACATGCTTATTATAGCTAGCTGCCATTCCTCTATAACCTGTTGGCAAAATATTTAGCTTTTTGATAGAGTGAAGTGATATTTAAAGGAATTTTCATAATTTTTTCTTGGAAAATTAACTTAAAATGCTTCCTCATATTTCTGTTTGTATAGCCTGAGGCTAATCCTAAACTATCCTGAGGACAGCTTAGGGGATGAAAAGTTTTGAAAAAAATCCCACAAAAACTATTTCCAACTTTTTACTAACCAGTAAATGTGAAACTTCTACCAATGGATTCTGTTATTAGCCAAAAAAGTATCCCAGCAAGGTGGGTCCTAAACAAATGTTCTTTATAAGATTTTTGGCGGGTCACAGTTTTTTTCACATACCTGCTTAAATCTGAACACCCTTACATCTTATTGTGTTATGATAAAAATAATTGCATGCTCTCTTCTGATGTTTATATGAAAAGTCTGGGAGTGGTCACTTCAGATTTTTAAATGACAATTTTCTCCCATGTGTTCTCCAAGCAAAAGATAATGTATTGGTCCGTTCTTGAATTTAAATATCTGACTGTAACCCTTAAAAGTTGATTGTATAGATATGCAATCTTGTACATCTAGTCTATCCTGGGGGTCTGTTTTGGGCGACTCATATATCAAAAGTTTGCAGCTGTAGTTTCACGAATGTCTCACCAGTCGGGTGAGTAAAATTCAATAATGCATTGGGTCCATTACATGCTGCACAACTACGGACACAGGTGGGGGAAAAAACACACGCACAAACATCTCAAGACACACATGCCTCAGTGAGATGCTTTAAAAGTCCCTGGAGAATTGACGTGATTATTGTGGCTAGTGTGATTGCTATCATTGTCTCCCATCAAGACCATTACCAGCTGAGCATTTCCCTGTGCACTCCTTTCAGCTCAGCTCTCTGTTTACCCAAATGTGAGCTGGGGGGAAAATAGCTGAGCCGCTTCTTCCATAAACACCTTGTTATCTCTCACTCCTTCTCTAATTTTCTCTCCATCCTATCACTGTCGCTCATTTTTCTGCCTTACTATGAGCTGTGGCTGAATGGCCCTTTTAGACTGAAATGAAACAGTACATATATTCAGTTTGTCTTTTAGCCTTCTTACTACAGTCTGAAATTCTATCTATCTATCTATCTATCTATCTATCTATCTATCTATCTATCTATCTATCTATCTATCTATCTATCTATCTATCTATCTATCTATCTATCTATCTATCTATCGTACAGAGGCATACCGACTTTTCACAAAGAAGCATAAGTGCGTTGCACTTTAGCCAGCGTTGATTGCGCCACTTTAAACAAAGACTTCATCCCAGCCTTCTGCTTACAGAAGTTATGACCAGTGCCTCTTAAAGCCGTATTCCGGATTATTTCGGGGAGTGAAGTTTTTTAAAAACACCATACGAAGGCTCACCCAAAACATCCCTTCTCCTACCCCCTCCTGCGAGCTTTCCGCTCCCTCTACCTCCCCATACAATTGCACACGCACATCTCCTGTGATTTCACAGCATGTCATTACGTACTTTATCAATAAAATATTATTTTGATTTGCTTTATTGAATATTAGACTGTCTTAGCTGTTCAGCAGAAATGTGTCCAAAACTGCATCGGTTTGAAGCCTTTTAAGATTCGATGGTAGCCTATTTCCATGTTGAAAAGCATTTCTGATGTAAATAGAGGGGGGACACATATCGACGTAACACCCTACTCTGGTCTATGAGGCATTTTTTGAGTTTGTTGCCGTATTTCCCACTGTTTTATTTTTTTTCTGAAGTTGATGTAGCCCTGGGTAGCCGGGGAATGGCTAACTATTTAGCATACATTTGCTGTGACTTCTCCATGACTGCTCTCTTCCATTATGGTGACTGTAAACAGGAAAACACGGAGCGGCCTGTCTGCACTGCCTCATCTCCACAGGTTTGTGTGATGCGCATATATGTTGATTGACAGGTGACACAACAGAAACTTGAATTCTATTGGATAAAAAAATTTGACGCTCAGTCTGAATCACATAGGGGTCTATGGGAGGAAGGAGCGACTTAAGAAAAATAACAAATGTTGTGGAGCACTAGCTTTTCATCATAGTACTGAACCCCACATAATTTTAAAGATATATAAAACTTTAATACAAAAATAAATTCTCTGGGATGCAGCTTTCATTGAGAGCAGGAGCTAGAATTCTCAATTTCGTCATGCAATCCCCCCATATGGGAACATGTCAGTTTCCTGGTGTTACAGATTAGCACATTGTCATGGTAAATAGTTATCTACTTCCAGTAGTGTTGGTATTGGTAGCTTTTGTTATTGAGAGTCAAGTGTGTTCACTATGAAGGACGTCAAATACCCTACTTTGTCATCAACGTCTTTTGTTTGGGAACACTTCGGCTTCCTGATAAAGTATGAGAATGGGGAAAAGAAGATGTGGATGAGACAAATCAGTGTGCCGTTGTTACGTCGATACGAGTCACCCCATTAAGAGCTGTTTCGGCTGCAGCCACATGTACCAAAAGGGAACTGTGAACGCTCTTAATCAGAGGGGAAATTATTTGTTCCCCTTGGGCTAAATTGGTAAAATAAAGTGTGATCTTTTGAAACTGCACAGAAGGACTTTTTATGGGTAACAAGTTATGAAAATAATCTCCAACAATACATTTTTAATGTTTATTTTTT
This sequence comes from Apricaphanius iberus, assembly GCA_028564705.1. Classification (NCBI taxonomy): domain Eukaryota; kingdom Metazoa; phylum Chordata; class Actinopteri; order Cyprinodontiformes; family Aphaniidae; genus Apricaphanius; species Apricaphanius iberus. Next base: position 92,442 of record JAPXFQ010002813.1, read on the forward strand.
ACATTTTGTTTTCTGAGAATATGTTGTTGGAAAATGTAATGCAAGTAAAGTTTAATTTACAATATAATTACAGCATTACCTGTTTACAAAACAGAATTTATTTTTTACTATTTTACTGTACTGAAAATATACCCACAACTTCTTGTTCTTTGGCTTTTTTTTATATTCCTCTGGTCTTTGCTCTCACTCTTATCTGGTGTGAGCCAAAGCGCTCAGTCAATTCTGCACAAATGGGATTCTTACAATGCAAATAGAGAAGATTGAAATCCAATAGCATGCATTTGAAGGGCTTTAAATGTGTCTACCACTTAATACTTCCTCAAACAAAAAAAGTAGAGATCTTTCAAGCTTTACTAAATCCTGATTTTCTGATGTCTCTTGCTGCTCTCGCTCCAGTCAAGCAATAAGCGCTTTTTCTTTTATACTTTCATCTTGATAAATACAGGCTTGTGTCGCATGGATTAAAAGTGAATAAAGCTGAAAAGTCTGAGTGCTTACGCCTGCAAGAGTCGTGAGTAAGGCTTGATTAAGGTTAAGAGGAAAAAGTAACATGTAGCTGAAATTGTTTCCTGTGCTTGCCAACATCATCGCAATATTTTTATGAAAACAGGCTGCTTGCAAAAGATGCACTATGGCCTAGTTTCCTTAATTCTTACTATTATAATTGTCTTTGGTAAGTGATAACAGCAGTTGGTGAAGCTTTTTTAGTAAGATATTCGGAAAAAACTGTCTATACCAAACTGTTATCTTCTGGGTGAACATGCAACCATGGACATGTTTCAGTTCACATTTAAAACTGACTATTGCACCAAGTCTGCTCTGCTTAGCTTTAGTGATGCTATTCTTGACAAGAGACTCTACTAACTGTATATGGCTTATTAGGGTTGGGCATCAAGGATCGAGCACTGATTGGAACAGAGAAAAAGTTTCAGATTCATCTGGAATCGTTCCCATTATTAGTCTTGAGACCCAGTCCTCTGACCGGAAGAAGAATCTGCCTGAAATGTCAGTGTTACCGCACAATTATGGAAAGTGTGCAATGGCACCCTACCTGTCTGGTTTCGCTTTAGCTAACAATAACAACTCGGCTCAGTGCAATACCTGTAAGAAAAGTATATCATGCAGAGGAGGATGCACAACAATTAGGATAAAACACCTTTAGCTTCATGCTGTTGAAATGATTACTTGGCCTGTGTTTGAAGCGCTGCGTCGGCCTAACTCCAGTGTCTCTTCATCCGGATCCGATGTTCAGACTAGTACCACACTATAGTCCCAATAATTTAAATAAAACAGTAAAAAAATAAATATTTATGCACCAAGGAAGGGAGCAAGTTATACTTTTACCATTGGTCTACTCAAATACAAATAGTCAGCTAACTTTAGCTTATGTATTTATTTCATAGACAAATGACCTGAGATTGCTAACATTAATCAGGTTAGTCGACAATACTCTGTGTTGTCCTACGCATTCTCCATTCGCCATCGCAGCCAAGAGCAAGATGTCCATCCAACAAATAGAAGAGTAACACAAAAAGTTTTCTGATTTTATAATGTACCTACTGTAAATCTGGACTGGTATGTTGAATTTGTTCATCATCGTTTGCTCAATATTCTGCACCAAGTTCAGTGGAGCACATGCTACATTTTTAAGTTCCTGGAGCATTAGATATTCGGGATGTTTTAAAATATTGTGATGACCCTATCCACTGTGGTACCAGCAATGTGCAGGATGGGTAACCATGTTTTTTTCTGTTTTGGGTGTTTACAGCATTATGATTGATAGTGTTGGTCTTTGGTATTGCTTTATTCAGTGTTATAATTGTGATATTGGTTTGATGTTGTAAATGGCACCATGAGTCACATCATTGGGGAGTGAAATTGCGATGCCAGTCCACTGTTGGGGTGGGGAAGGGTTAATAAATAGTTTGCATTGACTTCATTGGACTCTGCTATTTTGTGCCATTTTTTTTTCTGGCTGCTTTAGGTCATGTAGTGTATAAGGCGCAGGTCAGCTGTTAACGAAAAAAAACCTCTCCTGAGCAAATAGTACTGCTGTGTAAAGGAAATTTGTAATATTTCTACCAGATCCATAGGTTTGACATTTATATGGTAGTTGAAAACAGCCCTGTATGAAATTCATAGTAAAGTAAACAGTTAATTGAAATACAATTCATAGAGAACCTAGAATATTTAATCACGTGAGGCTATGTACACACATGGCCGGGTTTCTTTAAAAAAACTAATGTTTTCCTCACCTTTGAAAAAATAATAATAATTTAAAAAAACAACCACGTGAAACCAGGTAAGTGCAGTTTTAAGCACATTTACGGCCAAACCCATAGGGAATTGTAGTTTTCCCAAATCCTATCCACTCATTGCACCTGTCTATTCTCTAACTTATACATATAGCCGTAAAAGAGCTTGTAAAAACAAGCAAGCAAAAGGCAATTGGGCAATCAATAATGCAAACATATATATTCAGGGCATAAATGTCGTTTCTGAGTATAAAACACATGTTGCACAAGTGATGTTGGAGCACTTTGTTGTCCCGGGCAGTGATGAAAAACTCACTAAAACTAAACTAAAACTCTGGTTATATCCATCCACACACAAATGCTTAAAATGCTCTTTACTTTGGCTTGAGTTTTAAAGATATCATCTTTTGTGCGTTTTCGTGTGCATGACCATTTAATGAGATATGTGGACAGGGCTTAACATAACCTATGGATAGCTACCTCATTGAAATACAATCGGAATCATTCAAATTCAAACAATGTCCAACCATGCTGCTTGTAGTTTGGCATCTAAAAGTAGGCTCTGAAAGGGCTGATCATGAGATCCTCAAGGCTGGAACAGTCGGTGGGCATAGTTGGTGTTAATTATCAAGTGCTTGAGGTCCTAATCTTGGTAAAAAGATTTTATATCACCATGAGTGGCTTTTATCTCCTTCTTAGCTGACCTTCCCTGCTGTTTTAGGGTTTCATGATGTTAGAAAATCTTGTGAATATTGCAATGGCTTAGGTACAATACATGTCTATTTTCTTCTTTCTTCCCATACTCATCTATGCTTCCATCGGTGCGTTTACAAGCAGTAAGAGAAAGTCGAATTGTCTTAGTCCAACTAAAATCAGACTTTCTTAATGAATGAATTAGAACTGAAATGGAGTTGTGGAATTGGACTAAGGGACCCAGATAATGCGATTTGAAATTGTGATGAGACGTGGAAATGCAAATCAACAACTACACAGTAGTAGAAAAAAAATATGGCGTCTAAGACAAGCTTAAGTGATCAATGAGTTTTTGGACTGACGAAGAGACAGTGGATTTTGATTATGCATATCCTGCTTTTACTCCACCTGCTTCACTCAAGCCAGCAACTTTTTATTGGCTGTGTGCCACTCGAGGCTAACCGGAAAACAGGCTACCACAAAGGTTGGGTTGCAAAGTATTTTCTCAGACATGTGAAGTGGGACACAACTCACTCTGGCTTAGCTGTTAGTCCAATTACTGCCAAAAGATCAATTTACATGTGCATGTAAATGTACTGACTTTGTCACCAAAAAGCATTTTGGACGAAGTCAATTGTATCTAATTTGAGCATCTTCTGTCTTGAGACTCTATCTGTACGTTTTTTTACTAGGCTAACCACCTTTAACTTAGCAAACTCCCACCGTAAGGGTGTGTTTTAACTGACGAAACTGTGTCTTACTCAGGCTCAGACACTTGAATTACTGCTTTTACAAGTTTAATTTGCACAAGCATTATCTGACACCAGCACAGTAACCGTGCCTTCCCTAGAAGCCAGGTAATCAACTGAAAGACACAAAAATACAACCAAAAATGGTATTAAAGTAAACACAGGGTTTGATGGGTAATAAATTACAACAAAATAAATCAGCATGTCTGAAAATAGGGGAAAACTACACACCTCCCACTTGGGCTATATGTCAAAGACTAAGTAGGCCACAATAACCAGTAGCAGTACAAATAAATTACAGAACAAGAAACACACAAAATGTATGTTAACAGGCTGGTCTATGTACTCGCTTTAATGTGTTCACAGTCCATAAGTACTTCCCGGGTATTTAGGGGGATGAACCAAGTCTGTCTTCCTCCTCTACTGGCAGTAATACCACCAACCTCCTTACGTCCCTGTGGATAATGGTGGAATGGCTTGGTTCTCTACCCTTCCTTGCCTGGGACCAATTCCTGGGCCGACTATAACAAGTCTTTACCTTAAAGCCCCGAACAACACCTCGGTCATCTGGATCCGTCTCTTGCACGCGACCCAGCTTGAAACGGCCCTGGAGTGCGTTTAGATCCGCTACCCAGACAATGTCTCCAACAGAGACATTTCATGCTGAAGCTTGCCACCTTGCTCGAACGAACAGGTGAGGTCCGGCTAATTGGCCCCAGCGTCTCCAAAACTTGTCCACCTCCACTTGGACAGCACGCAGGTGACTGAAGGGGTAGGCAGGGAAATCAAAACCCATGTTGTCACCTTTGGGCCCCGCCCAACCAAGCAGAAAGGAGTTTGGTGTCACAACATGCACAATTTCCTCCTGAACTTGAGTTCCGGCTCCGATTGGCCTCTCATTGGTGAGGTTGGCAGCCAAATAGAGGAGGGTTTGGAACTTCAGAGTATTCAGGTTTGCCTCCTCACCAACGTTATTCAACGGCCTATTCAGCATGCAAACAGCTGCTTCCGCTGCTCCATTCTGATGTGGTGAGTCTGCCGGGCTAAACTCCCACATCCAGTCTGATCCAGCCACGGCCGCCTTTCTTTGGACCTCTCCCTTGTCAATATTCTCAAGGAAACGGTAGAGCTCTTCTAGCGCAGACTTGGCTCCCACAAAGTTAGTCACCTGGTTGGACCAGAGTTTTTTGAGGTGACCTCTCAGGGCGGTAAAACGTAAAACGTTGGTATTCCTTGAGAAAGCCTTCAGTTGACAGGTCTTCTACCACGTCTGCGTGAACCGCTCTTGAAGCCATACAGCTAAAACCCACGCCCCAGACTTTCTTCTTTACACGCCGTCTTACTGAGTCCCTGATAAGGTACGGACCAAACAGATCCAATGTAGTGTACTCAAAAGGGGCTGCCGGTGTAGTAAGTACAGGAGGCAAGTCGCTCATCACTTGAGTGCATTAGCTTAGCCCTTTACTTTCTGCACCTTATGCAGGAATCGATCACTTTCTGTTCAATCCTGGGACCTTGCACTACCCATCCTCTTTTCCTCAACCGAATAAGGGTACCAGCAGCACCTTCGTAGTTGACATAATGGGCGTCTGTAGCAAGGAGAGAGCTTAACTGGCACCTGTAGGGGATCAATGGAACCCCAGACTTCTCCCCCATAATGGATTGAATCCAGCTATAGCATAACAAGAGTCCTGTTGCTTTATCCTCATTTACAACAAGAAGGTCAAGTGTTGTCGTAGGGAAGGTCACGTCCACTTGGGCAGAGAGACATAAGTCCTGGAATGCTTCCTCTCGCTCCTGGGCTGGGAGTTCCGCCTCCCACTCTAATCCTTCACGTCTTCTGCCGGATAACCAGAAGTGCAAGGCTCTACGGACATATCCTACGACCCCACAGAGTTTGGTTAGAGAGTTGAACCTTGAAACATCCACCTGATTTATCAATGGTGAACCCCAGAGCCTTTTAATCCAGCGGGTTTTGGATGTAATAGAAGAAGGCTCTTTATCATCAACAGGCGAGGCATTTTCGTTGTTTGACGGTAAATGCCCTGGATTTATCCTGTCTTCGAACACCGCACTGACAACATCCAGCTTATCAGGAGTAGTCTGCCCTCCTATCTGAGACTTTGACGGGATGGCAGAAAAGGCTTTTCTTTGGAGTCTACTCACAACTTCTCTAGCCCCATAGGCAACCTCTGAAGCAGACTTTATAGGCCACTCCTTTACAGACTTGGTTAGGAACTTGGGACCTGTTTGCTATGAAGAGATCACACCAAGTTGCTCAGGGGAACACCCTCTTGTGTCCAGGTCTGCAACATTGTACTGGCCAGGAAGCCACCACCAGTCAATCGCTTGAAGGTTAGACCTCCCCTGATGATCTCTAACTCTCTTTCATCAGCGAGAGACATCTTCCCTCCATGGGCACACTTGCCGCAGCGGCACCCGCCACACACGGGATTACAGGCGGCACCGATACTGTCCCACTGCAGCCACTTGACAAATTCGGCGTTGGATGTACCTGTGGTAACAACCCCCACACTGGTCTTTGGTTTTAGACAGCGGCTACTGAGTGACTTGACTGTCCTGGACTCAGTCCTCATGCAACATGCAAAGTGAGTTTATGAGACAGTGGGGCGACCGGGCTCAGTGGTAGAGTAAAGTTGGCTTACAATTGGAGGGTTGTAGGTTCGATTCCAACTTCCTCCAGTCACATGTAGATGTACCCCAAAAAACATTGTCCTACCAAGCCAGTGTGTGAATGGGTGAATGTGGCTTCAATGTAAAGCGCTTTGAGTAGAAAACGCTATTTAAGTTCAGTCCATTTACCATGAGAGACAAGCAACCACCTCAACATCTTCAAATAGATCCGGTTCTTCCATCCCACAGTACTAAGTCTCCACACCTCATCATCCTCTGAGGAGCTAGACGTCCGTCTCGGGTGCTGATGAGTAGCTCAATCTTTTCTGGGCGGGCTAGCTCACCCGGTTTGACGAAGCCTGGAAAGAACTTCTCCAGGCGCTCCACATCCATGACATGAACCACATTGGCTATTTTCTCTAAAACGTAGCAGACCAACTCATGGAGTCGCCATGTCCCCTTCCTTGTGGCTAACTTTATGCTCACCAGGTACCTTTTCGTCTCTACTTTCCTCTCCATGCCCCAGACACCCTGCACGACTAAGGTGATTGGTTCACCAGACAGACCAAGCCTCTCCACTGCCTGGTGGGTGATGTAATTCGTATCAGAGGCTAGGTCGATGAGTGCTCCGATCCAATCCCCCCTCTAAGTGGTGACATACAGCTGCTGTATGTCACCACTAAGAGGGGGGTAGAATCGGGAGCTCCTTCAAAGCACTCTCAACTGTTGAGCCTTTGCCAGCACATACCACTGAAGTCACCCTGTTTGTGCAGGTTCCACGAACAGCTTCCAGTTGCTCCGGGGACAGACCTAGACCAGCGAACAAAGCGTCTTGTTCTTCTGTCGGACCACAGGGTTCTCTCCTCTTGCCCCCTTTTGTTTGGGGATTTAAAACACAGGAAGAAGTTGTGATCCGATGGGGCATCACCCCTTCTGCATTCATCATTGTGACACAGAAAGTTTTTACTACATGGGTCACCACTCCCATGTGGGTCCAGACACCTGGGACACACCTTTATCTTCTCCACGTAAGCCCTCCGCTCTGATGGGTTGGCTTTTTTGAATGCCTTACAGAGGTATAAACGACCTGTATGACCCACTTCACCACACAAACCACAAGGATTTTGCAATGGCCCACCTTTTGTCTCACTTGTAGTAGCCTTGGTGAATGAATGTCTGTCCAAATTCCCATCTGATCTCTCCCTTGGCTTCTCACAGGGTCTTGAATCAGCTGTTCTGGCGGGGTTAGATTGTCTGATGGACTGCAACTGCTCCAGCTGCACCAAAACTGTCTTCTGATCTCTTAGGAATTGCCATAGTTTATCAAACCAGTTCCGTGGGTTGACGTTGTTAACAGGATCACACCGGTACACAAGCCACCTTTCGTTCATACTGTCCGGCAATTTACTCTCAAGTGACCGGATGACTAACTGTTTTTTTAAGGCGTCTTCGCAAACCAGGTCTGTTAGGTCCAACAGAGCCCTCTCTACAGCTTGTATCAACTGTAAAGCCTTTCTTGATTGATTGTTGCGTACCCCTGGTATTCCCTGTAACTCCAGTACAATGTAATCTGCTATTTGTGACACATCGCCATAACAGTCCTCCAAAACCCGGAAAACTTCATTCGCAGTGTGACAGTGAGACAGCCTGAGCTCATATTTTACTAAATCAGTAATACTGTCCATTAAGTGGAAAAGCCGACACTCTGGGGAGCCGGTGGGCTCTGCTAATGCTTGCAGGGTTCCCCAGTTACTCTTCCAGCGCCAATAGCTCCTCCTGTCTCCAGAGAATTTTGGCAGACTCAGGGGTGTGAGCGCAATCCTCGTTCCGAATGATCCTTGTGAAAGTAGATATGCTCTGTGTAACGGTCTAAATAATTAACATGGTTTTGTTATTGTTAAATTCCTGTTAAACCTAATATTGCAACCATGGGTTTTGTTTTATTTTGTTAGATTTGATTTTGAGACCTTTATTTTGAAAATCCACAGCAGAAGTCCGATACGGATTAACGTCCTGTTTTCGGGGTATCTCCTCAGTAGCGAGATGGCTTTTGCAGTGGTAAGTCCTCCTTCAGTCCGCCCAGACAGAAAATGAGTAAAAATGTACTTAAAGGCTTCTATTAAGCTTAACATAACTGTGCATTAACGCCGTGAAACACTCATTCAACTATGTCTGGTTAAATTTCGGGTTTTGTGAGTTTGGTTGGAAGTTAGTGGGTTAGAAGGTAGAAGAAATAGCACGTGTTGTGCTAGCTGCTAACAGTGAGGGAAGAGCCTTATGTCTAATCATTTAAAACTTCTCTCTGTGGTTTTGGGTGGAACCCTGTTGCCAGAAACCCATGGTATTTCATGTCCTATGTTATTGCAGGTATGTTTGTTTGTTAAATGTATTTGTTTGAGCTCGTGGCTGATTCTGTTTAAGACATTATGCTTATTTTGTTTTGTCCAGCAGGTGGTAGCATTGTTTCCATTTATTTTGTCGCATGAAAGAAATTATTCTAATTTAATTTATTTTAAGGTGAATATGAATGTATATTTTGCATTTAAGTGAATTATTTATATTGGTTACCCACTTTAATTTTTTTGTTATAAGTTTTATCTTGTTTTTCATCCAATTTGTGTTTTGATTCATATTAAAGATAATTAATAATGCCACTATACGATCACATGGAGTAGCGAGATGGCTTTTGCTGTGTTTTGGGCGGAACCCTGTTGCTGGAAACCCATGGTATTTCATGTCCTATGTTATTGGAGCCTGTAGAGGGAATAAACCAATCCTGAGCTCCACCCATCTCGAGTCCAGAGAGTTTCACTCATACAGCGGGGAAGAAGAGACGAGAGGGGTTACATCTGTCTTGCACCAAAGCCATCAGGACTCAAAACATGCGTCCCTCGATGCTGCTGCAGTGTGCTTGAGAGGCCAGGATCGAACACTGGACTGGACTGTGTTCGTGGGATAGTGATCTCTGTGGTGGTGCTTGAAGGGTTACGGTGGGAGGATCAGGATCGCCTGAACCTTGGTACGTAGCAGAGTTCACTCCTGCATCTAGCGCACCACCAATAGGCGCTGGGCCACCATCTCCATCGGGTGCAGCGGGTTCACTGGGTTCAACAGCGTTGGTCGTCACTCCTCCGTCAGCATCAGCTCCATCATCTTCACTAACAGGCTGGCTACTGATGTTACCACAGGCTGACCTCCTCCTTTGATCCAAGAGGGTAGCCAGGATCACCATAGCTACTCTACTTTTCTCCTTGAAGTCTTTGAGACAATCTCGCATGACATTCACCTCTATTTCCAGAACTTAACGACCCCAATTACGCACAAACGTATCCAAAGCATCAACTCTGCTTTCCACTTCAGTGAGCATTGAATCATGCTGATCTTGATTTATTTGACCTTTCTGGAACATCTCCACCTGGCCGATCACATCTTTTAGGTCATCACGTAGACTGTTAAACTGATCTGATGCACAGCGGGACCACAATGCTTCTTTTAACTTCACCTCTGTGGTCTGGTATTTTGCACGACAGTCCTGCACCTTTTTCTCCACATCAGCTATTTCTGTTGAAAACCCGCTTGCATCTTCCTCCTCCATAACAGCGATGTAATCAAAGCTGCTATTACAGATCTCACAATAACTGTCTTTGAGTGCCCTTAATTCAGACATGAAGTCATGTTCAGTCAAAAGGCCGATATTAAAAACAATAGAATTTGCTTTTCTGGTGAGAACTGCTTGTGCAGTGGATCGCCTTTTCTGTAATTCTTCTTGATTTGTCATATTGCTCTCAGCAAGATGGCGGCGACCGACTTCCGGTTGCTTAACGCCTAATAATAAAGTTAAAAGTCTGTTTACGGCGGCTGGCGTATCCTGTGCCAGTTGCCTAATAGTCCCAGCAACTATTTCAAACAGAGTCGCTGACCTAGTACGGCTTGGTGATGATTTGAGTGCAAAGTTTCGTAGTTCGGCCGTGCAAGATATAGTTTCTGTCCATTTCCCATAACATTGCGATGGACTGGCAACTGGTCCAAGGTGTGCGCCGATAATCGCTGGAGATGGGCACCAGTGTAGATGGTATGATATGGTGTGGTATGGCATGGCCTGAGTTTTCTTTTTCCCTAATATCTGCAGTGTTTTTTATCCTCCTCAATATGGGGCAAGACTCCCACAGTTCTCATATTGACTCAGCTTCCCTGCCTTCCAAATGTAAATTCCTGCATTTAATCTTTTGTTTACACATCTGTTTTAAAAAAGGGCCAATGGAGGCAACCTCAAAATAGTATTCATTCAGCTTGTTAAATTGCCCTGCCAAATAATTGCTGTTATTACTCACAAAGAAATGCAGGCAAACCTGCTGGAAGCGAGTGGGTGGACTTGCAAGTGTCAGTCAATGACATTTCAACCCACCACGATCTGTCATGTTCTCCCTGTGTCAGTTCTCCAGACATGTACATGTAGAAGAAGCTGTGCATCTATGTGCATCTGTTTCGTGGTGAGAGGGGAATGTGTGGTGCCACAGATAATGCTTGGCTTCTCTTGTCATCATGTCATTGCCTTGAGCTGTTGTCCCTTGTGCATGCACAAGTAACCCATACAAAGTCTCACACGCACAAACACTCCCACACAGAAACATGCACACACACACGCACTTGGTTTCATACAATGTTACTGAGCTCTACTTGTTGGTTTTAGAGGTATGTTGTGAATTCAGTTTTAGTTAGGCTTATATGTGTGTGTGTGTTTGTGTTTGTCTGGTGCTGTTTAAATTTCAGACAAAGGACCAATTTTTTGTGTTTCTGGTTTTAAACCTAGAAAGTGAGGACCGTTTAAAACAAAGCAAGGACATTGTGTCTCATCCTCACTTTAAGGCACTTTTTCTGAGCGCTATTGGTTGGTTTTAAAGGTATGGTGTGAAATAAGTTTTTGTTATGCTTAGGGTTAGGAATATATTGGTAATGGTTCGGGTTAGGAAAAGTGTCTGGGTTAGACATAGTACTGTCACTAACATGAACCCCAGTCAATGGAAGCCCTCACTACTACTAGCAAAACAAGAAAGTGTGGACCAGGGGAAATGTCCTCACTTTGTATTAAACGGTCCTCCCTTTATAGGTGAAAAACCTAAAAAGCTCTACATTGCTCCTCAGTCTGAATGCTAGAGAAGAACACATACAAATACCCACACACCTTTTTTTGCCTTGGGGCTTTTATCAGCAATTCATTTCCCAGTATCTCAGCAATCTATCATCACAACTTATTCTCAAATGCTGCCAGTTACTAAAGACAGGGGGATGTATACACAAGGAGACGTGGACAGGCCAATAGAGACAGTGGCTTTTCTATTGAAATTACAATCGACAAACACTGTTAGAGATTAAAGTTTGTCTTGTTTTCTGGAGCATGTTTAATCCCAAAATGACTGTGCTGTGGCTTAAATGGGTTTTCACTCAGCCCTTAAAACTTGTGTTTTAAAACCATTGTGTGTTTGCCTATGTTGGGCTTACACAACCATATACCTTTTTTATTTATTTATTTCATGTCATTTTCTTTTTGTAAGCAATTGAGAATCTTTTGCCCTGACAATATCTGTCAATAATATAAAAAGTTCATCTTTTTTAACAATGTCAACAAAATAATTTTTCTTCTTTATTTGTATAGATAATTTACTTCCATGTCTTATACTTGTTTTAATATTGATCTCGAAAAAGTTAGAAACTTAAGGTTACGTTTACCATACTGATATCTAGATCAGGATTTTCTTTGTTGCCAATACCTAGGTAATAAAATAAGTGTTGTGTGTAGTTAAAAACCCAGTTGCTGTCGGCACAATAAATTGCATCAGTCTTAGATGTTTAACATTATTAGTGGGACTGTGTCCACCTTTTGTCACTAGTGACATTTTGGATGCTGGAGTGTCTGTTTTGCAATTTTCTCCATGGGCTGCTTTGGAATCATGTGAGCGGAGATTGCGTTTTGATTGGTCATTTGAATATCTGGGCACAGCAGACAGAGGGCACACAGCGAGTTTTTTGCCTCATGAGGCGAAATATATTTAACCTGTTTGTATTTCACCTCAGTGCCTCATGACGCAGAAAACTCACCAAAAATAAGGTGTACAGAGCAAGCTATCTGCTGAGCAAATGGCCTCGAAGATTGTTAGATCAGCAGATTGGGCTCATGTGTGGCAGTCTTATGTGTGAAGACAAATCAAACTCAACAATTAGGCCTAAACCTGGTTTGAGATACTCTACAGTAAAGTACCACTGTTTCATGGTGTTGCCGTATTACCACAGGATTTTAAAGGTAAAACTTACATTATCTAACTGCTTTCATTAAAACAGAAAAAAAAAAATTCGGACTTATTTTTATAAGGATTATCACAGTAATAATAATAAATGCAATTATTTGTACAACATTTGTACTGCTAAATGTAGTAATAGTGTAATATTAGCAGTATCAAACGTTAATAAAAACCAAAATGTTGTATCTACAGCTGAAGCTAGACAGCAGTCGGCTTCCTAATATATGTTCTGCTCTTCCCAGATTGCACGTTCGGTCTTACCGACATTGGCAATTGGAGGGCACCAACTGCAAAGTATCGGAAAGGTTGCTTTTTTCCCCCGGAACAACATACAACTTGTCCTGTTTAGGTGGGTAAACCATCGGCGGGATGAGTCTATGCCACTCCAACAATCTGCACACTCCGTAGATCGGCAGAGGAACTGTGAGGAACCATTTTGCCGATCCGGCTTTTCTTTTTTTTTAAGTGCTGCTGGCTGCCTATCTACGCAACTGTTGGTCCACATCAGGCGATAAGTGTAAGCGCGAAGGTATTTTGAGCTTGTGTAAAATCTGTATGCCACAATTTATATGATGATAAAGTACAGACCAAAAGTTTAGAAGCACCTTCGCATTCAGTGCATTTTCTTTATTTTCACGACTATTTACATTGTAGATTCTCACTGAAGGCATCAAAACTATGAATTAACACATATGGAACTATGTAGTACTTTTTAAAAAATTGTGAAATAACCTGGCCTCCAAAGTCACAGGACCTGAATCCAATCGAGATGATTTGGGGTGAGCTGAACCGCAGAGTGAAGGCAAAAGGGCCACCAAGTACTAAGCATCTCTGGGCACTCCTTCAAGACTGTTGTAAAACCATTTTGAGTGACTACCTATTAAAGCTCAAGAGAATGGAAAGCAGTAATCAGAGCAAAGGGTGGCTAATTTGAGGAATCTAAAATATAACACATGTATTCAGTTATTTCACCCTTTTTGTTTAAGTACATACAGTAATTCCATACATCATGTGGTCATTCATAGTTTTGATGCTCTTAATTGAGAATATACAATGTAGTCATCAAAATAAAGAAAACACATTGAATGAGAAGGTGTGTCCAAACTTTTGGTCTGCACTGTAGATATAATTACATTTGAAAGAATGCATAGGCTAATCCAGTGTAGCTTAACTTTTTGGAGATAATAAGGTGTACGTTAACGGTTAGTGTTACACAAGATGTTTCTCAAGTTATCTACGTTAGTTGCTAACTTATATAACTTATATGTATCTATGGCTAACTTAGACGACAACACGCAAGTAAACTCATTGTAGAAGTGTTTTAATCAGATAGTGTTATATTTTGTGATGACCCCTCCCACAGTGGGGCCATTAGTGTGTGGGTGCATCGTGGGTAACCATGTTTTGTTCTGTTTTGGGTGTTTACAGCATTTTGATTGTTTAGGTTTGTTTTGGTCTCTGTTGTTTCTTTGCTCAGTGATTTAAATATGATGTTTGGTTGTTGTCATGGTTGGCACCATGGGTGAGGAGGTTATTCAGAGGAATAAGAATTTGGTGCCAGTCATTAGACTCTGCCATTTGATGCCTTCTGAGGCCATGTCCACACGTAGATATTATTATTGTAGTTTTTTTACCAATATTTTCCTCTGCTCTTTAAAAACCACACATAACCGGATAAATGCGTTTTTCTGCACACTAATAAACGTGACAAACTAGTATCGGGCAGTAGTTCTCCCAAATCCTATCCCCTCAGAGTAACTTTCTATCCTCTATCTTCAGCATGGAGCAGTCATGCAGCTTATAAAAGTAAACAAACAAAATGTGCTTTAGCAATGGATGATACCAACACAGCTATTAAGGCATAAATGCTGGTTTTGAGAGTAAACGCAGGTTGATGTTTAAGCATTTTTTGTGGTTGATAGTGACGTTACGGTTCTTAAAACTCCATTTTCGGCCATCCACACGCAAATACTGAAACCAGAGAAAACGCAAATCTCCACTTTGGCCGGAGTTTTTAAAAACATTCGTTTTTGGTGCCAAAAATCTCTGGTTACGTGTGGATGACAGGCCAAACCGTTGAAAAATATCTTTTTTGTGAGATACCTGGCTACATTTTGGAAGGGTATGATCCTATAACTGCTTGGGGTGATGCGGTGTATGAGGTCTGGGACAGCTGTAAATTAATTTAGATCTGTTGTAACGCTTGCTCAAGCTTGTCTAACCACGACAGACACTACATTATATTTAATGGTGGGATTCTACTAGAGCAGCAAAAACCATTCAGATGTGTCACCCCCTTTGTCTTAACTTTGGAAGGGCTGATTTTCAAGATGTTGTGGCGTTGAAGAGATGCAGCTGAAAATCAGCTGTTCCAGCGTTAAATTAATTGGAAAGCAAGGTGACAGAATGCTTTTCTCGGTCTAGTGGGATTGCAGCACATAGCCTATACTTATCTTGGGTTTATGTTGGCTCACGGTTTGCGATCATTTGGTTTAAGTTGGCACATGGTTGGCGATAATTCTAATGTCAACATCTTCCCGATATCCCGATATTCTAGGTACCGATCGTGTATAGGCTTTACTTACTGTATTTCATTTTATTTCTTCAGTGATTAACTGTTATTAATTCATTTAGAATTTGCTTCTATCAATATTTTAATGCTTATTTTGTTAGCTGGAATTTATTGAACTTTTCTGATTCTTTATAACATAATTTTAGAATGATTACAGTATTTTTTACTTGTTCAAATGATGATGCTGGTGCTACAGCTCCTGGCGGCTTCCCTCTTTAGGCCATTTCTCCTGCTGTCTACAAAATCATGACATCAAAATTAAGTGTGCAAATTGTGACTACTTTAAACTAATAATACACAGTACAAACTAAATATCCCCATGTAAACAAGTGGACAACATCAGTCCATGATGCATCGAGTATTACAAAATTGTTTTAGCATTCTCTAGCACAATTGGCCAATGGACTGAACTTATACAGTACTTTTCTATTCATACCGACCCCTCAAACTGACCACATGCAGCCACATTTACCCATTTACACTGACAAAAATGTACACACGGATAC
The DNA here is from genome assembly GCA_028564705.1 of Apricaphanius iberus. Taxonomy (NCBI): domain Eukaryota; kingdom Metazoa; phylum Chordata; class Actinopteri; order Cyprinodontiformes; family Aphaniidae; genus Apricaphanius; species Apricaphanius iberus. The sequence continues at coordinate 108,147 of JAPXFQ010002813.1, forward strand.
AGAGCTCGGTAGGCAACTTGGGGTCAAGTGCCTTACCCAGGGTACATCATCATGTTAAAGGAGGAAGCTGGAATTAAAACTATAAACCTTTGAATGCGAAACAACTACTCTGCGTACTGAGCCACAGTTACGACAAAAAAGAAAAACATCTATGCATCCAATTTTCATGTTTAATTCAGCTCATTTCCATTTACTTACATAGCAATGATTCAAAACAGATGTAGGCACTTTAAAAGAAAAGTCATTTCAATACAATCATACAAAATTCCAATTAGTTTAAATGTTTTCTATTTCAGGAATGCCAGTAGATTGGATTGAGTCATTTACTGGGTAGTTGTGCCCTGTTGATGCAGGCTCCATCCGCAGCAATCTCTCAAACTGAGCAAACATTTAGCAACAGTGGAGAGGAAAAACTCCACTTTAACCGGAAGAAACCTTCAGTAGAACCTTGCGCAGTATAAGCGGCCATCTGCAATGACCAACCTGGGGTGCGAGAAGACAGCAGAGAAACAGATAGAACAAAAATAACTGATGTAAAAGTGATTTAGATATTAAGAACAACACTTACAAAGCTCTTTTTCACACAACATGCAGTTCAAAGTGCTTTACAGAATAAAACTGACCCTACATATATCACCCCCCACTCAAAGGTATATACATGATCACATTTCTACCCCCCCCCCCCATCCTAAAATAAGAAAAATGTACAATTAAATATTAAAATAGACAATAGAAAGGACAATGGTGATGAGTACGGATGAGCCAGGTTAGGTAAGGAAACACCATCAAGGGAGCAATCTGCACCAGCAGCTGCACATCAACAGCAACAGCCAAGGCACTGAACAAGGGCACCCAGAAGAGTCAAGGCTGAGACCCCCACATCCACCCTGGCGCTACCTAGCTTTTTCTGATAGCATCTTCTTTGGTTTCTTTTGGTAGATCTGCCATGGCTCATGGTTTCAAAATCGCGGGTTTGTTAAATAATAAGGTAGTGCGTAGCGTACTGCCATAAAGCGAAACTTCGTGCCTCTGGTGAGTCGGTCTGCGAGTGTAAAATCTTATTGTGCGTTAAACAGCAGAAAGACCTTCCCGTGTAGTGACAGCTCAGAAAACGAACATCGAAAATGATTTTGTGTCACCAAAATGTTTCGAAAACATTTTTTTGGTATAAACATTACTGAGTGGGTATTTAATTTGCTCCTAGAAATAATCATATCATTAAAATTCTATAATTAGTATTCTTATTTGTTCTATTGCTTGTGCTGCTGCTTTTATTTTTTTCTAATATTTTTACTCTCATTTCACATTTTCTTTTTTTCGGCTTAACTTGATACAGAATATTCACTAGGCACTTTGCATTGACGATTTATGGCAAAAAGTTGGTGTGTACGAGGTGGAATGTGATCCAAAAACACCTGAGAACGAGTAGTATGATTTATAAAGTGGAAATTGCATGCAGCTGTACATATTCCAGGTCTGACAGAGCAGAAATATACTAGGCATAAGTAAAAAAAAAAACCTGAGTTTATGAAAAGTTTTAGTGAGGATTGTTATGCAAAGTTTTATAAATTATGCCCCAGGAATAGAGTTTAGTTTGGGAGACCAACACAGAAGATTTAAAGAAGATTTGATCAGAAAATCTCCAGTTACAGGAAACTAAAAAAAAAATGCTGTTCACGGTTTTGAACAGTGTGTGTGATGTTGAAGCTCAGTAAAGTAATTATCAAATGTTTAATAAATACATTCTCCATAAGAATGTACAGGAAGGTTTTGAGCATTTTATGCTTTCCAAAGTTAGACAGGACATGTCTCTTCAGGCTCTCTTGTGAGATGTAATTTTGGTCATCCCCACACAGGCTACACTGCCATTCTGTGCTTTACAGCTTTCCACCGCAGCAATTTTCGCAAGCGACCCAGCCATTTATCCTCTAGTGGAAGCAAGGCTCGGTTGAAAAACCGGATCAAGTATATATATATTTTTTTTCTCCATAAAGTTTAGTCAAGAAGGTGCAGTGCAGTGACACAAATGAAATATGAGAGAACAAAAATCAAAGCATTTAATTTGAGTTTAAGCATCAGTGTGAGAGGGAAAGCACATCTTAGAACTGGACAGCATTTTTTAACTTATTCAGAACACTTTTGGTGCATCACCTTTGCAGTGCTTTCAGTGTCCTCTCCTGACAGTGATGTAGGGAGGACGAAGAGGAATTTAAAGCTGCCTCTCAGACTGCTGACAGTGTAAAGAGCTTCATATGTTAACAAAAATGGGCCCTCAACTTAGACCGGACATGTTCTTGTCAATTAATATAAATTTGAAGTTTCATTGCAAATGTACATGGTTTGTTTTAAACAATTTCTTCCTTCTTTTAGCTTACTTTGGCTTAGCTGGCAAGACCTTCTGAGAATACGATGCCAGTGGGGTTTTGATTAAACATAGTAATACAAATGAAACTTCATGTTGTAGCACAAACAATTTGACAATTTCTCAGATGCTGTTTTTTACACCCAATCATAATTGCAATCATCTGTTGACATCTTCTGGTTCAAATTGCATTATAATGTAACCATATTTTTAGCCCTAAATTGCTCCTCTCCCAATTTTTGGGGGAAATATATTGTAAGTTTGAAGGACAGGAGAAGGATGTACTGCATATTTACAAATTAAATTAAGTTGACCAGACAGAACATGAAATATTTTGTGTTGATATTGTCTGTAATGATAAATGAGTCAAAGTAAATTTAGAAATCACTACTTCCTTTTTTTATTTTCGTTTTGTATACTGTCCCAAATTTTTCTGATTTTGACTTGTAAAATTATGGTTCCATTCACACCACCCAAAACATCAACGCCCATGATGATGAGATTGCATTTGCAAGGGACTATATATAAGTTTAACCACAAATAAATATATAAAAAAGTATAATTTCATTGTCATACACGCTCAAGCAATGCTCTGGTCAGTAGAATGAACCCTGGCCTTTTCACCGCAGTTGCCTTGGTAAATTTGCCTGTAAGTTTCCCTGTAAATCATTTAAATAGCAAGCGCTTGGGTTACCAAGTGCTTTCCAGGGGCAGTGTAATATGTAATGGCATCATGAGTGTTCACACTCAGGTGTAGCATTCACTATCTTCATCATAAACAGCAGCGGGATGAGAGGTAGCTGAAGGATGGATTCAGAGGAGGATAAGAAGAGAGCAACTTCAAGCACCAGCAAAACTCCTGCCCAGACCCCAACTAAACTTACAGAACAGTAACATTTCTTACCTCAGTTGAAGTCATGCCTGCAAATCTATAAATCGCCTGCAAATCTATAAATTGTCCCAGATGTTTCTGTTCGTTCATGAGTGATCTCTCACGAAGCATATGTGAGCCTCATGCATGAACTTACCACTCAGGCTGCAGTTACGTGTTTGGCCTCAGGGGGCACTCACAAGCACAAAACATTCAAACTTCAAAGTCCCTTTAATTTTATGGTTGAGGCTGTCAAATGGCCATCAGAGTCCCCGCAGTGCTTTGTGTGCTTTGGCTGCTGCAATTTTTGAAACTTTTTTTGCTTTCCAAGCTCCATAGTGGCAAAAGCCATCAACACAGGAATTGAGCTAGCTGAACTTTTTGACGCTGTCCCCTGAGCATCAGCCAATCAGATCGTCTCACTGTAGTGACATCACCCGATGTTGATGTTGTTGTTCAGCCAGCCACAATTTTTAAACCATCTGGCAGAGAAAGCTCTGCCCAGCTCCTTTGGAAGCTTGAGCCTTAAAAATGTATAGGTTTCAAACTAGTCACTTTGTGAGCGTTTTTAGACAGCGACAAAGCATGCGGTTTGAATGCAGCTTTAGGGTTTTATTGTGAAAGTTATCTTGCTCTTCTTTAATAGCAGCCATCAAGCAGTTAATTTTGCAATACGAATATATAGCAAAGTTGGCTTTCAAATATTCTTCCAACAGAGAGGATAAGGTATTTGATACTTATGAAAGAGAGCTTTTCAACCATATTCTAAGTTGCAGACTAGGGGTCACGTTAACCAAATTTTTTTCTGCATTGGATGTAAAATAAGTGAGAAAAAAGCATTTTGTAACCAACCCTGTAATTCCCCTGAAATGGCAGCAATCAGTTTGCTTTTGCTTTAGGTAAGCATAACCCAATGTAAGTGAAACGGAACTAGCAGGATGCTTCCCATTCAACAAGCAAGTTGAATGGGAGTAGTTCAGAGAGTCTTACCAAATTCTGATCACTTCAATGGGAAAACTTCCCTGATTTCAAAACTGTGTGTCAAACAACAACTGATGTTTGCAGGTATAACTTATAACCCTTGTACTAGCAACTAATAATCACAAAGTCTAAAAAAGAACTAAAATGTCAAAATGTTTTAGTTATACTGCCATCTAAAAAACAGCAAAAAAACAGCTCCTTATATTTTAGCTTTGTACATTGGCGCTGGTCATTCATGAAATGGAAAGAACTGACACTAACTAAATGATTCTATCTTTGCTTTATTCAAATCAAGTGACCCATATCTTTTCATTGTCATAGGTCAACACTGCTAAGAGTGTGAATTGCTTTCCTGGAACCACTACTGGCTGGTTTTGTATTCAACAATTCAACAGAAAATATATGTAATCTCTATCACATTTCCCTGTATTTGTAAATTAACATTTTTGTTACTTGTTGGAGAATTTGGTTGCTTTTGCCATCAAAGATGTTTTGAGAAAAGCTTTTACAGTGTTGGAACCTGCAGATGCTCTGTTATTGCATTATTATCACTTTGATCCCAGTCGGTGTTGAGATTGGGGGAGATGGCATTTTAGACCAGCGCACATGAAAAATCACATTACGGGGATAAAATAGTAGAAAATTGACTCCTGACTGCATTTAAAGGTCACATTTCAAAGAAAGCCGTGACATCAAAATACGCGTTGTGCAAGGTGTCAGCCTGCGTAATGACAAAGAAAGCTCACTTTCATCTGCTTCCATTTGTCCCCCCCCCCCATTCTTAGAGTTATTACCAGAGCAGCTTGTTGTATCCCTTCATCTCCCTCATTTCCTAATTGACTTGGTCCTGGAGATCAGTGGATTTCAGGTCTTTGTTCCCAGTGTTTGGAGACCTTAGGTTTTGATGTCGAGCAATGCTGAATTTCTTTAAGTTTACTCTGTAAACCAAAAAAAAGATATTCTTAGTTTGAGCAACTATGCTCTATATTTTAAGGTAATATATTAACCTGTTGAATACGTAAAATATTTTTAATGTCCTTTATGTGAATTCAAAATACTGCAATAGACATCACTTTCTAGACTTTTATGTCAGAGGGGTACATTACACAGTGATAACGTGCATTGTGGAAACATTATGTATATCTGGCACATGATGCTTCTCTTGAATTCATGAATATAAATATATGTTTTACTTAAATGACACCAAACCTTCCACCTGAAAGTTAAATTAAAACCCCCTATACCCCCTATTTTTCATCTGCCTTTCATTTCAATGACACTGGAAGACGCAATGCAATAGGACAATAACGTTGCCCTAATTTGCATTTAACACTGTGTGATACATTTGCCGCTACAGACGTTTTTGAACATGCTGAATAATTCTGCTGCATGAGCACTATAGCACTCATCCGCCATAAATAATACACACGCCCCTGCCAGGGGCTACTGTAATTAGGGCAACTGTGGCTGGGTGGATAGACTTGGCTTGTATGTGGAAGGTTGTAGGTTCAATTCCAGCTTTACCTGTCACATGTTGATGTGACCCTAAGCAGGGCTATGCAGAGACCTTTAGAGGGGCAAGTGGTCAAACAACATAATGTATAGTCTCCCATCCAGATGAACAACAACAAATATCAATCAATAAACCAAAATAGAACTGCAACATAATATATCAACGGTATCAGACTGGAACCCTGCAAAGCATAAGTAGCCTGTTTTTACCTGATGGGATTCAATGTTGCTCTTGAGATGCTGCTGCTGGGCTGGGTTGATCAAAGACCATAAACATAAAAAATACCATAGGAGAGCTGATAGCTGATTAAAACAATTATTGTAAAATACATTACGGATTAACTGAACTTGCTGCAGGTACAGACAGCTTTAAAGAGTAACAGGCTAGATTTCCAGATTGAAAAGCGAGGCTGGAGGTTAGGGCTGGGTGATATGAGCTATCACGGTATATTGAGTATTTCACCTCGATAATGATAAGTGGACACTAACAATGACGTCCCCCTTTTTTTTTTTTTTTACCGTGTCCTTTTCTGTATTAAATCTTCAGTAGTGGCCAAATTTGCTTAATGTTCTTTAAAATATGATGGCTTCTAGTTATTGAACGGCTTCAAACTGCCTTTTAATTCAGTGTTTGATTCCCATTTCTTTCTGTATTTCTTAGAGTCCAGTTTAAACTAAGAAGTGATCATACAGACCAGATGAGGTGAGTAAGTGACAGGGGCTTAGTGAAATTGTGGATTTTAGTGTGCAGTTGTTAAGCCCTACAGGATTATTGCTTGTGTTCCATTCAAATAAATGAAGGTACACACGACACGATAACTATTGGTAGTGCTACAGCCACTTACTTAATCATAGTTGAAATCAAGAGCAATGTTCATCTATACCTTAATGCCTTTAAAACATGCAAATCAAGTCATTTTTTTCTGCTTCTACTTTACAGTACTTTAAATAAAGAAAATGTAGACACATTTTGTAGTGTACTGGCCGCAATCTTTAATTATTATTATTTTTTCTTTTGCCTTCCACATGGTGTTGACAATCTGCAAAACACACACACCCACAGACTTGTTAGTTCATTCACAGTTATTATTTTTTTTACAATTCGACCTGACTTAATATATCTGAATTGGACATTTTAATATTGAACAGTACAACTAAAAAGTTTGACTTGCTTTGATTATCTGTGCTTACACAAACTGAAGTGACGCTTAACATTATTTTTACTTCAACAGTGAAAGTAATGTTAGGTGTCACATTTACTAAAAGCTGGCATGTCCTTGACACACAAATGCAGTTTACCTTTTAGCGCCAGGTGCAACGAGTGAAGAACGGAGGACGGAGGGGGGCAGATAAAGACAGACAGCAGGAGGAGGTAATGGAGGACGCACAAAAGTTACGTTGAGTAGACTTGTTATTCTCCGATTTCCTACAATGACTGCCTGAACCTGCTTGCCCATGCTGCTCAATCGTGCTGTCAGACATGAGAACCACACATTTAGCACCGAACTCACATCTCCACAGCTTTTTTTTTTTTTTTTGCAGTTTAGAGGGGTTGCGTCATACCAGCGTACATAGATGTTAAGTTGTGTACTTGCAACGCAATGTACATAGCCTACAGGTTGACAGGTTTGCATTTTGTAGAGAAAACTTTAATAGCCGTATTTTCAAGACTATAAGTCGCTACTTTTTCTCATTTTTCTTATGAATTTTTACAGTTAACGGCCTAGAACTAGAGGGCCTCCTCGGTCTATGATTTGTATAAGTCACATCCTTTACCTTAAGGGATACTGTGCCTTTAAGAAGACCAGAAGAGAGAGAGAGAGAGAGAGAGAGGAGGAGGAGGAAGGAAATAGAACACTAACGGCTTCATGTACCGTTGCCAGCAATTAATTAATGGTGAGATGTTGGCAACGCCAGCGTGAAAGACTATCTCAATGCAATAGGAAGAATAAAACTTTCAGAGGTAATAAAAACAGATGGCCCGACATTGAAGTCTTTCTTGAAGACTGGCTGAACACACAGATAGAGGACGGCCCAGATGATTCCACTGTGTTGAAATGTTAATAAAATCAAAGCTTCCTCAAACACCTGTAACGTTCCCGAGAATCTCCTCTGCACAAACCCTTGCATATGGTAATTAAACGTTAAAAAAGCTGTGGCCTTTAATCAGGTGTGGCACGTTTATGTACACATTTGTGTTTTTTCCCTAAAATGGGCTGTTGCGGCTTATAATCAGGTGGGCTTTATAGTCTGGAAAATGAGGTAATTTTAATATAAAAATCATACATACTTATTTGGATAAGAATAGATTTATTTATTTGGGTAAGAATTGGTTAATGTAATTGACATATTGCATCTTGGCCTGCTGTCAAGTTCAAGATGTCCATTTTGGTAGCATTCAGAAACCAAGGAAATTTATTTCCCAGATTGCCAGATGATAACTTAAAAAAAAAACAAAAGTAAAACATCCAGTCCCGAAGCAGCAAAACGCTGTGAATATACATATGCTCTATTTATAAAAATGATACCAAATACAAAGATGTTTAAAAAGTCTTAAAATGCATTAAAAATCATGATTGCTCTAAAACATCATACAAATTATTTGCACTTCCCCATCAACTGGCTGAAAAAAAGCTGCTACACTATCCCACGCTTACCAGAAATGCATGTTTAATTTTATATTTCTGGAGCAGTTTGCTTTTAGTATAGTATTTTAGATGTTCTGCATAATTTGGTCAAAAACCAATAAAACACAAAACAGTAACTATTTTCATTTTAGCCAGTATCAGTAAAATACAACCTAGTAGACTTATTAAGATAATAGCTGGTCTAAAATAGCAAAAAACACCACAAAGCCTCTTTGTTTCCCAGTCAGAGATGTTGTCTACATCAAACAGGTCACTACAGCAATGCGCTTTGTTTTGTTTTTTTTAAGGGTAATTATTGTTGTAGGAATAAGACTCAACTTTTTCCAACATGGCAATTAACGAAGCTCATTAACATCAAAGGCAGGAAAAGAACAGAGGCTGATGAAATGTAGTGAGCTAAAAAAAAAGATTTGCTGTAGGTTGAAAATCTGTTTTTTAAGAGCAATTTAATCTAGATCAGCAAGGGTAAATGCAAATAATAATAATAAAAATAACAATAATGAAGCAAAATTTATATATATATATATATACAGTATATATATATATATGTGTGTGTGTGTGTGTGTGTGTGTGTCTGAAAGTTTTTTGAACGCAGCAGCATTTTCATCTGGCTTCAGGTTTCTCTTGACATAAGATCATAATCCTGCTTTATTGAAAAAGCTAATCTGCTTCTTCCTTCCATTGTGGATAGAAAGTGCAACGGCTGACAGGTGGCTGATAAAAGGAAAGGCAGGACATAAAAAACTAAAAAAGGGGTTTATTTGACTTTCTCCACTTCTCTCTTGCTGTCCTTCTGTGGGAAGAACTACTATAGCTGCTCCTCTGATTTCCTTTCAGTAGGTGTAAATACTTGTTACAACTAAGGGTATTTTGGTTTGAGGCATTACCTTATTCCAAAGTGCACTAAAGGGGAACAATACATTTCCAGTCCATTGCAAGCCTGCCGGCATATGGAAGTAAAGATCCATCTGAAGCATTCTGTACAGATACATTACCTGCTTATGTAGGGCTGGGACAATAATCAATAAATCAATTAATAGCACGATAGATGAAAATGAACACGACAATTTTTTCATCCTCAGTATATTACCACGTGTATGAGTGTATTTGTTTTCCTTGTCTCTAGCATCCAAACACGCTAGATGACAAGAGGGCTCACTTTATGCATTGCTCTCAGCACCTAGATGCTTTAGTGACTTAGTGGGATGAAATGAAAGGAATGAAGCATCTTGTCAGTCATTCAGGATCTTTGTATCTCTGGGAGGAAGCAGAGCCACAAGCGGCAAGTGAGCCTTGTGGGAAGAATGGAGAACCTGCAGTCAGACCGCAAGCTTTGCCAGCGTCAAGCAACACTCACAAAGTGACTAGTTCGACGGATATACACAGAAGGTACATTTTTTAGCTGAAGCTAACAAAGGTCGTAGTCGGGCCTTTCTCCTCCGGTTATTTTAAACACTAGCGGATTTTGGTTGGCTAGGCAGCGGCGACGTCAGGCAATGTCACAACAGTGAGATGCTCTGATTGGTTGCCGTGGTGCGTCAAGAGCGCGGCACCGTCAAAAGTTAATCTTGCTGAACTTCTGCGCTGCTAGCATTATGGGCTTTGAAGCTTGACATGCAGGAAAAGCTTGAAAGGTTGACGGAACCAAAGTGGTCTGTTAAGACAACTGCTTATACGGAAGTGTTTACGTTGTTACCGCTACGTCTTATAACTGGATTTGTAGTGTTACATGTTAAGGTAAGGAAAGCAATGTACATCTCTATTTTTATCATCAATATTGAAGTGTAATTTTGGTTGTTGACACTGGATAGGCCATTGTATTTTTTGTTTTAAGAGAGACAGTATCTATTTTATTATTTTTGGTGCAACCCTTTCTAACAGAGACAGAGTCCTAATCAGTCTTGTAAAAGCCCTCCAAGAGGTTAAATAGCTGAGTCTCCACACTAGTTAGTTGGACGAGTCCCAGCCTGGTCAGCGGCAAGCATGAACTGATGAAGCCTCTTGGATAAGAGGTGAAACATCTTCCAAGACAAATTACCAAGTCCAGTTGCGTTCGATTTATTACATAATGCATTTACATTCACAGCCTTTCACATTATGAGCAAGACCAAACTCAGCATGTTCCAACAGAGATTCCATTCTAAAAAAGGATAAAATGGGTTACATTTGTACGGTATAGCGCTTTTTCGATCATAGGACCACAAAGAGCTTTTACACTAGATTCAGTCCTTCACTTATCCACACACACATACACACATACACACACAGACACACGCACCCACACACATTGATGGTGGTTAGGTATTGTAGCCACAGCGGCCATAGGGCACAATGACAGAAGTGAGGCTGCCGGACACAGGTGCTACCACCAGCAGACAAGGGGAGAAAAGTGTTTCACCCAAGGCCACAACAAACGAGATAGATTGAGGAGGAATTCAAACTTGCAACCCACCAGTTACAGGATAAATTCTTACCACTTGAGCCAAGGTCACTCAAAAAGGGCAACTTTGCTGATATATATTTAGCCATCCTATTATGTGCTTTAATTATCGCACTTGCTTACTTTCTAGGCCTGAATGAACAGCAGATTTCTTTCTACCTGTTGAATACTGTGAAAATCAGAGCCAATCAAGTTGTACATACACTGGTTTTAGAGAGGTGTCACATAGTTAAGTGCATACCTTATGACCACACTAGTTTCAAAGCTTTTTTATAAAACTTTCATGAAGGGCCTCTATTGGATAAATATTTTTGCTGGTTCTAGGGATGGAGGCAGTTTAAAGAATGCTTATTGAGTCTACGGTGGGAAATAGCAAGGCTGCAGTCCAAACAAAAGTGTCTGTTGATCCAGTTCAACACAAAGCTTTAACATGGATGGGAAAATATTGAACACCTTTGAGTGTCTTTTGTGCAATTGTGTTCATTGACAGCACTTGTATTTACTGTTACTGCCAGAAGGGGAAGGTAGAAGTTCCCCTTTGTACATTTAAAGCAAACAACTAAATTAAGCATTAATTAAGTTCTAGGGTAATTTCACTTTTATTTATAAAGCTCCATTTTCCATTTACAGTATACTTAAAGCCTCTTCAATTAAGGAGAAAACTACAACATTTGGCAAAAAGGACTCTTTTTTTTCTAGAAAAAATACAAAGATCCTAGTTGCTTCTATATAGCAGGTATTACAGTTCCTTTTTATTATCTATTTAACAGACTCACTCTGATTTTGTCTTAGCCAAATTACATCTGATTGCTTATATTTTGATATGTCACCACTGAGTCAGATTTTTCAGGGTGGATTTTCAATCATAAAATCTGCCTGTAAGGGTATTTGTCATCAGTCTATGCCTGAAAATCCACGTAAGGATTCCTAGTTTTAGAAAAAAAAGTCATTGTAAAAATGTCAGCTCTAAATGGACCAAAGGATAATGTAACCAGGTAAATGCCCTGCTATCAAACAGCACAGTTTAACTCCACACACATACACTGAGTCAATGTCACAAAGGCAATGTTAATCATTTTCCCATAACGATTACAACTACACACTCTCTCCCTTATATATGTATCTGGTTTGGTGTATTCCAGGTACAATATTTTATTTATATTTTCTCTCACCTTCATCAGTGGTTGACCTTGGCTTGTACAAATTGAAGAGTTCCAGCTGCAGTTTGTTCCACTTTCAAGGTTAGAAGAATAAAGTTATTTGTTGCATTATATAGACACCCATCATATATGAAGCAACATTAACATTCATTTTGTGTCACATTTCTAGCCACCAGATGAATAAAGTCCAATATCCAATCCCTTTTTATCTGTTTATCATCTCCCCAGTTCCTTTGAGCAATATCTGTCTCATTTACTGATAACTGATCCCCCATGTTTGCCAGCAACTTTTTAATATTGTTTACGGCTAGGCAGGTCGGATTGAATCATGCTCACAATTGTCCATTTATTTTACAAGTAAAAAAATATATTATCTAGCATTGAAAGCTAAAAAAAACTCTGTACCAGAAAAGCAAATTATAGGGAAAAATATCAGGTGAGTTGGCTTAAAATCAACTTGAGCCATGGCAGAACTACAGGAAGCTGCATAAGTAGTTTTATCTGCGATTTCTCTTAACTCACTTTTAAAAGCTGTATTATTACGGGTTGGATATAAGGCTTTTCCAACGTTATATTATTGGCTCATTTTTTTTCTAGTAAATAAAATAAAAAATATTTAAATGGAAAAAAAGAAAGAGATGGTAGTGTGAAGTGATCTGCATCCTTGACAATGAGACATCTGTGTTTGACAGCAGGCTGCTTGGTCTACGCAAACTGTTGAACCTGTCTCATGCGTGTTACCGAAATCATTTTGTGGGGTTATGTGGTCCTTATTATTGTTCACTTATCTTTAGCGAAATGAAATGCTCAATATACCATAATATTAATTTTAGCTCATATCGCCCAGCCCTACAATGTATGTTTAGCAATAGTTTGTAACGTCATCCATCCATTTTCTTCCATTCATCCAGGGTCAGCTTGCTGGGGAAGCAGCTTGAGCAGAGACCCAGACTTCCCTCTCCCCAGCAGGGTTATTATCTTTAACGAAAACGAACAAAATAACGACAACTATTAGTGAAAAAAACATTTTTCATTAACTGAAATAAAACTAAAATTAGAATTTGCAACAAAACAATCTGAACTGTAATGAGTATTCACAAACCTAACTAAAACGAACTAAATGTATTGAGAAAATGTGCTTAGTTTTTCGTTTCTGTGTCTCATGCATTAGTATTAAGTCTTGAAATATTGGTCTGCATCGCTCCCTGCTCTACTGGGTATTGTCACCAGAAACAGATGTGATCATTTGTTGTGCTATTGATTGCACAAATCTCTTTGAAAAAAAACAAGAGAACAGGAACGTTTGATAACATTCCATGAACTCACCCCCTTTCAAGGTAATTAAGACACATTTGGATTGCAAGCTATCAGAAGAAGCGGTTGGAACATGATTCAACTGTCTGCAGCAAAAACTTTATAATAGCTACAGTGAACAAACAAGCCTACATTGCTAACCAACACTGCTACTGCAGGAAAACTTTAAACAATAGCAATGGGAGCTGTTTAAGATGGTGTAGGTTGTGTGTGTTTATCTGCTATGTTGATGAAAAAAAATGCCTCACTAGTTTCTGGTTGTTGGTGGTTTTTACTCACTGTACTGCATTATCCCAACATGTCAGATATATCTATCAAATCGTCTGTGCAGCCGCTGTCCGCCTAGAGTCATGTCACCAAAAGTTGAGGGAAAGTGGCAGAGTCCAATTTGGGAATACTTACAACTTGGATATTTGCAAAAGCATAATAATATTCATGGTGCTTAGGCTTTTTTTTTCACATGTTGCTAGTCCGTGTCAGCGTTTTTACAGAACTGTAGCACATGCATTCATTTTTGGGCTTTCTTATGCACAGGTGCTGCTAGTGATTACAGAACTTTGAATGTTACTCTGCCATATATCATTCATACTGGCCTGATTTGGATGTCTGTTCATCTGACCTATGTCAATATTTTTTTATACATGTTATACATGCCTGTTTTTAGCCTTTTACGGGTAAATAACTTGTTTAACGAAAATAATAAAACTAAAACTGAAACTAATAAAAACTAAACTTGAACTAAACATTTAAAAAAAACACACAAAAAAACAAACTACCTAACTAATGGTTTAAACTAATTAAAAATAAAATAGAATTGATATTCAAAACTAAATAAAAACTGAAACTAATGAAAATTTTAAAACTATTAAAACCTTGCTCCCTAGCCACTCTCATCCTCGGAAGGAATCCCAACATTCTCAAGTTAGCCAAGAGACATAGTCCCTCCGACATCTCTTGGGTCTTCTTCTAAGCCTGGACTTGCCCGGAACACCTTACCAGGAAGGTGTCCAGGAGGCATCCTGACCAGATGCCCGAACCACCACAACTAGCTTCTCTCGATGTGGAGGAGCAGCAGCTCCACTCCGAGCCCCTCCTTGATGACCCACTTCTCACCCTATCTCTAGAGCCCAGACACCCACCGGAGGTAGCTCTTTTCAACTGCTTGTATCCGTCATCTCATTCTTTTGGGCACTACTCAGAGCTCATGACCATAGATGAGGGTCGAAATGTAGACCGACTGGTAAATTGAGGATCAGGCTCAGCTCTCTCTTCACCCCGACACCCCTCATTCATGAACAAGACCCAGGGACGTGTTCGATGTTTTGCTGGAGGAGGGAGTTGAAACTCCTTCTAACAAGAGACTCTGCGTTCCCAGCAGACCCTCATAACATGTTTTAGCCAGCCAGGTCTTGTCCAGCGTCCTCCCTCACCTTCGGAACTGACCAGGTAGTGGTCAGTGGACCAAAATGTGTTATAATATTTTCGGACAACTAAATAAACCCTGTTTTATCAGGAAAATATGTATGTAAATTGTCCTCAAATCTGCAAAGCTCTCTGGAAGGACACAATTCTTCCAGAGAGCTTTGCAGATTTGGAAAAATGTCATTCAGGCAGGAACCATTGTTAAATTCGTAATCATGTGGCGAGAGTCAATCTATTGCATTGACGACCAGCTAAACTAATCTAAAACTCTTATTTGCCCCCTTGGAGCCCCATAATGCATAGCGTCATTTCAGTATGGAGGTATCCGTGACACGGCTGATATGCTGGCAGTGGGCACTTTGGCTGCACTATAGGACAACTCGTTGGATTCTCCCACAACCCTGCCAACCACAACTCTCTAGGTCATTGCCTATGTGAGTCCTGAAGTCCACTAATAGAAAAAGGGAGTCCCTGGGGAGGAGCACTCTACAGCACCCTCTCTAAGGACTCCAAGAAGGGTGGGCATTTCCTCTTTCCTTTTTGTTCACTAGGGTAAACCCAAATGTCCAGGTGCAGAGATTGAGGCCAACAAGTATCCCCACCCCAGCTTGGTGCCTCTCAGCATGGGCAAATAAAGAGTGAATAAGAGTCTAACCCCTCTCGTGGAGACGGGTTCTAGAGTCGGAGGCATGCATACAGGCGAGTCCAACAATATCCAATTGGAACCTTTCAACCTTGCACACCAGCGCCAGCTCTTTCACTACCAAAGAGGTGACGTTCCACATTGCAAGAGCCAGCTTCTGCATCTACGGGTTTGGACCGCCAAGGTCTCCGCCTTCAGGCACTGCCCGCCCTACATTGCACCCGACCCATATGGCTCCTACCACAGGTGGGAGGGGCCCCATGGGTGCCTGGAAAAATTTGCCTTTATCCAGAAACCTTCCAGAGCTCCGCATTCGGATCCGAACCGCAGCATAGCTGGTGCCTCCACAATGCACTTGTCAGATATGTCGATAGATCAGTTAGAGAAAGAAATTGGCTAATGGTGCACAATGTAAAGCTGGAGCCCAGAGGATATATTAATGTATCAAACTTTAATTATTCTTTAAAATGATTATTGGGGTTCAGTACAATGATATATGGCTATTGCTCCACAACCTTTTTTATTCTTTCTAAGTCCCACCTTCCTCCCAGAGACGGCTATTTATATCACTATTTCCTAGTTTGTGTTCAGTCTGGTGGAGTTAATTATGTCAAACTACCCAGTACCATCTTATTCGTAAGATAATTTTTTTGAAATCTTGCATAATTAATGAGGGGGCTGAGCCAAGTTTAGCATCAGAGCTAACGACGCGGGAACAGAATGGGTGTGATTACGAACGAAGTACACCCCCATACACGCCCCGCGAGGGCACAGTCTACAGTGAAGATCCCGCCCCTATGCCCTTTTTAGGAACATGCTTCGTCAGAGCTGGGGAGGAGAAGTCTGTGAATCCGCCATGAATTCCCCCATGAAAGTGTTTCATTCTGGTAAACGGGGAGGAGTGAGGAGGCGCTGTCTATTCTTTTTTACAGTCTATGGGCACCACCCATTTTTGGAGTATTTCATCTGCTAGCTTCTGCCTGTGGGAATTGTTAAAAAGAAAATAATGGGGGCGTACTTTCTGATTTATGCACCACAAGTGTTCCCATTAAAGACTAAATGCTTGCTTTGGAAACTAACTATAGTATAAAAAATAATCATCTCTTTAGGTGCTCAAAAGCATTTTCATTTCGCTTTTCATTTTCTGTTTTTTTTTTTTACAAATAAGCAACAAATTCCTTATATTTTACATTTTGATTTGTTTACTCCATCACATATTATAGGCATGCTTTTATACATTAGACAATTGCTTTAAAGGAAATGAAAAATGGTGTCAATCAACTATAAGAGTACTGTGATAACAAAGTAAGGAGTTAATTCAAGGGATTATGGACTGAATAACTGGATATTCACTGGCTTCAAAGCTGTATGTCATGTAACAACAATGTCTGGGATTTTGCCTTTGCAATAAAATATATGCAATGCTGTATCTCCCTCAAGGACTATAAAAAAGCAGAAGCAGTTAGAAGGATAAAGTGCGGGAACATCCTCGAGATAGAAGAATTGTTGGAAACATAACATGTCAGAAGAAAAAGGCTAGAACTATGGCAGCCTAAATAGAAGCCAGATTTAAGGCTTGGAATGTTTTTATAATTGTCTTGAAATGACTTTTGTTGTAAAGTGCCTTGAGATGACATTTGTTGTAAATTGGCGCTATGTAAATAAAAGTGAATTGAATTGAATCAGTCACCCTTTGATTTTGCCCTTTTGTTTAACTCGCATAAAAACATGGCATTATTTTTTAGGACCACGACAATCAGGAGATATGCCTTTTATCTAATCAAATGTAACCAAACATGGATACAGAGCAAGGTTTCAAATGACAAAATGGGAGGGGTTCTGGATGTTTTACAATACCACCCCTCAGGTGGCTGTAAATTGTCTTTGTATGTGTTGAGCTTCTAGAAAGGTGATGTTAAAGAGCACATTTAACAGCTTTAGTATACAGCTATCTCACTGAAGACAAGCTTAAATATCAGTGATTTTTTTACACCATGTTTTTTTGTGTAAAATTGGACATTTTTATAGTTGTGTTTCCCACAGAGTAAGCAAAGCAATGTCAGTTGCCTTCTGGGATGAAAACTACACTCTCCTTAATCTCAGAGTAATGTTTAAGGTCAGGGACTGAATGGTAATTTCAAACAAGAATCTGCTTTTGATACTTAATCCTGGTTCACATTATAAACTAACAAGCCACACCTTCCAGCTAACATCAAGTAAGAAAAGTGATACATGAAGGTATTGCTGTCTGGCAGAGCAACAGTTTAAATATGGATGGTGTCAGGGCCGAAATGCACCAAGACAGCTGTAAATAAGAAGGCTAAAAATAACGGCAGCCTTTAACGACCGAGGGGGGAGGCAGAAAACAGAGAGGAAGGACATCTGCTTTTCAATACATGTATTTTCCCTTCATCTCTTAACATTATGCAGTTATCTGGCTTTCTTCCAGCTCAAACAGACTCTCTCTTCAAAATCACAGACTGCCTTGTGGGATGCTCGTGAAGCAGAGTGTGTGCAAATGCAGCCTGACTTTAAAGTGTGAGCTGCTGTATTTATTGATATACATCAGACATGTCCATACATGAATTTGAGTATGGGCATAAAATAGGGAATAGAAGATAGTGTCATCGCATGTCCTCAAGGTGAACAAGACAACAAAAAGGTTTTTTGATGACCGTGCACACACACACACGCAAACAAGTTGTAACACACACATGCATATGCACATTGTGAAATAGTTCTTGGGGAAAATTCTCATCTTTCCTGACTAACCACATTGAAAACCTTAAGAGCCTCTTGACGTAATGGAGCCCACCCCTTTTCTATGGCTGCGGACGGATGGAATGTTTTCCTGTCTATCCACTATTGTCCCCGTGTGGAACATTTCGGGCTAAGTAGTCCAAAGAATATGGTTCTAAAAGCTTGGAAGACAGCTTTTAAAGCTTACGTTTTACCTTTAGAAGCCTCTCCTCTTCCAGCCACTTTAGTCTCTATTTCCTTCCCACTTTCCACCTTTTAACCATGTTAGAGGGTCTCTCTTCCATCACACACCGCAGCGTTATCAAAGTCAACCACCCGCAGTTTGTTAATCACACCGGCAGAGGTGTGAAATGAAGTGTTCGCACTTGGCAGCGTGGCACTCTCGCCAAAGCCTTTCTAGTTTGGTTATGGTTAGCCATTTTGGAACGAGTGAATGTAACTGTCACATAAATCAGAGAAACTGAAAACATTCTCCAGACCAATTACAGTGCATTAGCTTACCTCTTAGGGTGTTATTACTTCCATTTCAAGTTTTTGAACAACAAACTTTTTTCCGGTGGTTCATTTGCATGATTTGTCGCCACAGCAGGCTATGTTTTCTGATTTGTGTAAAAGCCACAATTTTTTTTTGTATTCAATGAACAAAAGCGCCTCTGGCTTGTAAAGGGAAGACAAGGCAGATGCATCTAACTCAAATTAAAGAAGGAGCAAAGGAAAAGACCATTACCATTGTGTCATTTCAAAACTAGCAAAGTGTTCCCCCAACCCCCCACGATGACTGCTGTTTGCTTCGCTGCTTATTCCACAACATGTAATCAGAACTCCAAGCCTCAGCTCGGAAGTTGTGCCTGCGGTGATTAGAATGAGAGGGGTAAACATCCTGTCAATAGGGCTAATTTAACACATGCCAAGTTGACTGGCCTCAGAAAGCACTGCCAATTGTGCCCAGTTAGGGAAATTACAAGACGGTCGATTTGTTTTTAACCCCCAGCTGGCACTGCTGTTTATGACCATGAGGCCTGCAACAAGAATTCGGTTTATTATTTAGTCAGGTCATCAGTCTAAATGCTAATTAGAAATGTCTCCCCACCGGCTCTGGTGTGTGAACGTCTGCGTGGGCCTGTTGTTAAATACAAGAAAATCAGCATTGCTCTGAATGATTGAAACAGGTTTTGTTTTGGAGGGGTTGGGGTGTTAGAATAATCTTCTCCCCTCCTCAGACAGCTGTAAAGCAAGTAAAGCTGCATCTGAACAAGAGTGATAACACTTAATTTAAATAAGGAAGAAATTCAGCCACCTTTAAGCCTCTTTCAGGCTGCACTAATTACTTACCTTGGTAAGATCTTTGCTAGCGCTGTGTTCCTCAAATTTGATTTAAGTAAGGGTAGGTAAAAAAGAGAGATTGTAGGGAGAAAAAAAAACATGCTGCAGTTTTAATCTCCATGAGATTATACACAAGGAAAACAGCTTCTGTTCATAGCTACATTGCCATTTTAGAAATGTTTTCATCCTCTTTTAATGTTCCCACCTGTAATGTTGTCATGTTTAGCAGAAATGAGAATGAGGAAATGGAAACAAGGAAATGTCTCCTGTAGCTTTGCACATCTGCAGACTGAAATATGTAGTGTTGTTCTTTACAAGATAGCTCAAGTTTAGATTAAAAGTGAGTGTATTTCAACTGGATTTTTCAACTCTTGCCACACATTCTCAACTGGATTTAGGTGTAGATTTTGACTTGGCTATTCTAATATATATGCTTTGATCTAAACTTTTCCAATTTATCTGGGGTTTGCCATCCGTCCATACATCCATACATACATCCATACATACATACATCCATACATACATACATACATACATACATACATCATCTATAGCATCAGGACTGCAAGGGGGCTGGTGCCTTTTTCCATCAATTACAGGCTGAGAGGCAAGGTACACCCTGGATATGTTGCCAGTCCATCAAGGGCACAGAGACACACAAAAAAAATGTCCATGCACCAAAAGAAAGACAGAGATTTTATCTCAAGTTTAAGTAATTTATTAACAGATTGCTCACAATGGTCACAAAAGTGACGTCACAGGGAGACCTGACTACAGGTGTGTACTAGTGGGCATATGTGGAACGGGGGGGAGAGCGTCAGGAAGGCACCTCATCAACCAGGTGTGATATATCAATGCACATGATCCACCCATAGAAGACAAAGGAAGCAACGTGGCCTTAATTAGATAGCCTTTGCTAGCTCTATAGCTAGACAAAGTAATTATCTTGGCAAGACATTGTCCACTGCCTACCAGCTTTCTGAAATGACCGCACCTCAAATCCCACTTGTGGAAATTAAACAGTCACGGACAAAACAATCAACACACTGTTTCTCCTTACAGATAAAGGAAAAATGAGTAACTAAACATTAAACACAATCAATAACCAGTTCCAGTAGAAAACACATGCAAGAGGTCAATCTGCTAAACCTTGCTCCAGCCAGGAATTAAGAAAATTGGAGCACTGCTACTTTTGATGATTTGTTCAGTCACAATCAGATGGCGAGGCAGTTGAAGAAACCTTTGTCCTGGGTCAGAGATGAAGCTTTATTTGTCCAGCTCAATTTGTGCTGAAGGAGAGGACGAGTTTGGAGACACTTTCCAGGCTGCAGCTGATGGCAAAGGCTCGTTAGGAAAACACCGGTTGACAGACAGCTTCTCGCACAGGAAACAGAACCCTAGTGCAAAGTTCAGAGTGATTCCTTTGGATGAGCCAGTAGAATCCAGAAGGGAAAAGGGATTCGCTAGCTGTTATTCAAGTTTCCCTCCGTTAAAGCTCCATGACGATAACTGGAGAGGACAGCGGCTTATCAGCTCGGCTTTATATTAACTCGACGACTTCATCCAAGATGGCTGCCAACCTACTAGCCATTGGGGGGCTACTGGGGTCACAAAATGGCCGCTGACCCAGCGCAAAAAGATATTCTGGGATATTGAGTCAACTTAATATATTCTGAGCAAACCCAACAGTTGGTTCCTGAAATTATTCCTAAAATGGTCCCTAAAATTGCGTTGTCAGGCTGGCCCAGTGAACGGAGATAGTCGCATACCTTGAAGGTATGGTAAATCTACCTTGAAGTTCCAATATTTGGAAACACGTCTAAACTATATATTCATAACATCTTCCCTTATCTGCCTGTTGTTTTACTTGGTCTTTATTATGCTGTTTGTTCTCTAATGTTTTCCATCAAAACTTATGAGGCTTTCGAAGGGCAACTAGATTTATACTGACATTAAATTCAGTCAGTTAACATTTTTGGAAAGAGCAAGTGATTGGAATACTTTTGTGAAGCACTTTTAAAGAAGTCTATCAAATGTTCTTCACATTAAAAAAAATATATGCCAATCAGTTATAACCTTAGTCACCTTTGTACTGTGCCACAACTTTCTGAAATGCTGAATGAAGTGTATCACCTTAAAAGGCAAAATAAGAAGATATTTAGGTCTACAAAATGTGTGTCTCTGTGTGTGGGTGTGTGACTCTGAGCTTTAAATGTGGAGTATTCTTTGTGTAAGGCTAGGAACAACTTGCATTCAGAGGACACAATAGTTGTCAATGTGGGATGTTTTATTTCTTTTCAGCTTATAAATCCAAATATCGACAATAGGCACTAATTAATTAGAGGCTTTGTAATCACTTAATCTCGATTAATCACATTTCAAAAGCAAAATGATTTTTGCCCATGACAAAACAATTATTTAAATAAGAAATTATTTTGGAGGATGATAATCATAACATAACGTGTGAATACTGTTATCTTAAGGTCTCTTAATGTTTGAAAAATGGGGTTAATGCAAGCCAATTCAAAAGGGTAGTAAAACAAAATATATATATTATTGGCTAAAACTGAACAGACCTAAAACCAAAGTGTAATTTTAAGTATATTTTCAGAACACTGTCTTTCTAAGAATAATACCAACACATATTATTTAGGGGGACCATGTTTTAATGTTTAATGGACACTTGGCTTCAGTCGACACTTCTCCCATTCCTGAAACACTTTCCTGAAACACTTTTAGTACTGGGCCTAGACTTTTGATTTTATCATTTTAAAGCATGCATTCTCTGTGGTTAAAAAGAATACTTAAATAAACTTCCAAAAGGCTTTCATGAGTACAAAAAATACTTTAGAACAATAATTGAAATAATTACCCTCCTAAATTAGAAATTTTATCATTAGCAGTGTTGGTTTACTTTGTATAACTGAAATAATATTCTGAGAATTATTTTCTATTCACTATAATAAAAGTAAAAAGCAGCAGTTTCAAAAATTTGATTAAAGTATGTATAAACTTAGTGATTAATTTTCAAAAACATCCTCCTATATCACACTTTGCACAGCATTGTTAAAGTTTCTGTGTCCATGTGACCTTCAGGTTCTTTGCTGCTTTTTGTTACACAGACACGTTCCCAGATATTTTAATAAAGCTCTCTGCTCGTTTGTTAAAGCTAGACGGTTTATCTTATGCGATTTGTACATAAAGTTTGTGCTTTGATTGAATGTAAACAGAACACAGCAAGGCACAAGTGGAACTCATATCAACGTAACCACCTGCGGTCTGTTCAGAACAAATTAGAACCTGGTATTAAGTGGCCGCTTGTGGAGGATATCAGATGAGAATGAGACTGCAAAGCAGTAATTAGAGCAAAGGGTGGCTACTTTGAGGAATCTAAAATATAACACATGTATTCAGTTATTTCACCCTTTTTGTTTAAGTAAATAGAGTAATCCCATATATCATGTGTTCATCCATAGTGTTTATGGCCTTAATTGAGAATCTACAATGTAGTCATGAAAAGAAAGGAAACTCATTGAATGAGAAGGTGTGTCCAAACTTTTGGTCTGTACTATATATATATATATATATATATATATATATATATATGTGTGTGTGTGTGTGTGTGTGTGTTGTTGGTCTTCACTCAAAACTGAGTCTTTTAGGAAGTCACCTGATTCCAATTGTGTTGTTGCTATCCACAAGAAACTCCCTGTGCTTAATGTTCTGTGCACGGCTGCAGTAGTGTCAACACATCCAGGCGCCGTTCTCTATCAAAGCCCGCTGAGGGTAAGAGTGCAGCAGACAGGTTCAGAATTGTTTCATATGAGACTTGCAAGCTTCAGACACTTCCAGCAGTGAAGATGACACCATGTATCTGACATAAATTACGGGGTTTCATATAACACACAGTTTCACTTCAAATTACATTATTGTATTAATATTTAAACTGATCACAAATGGACTGAACTTATATAGCGCTTTTCTAGTCATACTGACCACTCAAGGTGCTTTACATTGAAGCCACATTCACTCTCATACACTGATAGCCAACATAGCTCGGTAGGACTTTTTGAATTTAAGTGCTTTGCCCAGAGGCACATTGACATGTGACTGGAGGAAGCTGGAATTGAACATACAACCCTCCAATTGCAAGCGAAGCACTCTACCACTGAGCCACAGTCGCCCACAAAGGCCTGGTTTAAATAAATCTTTAAATTTCAATGGCTTGTTGCCTTTTGCTGGATGGAATATCGTTTTGGAGTGGCCCAGTGAGAGTCCAGATGCAATCTGATCGAGAATCTGGGGAGTCATCTAAAAATTAGGGTGATGGCAAGAAGGCCTTCTAATTCCAAGAGCACAAGAGGAAAAGTATGCAAAAATGGGTAGCAATTTTAAGAGGAGTGGTTACTTTTAATTTTTTTCATTGATTATTAAGAAGGGTGTTAATAATCTCCCAGGGATTTAAAAATATTTGGGTTTAACTGTATGTTTTTGGCTTTTAATTCACCGAACAGAGCTAAACAACAAAGCTACTACAAATTTGATAGTAACAATGTCTCGTAAAATGTTCAATCCATGGCCATATATTCAGTCAAATGTAAGAATTGGCATAGTGATGTATCCATATACATGTAACCCTGTAAAATGATGTATTTATCAGAGCCTGATTCCACAATCTCTACATAATAACCACAATCACTAAAGTTTTCTTTTTGAGAAGATTACAATTTTGTCATGATCAGTCCTTGCTTGGGATCTGTTTGTGTTGTTATCAATTTAGATTGGCTTTTAATTTTAATCTTGTGTCAGTTATTTTCCATTCCCAGGCTTTAGGATATCTTAATCTCTATGTCCTATTGTTTCTGTTTTAGTATTTATTTTTCTTCCTGTTTACCTCTTTAATTTTTCCACTCTACCTCCTGCCCCAGCTGCAACTTATTCTCTAGCTCCTTCTCCTGGCTCTCACTTCCGCCTCCCATCCATTTAGTCCTTGATTTTTTCCCCTCTTTTTTTCTATGCCATTGTTCACTCCTGGTTGGTTCACTTTTCTGTTGGTCCTCCATCTTTTCCATCCTCCTTGTCCTTGTCATTGTGTTCCTTTCATGTACCTGCCTGGGCCTTTTTTGTATGATTGCCCTTATATTTATTAAACAATTTCTCATCAATACTGGTCTGTAAGAAAGATGAATCCAACATGAGCTTTATGTGGCATTGTTCAACAGTGATGAGGCAAATCCACATAAACTATTTACCCATTTGAACAGCATGAATTGAATGTAAATATGTGTGGTACATAGAAGGGAGAAAAAAAAAGCAAGCCAAAGTGCATACTCAGCTGCTGTTGAATTCAAACAGCCCAAAGCTGGTCATTAACGTCCTGTCTACATAGAGACCAAAACTGATGTAGCAGCAAAGAAAATTAATGAAATACATGTCTCATCCACAAGGAACCATCCTTTTAGGACACTGTAAACAATCATTTTTAAAACCAGGTACCAAAACCAGGTGCCAAAGTCTCTCAGCTCAGTTTCTCCTTGTGTATGAGCTATCCCGTATTTTTTCTGAGTGGATAATGTAATGTGCTGCAAAACCCTTTGATAAAGGAAACAAACATGGCACAGTACGGTGCTGCAGTCATAATAAAGCAAATACCAATCTTATTAAGTATCTTCCCCTATCACTAGCAGCAGAAAATGGATCCAGAGAACCGCAGACACCATATACTTTTGAATAAAGCCCTCATTAAAAACTTGATTTGTTGTTTGCCACTTGGTTGACTGTCCATGCTCGGTGTTTTTATAAATTTTTTAATTGGCATGGCAAAAGCACGCTACTATAAGCAGTTAAGCAGTTATGAGCGGATCTGTATGGAAAGGGATGTTCAAAATAGCGGTGCCATTTTGACTCCATTTTTTAAATGATCCCTGTTTCTTCATGTTTAACCGCACCTAAAACTGGGCCAAAACTGTAATAAACACCCTACGAGAAGACGTTGAACAATGTTTTTGTTTTGTTTTTTGTTTTCAAACATGATGTAAATTCTTACATCAGACTTTATTCTTATACAAGGGCTGTCAAAGGATTAATTATGATCTTTAATTATGTATTAATTATATAATTATTAACCATGATTAATCATGATTAATTAACATTCCTAAATATGACTAAAAAAATCTAAAATTGTAAATTAACATTCCGGATGCTGTTTCTCTTTTATTAATGAAATAAAGGAGAGCTCAATGGAATTTTTGTTTTGAACTCCACAAATACATTCACACTTGGCTCCTATTAACCTATAGACAAACTAACCTGCTAACATTTTCTGTGTCTAAAGCTGACCTTTTCTCATTAATTTTGGGTAACCCTGAGCATCTTTTTCATGGGACTTTGCTACGACAAGAGACTGTTTTCAGTCAGGCTCCAACAGTTTTGCTGCAACACAGAGTGCTACGGTAGTGAAGGAAACACTGAGCTATCTATAGAGCTCCGGACATCATGTGACTCCAAGAGCATAGCTGCCATTCTGGCAGGAATTAATCTATTGAATTGAACGTTGCAGGCTGGGATTTTACTCCGTCAGAATTTACTACCCAATTTAAAATGGAAGATATTATTTTACACACCAAGAAATTAAAAAGATTAAACATGTCCAGCCATTACCATACCCCGTGGATACTTCTTAATACTTCAGAAGCTGTCAAAGCAGACGTTTTACCCGACCTGAGATACCCTGACATACAATTTCCTCGGTAAGTGGAGCAACAAACAGCTAGGTTATGTCCGTGTCTCTGTTATGTGTGTCAATATCTGACCATTAATCAATCATTGTTAAAAAATAGATAAAATAAAATACACCTTAGTCCTCAATATGATCACAAGACATGTAAACAGCAGCATGTAGATATGACAAAGATTTGTAGAATTCTGCGAGGTTTTATGTAATGTTTGCTAGTTGCTATGTGAGCAGCAAAACAGAAAAATCCACACCAACATTACTGTTAGAATCTTAATAAAAGCATTATAGCTTGCTAAGAATCTTGAAAAAAACAAAATATCTGTTCGGTTTACTGTTACACCTTTTCTGGTACACTGCCACGGAAAACCTTTTCAGTGTTTATAAGCCATTATCATTAAAACTATGGACCTATTTTGATTACAGTAATTAGAAATTGTAATGTAAAATCTAACTTTAAATTTTGTGTTTGGGTGAATTTACCTAAAATGAAATGGTCACTACACAAGTGAAATCCATTGAGGGACGGATTCCAACGCTTGGTTTTCTTCACCACGCTCTGAGCACAATTCCCATCTTTGGAATGTGATAAAAGGCTGTCTTTCACCTGAAATTGGTGGTTTGTGCACCCAGTGGCACAACACAAGTTAACAATTTTCTCAAAGCCAAAAAACTTTTGATTAGCTGGATAGCTGCTGTAGCTTGTTTCCATTTTTTCCTGCCAGTATGACGTCATCTCCAGGAGCTCTATTGAGGTACTGATTCAGGGTTGGATCACTCTGTTCATAATGGGAGTACTTGCCAGAGCTCCAATGAAGGTCATTCAGAGTATGAGAACATATGGGTTGGGGAAAATGCTGTTATATTTCTTCTGTTCTTTATTATCAGCTGTTGATGCAGGATTGGATGGTGTACATGTGAGGAGGAAGATGAATGTTTGTGTGGTCTCCTACAAATAAAAATATATAATAAATAAAACTAAAGTAGAGCTAACCAAAGATATACAGCAGGGCAAATAACGATTTGACCTCTCACTGATTTGGTCTGTTGTCAGATAACAAACAGGTTTATGTTAACAGTGACACATAGCACATCAAAAGGAAAATTGAATAAATAACTCCAAATAAAAGATATAAACTAATTTGCATTTCATTCAGTGAAATGATTATTTGAACACTCTAACAAAAAAAGACTTAGCACTTTTGCAAATACAGAGGTAAAACATTTCTTGTAATTGTTCGGCCACATTTTAGGAGGAATTTTGGTCCACTTCTATGTGGATCATCTCTAAATCACTAAGGTTTCAAGGCTGTCTCTGTTCAACTTTTAGCTTGAACTCCCTCCATAGGTTTTCTGTTGAATTAAGGTCTGGAGACTGAGTAGGCAGCTCCTCTTCAGCCACTCCTTTGTTGCCTTTGCTATATGTTTTGGGTCATTCTCATGCTGGAACACCTATCCACCACCCATTTCCTGGCAGAAGGAAGGAGGTTGTCGCTAAGTATTTTTCGATACATGTCTCCGTGCATTTTCCCGTTGATGTGTGAAGTTGTCTTGTGCCCTAAGTAGAAAAACGTCCCCAAAACAAAATGTTTCCACCTCCATGCTTGATGGTGGGGACGGTGTTCTGAGGGCATTTTTCTTCCTCCAAACATGGTGAGTTGAGTTGATGCCAAAGAGCTTAATTTTGGTCTCATCTGACCACAGCAATTTCTCCCAGTCATTCTCTGAATCATTCAGCTGTTCATTGGTAAACTTCGGACACACCTGCACATGTACCCTCTTGAGCAGGGGGACCTTGCGAGCTCTGCAGGATTTTAATCCATTGCGGTGTAATGTGTTTCCAATGGTTTTCTTGGGACCTGTGGTCCCAGCTACTCTGAGGTCATTAACTACCTTCTCCCATGTAGTTCTAGAATTATTTCTCACAATTCTCAAATTTATTACACCTCACAAGGTGAGATCTTGCGTGAAGCCCCAGACCAAGGTCAATTGATGGTCATTTTGTGCTCCTGCCATTTTCGAGCAATGGCACCAACAGTTCACCTTCTCTCCTAGCTTCTTGCTAATGGTTTTGTAGTCCATTCCAGCCTTGTGCATGTCCAGAGTTTTGTCTCTGACATCCTTGGACAGCTCTTTGGTCTTTCCCTGCTTAGAAAGTTTGATGTGTGCTTGATTGATTGATTCTGTGGAGAGGTGTCTTTTATACCGGTGACTAGTTAAGACAAGTGTCTTTAATGAGGGTGACTCATGTGCTTACCACTCTGAGAGAGCCAGAACTCTTAATGGTTAGTAGGGGTTCAAATAATTATTTCATTCAATAAAATGCACACTAGTTTCTATCTTTTTAAAAAAAAATTTCATTCAATTTTCTTTTTAATGTGCTATCTGTACCTGTTAAAATAAACCTTCCATTAAAATTACTGAGTTTTTTCTTTTTTTTGTCATTGGGCAAACTTACAAAATCAGTGAGGGATCAAATAATTATTTCCCCCACTGTATGAATAAACTTAACATTTTGATATCAACAGTCTGTGTTAAACATCACATAAATCAAATGTGATAAAGACTTAGTAATTAAATGTAACAAATTTATTAATTTTCCCATAAGTAAAACATGTTACCAGTTTACCATGTACTCCTATTCCCATTCTTTGCCCTTTGGAATAACTATGATGATGAGACCATGTGTTATAAACCACAAATTAAACTAAAACAAACTTTGATATCATACAACTGTTTGTATTTTAACATTGTTGTTTCACAAATTAAAACCCAACACCATGTTCTCTTTTTTCTCTCCTTCCCCCTCTGGCCAAAATACTGTATGTGATTGCGGCCCTTGTATTATAAACTGTAAATGAAATAGAAGCTTCCTGAGATTAGATGTTTTTCCACCACTGTCCTTGTACTTTATGTCACACAGGTTGCACCAGGCATAATCTCAATTTTATTTAGTGAAGTGGAGCCAAACGTTAGCGCACTCTCTCTCTGCCATGCTGCTTGTTCTGTTGATGGCTCGCTTGCAGCGACTGACGTCATTATGCACTTGAACATGCAATGCTGTCTGTTATCTTGGCAAATTGCTATCTCACAACAAGTTCTCATTAATGAAGAAAAGGTACCAAATATGGATGCAACAATACCACTTTTTTCAAACTGATATGATAGCAAAACTTGAATCTGACTATTTGCCGAAAACGAGTTCCAATATCAATACTTATAAAGAATGCAATTCATTGGACGACAGGTTTGATTTGATTTTCGGCTTGTTACAACAAATGATGGTGAATTAGATACAAAAAATAAAGTTTCCACATTTTAAATATTTGCTAATGGTATCTGTTAACTAATCGATGCAAGTACATTAGAATAGTATTCGCTCTGATACCTGATACAAGTATCATTATTGGTGCATCGCTAGTACCTTAACAAGGTACCATTTCATATCACGTGAATCGGACCTCAGTAGGTTCGGTCAGTGCCTTAAAAAGTACCAAATTCGGTACCCATCCTTAGCTGTAATCCATCCATCCATTTTCTTAACCGCTTAATCCTTAATGGGTCGCGGGGGTGCTGATGCCTATCTCCAGCTGTCAACGGGCGAGAGGCGGGGTACACCCTGGACAGGTCGCCAGTCCATCACAGATCCTTAGCTGTATTGATGAGAATAATAGATTTAATACTGTGCTGCATTAATATGTTTTAAAGTTTTCAAATTGCTTTTGTAGTTCTTATGTTTTCCATTTGTAAAATCACATATCCTTACCTCCAGTCTTCAGTTCCAGATTGTGCTGCTTCCTGGTATTTCTAAATTAGACATTAATTCTCGATAACAGGGCTTGAGGTCAAGGAAAAATTAAGAAATTAAAAATGATATGCATTTATACCATCATGAAGTGAATCTTCTCAAGCGTAAAAATGTGTTTTAAATCAAAGCTGGAACGCCCACACTGTTCAACCCTTTCTGCTGTGTGTGTGTTTCTAAAGATCAGCCATTTTTTTAAGTAAAAAGATTTGGCTTTTACTTTTTAAAAGTGTTTTCGAAGAACTGACATTGATGACTGGGCCCAGCGGCCTTATGGGAATCAAAGCATAGCTAGCACAGTGAGCTGTCTTGTCTCCCTGTTAAAGAGGACTTTAATAACTTTATGTTATTTATTTTTTCCATCTTATTAGTTTTTCAGAATGTCTGTAGGTTGAATGAACTTTATTTAGCTCATTTTACATTTGTCCCTGTCACTGAACAGTCATCAGTACAGAAACTCATACATAAACAACAATCTTCATCCCGCAATTCAGTTATGCTATCCTTTCTTTGCTGTTGCTAAAAATACTGCTGGCTGTGTGAATGTACAGAAAATATTTTTCCCCCTACCTTCATAGCTATGCACTGTGGAAAACCTGTTATCTTTGCTCAGCCTCCCTTTCTGTCACATAATTCCTTCTTCAAACAATCACAATTAACTCCTCAGCTTTTTCCATCAAGTCAGCTAAACAAACGCACCCATGTATCGTTCGTTATTGGCTGCAGAATGAAGAGTGGATGACAACAGACTGCTGATGCACCCATTTATCCAGCATCTCATCAGTAGAGCTGCAATTTAGTTTGACAACATAACTCCCCCCGTCCCACGCCACCACACACACATATTTGATTGGTGAAGGGAGGAAAAAAATGAGAGGAAAACTGGAACTTCATTATGAATGATAAGGAAAAGTGAGCGTGTGTAACCAGTATGAGCTCCTCAATGTGAATCCATATCTTCGATCCCACTCATTTCTTGCTACTCCTCCTTTTTGTTATAGCATCGTGAGTCCAGCCATGTGCTGCTGTTCAGGCAGAGGTTTTGATAAGGAACGAGTTGTTAGACATATCAGCAATCTGAGCATGTTGTTCACTTCAGATTATTTATTTTACTTCAGGATTTATTTATCTCTCCCTACCACTGCTCGAAAGTATGTTTCCTTATTATGTAGCTAGACCTAAGACATTCCTGGGTCTCCCCCAGGTTAACAGATTGATAGGTTCCTTTGTATGGGATCTTGCTCAGATTGTATTTTAGTCAAATGTTCACTCAAGGGCATTGGTGGACATTTTCCCCACGTCCTGTAGGTTTTATGGAAGATTCTGTTACAGTGGATTGCAGCTTGATTGCATAGTCAGGAAAAGAGCATGTTGAACTTGAGGACTAAGATTGGCTTAGGAATTCACCTTAAAGGAATAGTTTAGGATTTTGGAAGGTTATATCTGCTGAATTTTTTCTCTAGTGTTCTTTCTTGGCATATCAATTTGGTATAATTTCAGATTTGTTTGTCTTAGAGGCTGAAGCTCCATCCTAGTCCAAGAGAGGCCAAAATGAAACTTCTACCATTTTAGAACAAACATAATCTAAATACAAACAATGTTTATGAACTTTTAAACCACAGTCAAAGCCAACTATCTTGCTAACCATTGTGTTTAGGTTATCAAAGAATGGATTCTAGAGGTGATGGGTCCAACAGGAACAATACGATCTCCAGTGAAACCGTCCAGCTCATTCTGAGGTGTGGCAAAACATTCAGACCTGGAACATCAGACCTGGAGAGAGTTTCAGTCCATCCATCAAGTTCTAGGTCTTGAGGCATGCCCAGATAACCTCTAGAGCACACTCAAACTCAAGCCAAGTAGTCCAAATCCAGCCCGCCATAGCCATTTATATAGCCCTCTAAATTCTAGAGGGCTATATATAGTTAGAACCATTAAGTTCTATTTTTGTGCACCTAAGTACTATTTTATCAGTCAAATCACTTTAAGAAATATTGTTGAGAAAAATTTTAAGATTTTAGCTGTTTGTTAAATATATTTTTATCAATACTTTCTGCCACAATCTGCTCTTTAAATACATTAATTATGTTCATGTGGCCTGAAATAGAAATTAGTTTGATACCCCTGTTCTAGAGGGAATCAGGGAATTATAATGGTGGCATTATAATCAGATGCCTCACCAGCCTCCACTTACTCCTTTCGAAGTAGGGGAGCAGCGGCTCTGCTCTGAGCTTTCCCTGGCACCGTGTCTTTGAGGCTACATCCAGCCACCATCCAGAGCCAGCTCTTTTCTGCTACTTGTATACTGGATCTTGTTCATTAGGTCATCACCTTTATTTCTTGCCCACACCAATTGAACATAGACAGATTGGTTTTCTTTATGGCTCTTCACAGTTATGTTTCCACATTTTGCAGATGAGGCCCAGATCCTTAAGACAGTTCCCCATGTAATCCTGCCATCACTCAAGAACAAGACATACAAGTTAGAGTAACTGCCTAAGAAAAATTATAGTTATACAAAAACCAATAATGCTACAAGCCAACAGCATTTTACTTCAGCCATACTTTTTGACTGTATTGGATTTACATGTTTCATTCACACATGAAGTTAATTGGTACTGCATCACCTTGCACCTCCTATTACCAGTTCAAAAATAAAGACTTATTAAAGGTTTCTAACTAAACATCCACAGCCACACTTTGAGATATTTTAGTTTGAAGTTGTTTAAAGACCGTCAAAATTTGTTTTGATCTTGGCCCCTTTCAACTTTGGCTTCTGAAACCAACTAACCTCGATTTATACTAAATGAGCATGAAGAGGGGCCCTCTACTGCAATCACCAAGTTAGTTAACTGTTACTTACTTTGTTGCAGATCCCCAATTCAATCCCTTCAAACACATAGAGATAAAACCACTTAATACTTATGTTGTGAAGAAAAGGTTGAAAAAAGAAAGAAAAGAAAATGATGTCATTGGTGTTCTCAAATCATCATGTTTAAATAAACAGATGTTAGTCAATACGAGGAGGTGTAGCATGTGCTGAAGATACCCTGGGGTTGTTTAAAATAAAATTGACCTTTTCAGTGTTGCCTCACATATCAAACATCAGCAGGCCTATTGTTTGAAATTTTCATTTCCCCAGATTTGACTGGTTTCTCCATAATGAGTTGGTATGCTCATGCCTTTCTTGATCTCTACCTGCAGGGTAACATTTTGAAGGTCATTTGTTCAAAGCTTTGAACACATTCAGCTTAAGCTTCTTTAGCCCGGCAATGGATGCCATGACCATCCGACTGCATCCTTGGCATGCCATGCCAAGCTTCGTACCCCACAGCGCGCGGCTTGGATCTGGGCATTCACAGATAGCTGTGACCGACACATCGTCATGGCCAAATGACACCATCCTCCCCCTCAGTCGCAATTCTGTAACACAGCAACAGTGAAAGGTCAGGTATTGTGTCCTTGTTCCGTCAGAAAAAATTTAAACCCTCAGGACACCAGCCTGGACACATGCAGGTGATTTTGTACTGTGTCACAACCTCTCTCTCTCTCACTCACCATCTCATCCACCCCCCACCCACCCCTCCGCCCGCGCGCACACACACACACGCACACACACACACAAACACTGAAAAACAAACATTTTCCCAATTTACATGTGTTGCAAACATAGCCACAAACTCAGAGTTTGCAGTGAGAGGGACTCAGACTGCAGAAATAAATTCTGAGTATAATCCATGGCAATTGTTAGCTGAGATGTGTTGTCCAAGAGGAGATTGTTCACCTTGACAATAACTGTAATCTAAATCCACAGATTTAGCCTATCTGCGTAATAAGCCTGCTCACAAACTCATTATTTTGGCAATAACCTGAGCTCTGCCTCCTCATCAACTGCCAGAGACACATACAGACACTGCAGATCCAAAGATAATACACCTTCTAAAAATGATCTGTCAGCTTATTGTCTCAGTTTGGTTTTGTTACCATATTAATATGTTCATTTTTTTTATAATTTACTGCGATGAGACTCAAGTAGATTTCTGATATAAATGTACTCTGCCTCATGAAATCCACCTTGACAGAAGTTATTAACCATCATCAGACATTGATGTGTCCAGAAGTAGATTGACATTTGTGGCTTAGAATTACATTTGTTAAGAAATCTCTGCAATAAGCTTTAGAGCTGTTAAAGGGTTTTTTATTAGGCTTTTCCCTAAAGTTTATTTTGTTGTTTGAAATATCTAAACACGTACTTTGTGTATTGCTATAAAGCTTAGCGTACTAAAAGTTATCATGTCCACAGTGATATAGATGTTATTAAATTAAATTCAGCTTATTTATATAGCACCAGCACTGTAAGCACTGTTGCTTTGTAGCAAGTAGGTTCTGGGTCTGCATGTCTTTAATGAAGGTTATGCAGCTTCATCCTGCAATCCAATGATATGCATATTAGATTAATTGGTCCCTATAATGGCTTTTCGTATGAGTGTGTGCGAGCATGCTTTTTTCCTGTGAGTCTCTTTGTCGCCCTGTGATAGACTGATAATCTGTCAAAGGTGTACTCTGCCTCTCAGCCCAGTGACTGCTGAAGATGGGCACAAACCCCACCAACTCTGCAAGAATGAGCAAGTATAGACAATAGGTGGATAGATCACGGATGGATAGTTACTGTCAGTGTAAAGATACATTTAGCTCACAAGATGATACAATAAAATATTGAAGCAATATTTTGAGGAAAAACAAGCATCTCTGTTTTTGTTTTCACAAATCTAATAAAGTTCAAGCTACAGTTTGGATTTTGAGTTAGAAAGGAACAATAACATTCTAAACTCCAAAAAAACTGTGAAATAGAACCTTTAGTACTGAACCAATCTCACCTTTAGCATCACTAACAGTTTGCTAGCTGTGGTATTCTTGCAGTTTGTGCTAATCGTTTGGGTCACTGTTTTACTGTTTGTTTTTCTGCTAAGAGGACCAACTGAAAATGCTGCCAGTTACATGAGAAATGGTGAATATGTCTTCAATGCTTTTGTAATTAAATAATTTAAGCCTGCCTAATCGGGACCAACTTTTTGTCAACTCTGTGTATATGTCAGGGATTCTACCTCTTTTCTCATTTTAAAAGGATTTTCTTAGAGATGAACAAGTGATTAGCAAACTTTAAGCACTCACCATTTATCCGGGGTCTCTAAAAGCATCATTCATTTACTTTACATGACAAAGGCAGATGTGCTTCATGAAACACACTTCTCTTTGGGTATAATCGCTAAATTTATTCCAGCCCTAATAGTCATAATTTATTTATCCTAATCAGTGTTGGGCATCTTACATTAAAAAAGTACTTAGTTATAGTTACAAATGACCTTTTTACAAATGTATTTACTTATTTATTTAGTAACTCAGTTACTACCCTGTAAAAGTGGTTTGTTAGTCAGGAAAGCATCTGTGGCGTTATTTTTATGTTCTATAATATATGTAACGTCAAATATTTTTAAACCTAATGACGAATAAAAAACACCATATATAGAATTTTTGAACATTTGGTATTTGAACTTGACTAAAGAACATTTAAGCTGAAGTTGAAAAATATACAAGTAGGTATTGGACATACATTATCACATACTTTTTTATTAAAGTGCTGAACTAAGACAGACAAATTTGGGCAAAAAGAAACAAAGGAAAAGCTGTCTATTGAGTTTATCTGCATCTGTAATATTGCATAGTAAACAGAGCACTAACTAAGTTGGCTCTATTAAGGCATTTAAAGATTGATTTGAGGTCACCTGGTCATATGACCTGGAAGCTATTGAGTGAAAACCTGAAATATTACAGTAAAATATTAAAATAACATATTCTATGCATTTAAATGTGAAATAAATTGTTTCTGGTTCTTTAGATGTAGTATGACTTTTCAAGAATGATTTTGTGTCACCTGATTACATGAACTGGAAGATTATGAAGAAACATTAAATTTTACAGTAACATATTAATAATAAATATTAAATATGTTAATAAAAAAAAAAATTGTGTCATGTTCTCTGGTTGTCAAGCAACAATTTATCAATATTTTGGGGTTAGTTACAACCGAATAGCTACGACGAATTTCCCCTGGTGGGACTATTAAAGGATTAATCTTTTCTATTCTTCTTATTCTAGTTTGTGATTAGACCTCACATATATTTTTCTTGGATGCATGGAGGTTTATCAAAAACTAAACCATAATCAAAACCACCGCCTTCAGGAGGGAGTGTATCTATTCTATCAGCACAGATCTGGAGCGAATGGTTGTGGAGTGTGCAGCGGGCATGAAGTGGAAATTAGGGTGAGACGTTGGAGGGAGTCTCCGCTTTAAGGACACTAATATCCGTTGAATATCCATCTTAAACTAAGTTCATCATAGTCTTTGCAGCGTACAGTGAGACAGCGAGATCACTCAGGGTCTCCATCCACCCAGCAAATCATCATCATATTTGCAACGGCTCATCATGACACCTGCTCTCTCTCTCCCTGCAGCTGAAGTGTGGCTATCAGGAAGTCTGACACCACTGCGCATCATTCAACCACATTGTAACATGCCAATTTAAATACCCGGTGACAGTAATGCTGTTGCAGCGATAGAAAAAGAAATTAATTACTCCATTACCCTAAAAATAACGCTCTTAGTAACACTGTTAAACACCCCAACACTGATCCTAAAAAGTTTTGGTGGGCAACTCAGTTTTCC
Organism: Apricaphanius iberus; assembly: GCA_028564705.1. Taxonomy (NCBI): domain Eukaryota; kingdom Metazoa; phylum Chordata; class Actinopteri; order Cyprinodontiformes; family Aphaniidae; genus Apricaphanius; species Apricaphanius iberus. Next base: position 144,845 of record JAPXFQ010002813.1, read on the forward strand.
ATTTTCTTTTTTGATGATTTAGATGAAAAACAGCAGGGGGTGCACCTTAATCAACATAGGTCATCTTGATTGTCTTCAATACAGCACTTGAAGAAGGCGTCTCAGGGTTTTCAACAGAAAAGAGCAAAGGTTTATCAGAAATCACAAGGTACTTTCACCACAGTTAAAGATGGATGCTGGGTAAAAGGTGGAGCTTAAACCTGCCTATCAATCAAAACCATTATAAGATGCTACATAGTATAAATTGCTCCCATCCCACACGGGTTTTCGCCTCCTTAACTCCAAACTGTCTGACAAATTCAATTCCGATCCCCAAATCAATTTCTAAATCCAATTAGTCATTGCATTGGACTGTAAGAGGAAAGCACTACTTTGTCCATAGTTAGTTTGGCTTGCTGCTATTTGTTTGCTACGTAAGTGTTATTGATCATTGCTTTTGAGGCTCATGGTCGTGCAGGAAGGGTAATGGGGAAAATACCAGATAAGGGTAGGTCATTTAGAGGCCGCTTTCTGTGTCTCAAGTGGAAAGAAAAGGAGATGATAGTTAGGAAGAAATTTATACTGGTGTGAGAGAGAGAAGGTTAGTCAAAAATGCAGAGCCCAGGAGCTGCCAACCGTGGAAGAAAGCAGGAAAGGAGGAGCGACAGAGCAGGAAAAAGAAAGAGATTTATGTCAGCCTGGAGACAGAGATAGATTAAGAGAAGAAAAGTGGCATGGAGTATTGCTTGAGGTTGAAAGTGTCATAAGCAAAAAAAGGCAAGGCCTAGAGGCCCCCTGGTTTTCTGGCAGCATCCTCAGCCAAGGGTGCCCACTCTAAGAAGCCTACTTGAAAGAGAGATAGAGATGGATGAAGGGGGGTAGGAGGAGGGAGCCGAAGCTGATTTTCAGATGGGGATAAACAGAGGACTGAGCACTGATCAAAAGGCCGAGCTGCTTCACAGTTTTACCCAAATCGCTCCGAAATCCCCCTCTCCTGACTTACAGGCTCCCAAAGCTGAGATAAGCTGGAAGAGGAATCCTGACAAGTGTTACACGACAGTAAAAGAAAAAAAAAATTACAGCATGCTGACTCGGGCATCAGCCCAGAAGGGATAAAAAGCAGAAATACATACTGCGATGGTATTTATTATGGCATGGGAAATTAAATTCAGAAGCCAGCATAATATTAGAGTGAACATCCATATGAGTGTACAATGAACAACATCATATCTAATTAAAAGAATTAACAGCTGCACTCATCATACTCGCTGATGTGCATGGGTAACTTTTTCATATATAATCATCTCATTTTCCATGCGTATCCTAAATGGCGACATATGGTAAACACTAGTCGCACATCTCCATGTTGGACTTGCAAATTAACACCAACCAAAGCAATAAGCTTCTTATTTATTTTTCTTTGGTTGTTCACTTTTTCTTGTGATGTAAAAAAAAATGAGATTTGACAAAGTTCAATCTATATTTTCTATATTTTCATCCCTTTTTTAAATATACTGTACCTTAATTTAATTTTTTTCTTGCAATTTCAGCCTCTCGACATTTAATCTAATAAAGTGGGTGGGGGTGACGAGAGTCTAACACACTCAAACAAACACAAATAACTGCACACAAACACAGCAGACTGAAGATTTATGATTACCGGTGTAGACTTTTTTTACCAGGGAAAAGTGTTAAATGGCGATTCTTGAAATTTGACCCAGGAAGGGGAGAAGTAGATCTATCTGGAGAACTGATCTCGACCCCCTGCTGTAATCACCACCCACAGTCCTGTCCTGTGGTTGATTGATGGACCCTCTCTAACCCACCTTTTCTCTGTCATGCAAAGGTGCTCACACATATCTGTTATACACACGCATGGTTACCTTCGAATAAGGAGAAGTCAGACAGCGCTGCTAGTTGCTTTCTAAAATGGCCTTTGTCATGGATATGCAACATTTTCCACAGCAATTTCCATAGAGAGTTTTGCAGGATTTAATTTGTAGCTTTAATTGTTTGCATGTGCATAGTAAATGTGCTTAAGAGCTGGATGTTAAAGTTTTGTGCTGTGGCCTTTCTTGCAATTTGCACACCTCATGTATGAATCATCACACCTCAGAAATATTTCCCTAATCTGAATTCACAGTGTTCTCTCTGCCCTGATTGTACCTGTACATTTTCTGTCAGCTATCTATATAACATGCACCACTGAAAACCAGTAAATTGATTAAACACTAAAATTAGTGAGATGTAGAAAAGTGTTTAAAATATCAAAAAGCTAACAGCTAGTCAAGTTCAATTTCATTATGTAAAGATAAATAACCTTTATGTTTTTCAAAGGTTCAATCTTCATCAGTTATCACATGTTACTTATCAGTCTTCTTATAAAGACCTTTCCTGATTAGAAGCTAAGTGGAATCAGTGGCACATTTCAAATCAGAAATTTAACATTACAACATTTAAACTCTAAATTACTCTGTCTCTGTAACGGAACCAGGCAGAAAATGAACCCGATCACCATTTCTTGACTTGATTACATCACTTCAATTACAAAGCATTCATTAAGATCATCCGTAAGGACAAGCGAGATCTTGGGTTATACTTGCGTGGTAATATTTTTTGTACAATGCAGTGTAAGTGACATTTGTTTAAAATGTAGGAGGGGGAAGGGTTCAGAGATGATCATGGGAGACAGTAAAAGAGAAACTCAAGGCTCTATCTTCCTCAAACTCAAGTACCATAAGGGATCTTTAATTGCATTTCTTTTGCTTGAACATTATCCTTAAAATTATCTAGTGATACTATTTGTAACATTTAAAATTGCTTCTGTATTTAAATGGCCTGTAAAGCGCTATACAAATGCAGGCCATTTACAATATTGTCACAACGCTATGAATGAATATCACGCCTTGCCACACAGAGGGTGATTGCATGATAATGTGTGAAATGTGCACTTAGTCCCAGCTGGGAACAGTGTTTAAAATGCTAGTAAACATCAAGAATGAATTTAGCACTTGTAAACTATATCAGCACCGATGGTAAACTAGAGTAATAAAGAGATCCAGGAGCTTCTAGCCTTTAGAGCTGAAGAGAGGATCACCGGGCAGTTCACGGGGACTGTGAAGGACAGCCAACTTTTGGAGCTGCTTGCTAAAAAGTCTTGAGGAGAGGTTCTTGAATAGTGGTTTAAAAAAAAAAGTTATATCCAACTGTTTTCTTTGTTTACCACAGAATCTTCCATCTCAAGGTGTAGATGCAGCCATGCACATGGAAAGCCTGGACACCACTGTCAAACGGCCCTTTATCACACTATCACGTAATCTTTTGTGAGAAACACTTGATTGCACTACTTTGCTGCCACAGGCTCACCACAGGCTCACCACTTATGAATGACGAAAAGTTTTACTAATGCTGGCATTAATGCTGGCACTGATGGCGACATTGTCTTTTGAAACAGCCTAAAACAATTTACAATAAAACAAATGTACTTTGCAGGAAATAAGTGCTTGAAACACTTGTTTAAGTTTCAATTGTGAAACAAAAACAAAAAAGAAATTCAAAGACAGAATCTCATTGTATGATTTTAAGATAATAAATTTGAACTTTATTGCAAAAAAATAAGCATGTGATACAGTTAGTTAAGTTAATATTTTGGACAGAAACCTTTGTTTACAAGTAAGGACGTCAGACATTTTGTGTAGTTCTTCAGCAGGTATACAGACTTCAGCAGGGATGTTTACCGTCTTCTCTTTCAGGTTTCAGAGCAGTTAATGGGCAAAACTGAGTGTCAGCCTCCTACAAAAATTGGGTACAGGGCTGGAGACTTGCTAAGCTACTCCAGAACCTTGAATGGTTCCCACAGAGCCACTGCTTAGTTGTTCTGGCTGTATGTTTCTGGCCATTTTCATGTTGGAAGACCTTGCCTGAGCTACCTTTAATGCTCTTCAAGAGGACGAGGTTGTTCCCTTTGTTCACTTGAAGTTGAACTTTATGAAAAAAGAATTGGTGCAGTTAATGTCTTGGTTCAATATCGCAGTTTCATTCATTTCCGGTACAGCCAGGGATCAAAGCAATTGTTGTTTGTGTCTGTGTGTAATGACTTTTAAAATTGAATAGCACCTGCAGTAAATTTTCCAACATCATTATTCTTGAATATCATAAAAATGTAGATGATAAAATAAATAAAAGTTTAAATATTTTCATTTGTGGAAACTACATTAATGCTATGGCTTTCTGTCAAAGTCAAGAGAATCTGGGATATGAAATTAATATTTTAGACTGCACTATTTTCTGTTTCCATTGTGGTAAAAAGTAAATCAGGAGTTAAGCTGTTACCTGAGCCAACTGACAGGATGTTGCACTAGTTAAACAAATAAGATGGAGTACATTAAAGTGCACCACTAGTCTAATGGTTAGATCACTGCTTCAAAGTCCCTTTTTACAGAGAATTGCCACTCTGGAAGCCGTTTTCGAAAAGATGCGTTTTCAATCCCCCGTCTTCCCGTTGTTGTGTAAACGATAGGCCAAAACGCTAAGAAAAACCTCAGTTTTGCTGAAATACGTTGTCGTGTAAACAGCCCTTAAAGTGCAACACAGTTATGTTGGAAACTCTGTATGGCTTTTTGCTGTAGTAAAGGTTCTGTACCGTAAAATTTGAATAAGAACACATGTACCATTTACCACTAGTGCTTTGTTGAACCTAGCAAATCACATAAACTTTGTGATCTTTGTATCAGCCCTCCCAGCTTAGTTAGTTTAGTCATATAATTATACCCTTTAACCCTCAGGACACTGCATAACATTTATGTTAACCTTTCTTTTACCCAATTATTTAAACTCTGTATTTTGGTTAATCCTTACAGCATTTTTGCACCCTATGGGGTTTTTATGGGTATTTTACAGTTGTTGAAAATGGAAGTGCATCTCTGGCCATACTTCAGGTAGGACAGCATTCCTTTCCCTTCACCAACACAGGTAAAAGGGTAATAAATCACACTGGACTGTTTTGCTGATTTGTTTGTTATCTTGGAATCAGCAACGACTGCCTAATTGGTCCAGCTCTGCATTAGTCCGCTGACTGATCCAAATATTGACTGCTGCCAACTTGATGTGTGAATACTTGAATCCTGAGCCTCTTCTGAGGCTTCTGATCAACTCTCCAGAGCTAAGCTGAGGCATTCCACAATCAATACCTGACCTCTACACCATCCTTCATAGACTCAGAAACTTCTGGGTACTTGATTTCCTTTTGTGCTTTTATTTCTTAGTTTGTAGATCAGCTTGGTTTCATAAAAGACCAAACATCATCATAGATTGTATTATCAGGCAGCTCACTGGAAATTTGTCCAGAGCGTCTCCCCTGCCTTTTTTTCCCTTTCATTGTTCTAGTTCTGCCCTTCTGTGCGAAATTTCACCTTACAGTCCCTTAGCTCCTCTGCTCTCCCCAGCGCTCCGTCTCTGTACCTGTTATTACAGATGAGTTGATTTCACGAGTCAGTGATGCGGAGAGGGTACAGTAGAATTTAGTGTGTTATAGTGTGAATAACAATAGCTAAGAGAAACAATAATTACATGCACTGGCACGGAACAAATGGTCATTTTAGCTGGAAAGTGATTATGTTGCTGCTGTAAGATTTTAGCTAATTATGTAAAGTGATCACTTGAGATGAGGTGGAGTCATGTAGGCAGTTTTTGTGAAATCAAAACTCTTGTCCTAAATGTATTTTTTGTCTTCCTTCTTTTCTGCCCTCTGCCATCTAAATGGTACAATGAATATTTATGTAGAATTTTCTTGTGAATTGTCGGAGTTTATGCACCATGTAGATTGCCATCATCAGTATGTGAATATGTGGATGAATGGGTGAATGACTGAATGCAGTGTAAAGGCTTTCGGGTCCGTGTGGACTAAGTAAAGTGCTATACAAATACAGGCCATTTTCCATTTGACCATTTACTAAAAATGCTACAAATCCTCATTTCAATATTTCTTAAAGGTCTGAATACCCTCATCATGTACACTAAAAGTTTTGTTTTTCTTTTTTCTGAATGAGTAATCGTTATGAAGAAACAAAAATGGGCTTCACAGAGTTTGAATAACTCCTCTAATTATAAAGTTTGGCACGTGCAAACCCTCTCATTGTATATACTTTGGCGACATTCAAACACCTTTAAGTTCTTATTTTGTCACATGAAAGCCACAAACATTAGTATGTTTTCTTGTGACAGACAAGCACAAGGTAACACATTGGATACATGGTTTTCAAAACCTAGGTGTTGCATGTATTTGCATTAAGCCCCTTAAGTGAATGCTTAATAGATCTATTCTTGGTTGCGATTACAGCTGCAAGTGATAAGTGCGTCTGTCAACTCTTATACATATGTATCAGTTTTTGGCTGTTACAGAATTAATTACTACTAGGCTAAAATGCTGTGAATTCTGTTTTTTGTTGTCACTAATAAATGTAATTGATGCGGTGTACATGCGCTGCTCTCAAATCTCATAGCTCTCACATCATATTGCAGGGTTAGACTGGTTAAAACTGCAGCATGTCTAAATTTTGTTTTTTTAAATGTCATATATAATACCAATTATCATCGTGGTATTGTATATGATTACTGCATTTTATTAATTGGACTCCAGGAAGGTTAACCACTATGTGAGAAACTAATGAGGATCCATTAGGATCATGTGCGCTCAGCGCATCTTCATCAGGTGGAGACGTGATGAGTGCGCAGTGAGTTATGATGGATTCACTTTCTTTGGGGAAAAGACAGGTGAATATTTACATAACTCTCAAGTTTTCTGGTCCTTGGAGTGTTGATTACTCTTAGTTTATATTTTGTGAAAATAAAATTTTTTGTTTATCAATAATAAACTCCTGTTGAATGTGGTAGCGCACAATTAAAACATGTTTTTCAGAAGTGCTAAATAAAACCAAGCTAAAATAGCCGGCGCAAACATTTTAATGCTTAGTAAATCACTCAGTGCCTGGAACGCCTACTTCTTTGCCTGTTGTCTTCCCAATATTTTGTGTCTTCTTACAGAAAGGTCCAGATTGCATATTCATCAAGGGCAAAGCGCTAAATGGATTGCGTGGGTCTTGCTGCAGATTTAACAGGCACAATACGCTCTGCGTCGTGTTGATAGATCAGCCAGGACCTGTTTTTGCGATACTGTGCAGGTTGTGCTGGTTTTAACAGCGCAAACCTTTGATAAATCAGGACTTTAGTGTCCCTTTACAATATTTTCGACGTCTTGCCACAGATTGCCCAGGTTTAGTTCTGAACTTTGTGCACCAAATTAGCCATTGTAGATGGACACACAACTCTGCCACTCAGACTAAGCAGAAGATGGTAGCAATGCACCTGGCACTAATTACCTTGTATTTGTATAGATACTTAAAGATCTCTGAATGAACTTCTTTGCAGGAAAACAAAGAGAAAACATTAAATTATTGTTATTTATAAGTAATGTTATTATTGTACTGGTTTGGCCCACTTCAGATATAATTAGACCCTATGTGGCCCCTTAAAGGCACATTGTGTAAGTTTCGGGGGCAGTACATACCTAAATTATCACAAACATGCGGTATCTGTGTCTTCGAGTAAGAAACTCAACAACAGAGGTCCAACAAGTGCTGTTTTCAAACGCTCAATTCCCTGAGAATTATCTATTTGCAGCAACATGAAAAGCACATCAGTCTCTCTTTCATCGCTTGGAACTAGCGAAGAGGTAAAAATGTATTTATGGGGAAATTTATTTGCATTTTGAGGGCAATTCAATGTTTTAATAGCTGACTTGTTCCGTGCGCTTTTTCCGTCCGGGCTCTTGTAGAAGTAAAGACGTCATCTAATATGGCTTTCCCCTGAAAAGAGGACCCGCGCCTATGTATTTTAAAACTGATTTTTAAAGTCATATTTTAAAATATCAGCAATATTTTGCACTTAATGTGCTTTACGTAATTATTATTACATAATATTTTAATGGCTATTTTCAAAGATGTACTGCAAAAACTACACACTGTCACTTAAAAAGAAAAAAAAAACAGTTTGACTCCCCTGCTATATTCTTCCACTCTTCCCTTGCATTTATCACCTCACAGCATGCTACTGCTTCAAATCTGTTTGGTGGGTCCCCTAAATGGCTTCTAGTAAACTCCAAATAGGACTTTAATATGACCTTCATTCTGTAGTAGCTGGTGCTTCTTGCTGCTGTCTCCGTGAAAGGCTTCTTTGCTGTGAAGATGACTAATTTGACTTCTCAGCATATTCTCCCATTATAGCTGATCTGTGCAGCTCCTCCACAGTTTCCATTGGTAGTCTTGACCTTTTGAACAGCACACAACTAGGGGTATATATTCAATTATTACCCTGTTTATTAAGGGGTGTCAGACTAAACTACTTGATACAAATAGAAAGTAGATTTTTCTTTTTCCACTTTACAATGCTGCCATACTTAGACCTTGTTTTGACAGAGACGAAATGGGTATTGGTTCCAGATTGAACTCAAAAGACATTCTGTCCACACGGCTGTTGATTGTTCCACACCGGGCCCATTGGTACTGTGACACTGCCAGAAAACCAGAAAACAAAACTGAGCATTCACAGTCAACCCAGTGATAAACACATATATCTAGCTTGAAATGAGAGTTTTATTCAAAAGGATCCATTGTTTTGCTGCTTGTGATAGTGGAGGGACTGTAAATCATATTCTAGGATCCATAATAACGTTAGTATTTGCTTTATCAGGACTGCAACTCAGTACAACCCTATGATTGCTCACTTTATTAGATTTGTGCATGCATGTAAAATATAGGGTTAGGGCGGAAACGTCATCCGCACAGAAAAAATGCAAGAGTACTCGTAAACACGGAGACAACTGAGCCGGCGTTTGGAGATTTCTCGATTCTGGGACCTGGTTTTCAAAAATAATTGTTTATGGTGTCTTGAAACACCGGCTCCTTATGGACGAGACACGTGTTCGATGTAATAGCGCATTTTTTTTATGTGTTGTGGTTTATTTGCTGCGCTTTTTTTTGTGTTGTGGTTTATTTGCAGCATTTTTTTATGTGTTGTTTTGTGGTTTATTTGCAGTATTTTTTTATGTGTTGTGTGGTGGTTTATTTGCAGCATTTTTTTGTGTCGTGTGGTAGTTCATTTGCAGCATTTTTTATGTGTTGTGGTTTATTTGCAGCATTTTTTATGTGTTGTGTGGTGGTTTATTTGCAGCAGTTTTTTTATGTGTTGTGTTGTGGTTTATTTGCAGCATTTTTTTGTGTCGTGTGGTGTTTCATTTGCAGCATTTTTTCTGTGTTGTGGTTTATTTGCAGCATTTTTTATGTGTTGTGTGGGGTTTATTTGCAGCATTTTTTTATGTGTTGTTTGGTGGTTCATTTGCAGCATTTTTATGTGTTGTGGTTTATTTGCAGCATTTTTTAAGTGTTGTGTGGTGGTTTATTTGCAGCAGTTTTTTATGTGTTGTGTTGTGGTTTATTTGCAGCATTTTTTTGTGTCGTGTGGTGGTTTATTTGCAGCAGTTTTTTTATGTGTTGTGTTGTGGTTTATTTGCAGCATTTTTTTGTGTCATGTGTGGTTCATTTGCAGCATTTTTTATGTGTTGTGTGGTGGTTTATTTGCAGCAGTTTTTTTATGTGTTGTGTTGTGGTTTATTTGCAGCATTTTTTTGTGTCGTGTGTGGTTCATTTGCAGCATTTTTTCTGTGTTGTGGTTTATTTGAAGCCTTTTTTATGTGTTGTTTGGTGGTTTATTTGCAGCGCATTTTTTTATGTGCTGTGTGGTGGTTTATTTGCAGCACTTCTTTTTTTTACCTGTGTGTCGTTTTTTGAAATTAGCTTGTGTTTTGTCTTTTTGAATGTGTTTTCTTAAGTTGTGTGCTGTGACCCTTTAGGGACACCTTATGAGTTTCCCAAAAATTATGGCTACAAGGATTAAAGCTTTCCATCTGGAGTGCAATGAATGTCAGTTTACATTACTTTGCATATTTATAACAGGAAATCAAAAATAGCCTAATTGGCTCTGGCTGCAAAACAATCTTAATTTCAAATGACTAAATATAAAATCTAATAAAATGTAAAGAGATATTACTGCTAAAAAACAGTTTGTTTGGTTGGTTTTTGGTCATGAGTGTTGTACCAAAAATAATTAAATACTTTTATTTATTTTTTTCCCCAGTCAGTACATAATGTATAGCATTAATATGTCTTGTTGTGCCAAAATACTTATCCCCATCAGAAATTGTGTCCCCTGCAGAGACCTCAAGCGGGCAGAGACCTCAAGTGGTCTCTGCTTTCCTCCACTGTTTGGTGGTTTATTAACTGACATGCGGTTAGTTTGATGTTGTGTTGTTTTGGCTGGTGAGCTTATAAAACAGTCAGTAGACTTGTTCAGTTGCACTCCATAGAGATTTAAGTTTTACGACAGTGACTTTATGCTATAAGCTATGAGAGGATGGCAGAGGGTAAATGTCTGCAAAGTTACCAAGTGTAATAGATTTTTATACATTATATATATAATGTGTGTATGTATGTAAAATAAAAATTCCTTTTCATGGGCAGTTTTTCCCATTTCCAAGCTCAAGTCTATATATATATATATATATATATATATATATATCGTCAGATAATTATGAGTGGGATTTTGTGGGATTTATCAGAAATTAATACATCAGTCTTTGAATTTCAATTTGAGTTTCAAACATCCATAGTAAAAAAAAAAAATAAAAAAATAAAAAGGTCTTTATCAATGAAGATAGTATACCACTGCATTAAAATATGGATTGATATTATTAAGTTATTGCAGTCATGCTAATTAGCCAGCAGTGGAACCCCTGTAACAAGGCATGTGAGAACCGCAATTCTCAAGATGTGGCACCTTCCTGATATGTGAAAAAAGTGGATTGGTGGTAATTGGCTCATCGGACATCAAATTGTGTCAAATGTATATAAAGGATTTTTTATTTATTTACATAGTTGTTGTTTTTTAAATATGTCATTGTGATTTCAGTGACATGGTTAGCAGATTCTGATAACCTTAAGAGAACTCCACATTTTCCTTTGTGATTGTAGGACAGCACACCAAAGATGCTAGCTCTTTGCTTCAGTTCAACAGAAAGCTTGGGAGAATGCTTTAAAAGAAAACATATAGACATACAAAATGTGTAAAAAAAACATCCTAATTGTTTACTAAAGATGCTGACTTCACATTTCCAAAGCGATCAAACCTTCAATCTGAGACCAATGATCTTCTATTGGATCATCTCGACACAAATTATTGGGAGTCCCCACAATGCCAATCACCAGAACTGCCCTCTGCCAAAAGCCAGAGTGAAACGCTGCCGTCAGTGTTTTTCTAGAGCTGTAATCTTTACTGGAAGTTGCCTTTTAATAGCCTGACGGAGGACAAATAATTGTTTTGAGGCTGCACGAGCTTAGAACTAATTCAATCTTCTCAACACCTAAATCCCCACCCAAACACACTAATGCACATTAATGAGATTTCATAGCTCTTAATGGGAGACAATGTCGATGTCTGTGCAGGCTTTTACTGCTCCCAGTTGTTTGTGCCTTTTAAGTTTATTGCATATGTGTGCTTGTGTGGTGTCTGCCTGGTCTAAATCTGCTTTCATTAGCTGTTGCATGGGCACAGTTATCCATCTGCTGCATGCAATAGAAGTGCAAGAAGAACCATGGACACAGACCCTTTGGGTAATATTTAGACAGACGGTGGCACAAACGGCAGAGACTAATGTTTAAACTGGGTTTCATACTTTTATCAGTTTGCTGTGTCAAAAGGAGCATGTCTAATATGCTTCCTTTGTTTTGTTTAGAAAGAATAGTCTTCTGTCACGGGAGGGTGAAAATTAGACTGACTAATTTAAAACTAATTTGTTACAGTGAAAGACAAATGCACAGAGGTAAATCAGTGTGGAGCCTCTAATTTAATTTCCAACATTCAAGCAGTATTCTAAACAGGTACAGCCAAGGCTCCACCTGCCAAGGATTGGATAGAGCTGTCTGTAACCAATCAGAGCACTGAAACACGACAGGGCTGTGAGAATGTGCAACATTTAGCATCAGGGTTGGAGGCTGATGCTGATTATTTTTAGTTTTAAAAAAGTTTACAATTTTCAGCTGTGAATTTAGAAATCGTGACCTCAGTGTTTGGGTGTGGGGGACTATGAGGTGCAGAAAAATTTAAGCACTATAGGGTGTAGGGTATATTAAATCTGCTTAATAAGGGATACATGGTTATTGTCTTAAGACAAAAAGGGACCTCAGAGATCCATCTGAATGTAGAAAGGATCCACAATCTGGTGTCAGGATAATGTTTTATCAAGCCAAACAGAAATTAAGGACTTTGGCATATCATATGAGGATCATCACTGCATTTCCATGCTTCTGCACTTAGCCACAGCTTCCACATCAAAGGGTGTGTTCTGCACCATCTGGAGGTGTTCTCACTAGTGCTCTGCATGGGCCTATTATCTGGGCCCGAGCCCGGTCCGAAAGGTTTTCAGAATTCTCGGGCCCGAACCCATATAAAGCCTGACTTTTTTAAACCTCCCATAACAATGTTTCAGCGTGATTGAATGTTATATTCATTAAGTGCGTTCGTAAATTGAATCTGCTGCTCTGAAAATGCTAATGCTCTGCAGTTAGAATTTTTTTTCTGTGAATAAACTAATGGTTTCTGACCGATCAAAGAGGACATAAAATAGCAGGTTAGAAAACCCATTAGCAGACCCATTCTACAATTGCGCAGCTCTGGGTGGCTGCATGTTGGAGTGGCTCTGTTAGCTACATATTGACTTTTGGGGACTTTTTTTTTTTTTGGACATTACTTATCCCTCATTCTTAGAGAAGAATTAAATTTTCTGGACCTGTGTGCATTGTGGGTTTTTGTCCTGTGAAGTTGGAGGGATTTTTGCTGTTGATTTTTAACTTTTTGCTAATTTGTTATGATGCGTAACCATGGCAACAAGGTGGTTTACAGCCAGGAGCAGCTAATTAATATTGCAAAAGCTGAAATGATACCTCAACTGAAGCCACAAATCCCTGATGATTTGAGAAGGAGAAGGCGAGGATGCAGAGCAATTCAAACCATCTCTTCCATCAATCATAATGGGAAATGTAAGATCACTAGCTAACAAGATGGATGAAGTTCAAGCCCTGACAAGGACTCAGTCTGAGCAATCTAAAGAGGAGCGGGAAAAGAAAAGGAGGTGGAGTTGCAGTGCTTGTTAATAACAGATGGTGTCATCCAGGACATGTTACTGTGAAGTGTCGTCTCTGCAGCCCAGATATTGAACTCTTGGCAGTAAGCTTACGTCCATATTATTTACCAAGAGAGTTCACCAATGTTATTTTGGCAGTTGTTTACATTCCACCTTCAGCCGTTGCCAACCATGCATGTGATGTCATCAGTTCTGTTGTCGCTAAGCTACAGACCCAGCACCCCAATGCATTTGTGGCAATATCTGGTGATTTTAATCATGCCTTACTCTCTTCTATGTTTCCAACATTTCAACAGTTTGTCAGATGCTCCACAAGAGAAAACATACCTTGGATTTGTTTTATGCAAATTTTAAAGATGCGTATATGTCCAAACCAAGACCTGCTCTGGAACAATCAGATCATAATCTTGTCTTTCTCTGCTCTGAATATAAACCACTTGTTCAGAGTCAACCTCCAACAAAGAGAACTGTTAGAAAATGGTCACATGAAGCCAAAGAAGCCCTGCAGGGTTGTTTTGAGTCCACAAATTGGACAACTCTTTGCCAGCCACATGAAGAGGACATCAATGCCATGACTGAGAGTGTGACTGTCTACATAAGCTTCTGTGTGACAACATCATCCCCTCCAGAACAGTGAGATGCTTCACTAATAACAAACCCTGGATTACCAGTGAGCTGAAGGAACTGCTGAACAAGAACAAAAGATTCTTCAAGAAGGGACATAGGTAGTTATTAAGAAGTATACAGAAGCAACTAAAAGTCAAGATCAGAAGCTGGAGAACAAACTACTGAGGAACAATATCCGAGATGTCTGGTTTGGAATGAAAAAGATCACAGGCTTTAAGCACAGGAAGGACTGGATAGATGGAAGTCAGTTGGAGAAACTGAGCTGAAACAAGGCTGCAGGTCCAGATGGTGTCAGCCCCAGAGTCCTGAAGACCTGTGCAGAGCAGCTCTGTTGGATTCTGCAGCACCTCTTCAACATTAGCTGACCAAGGAGAAGGTTCCAGTGTTGTGGAAGACATGCTGCCTTTTTCCAGTTCCAAAGAGAACTCACCCATCAGTTATCAATGACTATAAACCTGTTGCCCTGACATCCCACATCATGAAGGTCCTGGAGAGACTCCTGTTGCCCCACCTGACTAAGCAGACTAAAACCTATCAGGACCCCCTGCAGTTTGCTTATCGCCATGGAATTGGCGTTGAAGATGCCATTGTCAACCTGCTTCAACCAACTCACTGTCATCTGGACAAAGCAGGTAGCTCTGTGAGAATCATGTTCTTTGATTTCTAAACTGCATTTAACACAATTGAGCCTGATTTGCTTTTTCAGAAACTCCTGAAGACAGAAGTGGATGCCTCAACAATCAGCTGGATCAATGACTACCTGAAAAACAGACCACAGTTTGTGAGACTGAAGGACTGTGTGTCAAACCAGCTGGTCAGAAAGTACAGGAGCAGCACAAGGGACTGTACTCTCACCATTCCTTTACACTCTCTACACCTCAGACTTCCAGTAAAAGACAGAGACCTGTCATCTGCAGACATACTCAGACGACTCTGCAATTGTCAGGTGTATTAGAGATGGAGAAGGAGCTGAATACAAAGGGCTGATGGACCGCTTAGTGTTATGGTGTTGAAACAATCATCTTACCTTGAATGAACAAAGGAGATGGTTGTAGATTTCAGAAGAAACAGGGATAAGTCAAAGACTGTTTCTATCAAGGAAGAAGCAGTGGAACTGGTTAAAGAGTACAGATACCTCAGATACCAGAGTTCAGCTGGACAACAGACTGGACTGGAGATTCAACAGTGAAGCTGTCTACAAAAAGGGACGGATCAGACTGTACTTTTTGAGGAAAATGAGGTCCTTCAAGGTCTGCAGCAAGATGATGCAAATCTTATACAAGTCTGTGGTGGAGAGTGTCATCTCTTCTTCATCATTTGTTGGAGTAGCAGCATCAGAGCCAGGGACTTAAAACGGCTCAAAAACCTGATAAAGAAGGCTGGTTCTGTTCTGGGGTCACCTGTGGAACAACTGGATATAATGATGCAAAGAAGGATTCTCCATGAAATTAACTCCTTGAAAAGTAATTTGTAATGAGCTACAACACTTAATTTCCCTGTGGGATCGATAAAATATTTTTGAATTGAATTGAATTTGAAATTAATTAAAATATGGGTTCTGCTGGATCTGCCACATGACCGTTCAAAATGTGACAAACCTGCTTTTTTGCTGTCATATTACAGCTTTGCATACAACACACTGAAAAAACCGGTTGGCTCAACTGGAAGGGTTGTAATAAGATTTAACGTACTCTAGAATGGAGCTTTTCCCTCGGTGTTGTTCACGCTCTGTACTTCGCCATTTTCTTTTTCTTTATGTCGTCCATGTTTGTGGTGGGAGTCGGGAAGTTGCGCGAATCGGATGTGTTTGAGGTTGGCGTACAGAAGGAGGTGCCGGTGCGGGGCAAAGCAGAGCAGCTGTTGCTGCGTTCAAGTGTTTCCATTTAAACATAGCACAGTTCTTTAATTATCACTGACGGGAAAAAGGTTAGATTGTTTTTAAACAGCAGGGCATTGTGAGGTACCAAATGAGTTCCATTGTGTCTAATTTCAGACAATTTTCAGTGCATCTCTACTTTTAGGAGAAAGCGTATTTTAAGTCCTACTCCATAACATAATCAGATGCTAAGCATCTCAAGGAACAAAACTCCAAGACAGAAAAGCTTTTTTCAATATTATCAACATCTACATGGGCTGAGCTGTAATCCAGGCAATCCTTTTAAATTGGCAGCAACTTTTTTTATTTTTATCAATGCTTCAAGCATCATACTGTACCACATGATACACCCAAAAAAAAAATTACTCACCAGAACCATTATATCTGATCCAACTGAACCATTAGTCGTTGCTAATAGCTAAAGCATAAACCCACTAGCTTACCCCCGAACCATTACACTGCACAACTATGTGAGCAACATGGGTAATGCTCCTCCGACGACTCTGCTAAGTCCACAGCTACATCATCATTAGGCTGCCTCACTGATAATACAAAGTGATAGAGGGATGAGAAAGATAGAGAAGGTGATGTGTTTCTGCAGGAGAGGTATCAGGGGATTACCTTTGCAACTCCCACCTACCTAATAGAGTCTCTCACAAAGTCTAATGAAACGATTGCATACCCTTTCTCACCAGCACACACATACAAAAACAAGGTCTTTTTAAAAATACTTCATTGCATCCCACATATTTTCAATGTAACTGAGGGTTGTTGAGGCCAAAACAGGGTTTTCTCCAATGTAACCCACATTTTACTTTAATATTACAATCATTAAACACATTTCTTTCTGCTCGGAGACGAGAGTAGAAATTCTGCTAAAATGCAATATGTCCATTACTTTTATTTTTGTTTCCCGCTTTTTGTTTCCCTATTTCTTCTTTTTCTAATCATTCCATGTTGGCCTTATGTGATGTGCATGTATTAATGTTGCAGCCTCCTTAGACTAGTCCAAATTTTTCTCTTTAAAGCAGTCAAAATCTGGCCGTTATGCAATGTCTTGAGAAATATGGTGAAGCTGTTTCTATTTCAATGCTTTTATTTAGTCTTAAACTATTATTTCGGTTTATACTTTTACATTTACAACTTTCAGGTGATAGATTACTAAGTGCATGGTGTTTTAATCTGCCAGCATGTTTAGTTTTACCATGGCTTTAAAACATTAATATTATTTTATGTACATATTTTTTTCTCATTTTCACTTTTTAAATGCTGATACAATTTTTATATTTTTAGAAAATGTATGGGTGGTTTTGCTCAAAATATTGTGGGAAATGTCAGATTGGTATCTCTAGATACCTTGATTACTGATGGGTCAAAGATGAATCAAATCACCTAGCAAAGGGCCTCCCACCCCTGGTGGATTGTGCTGAACGGGGGTGCCTATTGGAATCAGCAAGGGAGCTAGCTCCCTGGGGATGGCATTGTGTCACCTCAGTCGTTTCCTCTTCATCCCCAGACGCCTCTGTCCACCTGTTCCTTTATTATACCATTCGCAAGGGGCCTTGGAGCGTGGGCACATCACTGGGGTGCGGGGTGGAGTTTCCGTCTTCGCTGCCCGGTTAATTGTACAACTTAGACAGGCGGTGGATACACCTCAGTGGTGGAGGGGGAACCCTTTAAAGAGCCTCGCCTCTGGTGCCGGTGCCCACTGCTTCACTGCATCTAGACACTGAGATGGGGGTGCCTGGCAGCATTCCCATGTCCCGGCCCTCTGTTTGAAGTGCAGATTAGAACAACACACGACAACACCACATTCGAGCAGGGGGAGAGAGGCTAGGGGTGTTCCCACACCCCTATTCGTTTGACCATCAGGGGTTGGAGTCTGGGGGGTATATCAGGCCGTCTGGTTGGTGACCTGGGCTGTTGAGCTACTCTTGCCATGGTGGGTGCTTTGGCAGTCTGCTTGTCCCCATCCCGGTGGGCAGGGGTTTTGTCTCCCAGATGCAGGGGCACGTTGCCTTTTTAGGGGCTTCTGTCCCAGAGCCTGGGAGTATAGTGTATGTATGGGTTGTATGAATAAGTGTACAGCGTCCTTTTTTCGGGTATCCTGTGATGGAGAGAATATGTGTGCGTAAGAGGGAGGGTACGTATGATTATCTCTGTATGTCTATTTCTACTTGTAAGGCTGGGTCTTTGGCTGCCGTCTTGCCTGACGCATCTCAGGCCCCACATCCAGTGGGGACTTTTCCCCCTCCGTCACTCCCTGTCAGTGACGGATGCCCCTGCCCGCTGGTCATTGATGGCTCTCGATGTCTGGGGCTGGGGGCCCGGATGCGGCCTGGCTCAGCCCTGGTGCATGCCTGGCTGGGCGGCTGGTGTTTCAGGCCGATGTCCTCCTTGGATGACTGGGGCACCTCTTATGGGGGTGCCGGGGTTGAAGAGTAGTTTGGTGCTGGTCGGTGGGGCCAGCGTCTGGCTCTCAGGCCTCCCGCCAGTTCTGTGGGCTCCGCTGCCTGGTCAGTTCATTTGGGGGGTTGTCCGGCATTGGCTGGGTCTCTGTGCTCTGCGTGGGGCAGGATCTGGACCCGGGAGCAGGTAGATCTGGGTGTCTAGGGGCTGGCTGGCCGCGTGGGGAGGGCATACATCTGCTGCGGCTTTTACTGTGGCTCCCTGGCCTTTGTGTTCGGGGGTGGGGGATGGGTGTTGGCGGTCGGGATTTGCCTGGAGTGACGGTGGCGTCTATCGTCCGTCGGCTGGCTGCCGGTTCCTCCTGCCTTGCGGCGGCGGGAATACCCTTGTTGGCCGATCCCTGGTCGGGGCCCTGCTGGGGGGTGGGGGGCCTCTGATCCCTGTGGCCGGACCTTCCCTGGCGTGGCGGGTTACTGGCGGAGCCCGTGGGCTCGTCCCTGCGACCTACTGGGCCCCAGCATTGTGGCTCCTGGGTGTTCCCCTCGTGCTTCCATCTGTTCCTCTCTTGGTGGGCGGTCAGCCATGCGCTGGTCCGCTTGTGGCCCCTGCGCTCTGAGGGGCTCTGGACGTATACGTCTCTGATCTCCTCCATGTCTGTATCAATTCCTGTAGGATGGATTGACGGCTCCTTACACCAGCTATCAATAACTTGCATAGGGAAACCTTATTTGCACCTGCATGCTCACACGCACACATAGGTGTGGGGAAATTGGTGTGTACAGACATAATCTTGAGCTGAGGTTATCGTCAATAGATAGTTGGTACCAGGAGCTTACCAGAAATATTAGTGTTATGTTCATTAATCCATGTTTGTGTGGGGTGAATGTGTAGTTCTTAGTTCATATTACTAGATCTGTTTTGTTAAAGTTGTTCTGTTCTATTATTTTTTTTGTTTGCTTTTTTTCCCCCACTTCTCTGCCATCCAACAGAGATGGAGAGCTGGGATGTTTTCTTGTGTTCTTTGATTGCCTCCCTATCTTGTATCATCAGTTCACATTTCTACCTGTCCTGTTTCTCTTCTTCATCTTCTTTCTTTCTTCCTTCTTATCTCAATTGCTGAAAATGTGAACCTTTTGGTGACATATTTTTTTCAATTCCTCAAAAAACAAAGTATTGGGTCTTTTTCTGAGTTTTTGATATCTAAACACATTCCTTAAACCACGCAAATGTGAGAGTTTGCATATAATGGTCCCTTTATATCTAATCTTCCATTTAAACTCATGAGGGCAACATTTCTCCTTTGCTCATCTTTCTTGGCTGCCCTCTTAGTTTTACCTTAAGAAAAACAGACAGTCATCAGGCTGATATTTAGACCATCCTTCATAAAGCTGATTGGTCATGCTGCATCACAATGATTGGATTTTAATTGATTAGTTTCAAGGTAATTGACAGATAGGCACAAGCGTAATGAAAATTAAAAGGTTTATAGTCAGTCAAATGCTGGTGAATGAGACGTTGGGGGAACCCTAACTCATCCATCTAGGCTTTTTTTGTTTGTTTTGTTGCCTGACGGGGGAACGGAGGTGGGTTATGTGAAGCAGACCAATCATTTCACCAGTAAAATCTTTTAGCTCTTCCTCAGGGATCCTAAAGCCGGATGAGATATCTTGACACTCTATATGCCTCTTGAGATCTAATCCATAAGGAAAGGGAGAGAAAAAAATGTTGATCGAAGATAACACTGATGGAGCCTAGCAGCCACTCAAAAAGTGTGTGTCTTCCTGGCAAGAATAGGAAAATAGAATTACGCTCTTATCATTGTCATCTATGTACTTCAGAAAGTACATGTTTTCTTTGTACATCCTGAAATGACTTTAGTGTTGATTAAATATGGAGTTCACTGTGCACTATTACTGCTTGATGCATCCCAGGGTACATACAGACAACACAGGGGGTGAATAAATTAATGAAGGACCTCTCCCATTATTTTTCCCTTATCATTGACGCTAAAGTCAAACTTTATTTTTTTTCAAACTTTTTGTTGTTTATAATGTGGCACAGAGTTCTTCTCATATTGTCTAAAATGCATCCATCCATCCATCCATCCATCCATATTGAATCCATCTTTTTCTATCATCCAGTTCGGCTCAAAAAGGACAAAAATCTGGAATGTTGAGATGGGAAAAATGTAGAAAACGAGACAGAAATGAGATTGCCATCAGTGATCTCGTTGTTACCAACATTTGATTCAAACAAACTTTCCACCTTATTTCCATGGATCCCTGTCAAAAATACCTTAAAGGATGGAAGACTTTGTATCTGGGCTGCTGCCAAAGCTTAATGATTTCTCATCAGGGACATGTTCATTAAGAGATTAAAGTATCCAGAAATCTGTCACTGTGAGCAGAGGATTTGATTCACAAACACTCAGCCAAGCCAGCCAGTGCAGTTTATTCAGCAGGCTGTCTGATAAATAAAGATTTGATCTCTTGGCGGTCATTAAAGGGATCACCATGTGCATGCATTGGGAGTATGGGGAGGGAAAAGAGCACTGGTCTCTGTAGCACAGCAGGGGACATGCAGCAAAGGGCACAGTCTGCTCACAGCATGCACACTAGTCTGTGCTGGAGAGTGTGTATGTGTAAATGGATGCTGCTTTGATCTTTCTACAGCATAGGTTTTGTTCAAAGCTTTCTGTAAACCCTGTTCTAATGGGAAATGCATTAGAAGAAAAAAACAGAGTTGGATTTCAAACAGACATCACAACCTTTATCAAAATGCTCTTGATGTTTGCAGTAATACGCATAAATGTTTATGTCATTTTTACTATATCACTGAGGTGGTACCTTTCACTTGAAGATAAAATATATGTATTGTAGATCCTTTTGGACACATCAGACGAACATGTTTCTAACGCTGTTTTTGGTTTCTTATCTTGCTTTTTAAATGTTTTTAATGCAAAGAAACTAAGCACTGTGTATTGGAGAAAAAATGAAAATCATAAATATAAATCTTAAGTTTGCCATCATCTCATGTTTAATGAATCTTTTACCACACTGAATATTATAGTAAAATGGATTTGATTTGCAGTAATCTATTCATCTTTTATGAGTGCTTCCACATGCTAGAAAATAGGCCAAAACTCTGCCAATTGAACAGATTTAGATATAAATTCAGCCTGCAGAGGCAAGTGAACATTTGTCAGTGGAGACTATTTACATGGTGCAGTATAAGATTATTCAATTAAATCAAATTAAATTCAAAGATACTTTATTGATGCCCAAGGGCAAATTCAGTTTACAGTACAAACTGTCTAAGATCATTACAAACAACAAACAAAACAAACAGATCCAGGTGATGCTCGATTGTGTTTTGATTCTATTCTCAGACTCACAACACAGTTAACTGAAAAAAAGACACCTAAACATTGAAGCACATATTCATACATTCACAATGATACATAAGGAAAGTTTGGTGGGTTCAGGAACTCCGATCCACACTCGGCGTGCAGGACTTAAGCGCACAGCCATCCTGCTTCCTGGAGTGGGCAGGAGAACTTGAGAGACTTTGTCCAAGCGTCCAGCATGTAGCCCGCCGGATACGTCTCTGCAGGACACCCCGGTTACCCCTTACCGGTGCTTCGTAGAGTTGAATAGATATTATCAATAGCATTCAGAGACCAGCTGACCATTTCAATCTTTCGCTTATTCAGTTTTGGTTTGGAGAAAATTGCAAAAAGACACTCCAGATAGAAGCACAGGAGGAGGAGGGAGGGAAAAAAGTGTCGTCCTCGCTGAGACCCGGAAGAGCCGGAAGAAGAATAATGTCATCATTTGATTATTGCTTCAACCTTTGGAAGGCAAGGGCATACATTATTTGAAGACTCCAACAACACTTGATGGTTGTGGTACTGTAGCAAAGAGAATATCTTTCTTCTCTCTTTTCCTTTTTTTCTGCTCCACATTCTATCAAATATGCACAGTATTTAAACCTCTGTCCAGCTGCTGCATGTCCACGGCTACTCACCTATGTTTCTGTTAGCAACTTAGCACCACACACTTGGCTCAAACTTCTGGAGCTAACTTTATCGTCTTCCCCTTGGAAGAGCTAATCTTGGCACCCCCTCAGGTTGAACCATGTGCGTTCCTTTGTTTAAAATCATCAAAGCTAGGTTTTAGCTCCCACCTACCCCCTCAACTGTGAAGAAGCAAACCACAGCACCCCTTTGTGCTGAACCACGTGTTTTTTGTTGTTGTTCAACTCACATAAACGTACACACTCCTTTCTCCCATTACATCAGAAGATGGTGGTTTTGATGTGCTTTCCTGATGTTCATTGTCTTTTCCATTCTGGTTTTTTTGGCGTTAACCGGTGTTAACTGTTTGACTTGTTTACATATTATATGTTTTCTCAGATCGGTTTAGTAGTTTAGTTTGCATGATGCTTGTAGGATAGGTGGGATTTATTGACTAAATGCTTTGATAGTAAAACTGATTTATTTTTGTTAATAAATTCTTCTATTTTCGGGGCAGTAATCGTTTGAGCTTAGTCCAGTGTATGAGTGCAATTATACCATTCTACAAGGCAAATTAATTCCTTTATAAGATAGTGAGTGTATGGTTCCTTCCTTAAAGACGGAAGATGATGCCCCAAATTATATCATAATAAACTAAAACTGCCCCGTGGCGAGTCAAGCTCATCTTGTGTGTTACAGTCTATGGTGCTACGTGCACACACAGAAGCATACTGAAAGAAACTGAGGAAGCTGAAATCCATATATCACACTTTGGAGGACCACAACGTCGAAGTGGTTTAAAGCCATAAGTTATAACCTATAAGAAGATGAGGTAGCCTAGTTCCCCCCGAAGCTACTTAGCATTGATGCTAGCGCTAGGCTCTCTTTGCTTGTTTGCTACTATACGTGCTGCTGGCTTCAGGCAGCGCTGACTCAGCGCCTTGAGCAAAAAGATCGAACTGATAGTATTCTAAGTATTCTAAGTAGTCCTTCATTCTGTCTATTACCTTCAGATAACAGCTACAGTCTACGAACCGACTGCTATAACCGACTGCTGAATATCTGCAATAAATCCATCATGCTGTGTTGAATTTGCACAAGAAGGTTAAGAGGTGAATTCAACAAGAGTTTTCTTGTAATTGCCATCGATTTTAGCTCTTATGATTTTTTCAGTTTTAAAAAGCAAGCTTTTTACTAATAAAAAATATCAATGAGTAAAAAACATTGTTTGACATAAGCTTGTTATTTGACCAGTTTTCTCTTCCCAAGGCACTTGGGAAGAGGGGTGGTCAAACTTGCCAAAGTCAATATGGTCTTTTTCTAAATCTCTTAACAAATTAAGTTGTCTCTTTATGGTACAAAAATTTTCTTAGCCTTTCTCCTTATACTTACTTTACAGAAACCTAATTAATTGTGATGGTTCATGCACTTAATTGTTATTCATAATAACCAATAATGCTATATTTCCCAGTATTAAGGATTCAGTAATACACAAATTAATATTAACTAAATTAATATTAATAATATATATTAAACTAAATATAAAAGGAGCACCACTAATAACTCACATTAAAGTAGTAGATGAAAGTACAGTTGGTATGCAAACACATGTTTCTATAGCAGCAAGATACCTAAAAGACCCATTAATAAACCAGTTTAAAGCAACAATTTACCAAACTTTTTTAGCACAAATACATATACCTCTATACCTGTAGTCTGAATCCTTATTAGGTTGATTTCAAACTACAAATGCAGTTTTCATTTATAAGCAGTCAATAGAAAAATAAAATAAAATGATTGCTATCATTCAACAGAAAGTCAATAGCTCTTAGTGAAATTGTAGCTATGCCATTGGGGCGTAATTTACTTTTTTTCAAATTGTGCTGGTCACACCTACAAACTCAGTCCCCGATTGGCACCTCGTAGCTGAAGGTCAAAGACATTTTAAGAGTTACTAGTCCGAGTAAGTTCAGAATATCTCCATAAAATTCTATTTCTAGCTACAACTGGCTGTCCATTGCAGCAAACTGTCCTTCATTGAAGGCATGCTGGGTAACTGATGGTGGAATGAGCTCATGATTAATGGTGATAATGGTTCAACCCCTGCTGTAATCAGGGTGAGCTCAGTTTCTCACAAGGCTTACAGCAGTAACACCGAAAAAGATAAAGAGTCTGCAGAGGCCAGTCCACAGGAGAGCTGCTGTCTTGTAGATAGATCGGCAGCAAGATATCAGTGGTGAGTGGATACATGTATAATTCTGAATTGATGCACGCTCTTGCTTCTCTTCTCTCTGAATTTGAATTTCCCCTGGATTTTCCTTTCACCCTGCAAACTACATTATCTCAGCTTGTCTATTTCAGAAAGCATCAGTGTGCTGAACAAAGAAAGACTTGAAGCAGTTTGTGTTGACTGAAATGCATTCATTTCCCACATCACCTCAAGTGCTACACCTCCGCCAGCAGTTAGTTAGTAATGTTCCACTGTGTTCATCTTCCTCTGTTCTCACCACTCTTTGGCTCCATTCTTTGCAGAGCTGGTGCCTTTCTTCCCTCGGCAGGAGATTAGTGTCCCCTCTGTGAAGTGCAGCTTGACCTCAACCCTTCTTCATTCTTTCCCCACATTTTCTCCACCGGTCCCCTCATCACCATTTGATGTAAATGCAAATGATTCATCCTCCTCCTCCTCTGATACAGTACCAGTGGGGGTCGGTGGTATATGTGTGTGTGTTTGGGGGGGAGGTCGTCCTTTCATACAGTGGTACTTTTGTGTGACAAGTCAAGTATCTCAGTCTGTTTCATTCAGTGCGAATTCTTATTTCTTATGTATATACTAGGGTTTTATTTGCAATCTTCATTTTGGACATGTGATAAACCAAGAATACAAATAAGGGCTGGACGATATAGAAAAAAAGCATATCGATAAAAAATACTCATATTGATCAATATCGATAATTATCGATAAAAAAATCACATAATGTAAAAAATATATTTTTAGTGCCTCCCCAGTCATTTTGTTATTCTTCAATGAACTCATTTGAACTAATTTTAATTAAATTAATTAAAAATTTAAACACTTCTAATTATTATAATAATGATAATAATAATTATTTATTATTATTATACTTTTATTTCCTATCATAAGGAAAATACACACCGGTTTTTGGTATGAACCGGTATACTGCACAGGCCTAGTACACGGTACACCACGTGTAGCATGGACTAGGGCTGCAGCGGTTCGTCAAGTAAAAAAAAGTCTGCCTCGAAGCCTCGTTAAATTCCTATGACGCGCACTATACGCGCAGAGATCTGATTGTTCCACATGCACCGTTGTTTTGGATGAACCTGTGCAAAGCACAACAGTAGCGCGTGATACAGTTTGAATTAGGTTGGCGCGATGGCTGAGAATAAAGATGCCTGTAAACGGCAGAAAATGTCTCAAGTTTGGGATCGTTACATTCTAAAAAAAGAAGAGAACAAAGTATAGTGTATTTACTGCAAAGTAACACCGCAGTACGAGCTCAATGATCCAGCCTCAGAAAACATCCACAAACATTTTCACCAAGCGTCGCTGAAATAAGGTAATGTAACCTAAACCTGTATACATTGATGTTCGCTAATTTTAATACTGTATTTGTAGCGATGTCATGATGCTGTTTGACTAGATATATTTCACGTTCGATATTCAATTCAATTCAATTCAATTCAGTTTATTTATATAGCGCCATTTCACAACAGATGTCATCTCAAGGCACTTTACAAAAAGAGTTATTACAATACAATGTTTAGTGTAGAAATTACAGAACCACAGAAGATTGCGTCGTGGAATTCTCAGCAATCCCTCATACTGAGCAAGCATGCAGCGACAGTGGGAAGGAAAAACTCCCTTTTAACAGGAAGAAACCTCCGGCAGAACCAGGCTCAGCACAAGCGGTTATCTGCCGCGACCGTCTGTGGCTTGGAGAATACATAACAGAGACACAGAAAGAGCAATAGAACTGATGCAGAAGTTTGTTGCAGGACGTGGAGAATTTTCCGTCACTGCAATGCCATCTTAGTCAGGGTCGTCAAGCAGGGCTAATCCGGAGCACCTACTATAATAGAAAACAGGTTAGTGCTTGAATTGACAGCACATCATGCAGTTGGGGAGAAGTAGGAGAGAAAGTAGGAACAGACCCTAATAATGTCCTCCAACAGCCTAGCCTAAAGCAGCATAGCTACTAACATTAACCTGTCTCCTAGCTACTAGGAGACCTGGCTACCAACACTCTGTCTGAGTCCTCCTGACCCGTGGACGGTGTAGGGCCGGTAACGGCCCCCGTCATGCCGGGGTCTTCTCGGAGTCGGGTTGTTTGAGAATGCAGCCCAAAGTGGGTGGTAAACTCCATCTAAGGCTAAATACCGGCACGAGACCGATAGTCGACAACTATCTTAAGGAAAAATAGACAGAACTGAGAGGACAGAGTTGAAGAGGGCGAGAAACGTTTAAGAGATAAACGGGTGGGGTCCGCACAGTCTGCCCGGGGGATTCAACCCGGCAGGTAATGGGCGGCCGCACTGTGCGGGAGGATCCCCTTGAGGGACCTCTCTCCGGCGCTGGCTGGCCCCTGTGGGGCGCATTTCTTCCGCGGCGGCAAGTCAC
The DNA here is from genome assembly GCA_028564705.1 of Apricaphanius iberus. Lineage (NCBI taxonomy): Eukaryota > Metazoa > Chordata > Actinopteri > Cyprinodontiformes > Aphaniidae > Apricaphanius > Apricaphanius iberus. The sequence goes on from JAPXFQ010002813.1 coordinate 171,639, forward strand.
ATTCAATCCCATCAGAGCTTTGTCCACATGTAGCCGGGTATCTCACAAAACAGAGATATTTTTCGACAGCTTGGCCTGTCATTCTGTCATAAACGCAGATTTTTGGCACAAAAACCAATCTTTAAAAAAAACTCTGGCAAAAGTGGAGAACTGCGTTTTCTCTGTTTTCAGTATTTGCGTGTGGATGGATGAGAACAGTAACGTCACTATCTGTGACAGAAAATGCTCCAACATTTAAAACCAACAAGCTTAATGCTGCACTGCGACCAAAGTAATAAAATAAGAAAAACTTTCTCACTCTCTCCTGACACAGAGACTCCTGTGTGTTTTAGAATGATTAATGAGTGACCATTAGCAGCGGCGTAACCAGGGGGTGAATAAAGAGGGGCTAAAAGGGCCCGGGGTAGGTCTGGGACTGTAGCACTGAAATAAAGGCAGAGATGTTCTTCTACTAGGCACCCAATCTGAGCTGGTCACATCAAGAGTTTTCAACTGTTAAAATTACATGTAAAGTCATTTTATTTTGAAAAGTTTATGTGACAATGTCGTCTCAAACTCTGCTTGCTTTTCAAACAATTTAAGTGATTGGTGAAAAATAAAAATCACTAAAACATTGCAACTTTTCTCAAAAAAGTGGATGGACGGTTTAGTTTATTAACTTATATTATTGCAGTTGACTGTTATTTTGTCAAATACATAAATAAATAATGTAAATGGGCTTAATTTTGGAGCCAAATGTTGGAGTTGGGGTTCTCTGTTTATTTAAGAGATAAAAGGCAAATGCTTGATCATTTTACAGCCACAAAATTTTCGTTACGCATGATTTGTTTTGGTTGTTAAATATGATATTTTCTTCACGTTTTTAATCGATTATTTGAATCGATAAAGTGCTAAAGAAGAACAAAAAGAATCAATAGCTGCAGCCCTAGCGTAGACACATGTATAGTTTCACATGGGTTTCAAATATTTTTTGCATGTAATACCACATTGTTTTCCAATTTAGCTTACAAGTTATCCGATGGGTTTAACAGTTTTATTACAATGCAGTATTCCAAATTCACACAGATCAATACCTTTCATATTTGATTACATGTGATGTTTCCCAATGATATCATGTGTTACTTCTGTTAGGGAAGTGAGGCTAATTACCATCAGGGGTCCTTTTTCTGTAATATTAAATGCCAATGAAATACTTTGTAATTTGTTACAGTAATGTGATAATATGAAAAGATTAAAAATATGCAAGTACTTTTGCAAGGCACTGTACATATAGTATTAAGCTTAGAAATATTGCTCAACAGTTAGCGAATCTGGCAAAACAGTACTTGTCATTCTAATCTCTTCTCATTTTCCCCATCGCATACCCCTGTCCCCTTGCCCCTCCCCACATATTCCTCCTCTCTGGACAGCCGGTATTCAGTCTCTTATCTGCGGGATCAGCCAAGCACAGCCACTTTTAGTCCGCTGACAGGCAGGAACTAGCTGACAGAAATGGAAGCAGCACAGAGGAAAATAGATATTAAAGATGAAGGTTTCTAAGCAAACAGGTTACACATGGAGAGTGAGAAGCAATAACTAATGGCAGAAAAAAAGAGAAAAATAGATGAGGTGTTGTTTTAACCTAAGAAAACCACCTCCTGATAAGAATTTGTATCCCAATCGCAGCATCATGGGCACTCTGTCTTTTGCTTGCCATAGCATATCTCTAGTGCCATCTTTAAATAACAACAGGCTGAGATTTATGCTCGACTTTCAGAGAACCTTGCAGCACCGGCGTCTTTCTAATTTTTCCAAGTTCAGTTCAAACAGTTAGATCACACACAAGGTAATTAAATATAAGCTTCTTTGACAGTAAGATCACGTTGCATCTAATCAGCAGGAAGCTGACAATCCTTGCCCAGCCTACTTCATCTCCTCTAAGGTAAATATAATTTTGTTTTATGTGCTGGGGCTGCCCATGTAGGCAACTACAGTGTAATTATAGTGGTAGTGCTGTGAAGAGAAGTTAGCTGTGCAAAGAATGATAGGTATTTTATTGCTTGTCATTGAATGTTCTGTGTATGATAATTATTAAGAATTAAATATATCAAATGAAATGGATAAATAAGTTCTAAAGAGCCGATAAAGCAACCGACAGAGATCAGTTGTTTGATTAAACAACTCTTTAGGGGGTGAAATTTTGAAGGACACCTGAATACGTAATTGGTGTTCAGTAAAGATCTGTTAAGATCTACTTATATTGAGTTTAATTGTCTGAATTTTCTTTAAGTCTTATTTAATAACCTAAGGCATAATTATACTGCTTAAATTTTAAGCCAACATGAGTAACTTTCACCCAAGCTGAGCCTCCCCAGGGATCCGTATGAGGGGTGATGTGGATCTTGCATGGATTAACGCCTACAGAATATGAAGTGGATGACAATGTGTGCATGGTATCTGGTTGCGAATGAATTCAGTTGTGTGCCTTTAAATGAAGAAGTATTATGTTGTATATATGGGTATTGTGCTGCTCTTGAGGCTGTATGCATTGGGAGAAAATCTGTGTATCTGTGCATATGTAACACTCGATTTGTAATGTGAGTAAACCTTCTTTGTGACGCTTTTGGGTACATGTATGTGTAAAGCACAAATTGTAAAATGTAAAATAATATTTTCTGCATAACCTTGGGAAGTATAAATGTTTGTTCAAATACACAGAGCAAATACACAAACATTAAAAATCCACATTCAGATATTCTACCTGCAGCCTCACAAATGTGATAATTGTGAAATCAAATAGTCTCTTACCCATAGAAATCATTTAATACGTATGCACAAATCAGCTCATACGCACGTAAAAAAAAATAATCAGAGAGCAGTTGCAATGATGCACGATTGGTTTTAGACCTGTTTCAAGCTTTCCGTGCAGCCTCTCTAATTCATACACACATGGTGCGATAAAATGCTGGTGGAAAGGTAGCTAAGTTGAATTTTCTTCATATTTTCGGATTTTCATTCTCTAATATTTGTGCAGAAGTGGCAGAGACATTTTTTCTGTGGAAAAAATTAAAATGTACAATTTTATCTTAAAATTATATTGTCGGTAATGCCGTTAGGATAGGTTCTATGTATCAAAGTACACTTAATTTTATTTTTTCCTGAACTGCTGTTGTTTTGAAGTATTTCAAAAGTCCTTAGTTTGGATTTATTTTATATTCACTTATTTCTTTCTTTTGTATCATCTCATGTAAAATGTATCTAATCAATAGTAAATTAATAAAATTATCTGAAAATGTATAGATTAAATCTCATGAAAAATAAACACACAGACACACAAAAAAAATGGAAAGAAACATCTAGATAACTTTCTCTGGGGTTAGGTACTACAGCTGCCCAAGAACACCTGAAATCGTTGAATGCTTAATTCCAGGTCGTAGCACCAAATTCTGGACCCTATACACTCTCAATGTCAGCGGGCCCCATTAGGCACATAAGAAAAAGAGTGGCATTTGTTTTTAAATGAAAAAGTATCGAGTTGATTTTATGAAACGATTAGATCTGAATGTATTGATGAGTATTTCTGTCATTCACCACATGAACTGATGCATTTGGCAAACTTTTTCGGATATGCTTACACATTAAGCTACATCTCATCTCATGGTTATTAGTTGGGGCCTGCTCAATGCAATGCAAGGAGAGCAGTGCAATTGCATGGGCAGGTTACTTTTGAAAATTTTCGGAAATGAATGCGTACCGTAGCATGCACCCCCACAATATATATATCAAATCGTCCGGCTCGATCACGTAATGTGTGCTATTACTTTTATTGGTGATTGGAGTTACCAAGGCAATGTAATTAGCCAAAAAACATGCCCAAATATCCCATAGGAAATGAATGGAGCCAGGAGTAAAAAATCATGAAAACACACTATTTTTGAGGATTTACTGTGTCACCATACAATTACCTAGCTACCCCACAGAAAATTATGGTTGTAGCTACATCCCTGCTGTGTTCAGCAGTGAAGACCGAATGTCAATAGCTGTTACGGTTTTTCCACAATTTGACTTTGTCCGACCCAAAGTTTGCCCCAAATCGCCATTTCGAGAGTGGAGCAGCTCATTGAGCAGTGTGCAGCGATGTCATTTTAGAACCTGATGGTAATTTAATAACTCGCCGGCACGGTCACATCTTCAACACTAGTGACATGAGCTTTGGTCATAAAATAGACTGAACACTTCTGATTCACAAAATGTTTTCGACATGTCCCTATGTCTCACGGTTTTCTCTCAGCAAGCTCCAGAGCGCTAAGAGTGGATTCTGAAGGGATTTATCCTATACTTTAACATTGAGCCTGCTCAGGATTTTCTGAAACCAAGAGATGTTCTTAGACTACGTCCACACTAAGCCGATAAGGTTATACGGGGAGTTAGACGCCTAATGTTATCCACTCAACACGAGCATTTATGCCCCGTTTAAGGTCAGTTTAAGTTCCCATGATTGCACAATCCCATACCGACCTTTGCAAATACTGGGCATGCGCGAAAAGACGAACGGAACACGTGTATAATCTATGTGACGCCAGCGCCTACATAATATATACAAGAAGCTCCACAGCACAGTACATAGCTGCTTGTCCCGTTAACAGAAGAGAACAATAGCTGCTCAGAAGAAGAGAGAGTTTTTGGTGTGGACAGACGACGAGATCGATTTATTACTCTTCGCTGTTGTCTTTGTCTGTAGTGTCGTATTGTTATTGACGCAGCATTCATTGACGCCACTTCATTTCATTATCCGGGGAAGCTGTCCACACTAGGTCGTTTAGCCGTTGAATTAAGATTTACACGGCTCTCTTACCCGGCTAATAGTTAACCGGCCACAGACCTTAAACGATGCCGGGTTAGTGTGGAGGATGGGGGGGTGTAGACTAAATAATTATACGTTTAAGGCATTACCCGGCTTAGTGTGGACGTGGCCTTAGTCATCTCTGTCTCGTTTGTTCTCGGACGGTGATTAAGGTAGAGAGTTGTGCTGTGAGAAAGCTGGAATAGAAGATGTAAATTGACTAAGAATAAGTACACACCAAAAGCGAATTAAGCAAGCAGAGAGTCAGGTTTACATGTTATGTCAATGGAGGAGCGCGATGACGTGCAGCAGGGGGTACCGGTTCAAGTCAGAAGCAGATTTGCATTGCGAAAAAGCTTTCCTGCCTGATCTGCACTGAGGATTTGTGCAAATGAGGTGTTTGTGGCGTGTGAAAATATCTGTTCAAGTTGAAAAAGACTGAACTTCAGCTTCAATTCGCGCCGCGTCAACCAATCAGGAGCCTGGTGACGTGATGCTCTGACCTAGTTCACAGGGGGCAGGTCCAGCCACAGCCATTCATTCTTCATTCAACATGGAGGAGAGACTGATAAACCACCCGGAGCTATACGACACGGGTTATTGTTTGTACAGAGACAGGCCTAAAAATGACCTAGCTTGGAAAAAGATAAGTGAGGAGATTGGGCAACCTGGTAAGTTGTCATTTCACTTTTGAAAGTTTTGACCAAACCAGCGCAAAAGGCAGCAAGCCCGCCTACTGTCCTACTATTTTACTATTAATTTCCCGCTGATGTTCAAAGACTACAGCAAAAAAAAGTGGATTAGCCTCAGGGACACCTACTGCAAGGAGAGGCGGAAGGAGAGGCAGAGTGGTTCAGCTGCATGTTCGCGAAGGAGCTGGAAGTTTTCCGCTGTCATGGGGTTTCTCGACCCCTTCCTCATCCCGCGGGAGGCCAGCAGCAACATGGAGAGTATGCAGACCGCGGAGAACATCCTCCCCAAGGGCCAGGGACAGCCTGGAGAAGCAGGGGGAGTCCCAGACAGAAGGTATGTTTACAATGATTTAACGTAGGCAGTTATACAGGCACATATGTTATTGTTTACTAATAAACAGTATGCAGTGGTCCCACTATAACGTGGTTCGCCCTTCATGGCCTCGCTTTTCCGCAGATTTTTTTATTGCACAGTACAATTTTAATATGCATCGCATGCCTGATGCACTGGACTGTGAAGACTGCCTCCTTACAATCCATTGCTTCCAACTACAGTGCACTATTGGAATTTCTGGAGGACTTGAGTTAAAACGACAAAGGTGATGCAGGACCTAAAGCCAGTGGCATCTCTGTGCGCCTGCACAAATTTGGCCCTTTTTTACCTTGAAAATAATGCTGACATTTTTCTCCCGCATGGAAATGGTCAATTCTGCACTCCAAAAGAGTCAGCTGGATCTACACAAAGAAAGAAAAAGGATCAACACACTCGGAGGATATGAAGGCATTCAAACACATCAGGGTGTTGAGGATTTTGTGACTAGAAAAAGGGATTTAAAAAACATTGCAATATTTTACAGTGATGATTCGGATGAAAGCAGACTCACAGTGCATCGAGACATGCTCATGGATTTGGCAAAACAACAGGGAGTTCAGCTAAACACTTTCCAGAATGTTGTGGACTTTTTAGAAGGCGATCAGGGCTAAATTTAGAAGTTTTAGGTCAAATAATGCCTTATTACAGGTGGCAAATCTCCTGTCCTCATTGACTTCCATTGTATGTATAATGGTGATTGTGATTGGATATAAACTTCTCCTGAAGGACTCCAAGTGTCTTGTGACTCGTGTGACTCCAAACTTGTCTTGCTGATATATGGATATAATATTTGCTAAAACAAAAGCTGCAGGTTAAAATAAATCCTGAAATTTCCCTTTTATAATGTCATTGCGTCACACTGACGTGAAACATCATCACTAATGAGGCAGTTTTCATTTTCTCCTCCAACAGTCAATCCAAATAAAACCAGTCTGCAATTAAACTTGTGTGCTCAGACACGTCAAAACAAAAACATCCATAGAACAGAAAAAGGCAGCCTCAGAAGGTCAAGAAAAAAAAAGAACTGATAGGTAGCTTCATAATATTCAACTTAATAACTGTATGTTTTAATACAACCCCAAATCAGAAAAAGTTGGGAGAATATGTTAAATTCAAACTGAAAACAGTACTTTGTTAAACCATCTTTGACCTGTATTACATTTTAAACGATACAACAGCCAAATATTTAATGTGTTTAATGAACAGTAAAGCATTTACCACTTTGTAATGTTGCCATTCCTTTTCAAAACACATAAAAGATGTCTAGGAACTGAAGAAACAAAGTGATGAAGTGTTTCAGGTGTAATTTTGTCTCGTTTTTCCTGCAAACAAGTCTTAAGATTAGCAACAGTATGGGGTCTTCATTGTCGCATTATTCATTTTAATATGCGCCACACATTTTCTATTGGAGACAGGTCGAGACTGCAGGAAGGCCATTCAAGTACTCGTACCCTCTTTCTCCCCAGTCAGGACTTTATGTGTGAAATTTGAGGTTTTACATTGTCTTGTTGAAATATGCATGGTGCGTTTCTGGAAAAGATGTCATGTTGAAGGCACCATATTGTGTTCCAAAATCTCAATGTACATTACAGCATTAATGGTGCCATTTATCCAAAAACACAATTTTGAAATAATCAAAATACTCAGAATATTAAGCAGTATTGTAACAAATGTACATCTTTATCCTAAATGTGTTACATAACAACCAAATATGTAAGGCACCTAATGGTCTGTAGAACTGTAGATACTGAAATTATTATAGGTTATGCATCCACTGTCTTACGCAATGCTCTATTTTTTTTTTTGGGGGGGGGGGGGGTTGCTGCACCGTATGCCTCTGGCTATTAAAAGGTTAACAAATCTATATTTAAATTCCACTCTCTTTTTATTATCAGTTGTGTCACTACCAGATACAGTGATTGGCAAAAAATAAGTATTCTTCTCTCTCATTCTCATTGACTGCTCCTGGTTCAAATGTTGCATTAGCATAATTTAGCACAGAAAATGTGTCAGTCATGGGGAAAAAGTTTATCTTTTGAAAGGTTATCTGGATTTTTTGTTAAACACACACACACACACATGTTGGGTTTCTATGTCTTGTGGGGACTTCTCATTGACATAATGTTTTCCGTAGCGCCTTACCCTAACCTTAACCATCAAAAATTAATGCCTAACCCTAACCCTTACCCCAACCTAACCATAACCTAAGTGTAACCCTGACACTAAAACCAAATTTTAAGCCTCAAAAATTGCTTCAAACTTGTGGGGACCAAAATCCCGGTCCCCACAAGTTTGAAGCAATTTTTGGTCGGTCCCCACTTGGATAGTAAACTTCCAATTTTTGGTCCCCACAAAGATAGTAATACCAGGTCCACACACACACACACACACACACACACACAAGCACATACTTTGTAAAAGAAACTGATTGGAAGACCTTGTAAAAGTTTTTTTTTTTTTTTATGCAGTAACATTACTGGTGGAGGACCTCGGCAACACTGTTTTATGAGTAGATGGTATCACTTTGCAGGTGTTTTGACCTACATTGTATTCTGATGGGGTTGATTATCAGTAGCAAAAATTAAGTGATTATGTTAAAAAAAATCCAGTTTCTGCCCTTGTCTTTTCTGACTTGGGCTTTTTAAATTACTTTTTAAACTACTTTGAAGGCACTTTTTTTTTTACACTACAGCTAGATGTCTTGTGTGGTAAGTCTTTACCAGCTTTGCACATAGAGAGAGACACATTTTAGAGTATTGCTATTGTGGAAAATATAGCTCATTCTTAAGCAAAGATGTGACTGAGACTCCATCAGATATTTTAGATATGTAATACATCATATTGATCAATATGGAGGTGTCAAGTTTATTAGAAGAACTCAAATGCAGACAGCTATGTAGAATGAAGCAGATTTTTTTTTTTTTTTTTTTTTATTAACAAAGAAACTTACAAAGTGAACCTGGAGTACATGGAAGACCAGAAACATTGATGAGGAACCAGCAAGGAACTAAATAAACCGGATAGCATAAATATATTTAGAAGGGCTTAGAAATGGCACAGAAATTTAAAAACTGATAAATAACAAGTAGATGCAGGTGAGAAAGTGAGCACAGGAAGACAGAAGATGAATAGCAGTCGGCAGGGAAGCAGAATGACAAGGAGAAAAACAGAGAAGGAAGTGGACTGGTGCATTTCTCTGCTTTACCTGGTTTTCAATTCTGTTGGGTATTTTTGGATCAGTTACACCTATGCTACTTGTTGGCTATTCCTGTCAAAGTTTCTTTATGCTTCACTGTTCGGCAGCTGGATCATTGTATTCAGTTTTTGTTTCTCTGCCATCTCCTTGTTGTGCAAACTAGCTCACTGTGTATTTGTGTTTTGTATTTTAGCTTCCTCTTCTCTTTTTTTTTTTACAATTATTTAAATTCCACCTTACTCTGTGATGAAATTCTCTGCTGTTATTGCTCAGTTGCTACCTGAAGACTGACTTGTTGCTGACTTGGCCTTGACACGCCGCAATCTGTGAACTGCTTAATGCACATGTAAAATGCAAGCATGGTGACTTTGTGGGTAGATTTTTCATGCTAAAGCTTGCAAACACATTTTTACAGCCTTGAATCAGCTGTTGTCATAGAATGTTTCTCTGAATTACAAAATAGTGATAAAAAACTGGTTCCAGTCTCGATTGACTTGATCAGGTCATAGCAGGAGAAACAACCTGAAATAATTGGACCAGTTTTCCATCCATGTAGTGAAGTGTAGCAAACCCAGAGATTGGCTCTCATGTAAAATGGCTTTGTCTGTATTTATGTTGACTACAGCAAGCTTAACTAGAGAAAACAGCCATGAAAAATAAATGAGTGTGTTTTTATTTCTTTCCACTCACTTTGATTCCTTATCCATGTGGTCTAATCATGCATATCTTCATTTATCTTTTAATAATGATATCACACAATGAAACTGTCTTTGCTGCGGACAAAAGCTTGAGAAGGTAATGTAAATTTCAAGGCGAGTCGATTCCATATTGAATATCTCTCACACCTGGACCCACTCTTGCATTAATATTTATAAAATAACCTCTTTTTTACTGAGCATACACCTATATTTTTAACCATTTTTGCTTTTAGATGTCTTTGGACTCTTTGGAGTCATGATGCTATATTTGGAATGTTGAATTCAGTTATAATTAGATAATACAATACCCAACCAAATACTGAGGATGGCAAAATTTCCATCTTTAAATTTAAGGAGAAATATATAGGTTTATTTTTTTTATTTAAAAGAAATCAGATTTCGTCTAATCTACAAGCCCTGTAAAAAAGTTCCTCCTACTTTAATACATATTTTTCTTATTTTTGATAATTGGCAAGGTTTTCTTAGACCGCCTTCAGGAAATTTGGCCTTTGTATGTATTGAAGAGCAAATGGTTTTATTACATTTGTGCCATATTATCTGAATCAAGTTTAAATACAGCCTTTGACTATAATATACTTCATAGACTTCATTTTCAGAGTTTTGAGCCATTCAGATGTATGGATGTAACAGGACGTGGCATTTCATGAATGGAGGACCCAAAAACAGAGGCATGATGAGTTTTTAATAAACTAATTTTTTAATAAAAATTCCAGGGAACTCACATGAAAAGATGAATGTAACTTGTTGAGGCAGTGCATAACAGATGTTAACAACAACAAAGTATGTTGATGTTAGAATTAATCAATAGGGGTATCAAAATCTCTATTTTTTATTGAAATCAATCAAAATGACGTCAATTTCACACATCAAAATCCAAAAGAGGATCGACATCAGCTCCCCCCAGGTTTACATAGTGTAGGGTGACTAGCATCCTAGATGGACTCAGTGGTGTGACCCATCACATAAAAAGATTATAAAAATTTATTAAAATCATTGATTTCATTATGGTGTTTTGAGTATTTTTGTTTTGTTTACAATCTATAAAATCTACATGGTAAAAGCTAAAATAAATGTGCTACAAACATGTTAAAAGAATAAACTAATAAGGAAAAAAAAAAAGCCTAAATAGTACAAAAATGTGTATAAAAAGGTATTCCAGAGTTAACAACAAGATGAACAGCTTTGCCGTGATGAGGAGCTTGCTAACCTCGTGTTGAGATTTCGAGTAAGTTCGTGAAACTAGCTTGTGTAAGGTTTGGTAAAACATGACATTAATCAGTATTTTATTTTAAAAGCTTGAAGTAAAGCTAGTGTGGAGACGGTGTTAGATGTAGATGCCGAGCAGAGGACTGACGACAGTTTCCCTGCCTATTCTGAGTGTGTTGCACCGGTTAGTTCATATTGACCTTGTGGGCCATTAGCCGCTATCCTAGCTTTTACTATTTACTATTGGGATATGCTAAAACTGTTTGCATGTGACTCCAAGTTTTGTAGCCAAATAAAACGGGTAAATTATACATTTACTCAGGGAAAAAGGGGTTGATGGGTAACAGAGTTTTGTATTTTTCATTGTGTATGTAATTTTTTTTTCCTTTTTGTTATTCCTGTATTGTATTTTATTCCTTAAATGTGTGATTTTCTTGTGTTAACTGGATGATACTAATTCATTTGGTTTCATGACAAATACGGATAAGCTCAAATTAAATTAATATGTTTTACAACAGAACTGGATGTGAAATATGAGCATAATCACACTTGAGCTTTATTCTCTGACAGGTTTCAGTCTTATGGCTTTATAGAAAGTGTGAATGTAATTTATTTCTAACCTCATCCATAGGTTTTATTTTTATTTGGTATGCAAAGAGCACACATTTTACTTTATATTTTGTAAGTGGTATATGTTGTATGTGCTAAAGTTCAATACAGCTTATCTCAAACTGTATTATCTTTGTGTTTGTTGTAGTTACTCATTTTCCAGACTACAGCTAAGCCGTAGTTAAACAATGGCGAGTGCAGATAAAGAATACGACGCAGCGGGAAGCTACTACTGCTACTCTCTAATAACCAGTGTGGAAATATTATAGGTCTAGATGCTTTATATTGAAAGGACAGTTTATATAATATGGTCTTTTGGCAATGTTGAGCACAAGGGTGTGTAGAGAATCACAAAACAGACAGCTGTATTTGTTTACATGCGTCCATTCATGCATACATCTCTCCATTGGCTGTGCATTCAATTTATGAACTATGTTGAGATCCTGCTTTTTGTTTTAAAATCTCTGACTGGCCTGGCCGTGTCAAAACTGACAGAGCTACTCCATTCATATTACCCCTCCTATGCTCTGAGATCCAATCATTAGCGGCTCCTGTTTGTCCCTAAGGCACATTACAAGTGTGGAGGTGAGAGTCCATTCTCGGTCAGTGGCCCGAAGCTCTGGAATTCACTTCCTCTCCAGATTAGGCATGCCTCCTCTCTTAGTGAAAACCCAGGCTTTTAATTGCTAATATCACTTCCAACCAGCCTTCCTTTTATTTATTCATTGCTTAGCATACTTTAGGTGATTTCATTTTCTTTATTTATTTCTGTTTTTCTCTAACTGTGTCTTTGTATACATTTCAACTGGTCTATCTTGTTGGTGGCTTGAATTCTGCTGATTGTTTTAAACCTGTTTGTTTTACCTATTTTTTTTCTTTCTAATTTTTTATTGCTTTCTGTCTCTTTGTTACTGTACAACACTTAGGTCAGTTGTAATTCTTAGTCAGATTTTTTTTTCAATGTCAGTTTCAGACATTGGTCTATAAATACACTGGTATGGTATGGTATCAACAATAGCGGAGACAGGCGGTACACTGACCTTTCTCTTATCAACTACAGATGTGCACGTAGGTGTGTGCATGTCCGATACAAGCACTCAGAGATGCAACACTACACAATTATGATGCACATGTGCTGCTACGCAGTACTATTAGCACATTAGTGAATATTTATCCAGTTTTACAGATGAGGACTGCTGAACTGGAATCACCAACTGTCTGCCTTTCATTATCGTATTCACATTAACCTGGATGACCTGAAATGATTACGGCTCAGTGCTACAGATAAAAAATGATTGATTAAAAGCAACTATTGAATGTGAGGGCAAGGACATCAGTTTGTTTTTAAAAGTAATGGGGACAATAACCATAAACTTGAGTATGGTTTGAAGATTGCAGGGATAATTATTATTATATATTAGCATATATATAACTATTCATAGCCTAAGTATTACTCTGTTTCTGCATGTTATTCAATTAGTAACAGTTGAAAGACAAATGATTACATGTTTCGTTTATCAAATGGTAAACATTAAAAGCCACAAGTGGCACAATGATGGCAAATATATACTTGCCCCAGAATATGGGCATCAATACAATTCTTTCTCTTTGCAACCTTTGCAGTTTTTGCCTGTTCTGTGCAGAGAAACTTCCACTTTAATTTACAGTTCAGTCCTCGAATAAAACGAGTACCTGCAGCTAATCTGCTGTTTCAAGTGAACATATCTAATCTATCTGCCGTGCTAAAAATATGTGACAATGGGTTGTCCTTCATTTGCCGATGATCTGCTAAGATTGCGTGAACAATTCCACACAGGTGCAAGAAGCAGTATTCAAATAAGGACTTCACAAACAGCTAGAGAGAGGAGGAGTAATGCACATTGATTCATGATGCATCTTTGGCAAAATAAAGAGCGAAAACCACATACTTATCAAGTCTATGGCTGTTACATTGTTAATGTGTTTGGATGGAATGTTGTGAATAAGCCTATATTTCTCGTTTGTCATTAATAAACTTTATGCGTGCGGTGTACATGCGCCACTCCCTGCTCCATGCCAGTGTTCTGACTTTCTGCGTTACCTCGTTAGAATATCCTACCATAGTACGCATAGATAGCTATGTCTATCTTTCGGTGCTACCGTCATGTTTACATCCCGAAAAAGTGTTAGCTTTGATGTTAAACATAATCATTGGAAAAGATTTTTCAAGTGACATGATTGAAGTGGCAATTTAGCAGTAATGCCTAACATAGCAACAACTTATATGAAAAACAAAAACTCTTCTTTAAATCCACAGACCAAGCTACCCGTTTTATATAAGGCTAAAACTAGCATATAGACTAAAAAACCATGGTCAGAATATCCTTATCTTTTAAATATACGTTGGATTCACACACAAATGAACTGAAAACCATGATCAGAATATCCTACCTGTTAAAATAAATGTAGGTTGCACATATACGTGCTCTGAAAACCATGATCAGAATATACGACATTTTAAATACATGTGAGTAGCGTAAACATACGTACATATACAGTAGATGTGCTACAGTGATCAGAATATCCTGCCTTCTAAATTAATGTGGGTAGCACATACAGTATAAATGAACTAAAAAACATCAATTCACTTCATCCAGGGCTATATATTCAAAAAAAAAAATTTCAATTCATTTTTATTTATATAGCGCCAATTCACAACAAATTTCATCTCGAAGCACTTTACAACAAAAGTCATTTCAATACAATTATAAAAACATTCCAATCAGTTAAAATTTTTCTATGTAAGGAATCCCAGCAGATTGCGATGAGTCATCGGCATGAGGTTGTGCCCGGCTCACGCAGACTCCAACCACAGCAATTCCTTAGCAATCCCACATACTGAGCAAGCATGTAGCGACAGTGGAGAGGAAAAACTCCCCTTTAGCAGGAAGAAACCTCCCGCAGAACCTGGCTCAGTACATGTGGTCATCTGCAACGTCCGTCTGGGGTCTGAGAAGACAGAGAAGAAACAGCACGGAGGATGCTCAGTCACTTTGAGCATCATCTGGACGAATGTTCCCCATCCAGCAGGGGACTTTATAGTTGAGCAGGGTACCAGACCATGTGGAGCTTCTCTGGGGAGAAAAATACTGAGACAAAACTGGGTTAACAATCGCAATAACAGCAGAATACACACACACACACACACACATATATATATATATATATATATATATATATATATATTATATATATATATATATATATATATATATATTAGGGATGGGAATCTTTTACCATCTAACGATTCAATTCGATTCCGATTCTTGAGGTCACGATTCGATTCAAACTCAATTTTCGATTCAAAAAGATTTTCGATTCACAACGATTAGATTTTATTTAAAATGATTTCTAATCAGGTTTCTGATCAAGATCTATGCTCATCTTCTTTGCTACACACAATGACAAAAAGAGACATTAAAGTGTATTTTTCACTTTTATTAACTTAAATTCTTAGCAAACTGCCTATATCAAAAACATTGGCTGGTTCTCAATTGCTACTCATTAGTAGCAAGCTATAAAATAAGATGGAACAAAAATAAAGTGCTTCTTCATAATAAATAAATGGTTGAAAATAGATATATTTCCCAGTAAAGTTGTAGTTTACCACAAATATCATGTAGAACAGAACATAACCAGTGAAGACAAAAAACATCTTCAGTAATTTAAAGAATAATTTGTTAAAATAAAGTGCTTCTTTCAAAATGAAAAATAGTTGCCCTTAACCTACAAGTCTCTAAAATGTTCATGACTGCCTCTTGCAACAATAGAACTGTAAACTGTGCAACTGATTATATGATTTTCAACAAATCATGAAAAAATAGACATGGACTGTGTCAAAGGTTACTGTCTATTTGCAGATGCAACATTGAGGTTCTTTTGCAGGAATATAAGCTGATCAACATGTAAAGGAGTGAGACTGCTTTGCTGTGCTGTCACTATATCTCCAGCGGTGGAGAAAACTCTCTCAGCTGCAACGCTAGTGCCAGGGATACACAAGTATCGCTTAGCCAGTCAAACTAAGAGAGGAAAAGCCTTCTGATGGGTCCTCCACCAGCTGAGTGGATTCTCTGACAGAGACAGGGGAGGGGCTTCAAGATAGTTCTTCAGTTCCTCTTCAGCTCTGGAGCTGGCAGATCTACGGACAACACTGACCTCAGTAAATGTCTTGCCCAATAGCGTGACCAGTGCAGAGGGCCTTCTTTTTGGAGCAGGGCCTTCTTCTTGCTGTGATGTCTCAGACTCAACCTCAGCCTCTTCTGACTTCACTTGTCTCTACAGAAACTATTCAACAATCATGTCAGTCATAATCAATTATGTACAAAATAGTCACACAAGTCCCTCATTTTATGGTTAACTAAAATTAAAAGGCATATATAAAACCTGCAAGATGAGTTGCCATCATTTAACTTTGATCTACATCCATTTTCAGCAAGCATAAATGTCTTACACATTTTAGAAAATATATATTACTCAAGAACAGATAATTTACCTCAAGTGCTGCGGCCTCTGCCACGACATTGGCATGGATTTCCAGCTGGTCCTCCTCAGTAGGGATTGGTACCGATATCCAGTGCCATCACGGCACCGGTTCCGACATGAACGATAGTAACCAGACCGATACGAAATTATTCAGTTGAGGTGATGTTTTTGGACTTAAATTAGTGCTAAATGCTAGCGGAAGTAGCCTAGCTCTGTTCATCTTCACAATGAGTGTTTATTTCCTGCTGTTTACATTTGAAAAATGATCAATGGTGACATTTGATTACTAAGTCTATATTAAATTTTATTTATGTGATATTTATTACAGACTACTGATATAACACTGTTAATTTTATTCATATATTAGGCTTAGTTCTGCCTCTATTTGTTATTGGAGTTCAAAACAAAAATGTAATTGATTTCTCCTATATTTAAATTTTTTAAAGAGCAACTGCATCTTTAATTTATTGATACCCTGTCAATAATTAGATCACATTTTTTATTGTTTGACAGCCCTACAAAAAATAACTAACTAAGAGGGTTTTTCGATGAAGTATGTAAGTTTTCCATTCTGGGCGAATGGGGCGACTGTGGCTCAGTGGTAGAGTAGTTGGCTTGCAATCGGAGGGTCATAGGTTGTGCTCAGTGGTAGAGTAGTTGGCTTGCAATCGGAGGGTCATAGGTTCGATTCCAGCTTCCTCCAGTCACATGTCCATGTGCCCCTGGGCAAAGCACTTAACCCCCAAATTCTACATTGTCCTACCGAGCCATGTTGGGTGTCGGTGTGTGAATGGGTGAATGCGGCTACAATGTAAAGTGCTTTGAGTGGTCAGTAAGACTAGAAAAGCGCTATATAAGTTCAGTCCATTTACCATTTACCATTCTTAAAGCACCGGTTCAAGCACCGTTTCAAAAGTACTGGTTTTGCACCGGTATCGGATAAAACCTAAACAATACCCATCCCTACTCCTCAGTGAGGAAAGGCAGGGCCTAGAATCTGGGGTCCAAAAAGGAAGCAGAGTACAGTATGGGATAAGAGTACGGGATAAGAGTATGCTCTTATCCCGTGCAGAACTATCTTTTTGCCAGGTCATCGTGGATTGCCAGACTGGTGTGTCTGCAGCAGCAACGCCAGCTGCCTCCGTGTCGCGCAGCAGTTGAGCATGCAAAGGAGCATTAACTGAGAGTGTAGGCGTAGAATCTTCTGACATTATGTGGGTTGCGTCTTTCATTGGTTTCAGTGTCACTGAGTGTGCAGATGTCACTTCCAGATTTTCTCACCTGGGGGCACAGCAGCACGGCACAAATAAATGGAATGGTAAATGGACTGAACTTATATAGCGCTTTTCTAGTCATACCTACCACTCAAAGCGCTTTACATTGAAGCACATTCAACCATTCACACTCACATTCATACACCTTGACATGTGGCTTGAGGAAGCTGGAATCAAACCTACAACCCTCTGATTGCAAGCCAACTACTCTACCACTGAGCCACAGTCGACCCATAATAAATAAATACCATAAATGGCAGGCTGGTGCTCTAGGAATTGCTCGATCATGTCCAGCGCGCCGTTCCAGCGTGTAGCAACATCCATTTTCAGTTTATGCTTTCAGAGCTCGTTGTGCAGCCAGGTTTAGTGTATGGGCAAAACATGTAATCTGTTCAGCGGCGAGTATGTTGGCAGCATTATCAGTCACAGTCACCAGATCCGAGACCGTCAGTTCCCATTCCTTAGCAACGGAGTGAAACATGGCATTGACATTTGCGGCTGTATGGCTCTCGTGCATCACACGAGTTTGCAAAACACGGGATTCGAGCACCCACGTATCAGTTATGTAGTGAGCGCTGAATGTCACAAAAGACTTGGTTGCTCTTGATGTCCATGCATCACATGTTAGTGCCATTCTGGTCGTTTTGTTTAGGGCACTGGCGACCTTTCTTTTAGTCTCATTGTAAAGCTGTGGTACAGCTATCTCAGTCAAAAATTTGCGGGACGGTATGGCGTACCTCGGATCCACTGTCTGTAATGTGCAGATGAACCCCTCGTTCTCCACCACACTGTAAGGCCTTGGGTCTTTGGCGGTGAAGTCGGCGATAGAAAAAGTTTTTTTTTTTCTGACTCTGCTCCGTGTCGCTGAGCTCGAGGTTTGGTCTTCGAGAGTATTTGGTCACGTTCAAGATCAGGCTGCATGGTGACGTCCAGACGTCCTGTATAGAATAGTTACAGAATTCGAGACAAACAGCCAGCTGATTTCATTTATTTATTAATTCGATTCTTGGACATTTCAGATAGATTCTGAATCATTTCAAATGAGAATCTAGATTCTTCTGTGAATCGATTTTTTTTTGCACAACCCTAATATATATAGCCTTTTTGATCAGTTTGTCTAGACTTCGGCAGTCTTTGTCCGCAGTGCTACTTATCCAGCAGGCAACAGCGTATAGGAGCACACTTCTGTGTGTTGTGTTGTAAAACATCTGTAGCATGTTATTGCAGACACTGAAAGACCTTTGCTGTCTAAGGAAGATAAGGTGACTGTGTCCCTTCTTGTATGCTGTGTCTGTGTTTGTGATCCACCCCAGTTCCTGGGCCTAAACCACTCCCAGTTATCTATAGGACTCCAGTTTCAACAATTTAAGTGCAGCTGTGTTCTACTCACATCTCACATACTCACATCTATTGCCCCATTTCCACTAGTGCCAGTACGGTATGGAACTTGACACTTTGGCGTGTTTCCATTACCTGCGTCCATTCCGAGCTGACCCCAGCCGACCCCTTGTTTAGGACGACCACCTATTGACCGATTGGTCTGGTAATATGATATCCCTGTCACTCCTACGCAGCAGCGGTACACTCAAAATACTGAAATGTTGACTTTAATTAAATTTATTTGGTAAACAGGTTCCACAAAATTGAATTAGGTTACTTAGAAGTAAAACTGTTAAGTCAGTCTAAAGTGTCCACACTTTAGACTGACTTAACAATTTTACTAAATTAAAAAGAAATCAGTTTGAGTTGCAAATTATATAAGTTTTAAATGATGTGGGGATCTTGTAAGTATATTTATTATTGGATCTGTGCATTTCATCATGTTGTCATGTTAACTGAGTGGTTAGTTTTAGTGACTCCCATTTAGTAGTTCCAGGTTCACGTCCCGTAACTGCAGTGCTAAAAGTCTTTTTCACAGTAGGTACAGGTTCACAGACATTCTTACTGGTTTCAGAAAAAAAAAACCTTTTTCTAGATTTAAAAAAAAGTTTTATTTATATTTTATTTTTTAATTGCTTTAGGTTTGTTTTAGGTTTTGTATTTCAATCAATGAAAACAAAAACACATTTTTTCCCCTGACTGAAATTATTAAAAAGGGCCAAACCCTTCTTATTTTACAGGATTAAAGGTTCAGAATAGAGAGTGAATATTTACAGAAACACTTGGAGGTAGGGCTGGGTGATATGGCTTTAAAATTAAATCTCAGATTTTTTTTTTTATACCAAATCTGATTTCAGATTTTAATCGATTTTATCCTACCTGATATTTTCTTTCGTAATAAGAAATTGCAAGTGATAAAACATTTTTTCAAGAAGCTGCTTTTATTGCAATCACCATGTGCTGGAGCTGACTTGAATTTAACGTCCAGATAAAAACAAGCTGCAGAACTATCCTTGTAAAACAAGATGGCTAGATTGACATCACTCTGAGCTACGGAAGTTTAGTACATTGGTTAAAAAAATCTCTGTTTTCCAAAAATTTAATCTTCAACAACAAAAGAGAGATGCTTTCTGCTGGAGCTTTTGTTGTGACTACAGTTTGCTGGAGCTTTTGTTAAACTAAGCCCGCCCACGTCCTATAGTTCTTTTGAGATGGTAATAGAAACACAGCCTACCTGTTGCAGGCTGTACTGACCTGTTCCATTCTGTACCGTACTGGCCACAGTGGAAATGGGGCATATGTTCAACTCAAATCTTCAGAATCGCTAACCTTAAGGCACTGTAAGAATGAGAGCATCAAACAAGGGGAAACCAAATTAATTTATTGTAATTACATAGATACAGTAAAATTACATATTAACCCTGCAAATATTTTTGCATAAATAAGTTGTCAGTATGTAGCATAATCAAAGTGTGCCCACCGAACCTCAGAAGTCACTATGCACCTGTAACGATCAATTGTTTCTAAGACAGTTACCAACTGATAACAAATCTTTAACATCACTGTTCTCAGAGAATCTTTAACAATATGATTGTGACTAAACTTATCTAATATTGTTACAAAGAAATTATAACCATTTCAATGGAAACACTTCCTACTACAAATTTGGATAATTTATTGCTCAACACTGTGGGTAAATAGTGTGCTGTACATTGTCTGATTGTTGTGATGATGAACTGATATTAGAGCTGATGAAATTAATCTTATTGTTCCAGCGGCTCCAGGAAGTGATGTACAGGCCACTGAGGTATAGAGGTAGGGCTGGATATGTTGCATGACGTGCTGAATATATCAGCTGAGATCCCAAAATTTTTGCAATTGACAACAGATGTCATCCTAATATAAAGATAGTTAAATACTACTACAATGAACCGTGATGGTATAGCCAGTGAAACGTGATGCAGACAGGAGTGCTGAAAACTTTTTTCAATTAGTATTTAAACCTTAAAAGAAAACATGGCTCTAATTAATAATGAATGCACTTGGTGATGCAATTTTATGCTACACAACAGAAAGCTTATCTGGCTTATCAACAGGCTCCTTTTAGCATGCATTTAGATGGTTTAAGAAAGCTGTATTATTACTCCAAAATATTGAATAATAGTATTAGGATGGCACAGTAGCTCGCGAAATAGAACGTATTTGTTGTAATTCACGCGGTCGACTATAAACTCTGGGGCGAGTTTACCTGTTTACATGCAGTTTAACAATATCCATGACATGAACCTAAAGCCATTTACATTCCTACAAAGTCTGATATGTAAACTAGTACTGATATAACCGCTGAAGGAAAGCCAGTTGGAAAATAATTTGAATAAAACTTACCTTAGTCCTCCACAAAATAAAAAAGACGGCAACATGTCCAGTACAAGGTCGCTGATGTCCATGTCCTGCTAATGTTGTTGCAATGTACCACAATTTATCATGGCAAAATTATTATCTTGAAAATATGTAATCTGAAATGTAGGAATTCTGTTTTTAAAATGCCATATATATGTAGCCTATTGCCATTGTACATGATTACTACATTTTATTAAATGAAACTCAGGAAGATTATAACCACTCCAGGGGAAACTAATGAGGATCCATGAGCTCGTCTTCATTAGGTAGAGATGCACTGAGAGCACAGTGAGTTATGATGCGTCTTTGAGGGGAAAACAGGTAAATATCTACATAACTATCAGCTTTATTGCCATTAGAGTGTTATGTACTATTAGGTTATATTGTGTGTGAATGACATTTTTCATTTGTTAATAATAAACTCATGTTGAATTTGGTACAACGAAGTCAAGACATGCCTCTCAGAAGCGCTAATAATAGATGCTAGAATAGCCTTCGCAAACACTTTTATGTTTAATAAATCACACTGTGCTTGGAATGCCTACTTATGTTCCTGTTCTCCTCCCAAATATTTAGCGCGTTCTGACAGAAACGCCCACATTGCATATAAAGCACGGGGAAAAGAGCTAAATTCATTGCGTGCCTCATGCTCTGGATTAAACAGGTGCAATGCTCTCTGCCATGTTAGTAAATCAGCTACAGAATGTTTTTACGATGCTGTTCAATGTGTGCCTGTGTTAACAAGCGCAAACCGTTGATAAATCAGGCCCTATGAGTCTTTCAAAATCTTGACATCTGGGCAGAAAGAAAACAGGATTGCATAAGAAAGTGGATTGGACCGATTTAAATAATAGTCCGCTCATATACTGAGGTCATGTTGAAATTGTGTTCGGAACACAAATGGCTGTTAATTTGGTTCTGGTAAAGAATTTCCACATCAGGTTTGGTCGGGACAAACCCATCAATCATAGATAGTGCTGTTGACATGTCCCTGGTTTCCCCAGTTAAAATGATGCCTATGAGTGCAGGATTTACTGGACCGGCTTCTGGTAAACCTTTTATTATCTGCTAATACAATGCATGCTCTATCTGTAACCTAAGATCTCTGCCATAATTCATGTGGAGATCAGATTAAAACCCATACATATAACCTGTAACCCTTTTATTGTATTTTATTTTCGTGGTTTATAACTAATCTTAATGGAGCTGTTCAATCTGCGGCCTTGAACCCTCTCGTATCGCCTCAGTCTCTCCCTGTAATTTCTTCACCCTTATGCTATTTTAGATGCTGAGAGCACTTTGAACTGCAGACAGTATCTTCATTCCTCAGCTCAATAATGAGTTTGTGAATAGCTCAAATATTAATAGGAACCAGATCTCACCTCGAACACCAATGGACTTTACACTGCACTCTGATCAAATCTGTCCACAACGGGCTGTAATTAGTCGTGAACAGTGGTCTGGTACCAGGCTGTAAATATGGTTACATCCCGCGCATCACAATGGGTTAAGTCTGTCCATTTCAATGTGTGATGGATAGTATAGTGCAAGGCACAAGGACTTTTTTTTTATTTTCCCAAAGGTGTAGCTTATCCTGCTCTCTCTCTTGATATGGTATGTCTGCAAACATTGTAATGGGGGTCATTTAGAGGTTAGCAGTAAGCAGTTAGCAGACATTTATGGTGTTTTTCTACTGCTCGGCCCCACTTGGCCTTACTAGGACCTGGTTGGTTCTCCACTGCAGGGACCAGAAGAGCTTGTACCATCTCAAGTGTGTGGGCTCATCTATGGTTGGCGGCTCCAGAGTGTGTAGTTACACAAGGCATTTACCTTTTGTTGTGTCCAGATAAAGCACTATGAAAAGGTGTATGTTAAAACTGCTAAACAAATCCTACAGTTAATTATGAGTTGATATGATTAACAAAAATAAATGGTCTGATGTAACATGACATCATAGTAACTTCAACAAATGCCGAATCTGTAGCACTTTGTGTGTTTTACTTCCTATTCATCTTGACAAATGTCAATTTTCCCAGGGATTCCATATAATCAAAAAATAGAAATAAATTCAGGTTTTAGACAAATTTTGGAGGAGGAGCCTCTGCTCCTCCACTTTGAGAGGAGCCAGTTGAGGTGGCTTGCGCATCTGGTCAGAATGCCTCCTGGACGCCTCCCGAAGGTGTTCTGGGCACATCCCACCGGGAGGAGGTCCAGGGGAAGACCCAGGACTCGATGGAGGGACTATGTCTCCCGTCTAGCCTTGGAATGTCTCGGGATTGCTCCTGAGGAGCTGGCCCAAGTGGCTGGGAAGAGGGAAGTCTGGGTCTCTCTGCTCACCCGACCCCGGATAAGCAGAAGGAGAGGGATGGTTAAATTTTGCTTCATAGCAACCAGGGCAAACGTTGCTATCTTTTTTGAAAATGTTGGCAATTCCTGATATATTGGATATAATTTTGAAAAATGAAATTAATAACTATCCAAATGTTTCAGTGAAGAGCCATTAATGTTCAAAAGGCAAATGCTTAGGTTATACTATGGATTCTACAAACCAATGCATGCTAAAATGAAATTACAAATCACAATGCAAAGAAGATAACTTACACATTTTTATTGAACAGGCATGGAAAAAGTTTAGGGACAAAAATCCAGTTGCACATGTCTGTGGATTAACTAAGTTAACTTAAGGTTAACTTGTCATCTCCTTCCTTCATAAACCAGCTTCCTGCTCCTGTCCATCATACTAACAAACTCATTGATTCTGCCTGGTATCATTTGTTTTACACTGTTTAATGATTGGTTGTCTTTGGAGAACCTCTGTCCCCAATAAGGTCACTTTGAAGTGGTTAAGTGAAATCCAGCTTAAAAACAATTTTAAGAATAAATTAAACAAAGCCGCTACATAGAATAATCATCCTTTACTGTCCCACAGAGGGGAAATTCAGCTTTAACAGAAGCAAAATGACAGAAAATAAAGAAGCATTAAATTCTCAGGAGGAAAATATACTAAACTGAATTAAGGCTACTATATGTACAGTAGGGATGGAATTACAGATGTACTGTGGAATTATTACAAATAACAATGTTACACTCAAATTTGAGGATTGTGCAATTTAGCAAGATAATGTACAAATATTTCCAGAATGTGCAATTTTATAATTCTGAACAAATTAGTGCGATTGGACTTTCAAAGTACAATGCTCACAGTACATTTATACACATCCACTTTAAGAATTCAAATTAAAGAATAGAGACACAAATACACACCTTACTGTACAGCAGAAAATTGAAGTGGTGACATGCATATTTACAAAAAAAAGACTATAGCATCAGAGCAGATTTAGATAACTGATGACAAAAAAACACAGGCATAATGAAGATGATAGTCAGCTGAATAGTTTAATTTAGTTAATAAAATGTACAAGCAGCATGATCTTTGATTCTCACCAAGGGTATGAGACAGCTACGTCGGCAAACCTGCATGTTATTGGCTCAGACCGTGGCTTGGTCCGGTTTTTAGTCAGGGACTGTCATGGCTTTAGTCATGGTGTCATAGCTGGCGAAAAACACTGAGAGCATAACGTTAGCATCAATGCTAATTAGCTATCCTCTTAAGGAGGGAACAGAGACATCAGCTTTTCTTTCTTTGTTCCCTGTGTGTTTACAACATGTAGGACGAGTGACTTATGATTAAAGACACACAAAAAAAGCCTGTTTCCATCCCATAGCCTTCCTATCAGTAGGCTGATGTAAATACAGTCTCTTTGCTCTAACTATTTCCAAGTTTATTGACTTAACTTGCTTCGCCGTTGTGGTCCTCTATTGGACTTAATGCTCTACGTTTCTCTCTGTATTGCTTCGCAATGCTGGTAGCCATGAGAGCCATCAGCTCCTATGCCTCTTTGAAAACCCTCTCACAGCCAGTAGCTTCATCCAGCTTCCACTGAATCTTAGCTTAGCCAATAAGCTCAGAAACACTGCACCTCTGATTGGATCATAGAACTGGGTTTTGGTGTTGTCATTGTTCTTCACAACACTAAACTCATCCACTCGCTGTAGTGAGGCTTCAAATCGGCGGTCCAATTACTGTTAAAAGACGCTGTCATGTTGCCCAGGCATAGATTATAGCCTCTAGCCAATCAGTGACAGTCAACATTGCTTTTCAGTCCCCGCGTGGCCCTCTTTGAAACGCAGCAAAGCTGGTGCTAAAAATGGTATCGGCTTGGACAGACTTAGCCTGACTTCTGCCCGTGGAAAAATAATGGAACCAGGGCCGAGTGAGGCGGATTTAGGCCGAGTAGGTACTAGTATGAAAAATGCTACTATTACACAGGAATCCATTGAGGTATTTTACCTGCTAATGACTTAACATCAATTGATGAAATTATCAAATTAGTAATTGACTGGTTATGATGTTATTATACCAAAAAAGCCAGTTTAAACAATTTAATTCAATTAAATTCAAAAGTACTTTATTGATCCCTGAGGGAAATTAAGTGTTGTTGTAGCTTATACTAATTATTTCTTCAAGGAGTTGTAGATCATAATGGCTGTGGGGAGAAAGGATTTCCTGTAGCGGTCTTTGTTGCAGCGAAACTGAAGAAGTCTCCGACTGAAGACACACTGTTGCTGTAGGATAGTCTCATCTTTTATGAAGAATCCTTCTTTGCATCATTATCTCCAGATGTTCAATAGTTGTCTCAAGATCAGCCTCCTTCATTAGGTTGTTGATCTCCTGGCAGAGTCCCTGGCTCTGATGTTGCTACCCCAGGATGGCTGAAGGGATTACACTATCAACAACAGACTTGCAGAAGATTTGAAGCATCTTGAAGGACATAAGCTTTCTCAAAAAGTACAGTATGTTCTGTCCCTTCTTGTAGACAGCATCACTGTTGAGTCTCCAGTGTAGTCCTTTGTCCAGGTGAACTCTGAGGTATTTGTACTCCTCGACCACCTCCACTTATTTACTTCTTCAAGAATAATTATGAAACCAAAAAAGTGTTTGATCTTAACTTTAGAGAACCAAAAGCTTATTAACTGTGAGGCAATCCTGTACTTTATCCTGCAAGGCATTTATCTTTCTCAGCAGCCACGATCCACGCAAATAATAGTAGGCTCGGTTGTGCTTCATTATGCAGACTCTGTCTATAGATTAAAGTAATTTTTCATAGCTAAATACCATTTGGGTTGATTATAGAACAAGTTACTTCTCTTTTATGAGGTTTGGTTTAATTCATCACTCAGATCAAAATAGAGGTGTTCTTCGGCTGAGTATCAAACTGAAGCTTTTGCTTAAATGTTCTTAAAACTGTTGAATTTCTGTAAAGCTATCATCACACTGACACTACAAGAATTTGATGATGTAATTAATCTGAGCGTTTAGAGTTACATTTATCTTCCTTTCGGGTGTGTGGAGGTATCTGTAGACTTGCCCAATCTGTCTTGGTCACATGGTTTTTTTAAAGTGTTCTGCTGTTTTTCTTCAGTTTTGTTCCAAGTGTGGAACCAGCAGTTTTAGGGTTTCATTGGAAGCAAATGATTTGAGGCTGCCAAAAGGGAACAAAAAAGTAATTCAAATTGTTCCAACAGGCAATTATGACTTTGAAACCATCATAGCAATTTAAATTAAACAACTTCTTATCTCTGAGAGGAAAATTGTTCCTTGAAGCCATTGCAACATAATTGCCTCTATTGACCTGTGATCACTTTGACAAAATAAGTGGACTCAGGTTGAGATGGGTTTAAAACAAATAAAAAGCTATTCAAATCAACATGATTTAGATTGGAAACATGGATTCTGTAATGGCACTGTAGAGCTGACATAAATAGAGCAGAATCCATTAGGATCGGACACAAAAAAAAATGAAACAAAGGAAAAAGAAAATTGACTGAGCAAATGAATGGCTATTTAAAGCTTGTTTTACCTGGAACATACGTTTTTTAATAACATGTTATTTGTTTGCTAAAGTATACAATTGGCAGATAATAAAAACTTTTTGGCCCTGGGTTAGACTGAACATTTCAAGCTTCTCTGTTTTGTGTCTGACTCATTTATCACTGCAATCACTAAATAAATGGCTCTTTGATTTCAGGAAAATGTAGGTTTCTCATGTTTGAATGACAACCACTGCTGAGAAAAATAGTAGATAATTAATAGTAGCCAAGGTTACAATCTCCAGGTCACTCTAATTGATATGTGTTATATGTCATAACTATGTGAAAGGCTCTACTTGATGGCTACTTAGGTTACGTCAAACTGAGCTGAAAGGTGAATGAACAAAACACCAGGAGTCTAAAAAAAACACATTAAATGGCAATGCAAGAATAGTAGTGGTAGTTTTTATTAGCAATGGCCTTTGTTGCTGACCAACACTTATCGCTGACCAAAAATATGAGAAAAATTATAAGACCATTTCAAAACAATAAGAAAACGGTTTATTTTTAGAAGTGGAAAATATACATGGTTCCCTTTGTTCTAATAACCCCCCCAAAATTATTTCATTTATTAGGCTTGCTCTCACACAAGACAGGATCTGAAAATAGCACTTTCTACGCAAAGTGTGTGATTTATAGAAAAAGACTAAGCAGACTGAGGAACTTGCTTATGCCACGGAGGACAATGCGCAACCGGCTAGATTCAGTTCAGTTCACTTTTATTTATATAGTGCCAATTCAAAACAAATGTCATCACAAGATACTTTACAACAAAAGTAATTCCAATACAATTATACAAACATTCCAATTAGTTAAAAGTTTTCTATGTAAGCAATCCCAGCAGATTGCGATGAGTCATTGACTTGTGGTTGTGCCTGGATCATGCAGACTCCAACATCAGCAATTCCTCAGTAATCCCACATACTGAGCAAGCATTTAGCGACAGTGGAGAGGAAAAACTCCCCGTTAACAGGAAGAAACCTCCGGCAGAACCTGGCTTAGTACAAGTGGTCATCTGCCGCGACCGTCTGGGGGTCTGAGAATACAGAGAAGAAACAGCATGGAGGATGCTCGGTCACTTTGAGCATCACCTGAAACGATGTTCCCCATCCAGCAGTGGACTTTATAGTTGAGCAGGGTACCAGACCATGTGGAGCTTCTACAGGGAGAAACATACTGAGACAAAACTGGGTTAACAATCGCAATAACAGCAGAAAAAATAGCAGTGGAGAATAGTATAAGAGAAAAGTGGAAGAGAGAAGAAAATTGGTCAGTCTTTCCTCCAACAGTCTAAACCTATAGCAGCATAACTACAAAAATAGCTCAGGATAACCTAAGCCACTCTAATGCTAAGCTTTATAAAAAAGGAAGGTTTTAAGCCTAGTCTTGAAAATACTGAGTATCTTCCTCATGAGCTAAAACCTGTCCACAGGAGAGGAGCCCGGTAACTAAAAGATTTGCCTCCGATTTTACTTTTAGAAAATCTAGGACCTATCATTAAACCTGCATTCTGAGAACGAAGTGCTCTGTTAGGAACATATGGAACAATCAGATCTCTGATGTACAATGGAGCTTGATTATTAAGGGCTTCATAAGTAAGGAGGAGGATCTTAAACTCTATTCTGAATTTTACAGGGAGCCAATGGAGAGAAGCCAAAATAGGAGAAATGTGATCTCTCTTTTTAATATTCATCAGAACTCTTGCTGAACCATTTTGGATCAACTGAAGGCTTTTAATTGCATTTTGTGGACTTCCTGATAATAAGGAAACACAGTAGTCCAGCCTTGAAGTAACAAATGCATGGAATGGTTTCTCTGCATCACTCCTGGACAGGATGTTTCTAATTTTAGCAATATTTTGGAGGTGAAAGAAAGAAATCTTAGAAACTTGTTTAATATGGGATTTAAATGTCATGTCTCGGTTACAAATTACACTGACAGTCTTTAAATTATTACCAGAGGCCTATATTAATGCCATCCAGATGAAGTGATTGATTTAGAAGTTTCCTTTTTAAAGGTTCTGGTCCAAACACAACAACTTCAGTCTTGTCTGAATGTTAAAGTAGGACATTCAGAGTCATCCAGGTTTTTATGTCTTCGAGACATGCTTGTAATCTACCTAACTCATCAGGTTTTACGGATAAATATAATTGTGTATCATCGGCATAACTGTGGAAATTCATTCCATGTTGTCTAATTTTTTTACCAGTTGGAGGCATATATATATATATATATATATATATATAGTAAAGAGAATTGGTCCAAGCACAGAACCCAGTGGCACTCCACAGGTAACCCTTGAGTGTGAAGATTTATCATTGACATGAACAAACTGGAATCTGTTGGACAGATATGATTTAAACCAACCTAGTGCTGTTCCCTTGATCCCGCAAAACATGTTCAAGCCTTTCTAAGTGAATATTATCATCGACTGTGCCAAAAGCAGCACTGATATCTAGCAAGGCCAGAACAGTCACAAATCCATTATCTGAGGCCATTAGAATATCATTAGTAACTTTCACCAGTGCTGTTTCCGTGCTATGATGAGCTCTAAAACCTGACTGAAATTCTTCAAGCAGGTTTTTGCTTTTTAGATGCACACATACTTGATTAGCAACTGTTTTCTCAAGAATTTTGGATAAGAAAAGAAGGTTAGATATAGGTCTGTAGTTAGCAAAATCATCTTGATCCAGGAAGGGTTTCTTAACTAAAGGTTTACTTACAACAACCTTAAATTGCTGTGGCACATGTCAATTTATTAAAGACAGATTCACCATGTTTAGAAAAGGGCCAGTAACCAGAGGGAACACGTCCTTAAATAATTTGTTTGGTATTGGGTCTAGCATACAAGTGCAGGGTTTAGATGAGGCTAATATTTATGATAATTCCGAAAGTTCAACAGAATCAAAACGGTACAGACATAGACATGTTTCTACAGTTCTCTTTGATACTGCCTCATTTACTGAAATCATGTTTGGGAGAATGCTAATTATTTTATATTTAATAAAATTCATTTTACTTATGAAGAATCCCACAAAGTTATCACTACTGGAGAAGTGGGAATAGTTGGCTCAACAGAGCTATGACTCTGTGTAAGTTTGGTTACTGTACTAAAAAGAAACCTTGGATTGTTTTTATTTATCTCTATTAGTGATGAGAAATATGCTGTACTAGCTTGTCAAAGGGCATTTTTATAAAGTAGTACACTATTTTCCCAGGTTAGAACGGAATCATGTAAGTATTTAGAGCACTATTTTCAGTTTAGTTTCTTGGTATTCTTCTTTAAAGTATGCATCTCTGAGCTAAACCAGGCAGCCAACCTCCTATGGCTGATTACCTACTTTTTGAAGGGGGCTACACGGTCTAGCACCAAACGCAGTGAGGAAGTAATACTTTGAACCAGACCATCAATAACTGACAGGTTAGTGTTGGAATTACTGCGGTCCATTGTGGTATTCTGAGACACATAGGGAACAAGAATGGAACAGATTCTTTAAAACTTGTTACAGCACTGCCTGATAAAGCTCTACTGTAATGAAATTTTCTTTCAGATTTTGAAACGTTGGGTAAAGTGAATTCAAAGGTTATCAGAAAATGGTCAGATAGGACTGGGTTATGTGGGAGGACTATTAGTTCATCACACTCAATGCCGTATGTAGTGTAATGTCTAAAGTGTGTTGACCAGAGTGTGTGGGTCCCTTCACTTTCTGAGTAAAGCCAATTGAGTCCAGCCTTTCATTTTTTTATTTAATTAGTCTCTTTACTATTGTTGTCTTGTTACTAAATGTCTTATTGTCCCCTTTTGGCTGAGATGAATAAAGCTCTATATACATAAATAGACTGACCGAAATAGGACGTTTTTCCATGCCTCCACATCACCCATAAACAAATTGAGTTCAGTTTCTGGGGAGTCAAGCCTTTAGTTTGCCATGTAACCCATGAAACCCTCCATATAAGCCAGTTTCAATATATGCAGAATATGTACTAGGCACTTTGCATTGACCAGTTTTGGCAGAAAGTATGTGTGTAGGAGGTGGGATATGTTCTAAAATTCCTTAAGCACATTTCTAGGGGAAGTGTGATTTTTAAAGCGAAAATTGTATACAGCTGTGTGTACTCACAAGGATTTATTTATTTTTGCATAAGTAAATATTTTTTTCTTGTTGAGCTTAAGTATGGTTTCAGTAATGATTCCACACAAAGTTTTATAAGTCAAACCCCATATCTTCTGATACTCAGAAAAAGTGCAGGCTGTATAATTCAAATTCCATCACAGGTCTCAGTTGATGTGTTAAATATTCAAGTTGTTGACTGGGCAACTTGTATAAAATACATCAAACAAGTGTGGATTGTGTGTAAGTTGGCAAAGGTGCAACTTAATGGACCAAAGACATCTAGAACAATATCACTCGGTTAGATCAATCCAAAGTATAGATGTTTGGCCATAATGCACATTGCTACGTTTGGTTAAAGCCAAAAGCATCTTTTCAGCACACAAACTTCATACATCTGTAAAGCACACTGATTAAAGGTTAATGCTTTGGGCTTTTTTTGTTTGACTCTGAATTTCTCTGTATCCCAAAGCAATGTCAGTCACAATTAGAGGTAATTCATCTGACCGCTAAAGGAGCGTTGAAACCTCACCAACTTTTCTTCTATGTAGATGGGGCTGTGGCTTCTTTTCCATCTCTACCCCAACCATTAATGGCTGTGTGGTTGAGATGAGAACTGATGTAAAGTTTTGCCTTTTGAAAATGTTTTTTTAAGTATTTTGTTTTTCATATCACTTTTCATATCATTTCTGCATAAAAAAATCCACCTTACAATACAGGTAGTAGGCAAGTTTAACATCTCCAATAAACCGCATCAACCAGTCTTTAATTTAATTTTTTTTTTCGCACTTCTTTCTGTATTTCTGACAGTACAGTTTAGACTTAGACATTAAAACTTTAACATCACTTTAAACAAAGCACTTTACTGAATGAATGGGTTCTAACCCATTAAGACCTATTTTACCGTAATTAATATCTATCTGCTCAGGCACACATTAAAATAAATATGTGGTTCAGTCCTACTTTTGAAATTATGTTAAGGCCACGAAGGAGGGAGGAAAACAAGTCCAAAATGGAACAGATGAAAGCAAAACTTGTGCGCACAAGAAAAAGGATAGGTCCATGGAAAACTTACGCGTGGAGACCGCGAATGCAGCCATTTGACATCTTCTTAAGAAATGTCTTGGATCAGTTCAACACTGCCACCCAAGCTGGGTGCACAAATACCTGTTGGATAAATATTACCATTTCAAAGGTTTTAAGAATCAGAGTTCTTCCCCAGCAGGTCAGAATGAATAGAGAACTTCACCGGTGAAACGGGATGTCCTCTTGCATTGCCAAAAGGGAGTTAGCTGGCAGCTTCATTTATTAGCTTAGTTCAAAGGTCATCTGTGATGTCACAACTGGCCACAGACCAATGGGAGAGCTTTTGTGGCCACAGCTAGGCATGTTGGGAATTTCATGCTACTCATTCCATCTGGAGAAAATGGCTTTCAGCCATTCAATGGTCTGCTTAAAACATTTGTGGAAAACTGCTTCCAATAAGACTGATGCAATAAGACCAACGCAATTAGACAGATGCAATAATGAGTGTGCAGGAAAACATGACACATTTTGAAGATTCCTTGAACATTTGGGGCTGCATTTCTGCAAATGGAGTTGAATATTTGGTCAGGATCAATGGTGTGCTCAACTTTGTGAAATACAGGCAGATACTTATACATTATGCAATACCATCAGGGAGGTGTATGACTGGTCACAAATTATTTTTGCGGCTAAAAAAAAAACAAACAACCCCAAACATACAACCAGTCATTAAATCAACATCTAGTGGGTTTTGGATTATATGAAGAGACAGAATGATATGACGAAACCTAAGTCTACTGAAGATCTGTGATTAGTTGTCCAAGTTTTTTAAATCACCTAACAGCCGAGTTTCTTCAAAAACTGGGTGCAAGTGTAACTAGAAGAACTGATTCTGTTTTAATGCAAAGGGTGGTCACACCAAATAATTTTTTGATTTAGATTTTTCCTCTTTTTCATTCACTGTATGTTTTTTGATTAATTAAAATAAACGATTAACTTATAATTAAAAAAAATTGAAAAAAACTTTTTTACAGCATTTTCCATATCTGACTAAAACCTTGGCACAGGACTGTACAACAGAATGACTGAAAATAAACAATTAAGTTGTTGCATGTTAACCCAGTCCAAGTCTATAGCTGAACAAGATTGAAACCTTATTGTGAGATTCAAGGAAAGCTGTGCAGAAATTAAAATTTCCTAACAATGAATAAGCTGAAACCATTTTGTAAGAATGATGTTGCAGACTGAAAAAGTCATATAGAAGAAATTAGCTGGGTTTACATGTAAAAAAATTATTGATCAGATTAGAATTTGATTTAGTACATGGCCCTGAAAACATCTGTCAGATTATGACAAGTGTTTACATTCGCCACATGTTAGATTGGATTAAATAATTTTGACAAGCGCAGAATTATCTGAAATACCGGAAATGGCCGTAGAAGAAGAATCAGCAGACTTCCGTTGTAAACAAACACAGCTGCATTCATTTAAAATGGAGCGGTACAATATTTTTAACGTGCTTTTATTTTTTCTGGAAACAATTTTATATACTTTTTCAGTTTTGTTTCACGCCCGCTATGCTTTCACCAAGCTTCCTTCAATGCATGACGTAACAGACATGTGCAGTAATTACCTTCAATTTGAATAAGAGATTAAATGTGCAGTGAACGGATTAACTATAGGTATAACCCACCTGTCTCAATCGGAATGAAATTTTGATTCGATTTTTTTATTCTGATCAGCTTTTAATTAGATTACTTGTGTCCATGTAAAAGCAGCTATTGGTGGTAAAGAGTGATCCACATGCTTCTGAATCATTGGGTATAGTTAGGTTTTTCACAAATGACATTTACATTTTGGCTTCTCCAGTGGACATTAATAATACATTTCAATATTTTTTGAACTTATTAAAAAAACTTAATTTATTCGATACATAGAACCTTTTAATTAGAATAATTGTAGATTAACCCAAAAATTACAAAGCAGCATTTGCACTATTTGTGTGCTTGTTTTTTTATGTCTAAATCTATTTTAAAAGGCTTTTGTTTGGCTCTCATTGTAGGGTAGGTTTATAGAAAAAGGGATTGGAAATTAATATCTTTCTAAATATTGTTTACTGATTCAATTTGGCTTAAAAATGAATTTTAATACAGATTTGGCAGTTCTGTCTTTACCAGGGCTTGGCATATGATCTCCCTCGAAGACATTCTGCAAACTTATTAAGCTTCCTCAGGCTTTTTTTGTTTGATTGTGCACATTTTTCTTAAATCACATGGAGATAGATTTTCTATAGCTCCTCGTAGCGCTCCAAGGTAAACATTGAGCAGCCTGTTTTCATATTGTGTCACATGGTCATCAGTCAACAATGCCACAAAGAGATGTGTTGGTAACAACATTGTCCTCCTCTTCTGTGTCTAAATATTGTTTTGTTTTTTGCCCAAGTCAAAATGCTTTTTTTTCATTGGTTACTGCTTATAATCAATCTAAAAGATGAGAATTGCACAATTTTTTATTTCGTAGGCCCGTCTGTTGTTTTGCCTGCTGCAGCCTCTCTGCCATCTGTAGCTCTGGGTCAGGATGAGTCGGGCAGGAGCAATCCAACTGCTCATGTGAGAAAAAGAGTCACATGGTGTGTGCGACTAGTTACAGAAAGTAAACATTTTCCAAGCCTCTGACCTTCTTTTGCTAAACATTCTGTATCCCCAGGTTCTCTTGAGAATTATTAAATATTGAAATAATAGTTCC
Source organism: Apricaphanius iberus (assembly GCA_028564705.1). Lineage (NCBI taxonomy): Eukaryota > Metazoa > Chordata > Actinopteri > Cyprinodontiformes > Aphaniidae > Apricaphanius > Apricaphanius iberus. Next base: position 206,645 of record JAPXFQ010002813.1, read on the forward strand.
GATATTGTAAAACAAGGCTTTAAAAAAAATATTCGTAACATGTCTCTTACTATGATAGTGCACTGTTTTAGCTAATAAAAATCTAAACTACTTCACTGATGTTCGGTCACTCACAGCCATTGGGTGGTGCTAATACACATTCTAGCTCCGCAGGACAAGAAGAAACCACAGGACCAGAGCCTCATAGAGCCTCTTCCACTCGAGCCTTGTGTGGTTGTTCACTGATTCATTTCTGTGTATAAGATTTCATCTGCAATTTCTTTGGATATAACCAGGCCTTTTGGCTTGCAGGTTTAATCAGTTTTTTAAATATTCTTCAACCAAGAGTTGTTTTTAAATTATACAATCTCAATTGCTCAATCCGACAGGAGTTTTCTTTTCTTTGTTTAATGTTGATAAATGAACCAGAGTAGGTTTGTGCAATGTGGCATGGGTAACTGTGAGCTGAATGCTAAGATTAGCCCATATGTTTCGTTTAGGACTGCATTTGATAAACAGATTGCTGTTGACGATGTTCAAATAGAGATCAAATAGAGATCGGCTAAAGTAGATCGTTTCAACACAAAACTTATCTTAGTAGCCGTGTTTGCCTCAAAATACTGAAATTAGATTGTTTACTGCTGCGATCAATCTATAAATAGAAGTAATTTATCAAAGGTTAATGTCTTTTCATACAGAGAATTTTTAAACAAAACATTACTTATTTCAAAGAATGTTTTGTTTTTCCACACATTTATTGTTTTATACATAAATCAAAGCGGCTAATTAGTTTAGACTAATCACAATTAGTAAACAAATTTTAGTTTTTATTCCAGCATTGCCATATTAGCCTGGGTCTTTAAGCATCCAGATTCCTACAGAACTGTGGGATCAGAATATATGGTTTCTATTTTTTGCATATTTATCCATTCATTGTGTTCTTTTATGTTGATAGTTATTCATTTCTTCTAATTAGTAGTGTGTTGCTAGCTTGGTTGATTCAAATGTTTGCCTTGTTCTTATTCTTTTGTAAATTCTTTTTCTTTTTAGAAAGTTGGGGTTTGTCATTTATTCCACACACATGTGTAGTGATTGCTGTTCAATCAGCGTCTAGAGCTCATCCTTCACTTTGTGTTAATAATCTCAGCCTTAACCAGGTTGATGGTAAACTATAACTGAGACAGAAATATTTGGCTAGTAATATAGTTTCTGACTTGTCAGGTGGTGCCCCGTATATAATCATTTTCCATAAATTATTAATCTGATTGATCAATCCTTCATAACTATTCATTGGCACATAATTGCATCCTTCTGTAATCTACAACAGTGTAAATATTAAATAGTATTATTACATTGGTGAATATTGTCTTTCTGTCTGAATAGCTACAACTTAGAAGTCATCTTTAAGTCCACAAAGAATTCAATAAACAGATAAACAATACACTTTGCAAAAGTCTGTCATTTGTGCATATACACATAGGTGGTGCATTTAATCAGCCTTGGGGATCGCCTTGCAGTGGTCCAGTCACAGCTTATCTATTTCAGCACAGGTGTTCAGCAGTTGATGCCCTACTTGGTCAGTTAGCGCAGAGGTAAAACAGACTCCAAGAACTGAATTGCAAAACAAATGAAAGTGTCTCTGTTGATGATGTCAGAGCAATGTATTTAAAAAAATGTCTAAAAAATATCTTAAACTTGTTTGGCACGTTGAGTAATCCGTTTCTGCTACAACTTTATTAATATATGCATTAAATAATTCCTAAAAGCCACAATTCGCACAGACATATTTTTCAACATTAGATGATTGGGTGCATTCCAAAATGCCTTATTTTTAGCATTTTGATTGGTATAAGCACCAGAAGCATAGCAAAGCTAATGTATTAATATCTCAAAATGTTTTCAGACGTTTTCTGATGTTGCTGATGGTTTTTGTGATAATTGTGTGATATCTCCTAATGTATATTAAATTATATGTCAACCCCTAATAACATTCTGATCAGTTCAGATAAATTCAGTTTATTTTATTTTTTTTCTGAGCAGAATGACTCTCCAATCCTCATGGTAGGAGATTTTTTTAGTCCACAGCCCACAACTTGAAAAAAAAACAAAAACAAACGCAGAGTTAATCTCGCCGACATTCCGCTTTGGTACTGGCCAAGGTTTGGAAAGCAGTTATCGGTGAAATTATGGTTTACATACAAATATGTTGTACTTGTGTAAATGCGGGATTTCGGAAAGAAATTCTAGCCATTTCTGGCGACTGGGCTGGTTATGAGTCAGTCCGGTATTGCTGCTCAGAGTGCAGGATTCAGTAGGATTACTGATAAATGCGTGAATTCATCCAAAAAACCCTCTGGCAGCATTTTTTATGAAAAAATTGTAGAACAACATAGTTATAAACTCTTTGCATGATATAGAACCTTTAAATATTCAGATGTTTTGCCAAATTCAGGATTAGTGTCCTGTCCAGTTTATATACTGACAGCACATAAAAAATAGATACCATAACAAAATCTATTTTGCCTAAAGCGTGTGTACAAGTGTATCAGCAATGAGTGCAAATGATTACAGGAAAGGTTTTCTTTTTTGACTAAGACTTTAAATTGGATAAATTTAAAAGCAGCTACATACTCTTTACTCAAATTTAAAACAAGCTGCACTTCTGTTTCTGGGTACCAGAAATGCATTTTAATCTGCTAGGTGGAACAGCTAGGAAGAACAAAAGGACGTAAGACACACAAACACACACAAATCTCTGGGCTCAACATGGCAGAAATGCTGGTCAGAGGGATAATCTACCAACAGTTCACTAACAGGCTTTTGCCTTAGTAAAGCTTGGAGCCTGTTTCATGTTGTACTATGAGGCAGGTTCTTTTTTAAAAGCATTCAGAAAACAATGAAGCAAAAAACAGATGCTGGGCTTTATTCCACTGAACCCCTGCCTCATGAGTCTTCCACCTGAATCCATTCCCTGTACTAAACAACAAAGTGGAGGCTTTCAGAGATCAACTTTATGCGCCTCAAACTAACAGCATGTTATTCTTCTCTCCCACACTCCCACTCGTCAGTATAATAGAAATTAAACGAGCCACTTGATCTTTGGCTTGTGAGAAAACACACGGATACCATTTTTGTAGGCAGTGACTGATTGCTTTGGTTCTTTAGCAAGTGGCCAATTAGATTGGGGAGGGCTGAGGCTGGAAATGAAGATTAAAAAGTGCAGGTCAGTGGAGGAATGGCTGAATGGACATAAGCGCAGGCTTCAATATATAAGTGGAAATTGTGGGTGTCTATGGTGAATGGTGCATGTTGGGGAGTTGTTTTTGTTACAGCCAGAATGGCCCTCACCTCATTGGAATCCTGAAGAGTTAAAATACCTTGAACAAAAGTTTCAGATTTAGCACAGTATGCCAGGAAATCAAAACAACAACAAAACAACATTAATTTAATTGGTATCCAAACCCTTTGGGTCGTGTGTAAATAAATGTTAGTCATAAATCTAAAAACCTAATGAAAACGGATACCATCAATCATTTAAAATGCCGAGCAATGTGCATTTTTTATCATGGAGAAAATTAGAATCAATTTTAAGGAAATTACGTTAAATCAATCAGTGTGGAGGTTTTTGAACATGAACAGAATTTTTAAGATCATGCCACAGCATCTCAATTGAACTTTGATTGAGAATAGGGCCTCTGACTGAAGGTCAAAGTATCTTGTTTTTTTTTTTTTTACATGATTGTCCACTAAAGGGCATAGTTCAAGGATTCCTTATGACAAGGCATCTAGGTCCTAGAGCTGCCCCAAACTGATTCCTACCATTATCAGGGTTCCTACGCAAGTATGGAAAGTATGAAAAAGTATGGAAATAATTTTTATAAATTTCCAGGTCTGGAAAAGTATGGAAAATGTAAACTATCGTATCGGAAAAATATTCATGTTTCGAAGACTTTAACCACTGTTCTACAGTGGTGTTTTATTCCGGAGGCCAGGCATCCTCACTTTTTCAGAATATAACTCAATTAATAAACCCTTTTTTTAAACAGTTTACATAATCCGTCTGTCATCTCCTCTTCTTCTCTTCATTCATTATTGAGTGTTTTATAATGTGTAAAACACCGCCCCCATAAAAGTTATGTGGTGAATGAGCGTTGAAAACATGGTACTGCACTCTGACGTCTGGTAAGGAGGCCAGGCTGAGTTGGCGTCACTTGATTTAAAAAAAAAAAAGAGAGAATGATTAACCAATCAGATGAGGCTATTGTTACGACACAGTCCCCCTGTGATTGGTCAGGACAGTGTCAATAGCGAAGGCTCTGGAGAAGCCTTGAACTTGTTGGCATCAGGCCAACCACATTACAGTACGTTATCATCAAAGTCAATGAAAAAATAACGGAAGATGTGTGGATTTGTGTTGATATCTTGGTAAGCTAGTCAAAATATTAATTGTAATTATGGAGGGTTAAGATTTTGAGTATTTCGTAAAAAATGCTTTTCCTAAACTGCCTCTACAGCAGAAACTCGGAATTAAATCAGAGGGCAGGCCAAAGCCAAAACGAGTGCTCCGTACTGAGAGGAAGAAATGGTTTCGGACTTTCAGTGGGGAGTATTTTTCCTGGCTAGCCAATAGCTGGTAGCGCTAATCTTCAAGCGGCTATTTTGCTGGACCTGTCTCCTTTTTGACAACGATTCCTGCTCCCTGAACAATCCCTGGGTTACCACAGGATTCATCGACCTTGCCAACTTGTCTTCCGTGCTTTGATTAACCAGCATGTGAGTCCACTAAAGTTGTTGTTTACTGTTATTTATGTGTAGAAAATGAGCACCACGGAGAGCGGCCATGAAGGCCGGGTTAGTCTACATCAGGGATCCCCACCTCCAGGCCTCGAGGGCCGGTATCCTGGAGGTTTTAGTTATTTCCCTGGTTCAACACACCAGAATCAAATAATGGCTTGTTAGCAGGCCTCTGCAGAACTTTGCACTGCTGAGCAGGAAGTTAGAGAATTTGAATTAGCTGTGTTGGAGCAGAGACACCTCTAAAACTAATAGGACATCGGCCCTTGAGGCCTGGACTTGAGGATCCCTGGTCTACATGCATATGTCAGGTGTGCTGTTTAAAGCCACTGGTGATGGGTTGTTATGTTGCTGTATAATGATCATTTACATGTATTACTATTATTATATATAAACGATAAGGAAAAGTGAAAAGCATTTGTGTATCTCTTAGAGCTTAAAGGTCGTTTGACGTGGATGTAAAACTTAATGGGTTCTGATTGAGTTTGTGAATTAATTTGTATCTTTTAAGTAGCCGGTTTTGCCTTTGGGAGGGTGGTTGCATAAACTGATAAGATGTTTGAGAGAAAGAGAGAGAAAGAGAGAGTAACGGGCGTAATCACCGGTAAAATGATGCTGGGCGCTCTAATAGTTCACCCGACTACATGATATAGCAATATATAAATTGTAACGTTTGATTTTCTGCCCCACCCTGTAAAACACACAGTGCAGAGGTTGTGTCTCACTTGGCTTCCTCTGAAATGTTCCCCACGCCACTGCTGTTGTATTTTCTCAAAAATCCTGTAAACATTGGTACGTTGCTACGAATTTAGCCGCGTTTTAGATTGCAACAATGTTAACAATTGCGCGCCGAAATTTATCAGCTAGGCAGTAGTTGGGGAGAGTTGTGCCTGTTAGTTGCGTTGTGCTCGTCGTGATGGGGAAATGTACGTTTTCGGGGGATTTGTTGGCAAAATATTCATGGTTGGCTTTAGACCCGCAGTGGTCGTCCAAAGTTAAATGCCGATTATGCATGAAAACATTTGATATTTCCAACATGGGGGAAGCGGCTGTTGTCAGTCATATGCCCCGAGTGTAAAAAGTTTTTTGGTTCAACCCAGCAAGAGACCAAGGCTCAAAACATCAACCGAGGTTGTCCACACAACAAAGGTAGCTACCTGGTTGCTTAGCTTTACAAATGGGCGGACCACAGGAAAATGTTCCACCCGCTCCCCAACAGTTTAGCGGTGTTAGTCACCCTGTTTCATTTTACTACATTCCATGTAGACTAACAGTAACCTAGATCACTTAGATTACTTAGGCTAGTTTATTATTGCAGATCCGACGCTGTATGCGTGTTGATAAATGCAGACATGCCAACCTGTACGTATCTAAATACGCTGGTACGAGTCTCCCCTCCAGTGTAAACTACGCAAAAAGGTGTGGCCAAGCGAGTTCTGTGGCAAATTTGCACGTGCCGTACCATTGTCTGACAACAAGATGCTGCAGCATGGTTAAGCAGTTTCAAACAATCATGGTAGAAAAGTGGAGAATAACGAGAACTCAGCGTAACACCTCCACCCCATTCCTCCCTGCCTCCCCTACCCTCTCTGCCTCTCTCCGTCCTCCGTTCCCTATTCACTGTAGTTGGCGATTAAAAAGGTAAACTGTGTGTGCACGCGTAACCATTGAGTATAACGTTACTTTCAATGGGGAAACATTCGAGCCAATTAAGCTTATGTGAAGAAAAAAATGCTTGTGACCCTGTGAAGTTCCTCATCATACATTTTGCAGTCTACAATTATGTGGACAAAAAAAAGACATAAGGTAGATTTATTAAATTTCTGCTTGTGTATAAAGAACTTAGCATATAAGATTATAAAATTTAATACAAACTCCAGGGCGCCATCATGTGGGAAACAAAAGTAACAGATAATATCTTTCAGGGTGAATGAGTAGGTTGTATTTTGAGATTGGAGAAAGTGAGTACCCAGATGTTCCCAAAACCTTTTGGTTTCAGTGTCCTGTTTACAAAAGTTTCATTAATTGTCTGATTCCGCCAGGGATGGCATCAGTAATATATTTAAAATCCTTAAAAGGTATTGGGAAATCATGAGCTTCCATAAACTGTTTATAAGAGAACATGCTTCCAGAATCTTCAAATAAGCGGAGTACATGGTTTATTGTTTGACCATAAAAAGCATCTAAACAAAAACCTGAACCTAGCAGACTGACGTAAAATCAGTGCTATACTATACCTGAATAGGGGCTGTGCCTTATTTCAAATAAAGGTATGGCAGGTGGAAGAAAAAGTAGTTCCTACCAACTGGGTACAGTTTAGAGAAGATCATAATATTAAAGTTACTTTCCACTGCATTCCAGTTTGTGATAAACTACATGTTTACCCCAAGTAGGTAAAATATCAATATTTTATTCAACATGAAACTTGATTCTAGAACACGAAATGCTGGTAAACATTTAAGGATTGTGGCCATAAATATAGGTTTTATTAGTTTTTTATAACTAATTTCCAACCAGTGAATAGGAAAATTACTGCGTGCAAAGCAATCGAGTTGCAAAAGTCTTGAAAAAAAAAAGCCACACACAACACAAGTGTTCCTCAAAATATTTTGACAAGGTTGCCAGGTCTACATTTTGGGGATGATGGGGAAGTGTCTGTTTTCATAAAATGAAGGAGAGAGCCTTGATTGCCCAGCGGGTAGTTGTAGATCATGTGCGCCATGTGGGTGGGGTAACTAATGTTGAGATGACAAAAGAACTTCATCTGACTGAACGTTGTGCAAGACAGAGATACAATTGCTATGTGGAGGATGAGAAGAAGAAGAGGGAGCACACACAGCAAACACAGAAACGTAAGATATTACTGGATGAGATAGACGAACTAGCTATTTATTAAATTAAGCTTCAGACACACATAAATGCCCTATTTGTATCTGCAGACAAACTTGCAGTTGAGGCAGAAGCTACTGACAACATCTCTGTCCTTGCCAGGTCAAATGCGCTCAGGAAAGCAGCTAAGAAAAAGGAGACGCAGCTAGTGCAATACAACAAAGAAATATTCACCAAAACATCTGAACGTCAGGCTGTTTGAGGGTCATGCAGTCCACGTCCATCTGAACTTGATCAGTAGCCTGTGTATGTGTGTCGCGGGGAACGTCTGTCATGTATGTCTATGATGTGTTTGTCTGAATGTTCCTATCGATCAGCCAATCAGTTCCCTTTCAGTCAATATGGGGAGGTTTCATGTGCTTCACTCACTTTGCTGTGAGTTTAATGTAATGTTTTTGACTTTGCCTTAAAGTCAACTGATAACTTGATATAAAAGTATGTTTTATACCTGACGGTCGATTGACTAAACAGTTACTTTAGTTACTTGAATGTTTATTTTATGTTTAAGAATGCCAGTGAGAGCAAGACTTTTGTAACATCCAACTTTTGTTACTCCAGAGGTTTGAGAGATGAAAGCAGTTCAACTGTTAATGTACCACAGGAAATAAAAAAGCCATGCTCTCAATGTAACTGCATTTGGTATTTATTTTTTGTAATTTGTGTCAGACATAAGTAGTTGAAATCGTCCAGAATGTTTTTGGTTACAACAACATATTCTGAGTAATCTAAACAAATGATCATTTCCATAATTTCTTGACATGACGCATAGGTTTATTGACATTTCCGTCTGGAAATTTAGGTCTGGAAAAAGTATGCAATTTTGACATTATGAGTGTGTAGGAACCCTGCATTATGTATCACTGAGGTGTTGTCTCACAAAAAATAACACAGTCCTTTTTTTTTACTTTGGTCAGCAATATGTTTTGTGTTGCAACTCCTCAATTGATGGCATTTATGCTCAATCTTGTTCTCATTGTTTAACTTTGAACTGTTACCTTAATCGAGCCAAGCGAGGTATCCAGAGTTTGTCTTGAGAGTTTAAATGTAAGCAACTGAACTTTCTTTTTATGAAAACATTTTGTCTGTCATCTTAGAGGCTTCTTCAGTTCCGAAAGGACTGGATTAGGAGTATCAGATACAGTATATAGATCTAAAAGTTAGGGTCACTAAGGCTCACTGATGAGGCTATTGTTATTCCTAACGAGGCTATCACAGTTGTGTTTTGGTTTCTTAGATCAGTTATCAATGAACTTTTGGAGTAGTTTGGTAATCTACATGACTTTTATTAATTATTGTGCTAGACACAGAGACGGGATGACAGGAAACCGGATTGAACAGGTAAGAGGAGGAAGGAAACAGTAGGATCTGATGGGGTTTAAATACACAGAGAGAATGAGGATCGCTATTGGTAAAGCAGTCATTCATTTTGTGGGTTTCTCCGTGTTAAATGCTCATTTCTTCGGCCTGGAGGCTACAACCCTCGCTGTCCATCTTCTTCTGCAGTTGTAGTCCGCTAAACGTTTTCACTCAAAACCTAAAGTAAATTTTGCCTCCGGTCGAAAATCAGTGTTTTCTCTACATCAAAATTAGTTTTTAGAATTCACGGATATCATATGCTGTGATGGACTGGCGACCCGTCCAGGGTGTACCCTGCCTCTCGCCCGTTGGCAGCTGGAGATAGGCATCAGCCCCCCCGACCCCTGGAGGACTAAGCGGTTCAGAAAATGTATGGATTGCTGGTATGATATATATATATATCTTTTGAATTTGCAGTGACAGCATGGTGAGGTGCGAATATTGCGGCATTTGTGCAAGAATGCTTGATAGTTATAGTATTCCCGCAACACTGGACTTGTGGACTTATCTTAGCAATCAGGTCAGATAAGTTAACACCAATGACATTAAGCTTGGTGATGAACTTTCTGTAGCTAGCCAATCAGCAGGGTATAGTTATGTTAATTGATAATAAATAAATTTAATAGATGACCCTGCTGTACATGAACAATGTTGGTCTTCAATAATGTTGCTGTTATCAAAGATTACTGATAATAAACAAGGTAATAAACAAGGACTTGTAGACTAACCTCCGATATGATCAGGTTTTAAAAATGGAAATTAAATTAACCACTTGATCGTTGGCTTGACTCAGGTTGCTTTGGCTGTCCCATCCTTTAAATTGACATGTAAAGGTCAGTCACTTCAGTTTCCAAAGTCTAGCTTTCCCGTCTGTGTTTACACACAGCCAGAGCCACACTGACTTTTCTTTAACCAGATTATGGTGCATAGTGCACCTAATGTTCCATAAAACGGTGCCCTTTACTTCAAACACCTTGCCACTCTAAAGGGATTACACAGGGGAAACCTTTATTGGCTGAATGTGTCTTCACCCCCCAACCTCCCCTCCACAAACACACACACACAAACTTCACGGCTGACCACAGGTGTCACATTAACTGTTTGGTACCAAATTCTGTGGGGATTAAAAAGACCCGGGAACATGTTCTCTAACACACACTCTTACACAGATACGGGTTACACCGGGGGCCAGCTGCACCAAGAGGCTGTTGCTGGGCCGCAGTACAGAGCCGAAGTGGTCTGAGTCAGCAGAAATGCTTGTCTGTGGCCAATTTATAAACAGGGTTTTCTTCATCATAAATTTATCTGAAATACAAAGGATTTCTCTCACCTCAAGTGCAATATCTCTGTAAGGAAATACCAGAAACTTAGGAAAATAATTGTGATATAAGAGAAAGTTGGATTAGACAGAACGTCTATACAGTTTATCTACAATATTGTTCTGATTCACAGTGTTTTTGCAGAGCAGCTCTAGCTCCTGCATTACAGAGACATGGCCTTAGTCAGACTGCCCTATTAGTGCTAAGAGTTAAAAGCTATTAATTAAATTAATTGTATTCATAAGGCCTGTTGCTTTTTGGCTGATAAGCAGCATATGAGAATCTTTAGATGTAGGTGTTGCTGGGCAGGACAATGAAGCTGTCTGGAAAAGCCCTGAAGTTTAGAATTTACTTTTTAAATTGTTCTCATTTAACTCATTTAACTTTCTGGTTACTTACAATTCATATTAAAGAGTTGCAAAACGAAGGTGAACCCCTCATATTATATGCAATTGTACACAGAGATCGTCTCGCCCGTTGGCAGCTGGAGATAGGCATCAGCCACCCCCCCACCCCCCGCAACCCCTTGAGGATTAAGCAGTTCAGAAAATGGATGGATGGATGTACACAGAAATGAAACAATTCATTGACCTTGAAAATTGACTTAGCCCCTGTAGTAAATATTTACATATGTTAAAAGATTTAGTTAAAAGAATGTGCATGATATGGGAGTAAGAAAATAAGAAAATACCCTCAGTCTTATATTTTACAAAAATGCTAAAAACTGTTTGATTGCTGTAGCAGCAAGCCAATCAATCTCACCACCAATGGAATCAAATGATCTCCAATTTATATGCCATTTCTATGCCAGTGTCACTAGCAGCCCCCTTGCTCATGATGGACATGTGCTAGGTCTTTGTTGGAATAGGACTCCCAGGTGTACAGAGGTACCCCCAAACCACAAGAGGCTGGTTGACCAAAGTAAGCTATGTTTTGTATCTGTTGCCTGCAATGAACAGATGGTTGCTGTTATCAAATTTAGTAATGAGGCTAGTCGTGGAGGAAAAGGAAGACATAGTCAAAAGATGAGCTTATGCGGTTCACTATATCATACAATAATCACAGAATAACTCATAAATAAACTACTTCAAGCTTGTTAACCTCAAAGTTATCTTACAGCACAAAGACAAGAGTAATATGCACAGACTTTGTGTTTTGTTATGCTCTTCCCCCTTCTGTCTAGACTTGCAAAGAAATGTGGCAGGTAGGAATGCTTGGTGGTGTCCAACAGTCTGAAATCCCAGCTCTGCCCATTTACTTGCTCCTAATTAACTCATGAAAGCCGTGATGATGTGAACTCCAAACCAAAGCTTATGGAGGTAGTGCAGAAACTGCCCACATGTATGAGAATTGTTTTTTCTTAATTAAGAAACGTCTTAATGCAGATGTGATACCTATAGCATGTCTGTGTTTTATTAACTTGTTTGTGTGTTTGTTTTTTTGGATAAATACACTTTTCTCTATCCACATTGCATGATTTAAATGTATCAAGGCTAAGGTCAAAACACAAGAAAAATAAGAAAACAATGAAATATTCGGAGGTATTTTAAAGACTGAACATATGACTAAAGAACAGTGATGCTGTTTATTGACCACATTGTTCTGGTTTGCAGCAATTTAGAAAAAAACTGTATTAGTTTAGAGCAATCTTTAACCTGTGCTAAGAAGGCATTGCAAAGTTGGACTGAGGAATCATTTGCTTCCTCTTTTGGGTCACATTGCTTACAGAGAACACAGTGTGAACATTTGATTTGGAAAGAGTTAACACAAAGACCAATGTTAGTGACTTAATTGTATTTAATAAAGGATGAGAGAGAATTCATTCGGCAGTTCAGGAGTTTTAATATTGGCCTATTGATCAACAAGGAGGTACAGTATTCACACAGTAAAAATGCATGGACTGACCTACTTTCCTTGACATGTCACAGAATTACAAAGGATTCAATAATCACAAGACTGCAGCCTTCCGAGTCATCTTGCTTATGTCAGCAGTGTCCATACAGTAGATAGCTGGTGGTCATCATGCAACACTGATGTCCAGGGCTGAAGATTGTACATACAAATTCCCAAAACCTAGCACGTTGTCCTGATGAAATCATTAAGCATAGTGTCATACTATCATATGTGATTAACAGGAGATGTAAAAATCTGCTTTCAACTTGATATATAGAGTTGAACGTGAAAATCCTAGCTTTGCCTGATAACTCACCACTGTTTGACCTTTTTGCACCTGCTGTGTTTGATTTGGATTTTAGGTTTTGATATGATGAGTTGCTCTGTGCTGGGTAAGATAAAGCTGGATCTCCTCATTCTTTTTAAATTCCAAGCCTGCACTCCGAGCATTTAGATGTGTGTGGGTGGGCTCCTGTGTTGTTGTTTTGTTGTCTGATATGCATACTGCTTCTGTGGCCACTAACAGGTTGTCTTTTTAACTTGAACTTAGATCCTGGTGTCTTGATAAATATTCTTATGGTAGTGTGTGTTGACCAAACACTCCACGCGGGAGATTCAGTGGCATGTCTCTGCAGCCTCTCTACCTAACAGATCCAAAACAACAAGTGCAAACGGTGTCCTGCAGGGCAACTGGGCGAGTGCTACAGCCGCAGCAAACAAAAGCCCTCAGTAGGAGCAAATGCAAACAGCAGAAGGTTCATGCACTAGCTGATTTTTTTTTTTTAAACAAAATCACAGGAGGGATAGGGTTGACACACATGTAAAAATGCTTTCTTACTATGCGCCTCAGCAAGCCATGGGCTTTTGTTATATTCCTCAAGCAATGTGAAAGCTGTGAGACAAAAGGTCAGAGTTTTTTACATGTTTGTTTTTTACCTTCCCTGGCTGAAGTCCAAACCCCTCAACCCCACCTCCCTTTGAAGTTATAGTACACTTTTACAGATGGGCTGGTGAAACTGAGACAAATGCAGAAAATAGAAGGCAATCTTTCCAAGTTTGTTCCTTTGATTTTATCAGGGTGCTGCCATGTTATTTACCCTGGCCACACCCTGGCCACAATCTGTTTAGGCTCCTCCCCTCAGGCCGGCGTTACAGAGCGCTGTACGCCAAAACCACCCGACACAAGAACAGTTTCTTCCCCCAGGCTGTCGCTCTGATGAACTCTGAATAGTCACAGAGTCTGAGTCCACTCACATGAACAATAAACTATAACTCTGCACTGCTGTATATACTTACTGTATATACTTACTGTACAATAACCCTGGTTTTGTGTATATATTATCCTTTATTTTTTATTTTTAATTTATTTTTATTTTTATTTTTTCCGCTTTTTAATTTCACTTATTTAAGTTCTGTACTGGAGAGAAAAGTTGCCGGAGTCAAATTCCTTGTATGTGTCATACTTGGCCATTAAAGCTGATTCTGATTCTGATTCTGATGTTTTGCTCTTCTTTGGAAGAGAGCAGAGAAAAAGTCAGTACACAGCCAGCCTTACTGCTGCCCCTTGGGAAGAGTTAAAAAAAAAAAAGATGACGCCGTTTTCATGCATTAAGGTCCACGCTCACACAAAGCTAAAAGCATCTATCCAAATGTCCAGGAGTGGATGTTTGGGAGCTGCATATGTACTTTTGGAGCTATCGCCCCCAGCCATCATTACCCCTCTTTATCAAATGGCTACATAGTCACAAATGTGCTTTCTCTGCATCATTTGAGGGCAATTATCCCAGTCCATTATTGTGTGTGCAATTCAAGACAACGCATTTACAGCTTCTAGTTTTTTTCTCATGCACATCTAGAATCGGAAAATAAAATTGTCAGGTGGCAAGAAGTGAACAGTCTGAAGAGCTGGAGATTTGAAAAGGGAAGGTAAATGCAAAGCCTCAAGTGGATCAAGTATAACAGTGGGTGAGGAACTACATGATGTGTAGATAATATTAGTATACATAATAGAAAATCTAATTGGGTTACGCAGTTACCTGAGTGGCCTAAAAGTCTTGGACTATTTATGCAGGAACTTTCTCTTTTTTTTTTTCAGTTCAATCCTTCTGATAAGTGTTCACAGTTAGATTGCCCAATTTGAATTGTATGCATCAGTCTGAACTCTCATATTCAAATAAATATTAACTGGTGTGGTGGAAATTTAGTGATGAAGATAATAATTGTCCTGTATTGTTCTGTTTTTGTTCTGTCTTGTTAAAACGATTAGAATTTTATTTTATTTTTTTCCCTATCGGTCTTATATTAAACTAGGCTGAATGCTTGCTCTTTTATTCTAGTAAAAATAACCAAAATATTTTTTTTCTGCTAAACATGAGAAAAAAATGTGATTAAAAAAAGGTCTTCAAATAAAGAAGTTTGGTTGAATTGCATATTATCCCGTATGACTTGGGTAAAATATTTTGGTTGTTCTTCCCAAAGCTTCTAACAATAATTTGATAGAATTTGGACACATTCCTTCAACAAGAACTGGTGTAACTTAGTGTGTTTACATCTAGTAAGAGAAATTTGAATTATTGCCTTAGTCTGACTGAAATCAGACTTTTGAAATGCATGTATGCACCTTAGTCCAACCTAAGTCCAACCAAACTAGAGTTTGAGAAATCATAGTAAGGGACCCAGAATTTACAATTGGAAATCACATTTCTTGCAACCAAACACAGCCCATATTCGTGTGTACACTCGGGAAGTGGCGAGACGCAAAAGCGTGAATCAACAACAACACAATACCTGTATAAGAATAATTTGCCAGCTACAGCCTAGTTTATAATTCTCTGTCTATGTGGAAACTCATTGAGGCAATGACATTTATCGTTGACCCAAGCGCTCTCTGTCACTTACGCACAGACGGACAGAGTAGGGCCTTTTTTTCTAACTCGTTCTGTCAACAGAGAGCATATGCCTGTGATTGGTCAGCTCAACAACAGCCAGAAATCATTTCACCAGAATGGTGCTCTATAGTCCATGCAGTCAGTAGTAGTGGGTACTACCGGTTTATATTTAAAGGACATTTTATCTAATATGGTCTTTCGGCGATTTTGAACACATAGAGGTGTAGAGAAATAACAAAAAAGACTGCTCTGTTTGTTTACATGTGCTTTTAGAGTATTTCTATGAGCTGCACTCTGAGTAAACAGCTTTACAGCTTAATCAAAACATACTTTATGTTGTCTATTGCTTCTTGAGGGGGAATGTGCATACCAGCAGAAGAAATTAAACTCTAGTTGACAAGAAACAACACTGCAATGGTAGGAAGACCTGGCATGAAAAGTTAGCAACCCCTGCTGTCCTGGTGGGGAATTGCTTCGCAACACTGAAAACTCAGCAGAGAACTATATGAAAAAAAGTCTCCATCAATAAATCTATGTCTGGGTGCCAACTTGCTGACGGAGAAATATATAATATAATATAATATAATATAACTATGCCTAAGACAAATGTAAACGCAGACAGTGCATTTTTGGACTGACAAAAAGATGGTGCATTGTGATTGTGCATGTCCTGTTTATACTCCTGCTTCATTTGCACCAGGATCTGTGTACTGCCTGTGTGACGCTCCAGACTAACCGGTATAACTGGTATAAGGCTAACATGAACCACCATTGGTCGCGGAGTCGAACATAGTTAGTCCGATTACTCCCAAAACCTTGGTTTACATGTGAGTATAAATGTGCTGACTCAGTTGGGTTTGTCTGCTGCTCTATCCTTTACACACCTTTTCAGTTCCAACCATAAAATAACTGTAAATTTGAGATCAGAACCTTTCACTGGTTAGAATATTGACTTTGTTCCCCTGAAACCAATCTGCAACTGAATTATTTGGTCAAGTGCACCAGTCCCTACAGCAAAACACCCCGTTCATATCTCAAGGAAATTTCAATCGAACGCAACTGGACTTGGTCATCTGTCTTGGAAGACGTTTCACCTCTTATCCAAGAGGCTTCATCAGTTCATGCTCGCCGCTGACCAGGCTGGGTCCATCATTCAGGTTGGATCATTCTGTCAGGGGTGACTGTGTCTCATGAAGTGGCATGGACCCAAACACAGATGCTAGGAAAGGTGCAAGGATGTTTATTAAAATAAGGATGATGATGAAAATGGCAGGAACAGTAACGCAGAAAACCAGGCTGACATGAACGAGCTGGAGGGAGAACAGGAGGCTGAGCCACAGCTTGGAGACATCAGCAAACAAACATTAATGATCCAACAGGTAGTGAGAGGGAGTCAAGGGTCTAAGTAGACATGAGGGAGGAAACTGTAAAAGCAGTTTCAGTTATGACAGACTGGAGACAGGTGTAGACAATGATTAGAAAGGAGAGAGCAGGAGGGAGTGTTAATGGCTCAGACACCAGTATTTTCACTATGTTTGCTTATGTTTTTTTTGATACACATATTTTTACCAAAATACATAATGTACTGTAGGACACAGCTGCTGCTAGAGGCCCTGCTTTCATCCTGCCAAAAACAACACTCCCATTGGTGGCCCAAAGCTAGGCAGTCGAGGCTAAGAATGTACTATAAGTAAGCATTATGACATGGGGTAGTTGGGCTCTTTAAAACTCAGGCATTTTGTGGTCTCTTTTCTTTATGTAACTGATTTAGGGATTGGAGTTTGTATTCAATGTTCATATGCAGCATGCTTTCAGAACACAGTGTGACTGATTTTAATGAAAGAAAACTCAGTTTTTCAAAATTTTTCAGTAAAGGAAATTCACTGAAGGATATCAGTTAACCTTATTGTGAAAGGCTATTTTTTATTTATTTTTTATTTTAAAATAAAACAGTTTTACATAAATCCCGGATTCCAATGTCTTTCTGCTAGGCTACCTAAATATACGGGCGGCGAGAGATTTAAAGAGGAGTGGTAAAAGCAAATGAGGTGGATTAACAGTGCTTGCCAACAACTGATGGTGTCAACTGGGGAATCTACTGTGAAATATCGCCTCTGCTGCTTTGAAATTGAACTGCTAGCATGTCATGACAGTTACGAGACATGAGCCAATCAGTAAAAGTCAAGTTACCCCATTTCACACCAATGGATGCAGCCCGGTGTCCTTAAGGTTGCCCCACGGACTGCAATTCACACATGGGTTTGCTTCAGCGAGAGCACCAAATCGTGGCTGTTCACATGAGAAAAACTCTTGTCCTGAATTTATTTTGAAATATACCGTATTAACTTGGCTGGCTCATAGCTCACTTTCTGCCTGGCTCATACAATTTCTTTAACTTCATTAAAAACACATCTGGCAACCGGAAAAAATAGACTTGATACGGAAAATTGACGGAGCTCCACATCCACCCCGGATCCACACTAGGCTGCATCTGTTCTGTGCCAAGTGTGAATCAGGGGTTAGATGTCTTTTCAGAATCATTACAAGAGTGTCTGCTACTGGAGATCCTTCCTGCACATACCATAGACTACAATGGCTCTTGAATAATAGGGGTTACGACCACATTCATTTTTTTCTTTTTGGATGAATAAATTATGTTTAAATCAAATGTACAAAATAACTTAGCATTATTGTCAGTCACATTTATATATTAAAACTCAAACTGATTTTAAGGCCAAACCAGTGGGAACTACCTGCCTTTAGCATGGATCAACTTTGAAGCTTTAAAATGTGATGAAGTCGTCTTCCTGTCAGCCTACTTTCATAGGCACAAAGCCAGGGCATACACTGTGTACAAGATTTGCATTTGCTCTCGACGGTTTAAAGAAGACAGGATCAGTGCAATGATAGAGTGGTGTAGAAAAAAGCAAAACCAGAGACAAGCCCCCTCCTCTTATAGGGGCAGATTAGAGATGCTTCTGGTTGATTCCCAGTTACCCACTGATGGACATCACAGTGGTACTTTGAGCTGTCAAGCTCCCAGCCAGCATTGAGGCTCTAATTGCGTATTGCTAGCACTAATGCCTAGCTGACTCTGCTACGTTTACTTTTCATTATGCTGATGTATTCATTGTGACCCTTTTTCTTGACCTTATCAATCAGAGTTTAATTTCCTGCAGACGTCTTTTTAATTACAACTGTTTTTCTTCCTCTATGTGTCCCCTCCGGAGGTCTGTTCTGATTGTAACACCATCCTGGTTAGAGGTGGCACCCACTAGCACTGCCACGGTAGCCAATGTTGCCTGGTCAGAGATTAATCCACTGTTATAGCGCCTCTGCCATACTCAGAGCCTCAAGTCAAATTCACACCTCTCATCTTAATTGGCAATGAAATGGCTGGGGATAGGCCCACTGACCTGCAGCTCTCTGTAAAGGGCATCACAGCTCCAGAATTCACTTTTCAGCTGTCACACAACCTGATTATATTAGCCAGGACAGGGGTAATAACGGTATTCCTGTGATTAATTTGATATGAGGCGAATGAATTATTCTCTGGCCTGTGACTGCTCATTTGTGGAACGGCAAAATTAGGCAGATACTAAAATGAATGAATGATACATTTCAATAATTTGGCAGAGACATGGTCTATAATATGGAACAGTAAAAGGTATTAGGTTGGAAAAAGGATATCTTCGATGCACATTAAGACAGTTATCTAGGAATATTTAGAAATTCTTCAAAAGTCAAAGTCTTGGTATTTCAGTATTTCCTCAAATTTACAGTTCCTTGTACATTTTTTACAAACTCAGAATATTTGTATAAGATGTCATTTTACAACCCCAAACTTTAATGCATATTATGGGGATTCTATGTGAAAAGCCAGCACACAGTTGTGTGTTATAATAAAGTTGAAAGAAATTCTAAATAGTTCTACAAATTTTCAATGAAATTCTAATTAAATTGCCTAGTGTATAGTTGTAATTATTATCTAATTGTAGCAACACAGGCTAAAACACTATAACAGATTTTTTTGGAAAAAAAAAAAGAAAAGAAAAAAAAAGATCGCTTTTCTTTAATTCCCAAATCAAGCATTTTCTTTTGTTAATCTGTCACATAAAAGTCTAATAAAACATGTTGAAATCTGTGGTTGTAATATGTAAAAATTTGAAAATGTGTACTGGTATGAATGATGACACAAGGTACTGTTAATAAGCAAAGACAGGTATTTAGTTAAGTACTAGCAGTTTTTCCTGCCTGTTGCCACCTTAAACACTAAATTATGTTTTATTCCAGTTTTGGCATGTACATTTAAAAATCCTTTAACATCATAGCTGCCCACGTTTGCCCAAACAGATCTGAGACTTCTCAAAGATGGCAACAAAGTTACCTCCCTCTTTTCGCAGGTTATCATATGCCCTTTTCTGTCTGCTTTTAGCAGCTGTATAACTTATGTACTTTTCAAAATTTGAGTTTTTTTGCGTTGTTTTTTACATAATTACATTAGTGTCTTTCTTCGGGAAAAGCAATAGTTGAGCATCACAGTTAATCAAAACATCTAAAGAACAAATATAACATGCTAATGGAATCTTTATTCTGAATGAGTAAAAAACAAATGTCAGCAGAGAAATAATACAAAAAAAAAAACAGGATTATTAATAAAACATTACAGTAAAGCTTTCAAATTCACTTCGAAAAGGAGTAGAAAGAAAACGATGAGACCCCAGTTGGCTCATTCAGTATAACGATTCACTACAGTCTAGAATGTAGAATCCAAATATTTCCCATATTGTAAATATTTATACATATAGGTGCTTGGCATCAGGTATACACAAGACATTTGGCAAAGAGACCAATGCTGAGACATAAAGTTATTTTGGGTGTAACAGCAGAGAGTGATGTTTGGTGTTCTTTTACTTTGGTACTGATTACAGGATTTACCATGTTCACTCTTCGTTCAGGTTGCCATGGTTTTTCATGTAGCTAATCACTTAGTGTCAAGGCTTTACAGCTGTGGGTTCGATTGTGATGAGTTGTAGCGACGTCTTCACGGGGAACCTCAGCAACTGATGCTCTCCACCCATCATTCCTCCCTTTCATCCATGCCTCCTTGACCTCCAGCAGTCAGGCATTATTTAAAGAGGAAAGAACATGTCATCCATTTTCCTGTAATGATTCAGGGACATGTCTCTGGCTGTCAGTGCAAGAACCCAATTGTTTTCCCGAGGTTCCACTATGTATGTCTTCCCAGTGACTGGTTGGGTTGTTGGTGAGGGGTGTAGGGATATTGTGGTGATTACCAGAGGCAGACTCTCGTTTTATTGCTCTTATCACTCCTGATGAAAAAACATTTTATCTCCCACACATGGAGAGCAGCAAGGCTTTGAGTTTTCATATAGCTTGCAGTTGCAAAGAAGCTTGGCAATGCCGACTGATGGGAAGATGCACCTGCAAAAGGGTAATCATTATTGAGCAGACAGACGACTATAAAAAGTGCACTTAGGTTTTCTGGTGGTGCTTATTTAATGACAAATAAGAAAATTGAGCTTTATTCTTTGTTGCATCAAGGTGGAATTGCTTTCAGAACTGATTTTCATAATGTAGAAAGCAACCTTCGGGTCAGTCTGACATAGCTAAATAGTGCGAGTGAGAGGCACATGAAGCATCAGGGATTACAAGGTCAGCAGGAATCCTTGGCTGTGACTATGCTAAAAATGAAGCTGAGGACAAGGCTCTTCAATCCTCATGAGACTGCAGCATTGTAATGGGGAGTCATTACTTATAGTCTTCAGTCTCATGGTCCGCTTCACAAATTTACTGAAACTTTGCTGTTGTCACAGATAATTTCTGTTTTGAATGAGCTTTGTTTTCAGGATTTTTTTAAGCATTTTGTTCCATATTCAATGCCATTGTATTATGCTGTACTAATGACTTGTTACAAATCATATCTAAAAAGATTCAATACATTTAGGTGTCGACAGGTAATGTAGCCAAATTTTGGAAATTTTGATTGAGGATTAAAGTGATTTTTTATGTGTGGGCTAAAGCAGCAGATGACCATATTGGGGGCCATTTGTCTAAGATAAGGAGACTGAGGATACAGTGTACATCATAACTGGATAGTGATGAGTCATAGTTTCAGCTCAGACATTAAGATGATATGATCAATATTTGGTGTAAACCTGAAAACAGATCCATCAAGTTCAGCATAAAATACATAATGTCTTCAGCACAGCTGGATTACAAAAGTATTTCCAATAATGATACACTCATAACTCACTGATACCCTCACTGCTGTATCAAACTAATTAATTTTAATCACTTCCTAATATACTAGTGAATGATCTCCTCTGACTGTAGCAGTGCTGTTAGTCACGCTTTCTTGGCCAACACTCACAATTAATATGGAATTTTCTAGTGTTTATACATGTGTTTCAGGGCTTCACCCTGAAAAACACCAACATGCTGTGATACATTGCAAAAAAAAATCATCTAAAGCCTACAAAGTTGTGATTTAATATGCATATAATGGTTGTTTTTTTTTGTGAGTTAAAAAAGTTATTTTGTGAAAGCAGTGCTATCATTTACTAGATTACAAAAGAAACATGGATTTCATTATTTGCTTTTTGTAATTAATTAAGTCATGGGTAGAATTTGTTTTGTTTTTTTATCACATGCAATTATTAGACTAAGAACAATGTCTCCAACCCTTAAAGTCCTTGTTTTCGTTCTGACTTCCATAGTCTTTCACACAATTTTGGAGGATTTTGTTCCCTTTCTTCTTTACAACACTGCTTTAACTCAATCAGGGTTGCAAATATTTGTTTCTGTACGGCTATTTGGAGGTCTAAATGTAGCGTTTGAACTTGATTGAGGTCGGGACAATTCCATTGCACTACTTCAGCTAACTTTTTGATGATTTGCTGATGTGCTTGGGATTTACTTTTCATTTCCCAGTTTCATTCAAGCTTTTGTTGTTGGACTAAAATGTGTCTAGAATTAATTGGTGGGTTTATGGTTAGGTATGTGACTTTTAGGTATCTAGGTCCATCAACTGTAAATAACTCTACCACCATGCTTGACTTTTGTCTACTAATATTTTGTGTTTGGTTTGATATATATTATATATATATATATATATATATATATATATATATATATATATATATATATATATAGAGACGTGGACAAAATTGTTGGTACCCTTCATTAAATCAAAGAAAAACTCATAATGGTCACAGAAATAACTTTAATCTGACAAAAGTAATAATAAATAAAAATTATATAAATGTTGACCAATGAAAGTCAGACATTGCTTTTCATCCATGCTTCAACGGAATTATTTAAAAAATAAATGCATGAAACAGGCCTGGACAAAAATGATGGTACCCACAACTTAATATTTGGTTGCACAACCTTTTGAGGCAATCACTGCAATCAAATGATTCCTGTAACTGTCAATGAGACTTCTGCACCTCTCAGCAGGTATTTTGGCCCACTCCTCATGAGCAAACTGTTCTAGATGTTTCCGGTTTGAAGGGCGCCTTTTCCAGACAGCACGTTTCAGCTCCTTCCAAAGATGCTCAATAGGATTGAGATCAGGGCTCATAGAAGGCCAGTGTTTTCCTCTTAGCCCTTCTTGGGTGTTTTTAGCTGTGTGTTTTGGGTCATTTTCCTGTTGTAAGACCCGTGACCTGCGACTGAGACCATGCTTTCTGACACTGGCCAGCACATTTCTCTCTAGAATCCCCTGATAGTCTTGAGATTTCATTGTACCCTGCACAGATTCAAGACACCCTGTGTCAGATGCAGCAAATCAGCCCCAGAACATAACCGAGCCTCCCCCATGTTTCACAGTAGGGACCGTGTTCTTTTCTAGATATGCTTCATTTTTCCGTCTGTGAACATAGAGCTGATGTGCCTTGGCAAAAAGTTAAATTTTTGTCTCATCTGTCCACAGGACATTCTCCCAGAAGCTTTGTGGCTCGTCAGCATGTAGTTTGGCATACTCCAGTCTGTTTTTTTTAATGATTTGTCCTCTCCTTGTTCATCTCCCATGTAGCCCTCTTTGGCTCAAACAGCGAAGGATGTTCCGATCTGACACTGATGTTCCTTGAGCATAAAGTTCAGCTTGGATCTATTTTGAAGTCTTTCTAGGCTCTTTTGTTACCATTTGGATTATCCGTCTCTTTGATCTGTCATCAATTTTCCTCCTGCAGCCACGTCCAGGGAGGTTGGCTACAGTCCCATGGATCGTACATTACTGAATGACATGTGCAGCTGTAGTCACAGAAACATCTAGCTGCTTGGAGATGGTCTTATAGCCTTTACAGTTAACATGCTTCTCTATGATTTTCTTTCTCATCTCCTGAGACAACTCTTTCCTTTGCTTCCTCTGGTTTATATTGAGTGTGGTACACACCACATCACCAAACAACAGTGACTACCTGGAGTCTTATATATAGGCCCACTGAGTGATAACAGGATTGTAGACACCTAGGATGCTGATTAGTGGACATACCTTGGATTAACATGTCCCTTTGGTCACATTATTTCATTGTTTTCTAGGGGTACCATCATTTTTGTCCAGGCCTGTTTCATTCATTTATTTTTTAAATAATTCTGTTGAAGCATGGATCAAAAGCAATGTGTGACTTTCATTGGTCAACATTAATATAATTTTTATTTATTGTTACTTTTGTCAGATTAAAGTTATTTCTGTGACCATTATGAGTTTTTCTTTTATTTAATGAAGGGTACCAACAATTTTGTCCACGTCTGTATATATATATATATATATTATATATATATATATATATATATATATATATATATATATATATATATATATATATAAGGGATAATGCCCAACGAGGTGTCCATTATCAGAAATTAATGGATGAAGCGGAGGACGGTTGCCTCCGCAAAATCCATTCATTTCTGATAATGGACACTTGGAAGGGCGTTATCATGCTTATACCATGGTCACTTACGAAAGAAAGAAATACTTTAATGTGTTTCGGAGTTTAAATCATGAGTTGTTTTTTTTATAACTCAAGCGCACTATTTAATATCTCCCGTATACAGATGTTGCCAAACAACGTGGCTACAGCGAGCCGACCGCAGCAGTTGATCAGTGATGGGAAGTGAGATGATGGCTTTACCCTATATTACGTGATACAAAGTATAATTTCAGAAGGCCAGTGCACTACTTACTGCTTGTGTGTATCCAGAGGATGATGCAAAAACTTTGCGATGAGTCAATTGTGAAATAACGTTGAGTCTCCGTTGCCATTTGAGCCCGCGCAAAAATGTAGGGAATATAATTGTTTTTGAGATTTATTCCTGAAACTCATGGGAACTGACATTACAGCTTTGCTTTGTCATGTCTGATCCTTCAACTCACACCTTGCATTTACAGAGTCAAACAATTTGTTGCAATTTTTTCTCTAGTTCTACTTCACTTTAAAATATAACATAATCAAGATGAAAATATTTAAAGTTTTTAATCACTGATATAGTGCTGGTGGTTATCGTTAACTTAGACAGACTCAGGCTTTGTATGCAATTAAATAAAAGGAGGCTTTTTTGAGTCAATGAACAACTTTTAAACTTGAGTCACACAGCAAAGTAGCTCAAAGAGAGAGGGATCTTTCTATTTTCTTTTTTGCGCAGCCCCATTGGTGTCCTTATACCCATCTCCTTGTCCTCTCTTGCCTTCAGTCCATCGCAGAGTTTTTATTTTAGCTAAAAAGGCCCAATGACACCCATTTATTTCTATTTCTTTATTTATTTTTATACTATACACTCAAGATTCCCAGCACCTCTGGAAGAGAAATAAATATACTACTCACAAAAATTAAAGGAACACTTTAAAGAAACACATTAGAGACATCAGATCTCAATATGAACTTGGATATCTATGCAAATGAAGGCAGGGCAATGTCTTAGGAACAAAAGGATGCCAAGTCTTTTAATGGAAGTAAAGGTTTTCAGCCTACAGAGGGCTCAATTGTGTAGACACCCTGTGGCAGGCTAGTCCATTTTTTCAAAAACTTAATTTCTGCAACTCAAAATGCTTTTCAGTATCTTGTGTGGCCCCCACAAGCTTGTATGCATGCTTGACAACGTCGGGGCATGCTCCCAATGAGACGGCGGATGGTGTCTTGTGGCATTTCCTCCCAGATCTGTGTGAGGGCATCCCTGAGCTGTTGTACAGTATAAGCAGCAACCTGGCGGCCCCTAATGGACCGAAACATAATGTCCCACAGATGTTCTATTGGGTTTAAGTCAGGGGATCGTGAAGGCCATTCAATTGTTTCAATTCCCTCATCCTCCAGGTGCTGCCTGCATACTCTTGCCACATTGCTGTGCATTAGGAGGAAACCAGGACCTACTGCACCAGCGTAGGGTCTGACAATGGGTTCAAGGATTTCATCTCGATACCTTATGGCAGTCAGAGCACCATTTCCTTGGCAGTAGAGGTCTGTGTGTCCCTCCATGGATATGCCTCCCCAGACCATCACTGACCCACCACCAAACCTTTCATGATAAACGACGTTTCAGGCAGCATAAGATTCGTCTGTAAAAAGTACAGGGCACCAGTGGCGGACTTGCCAATTCTGGTGTTCTTGAGCAAATGCCAGTCGAGCTCCACGGTACTGGCCATTGAGCACAGGGCCCACTACAGGACGTATGGAATCTCCTCCATGTTCTGGAGATTGTGCTGGGATACATATTAAACCTTCCTGCTGCAGCTCTCAGGAAGTGTGGTGGGAGATATGGACCCAAATGCAGAAGCAGAGTGCAAGGTAGTTTATCGAAGTGCACAGTGATAGTGATGATGATGATGATGGTGGTGGTCTGGATGGCCGGAATAAAGATGTAGGACAACAGGGACAGAGACGGCAGGCACACACATGGTCGACATCTGGACCAAGATTGAAGACAGGTGCGGGTGATGCTGAGGGAGTGAGAGGAGCTGAGTGTGGAATCATGACAGCCCCCCCCCCCCTTCAAAGGCGGATTCCAGATGCTGTGGAGGGAGAGACAACAAAAAGAGAAGCACCCCTTCCAGGGTGGGTGGAGGGGGCCTAGGGCAGGTTCCGGGTGCGCCTGGTTCCGAGTGCGGCAAATCCAGCAGATCTGCCGGAGGCAGTGGCAAATCCAGAAGCTCTGGTGGAGGCAGCGGCAAATCCATCAGCTCTGGCGGAGGCAGCGGCAAATCCAGCAGCTCTGGCGTATGCTGCGGCAAATCCAGCAGCCCTGGCGGCTCTGGGAGCAGAGACTGGAGGGGCTCTGCTGGCTCTGGGAACAAGGAATGAAGGGAGGAGAAGGTTGAATAGGTAGAAGCAGACACCAACTTCGGGGCCGAACAGGCTGAAGCAGACAACAAGGGCAGAGCCGGTGCACAGGCCGGAGAATGGAGAACCAACGATGAGCTGACTGCTGCAGGACGAGCGGGTGATGAGCAGATTGGAGAGAGAACCGTTGTTAGCGTGCTGTCGACACATTTCTCCACCCTGGAAGCACGCTTGCCTCAACAGCGCCGACCTCTGCGGCGATATGGTGGAGGAGGGTCGTTACTCCATGACCCGATGTCAGGAGGACGGTACGATGACTATGTCTCACAGAGGCCGATCTTCTGCTCCGGGAAGTCATCCGAGGGGCAGTTCATCTCCCGTGGCGTGGTGAGGTAGTCGACTGTGACGGAGGCTGCTGACTGATGGTGGGACGTTGAGAGTGCAGCGTCTGTCAGCGGAGGATTGCTCACGGCTGTAGCTCCCATGCTGGCTGTTGGTGTGGGAGCTGCGTTCTGCTCCCCACTTCCAGAAACAGCCCTAGCACGGCGTGACTTCCTCCTATGGCTGGGAGGTGAAGACTGAGAGGGTGGACGGACGACCTCCTCCCACGCCTCCTGGTAAACCCGCTCAGCCTCGCTTCGCAGCGCAGCACAGTCATGGGCGGAGAACACCCTCCGAAAATGAAGAAGCACCTTTAGGATCTCCTCAGCTCCGGAGATTTGCAGAGGCACGTGAGGAGAGGCTGAAATCCTGGACAGATTAGCCCAGACGTCCTTTTGCAGGGCGGCGATCTCCTGGGCGACAGCTTCCGCTGGGTCCATCTTTTCTGGCGGGATCATTCTGTCAGGATGTGTTTTGGAAGGTATGGACCCAAACGCAGAAGCAGAGGGCAAGGTAGTTTATTGAAGTGCACAGTGATAGTGATGATGATGATGATGATGATGATAGTGTCGGTCTGGATGGCAGGAACGAATATGTAGGACAACAGGGACAGAGACGGCAGGCACACACACGGTGGACATCGGGAATGAACACCTGTAATGATCCGGCGCTGACTGAAGGGAGGTGATGGGTTATAAGGACGAGGTGAGTGGCTGGAGATTGAACACAGGTGTGGGTGATGATGAGGGAGTGAGAGGAGCTGAGTGTGAAATCATGATAGCAGAATGTGTGGATGTGCCATCCTGGAGAAGTTGGACAACATCTGCCACTTCTGTTGCGTTAAGGAACCGCCTCATACTGCCAGTAGAGATAATTACTCAAGCCAAAATCAGCCAAAAAAGATCAAGAGGGAGAAACTTGAAATGACCTCCACATGTAAAACCAGTCCTGTTTTGAGGGTTTTCTAATTGTTGCTAGTAGTGCACCTGCTGTTAAGTCCATGAACACCAATACAGCTGAAAGTGATTAACGATGCTGCTTAACCAACCAGAAAATTATCAGACAGGTTTAATTGATTTCATGCCAGGCCCAATAAAAAAAGTGTTCCCTTAATTTTTGTGATCAGTTTATTTAGCTCCAAACTAAATATGAAACTAGCTAGTTACATTTATATTTTCAAGCTAAATATTTAGCTACTATATAAATTTACTTGACTAACACCAGAAAGGGATTATCAAAACAAAGATTAAGGTCTTACAAACCTCTGCCTACACTCCTGCTGCTGGTGCAGTCACTGTTAATACAAATCTGCTGTAAACATCTGTATTGCCTTAAAAACTGCTTCATTTTAAGATGAAATGCTGGATATGTCAGGATGAAAATAAACGGTAGATAGAGATAGATTTAGTCTCGGGAGCCCTTTACATAGAGGTTTGGACCCAGCTTTCATTTAGGTAGTCCACTTCTGCACGTATATTTGCATCTGAGCAAAATATTGACAAAAAAAGGTAAAGATTTTAGCTTGCTGACAAAAGATAGTTTTAGTTTGTTAAGTAAATATTTGGAATATAATATCTAAATTGTAGACTAAATAATCAGTGATAAAGTGAGACATTTATAAATGAATATGACTTATCATACTTCCATATTTTTGTTACTTTGACATGGTAACCCAGATTATTGCTGTTAATTTTTTGACTGTGTTACTTTACAAACATCAATCCATAAACTGCAGGATTCTTCATCTGTAAGTGAAATTGTTCTGTTCTCCAATTAACGTATGAATTCCAACGCGTTTTTTTTCTGAAGGCTCACTTGTGTTTTTCTGTATCCACAGTGAATAAACACAAGCCCTGGATAGAGACATCATACCATGGTGTGATCACTGAAAACACTGATGTTGTCCTGCTGGACCCTCCGCTTGTTGCCCTGGATAAGGATGCCCCCATCCCTTACGCAGGTAGGCCATGTTTAAAACGGATTTTTGAGCATAGCAACAACTGGCAAACACAGACTAACTGGTAAACAATGGAGGCCAGTAGGGATGAGCGAGTACAGCAT
This sequence comes from Apricaphanius iberus, assembly GCA_028564705.1. Taxonomy (NCBI): domain Eukaryota; kingdom Metazoa; phylum Chordata; class Actinopteri; order Cyprinodontiformes; family Aphaniidae; genus Apricaphanius; species Apricaphanius iberus. The sequence continues at coordinate 235,505 of JAPXFQ010002813.1, forward strand.
TATCTGTATTTGTATCTGTTAACCCATATGAATTATCTGTATCTGTACTCTGGGCGGGGCCTAATCCGGAAGTGGGTGGGGTTTATGTGTGTCTGGTTTTCTTGAAATGGGTGTTTCTTTAACCAGTATGTGTTTTTAAGCATACAATTGAAATGGGTTGATCAGAAATTGTAATATTTATTGTTGATTAGAAAACTATTTACATAACATCAGCATTGATCTTCAGATCAGTGGTTTTGATAACAAACAATTCATACACAGATCTATTTTTTATTTGCTCTGGAATGTTGCCCGTATATGCCCCTTTGGTGACTGAGAACGCTTTGGGAAAAAAATACTTGTTTAACAGGATTAGATTCTTCCTACTTTGTGGCTGTTCCAGCTCATCTAAAGGATGCCAGTTCATGTGAGGGGGGCTGCTGGAGGCTGCTGGCTAGCCCAGCCATTCTCTTCTCCCGCAAAGCTGTTACCATGGCCAGGGCAACAGTGGGGGGCATCCGCCCACTCACACTAACTCTCAAGCTGAGATGGATGGATAGATGGATGGATGGATGGGGGAGAGGAGGAGAGAGTGTGCTCACAAATGTGAATGTTTGCGTTGGTTACATGTGCACATGTGTATACGTATGTATGAATATATGCATGAAAGTGTGTGTAGATTGTGGCCTGAGGGGCTTGCTGGCATGGCCACCCCACAAAGAGAAAGAGATAAATGATGAGGTAGCTGGCTGACCAGCACATGCCCTATAGCTCTAGATAGACTGATGGCTAAACATTGAGAATGCACATTCACAAGCATGCATGGCTGCACACCAGCATTTTCTTCTGCACACAGATCAGGCATGGCTAAAAACATTGCTGGAATTCCAAAAAGTGAGCACTGGTAGAGATTCTTTTTTGAATTATTAATACGAGCAAACCAGGGTTACCTGTTGCTTAGGACTGAGTCGCTCTCCTTTTTCCTACTATGGCACTTTAACACTTTTCCCTCTCTTGATTTCCCCTCATCATAAATTCCAAAATATTTCCCTACCTCTTTGTATACTGTATTTCCATGCAATCCCAACAAACCCAAACATCAGTGCTGTTACAGCCTCATATGCCCTTCTTCATCCAGACCATTGGTCCCCTTCTGTAAAAAATAAATGAATGAGTCACTGGAGCGATAAAAGTTATTTTCAGATCCTGTTTGAAATGTGCCATATATTGAACATATGGTGTATAAGAATTTTAAAGACATTTCGCTGCAGAGAAAATGCTTATTTTCAACCTACGGCAAAAATTACTTTAATTTTGTACGAAAACACATAGTGGAAGACAACTGAAGAAGGGTAAAGTGGCAGTACGTTTAACCAGATTCGCCTGCTTCCTCAAGGACGGAGGAGGGAGCATTAAAAATGGATAAAAGCACTATAGATCTGGCTAATGGGAATGTGAAAACAGTGGGAAAGAGAAACAGTTGGTGGAGGGAGCACCAGCATGTGGGACAAGCTCTATAAAGTCTCAGTGAGTGTTTCGAGTGCTAGCCAGTGCTCACTCGGGGACGTCATATATGCGACTTCTGATTTGCAGACATTTTAACTACAATTTTTACAAGCAAATAAATCAGAAATCCCATGACAAACCCACTAAAAATGCACATCTTTAGTTATCATTTAAATTTAGTCACATCATATTTTCGATTCAGGGGATAAGAAAAAGCAGACCAGAAAATATTTTTTATTGCTCCATTGACTTAATTCTTTTTTTTTTTTTTGGCCAGGTGACTCATGGGCCAACCAGAAAGGCAGGAGACTTAGGCTCCCCATACAGTTATTTAGTGATAACCAGGAGGAATTCAATGTGTCTTGTATTAGATTGGACAGTTGCAAGTTGGCATATGGGCATTTTCTGGGCCTTTTTTATCAGATCAGTCTGATTTTCATTAGGGCAACACTCACACATGCAAAGCCAGACTGGTAACGATCAGCACGATGCATTGGGTGGAGGATCAGTGGTTGACAAAAAGAGCCTGCAAGATCTCACAAGTGCTATATGCCTTTAAAATATAAAATATTACATAAAGTGTATCAGTCCGATTTTTCATCAGACACCAGTGTTGTGCAAAAGTACTCACACCCCAGGAGTATTTCAATTGGATTTCATGTGATGGACTAACACAAAGGATTGCATAATAGAAAAAGTGGAATAGAATCATTATTTTTTAATGGTTTTACACAGATTTTCACGAATCTTTTTAAAATGCATCCCTCCCATCCAAACAACCAACCAACCAGTCTCTTTGTAGAATCAAATCTTATTGTGGTTACAGCTTCAACTCTTTAGGGGTATGTGTTGCGATTTTCTTGTGAAATTGCTCAAGCTAAGTCAGGTTAGATGGACAACATTGCTTTTCTGTTCTTTCCACTAATTGTCAACCTATCTGAACTTTGATAAGACCATTCTAACACATGGATTTCCTTTGTTTTAATCCAAAATGGAAGTTTTGGCTGTATGTTTAAGGTCGATCTCCTGCTACAAATTGAACATTCACACTTGTGTCAATTCTTTTGCACTCATCAACAGATTTTCTTCCACAATTTCTCTGTATTTTCCTTAATTATCTTTCAATCAACTCTGACCACATTCCCAATAGCATGATGCTACATCCAAAATGTTTCATTCTGTGGGTGGTGTGTTCAGGATGATATGTGGTGTTTTTTTTTTTTCTTTTTTAGCATTTTGCAAGTTAATTCTATTTTTACATCATGGATTGAACATGTGAGCTTAAAGTTTTGTGTAATAACCGAACCACAATTTAAGCTTTTTTACAACTTTATCACTAACCAGGTTTTGTATTTCAATAAATGAAACCAAAAACACAATTTTAATGCCAGAGCAGTACTTTAAATTTGAAAATTTTCAATACAGTATTTCTTCAACTAGTTTTTGTGTCAAAATATGATTCACCTGATTTACATTATTAAACAAGGGCCAAACCCCTCTTATTTTACAGGATTAAAGGTTGAGAATAGAGGGTCAATATTTGCAGAAACACTTGGATGTAGGGCTGGGTGATATGGCTTAGAAATTAAATCTCATATTTTTTTATACCAAATCTAATTTCATATTTTTATAAATTTTTTCCTACCTGATTTTTTTTCTCGTAAAAAGAAATTGCAAGGGATAAAAAATAGTTTCAAAAACCTGCTTTTATTGCAATCACCCTGTCCTGGAGCTGACTTGAATTTCATGTCCAACTAAAAACAAGCTTCAAAAGTATCCTTGTAAAACAAGATTGCTAGATTGACATCACTCTGAGCTATAGAAGTGTAAGTAGTACATTGGTAAAAGAAAAAAAATCTGTTTTCCAAAAATTAAATCTTGAACAACAGAAAATAAATGCTTTTTGCTGGAGCTTTTGTTAAGCAAAGCCCGTCCGTGCCCTCGCTCACTACTGTTCTTTTGAGATGGTAAAGGAAACACAACCTAACCGTTCCAGACCGTACTGACTCATTCCATTCTGTACCGTACTGGCCCGAGTGGAAATGGGGCACAAGTAAAGGGGGCTGAAAACCAAAGTACTCCACACTATTCAGAAAATAAAATAAAATGCAACTTTCATGTAACATATTTTTAGACACATTGATTTGTGATTTTAATGTGACAGAATGAGAAATGTTATTTTTGGAAGACATTACAGGAGTTCTTAAACCCTTCGCCTATCATTCACGGTAACTTTAAATCAACAAACAGTTTGTAAAGATTCAGCAGGAAGACAGAATTATTCCATAGAGTTTCCCTGTTCATCATTTACATCACTCTGAACCTGTGCAAAATTCCTCTGGGGCTGTTGAGCAGTCATTGGACTGAAAAAATAAACTGAAATTGAGGCAGAGTTGTCTGAAACTCGACTAAAACTGACACCAATCTTCACTGTGGCCCCCTTAGCAACTCTGCACCTTCAGAATTACCTACACAGGACGTCAGGAAGAGTGAAGGGCATCAGTCTGCTCCAAAGACTTCTTGTTTTATGCATGTCTCTGTCTGACAATGTGCAGGCAGTTTGCACTAACAAACATAATGGAAACAGCTTCAAAAAACAAGATTTTATAGATTTCATGTGTAGACTGCAGACTCAGCCAATTTTAGATAGGTTGTGGTTTTGCATGTAATAGTTAACTTTCACAGCTTCTCTCTAGCCTTAAAATAGCCGTTATTTTATTAGTTGACAAGCACCCACACAAATTCAGTCAATCATCGTTTTGGTGTTTTTTTCCACCTCAGTGACAAGTGTACATGAGGGTGATGCTGAAGCCTGTGAAGGGTGTAAATCTGGAATATTGTATAGAAACAACTCAGGAAAGGCTGCAAGGGAAAAAAATGTGAGCTCCAGTATTATCAGTAAATCAGCTTCCTCTTTATGCTGTGATTCAGCCTTACCACCTTGCTTTCATGCTCAATCTGACTTAAAGGGAAATTCTGTGTTTTTTTCATAATTATAATAAAACAGTGACAAATATGAGGATGCCATGGCAGATTCATCTCTGTTTTACTATTATTTTATTGTTAAGCCCCCAATTCGACTCACAAGACAATCAAGAAGCACTTCTTAGACGTTGATAAGTCCAAGGAGAATATAAACATGTCAACATGCGCAGATTAAACCTTATTACAAGTGGCATTTGGACTGACTCGAGCACTCACGTGCTGATCCAAACTGTTTGTATAAATACTACTGAATGGCTCAAACTTCCTCCAAACTTCTCAGGGTGAGTCGAAAAAACCATAACAATTGCTAAAGAAATAAGGTCCAGTTTGAAAAACAAGAACCCCAACAACTTAATTTTCCCTTTAAATAAATGACATGTATGCTTGTTGTCAGTGGTGCATGCCCAGCTGTTCCTGAAAGACTCAACTGTCAGTGTGACAGGAAGAGTAACAACCATTCACCTCTAGATAGAACCATTTTTTTTCTTTTCTTAGAGAACAGCAGGTCAGTTTAAATCTGTTTATTTATCTGCAAGGTTCTAAGTATTTATAAATCTCTAAATTTGCATGCTGCATGACAGTGTGGCTATGTATGTTAACATTACTCAAAGATTATTTTAAAAATGTAATAGGTTGCATACCATATGTACAGTGACGTGCAATCAGGGGAGGTAGTGCCTTGCTTGTCGTCATGACAAGTAAAATCTTCACTAAAATTGATAATAGAAATCAGTGTTTAATTTATCTGTTCTATAAATGTATCCTCTATATATTTTTAACACCTTTCTATGGTCAAATTCAGAATTTATATCATATAATAATGAATTTAATTGTTACCTGTGGGGTGAAGTGAGGCAGCGCTGTGCTCCACCCGTAGTGACGTTGTGTCAAACATGCTAACTGAAGCACGCAGTTGGCACATGCTCATTTCTGTCTCTTGTTATATCGCCAACATGCATGTTGGATTACGCATGTGTAATCCTGACATTCTATCGTTCTATAGATCTGATCATTGATCAGATTAAAATTTGACTGTGTATATGGCTCTGAAAACATCTATCCGATTATGACAAGCGTTTACATCTGCGACACGTATCATTTTGACATGCACAGAACTATCTGAAATACCGGAAACGACCATAGAAGAAGAATCAGCAGACTTCCGTTGTAAACAAACATGGCTGCATTCATTTAAAATGGAAGGGTACAAACTTCTTCTTAGTGTGCTTTCATTTTTCTGGAAACAATTTTACATTTACAAGCCAAGTTTAATTTTTTTCAGTTTTGTTTCACGCCCGCCATGCTTTCATCCAGCTTCCGTTAACGCCAACATAAGGTGCATCAATGCATGACGTAACAGACATGTGCAGTAATTACCTACATTCGGAATAAGAGTTTACATGTGCAGCGATCGGATCAACTATCGGCATAACCCACCTGTCTCAATCGGAATGAAATTTTGATCCGAATGACTGTAATTGGGTCAGAGTAATCTGATTGACATGTTTACATGAAGCATTTTTATTCTGATCAGGCTTTTAATCCGATTACTTGTGTCCATGTAAACACAGCTACTGTTTATTTTCTATCAGCATGAGTTCAGTCTCCTTGCCCCATCCTGGTCTCTCATCCCTGCAAGACTGTTCCATGCCACTCTGATAGCTTGACAGAGTGTGCAACAGTCTCACAAGATCAGAACGTTGCATAGATATCCTGTTGCTCTGATGTCTGTGAAGCTGTAGTCAGATTTCAAAATCACAAAAAAAACCACTATATCCAACATTGCTTTCAAAATATTAAACACAGAAGCTTTGTTTTTCTAACATGACCTGTTATCCCAGATGCTCTTACTAAGGATGTGACTTTGCTAGACTCATCTACTTGTCAACTATATTGTTGTTATCCTTAAGGTCACCGTCCCTTTGAAAGAGCCTGTTGTCTTTAGATGCGTCCAGATAGTGTTCTTTCCTCATGATGCTGTCCACTGTGTTTTCTGGAGTGAACTACCCCTCCTTTAGCATCACACCCACAACATGATGTACCATCATTGTATTTTCAGTCGGGAAGGTTTCCTCAGGTGTGCAAGCTTTTCCTCTAAATGTAGGCATTATGTTAGAATTTTTTCTATTTTAGTTTCACCACAGATGAGAATGTCTTCAAAAATTATATTTTTTCTCAAAGTGCAATCTTAATCTAGCTTTTTCTGTCTCCTTTCGAGTAAAAGTTTACTCCTCCCTCAGTGGCTTATTAGTGAAGGACTAATTTCAAATAGATATTTTTATGTTTTATTTCCTTAATAATTTTAATTTAGATTAAAATGCATAAATTTCCAATAATAGAAATGAAACATTGGTCAGTGAATGGTACACATACCTTAAATGGTTTGAGGTAATTAAGTTCTGTCTGAAAATGCATTTAAATGTACAAATATAAACATTCACCTATTATCCAGTTAGACAATTCTGTATGTGAATAGACCAATTTCCATACAAGTGATTGACTATAACCAACATTTTTTAGATGATTTGTGGAGTGTCATTTTTCAGTGAGAGCTTGTAAAGTGTTAGGTTAGCAAGATCAATGCTAAGTGCCGGTCTTTGGCACAGGTCAAAGGATTGTCCATCACTTCTAATATTCTACTGCCAGCATGCTTATTGACATTGACAGCTTTTCACTTACTTGCCCAGAAATATATTGTTAATGTGTCAATCCCTCAGTTTCTCCTGTCCCCAGAGCCCTGTGATTTTAACTTGGACAAGCAAGCAAATGTCTCACCACTGAACCACAATGCATATACTCAACCCTAACAGAAAGATTATTGAAAACAGCATCCTGTTTTGTTTTTCTTGTGTTCACTATCGCCAAAGTCCACTTTAGATAAATTGGTCTTTCTATGTAAAGCCTCTAGTGCCCAAAAGCTACATTGACTACTAATTAGATCTACTTCAGAATTTTGTTCTGGTATGTGACTTTGGGCTGATCCTGGGTTGACCATCACAGACGTGCGCTCTCCGTGGTGTTTGAGGGATAGTTAAAAATTGGGCTTCACTCCGTCTGTTTTGCATACTGGCCAGAGAGCCCATGCATTAACGAATAATGGTGCTGCAGGTCTCTGCACCTCCAGAGATCAAGAAGCATAAACTAGGCTTCAGATTAAAATACACATTTACAGGCTATTTACTCATTAGAGGACTTCTGAAAACAATTATTTGATTTGGGGGTTTCAGTATAGGGTCTGAGAACAAATGCACATTATTTTTATTTTCCAGACTTTTACTTGGAAAAATATGAAAGGTGAAAAGTTATTCACTTTTCCCTTAATACACAATTCTTGACCTACTACTATCAGATAAAAGTCCTAGATATCTTAAATCCGGAGTCTAAAATCAGTATGTTCTTAAACAGCTAAACGTTTTTATGTAAAGCAATTTTTTCCCTTAGAGATGCCATCGGGCTTCAGATCTTACATTAGAAATTAAATGAGATATTTATTAAGGAGCTTATTTTGAAAGGGCAGTTATGCTATGTTTTGTTTATTTATTATTTCTTGAGCTGTTTATTTCATTCTAAAACATTTTTTAAAAACATTCTACAAGTTAAAGCTGCAGTTACTGGGATTTAAACCAAAAATCCTGTGATCTATCTGCAAAGAGATACCCCACATAAAAGCTATTATAACCACAAATCAAGCAGATGACCTAAACGTACATGTTCTTTGGTTTGCCCTTGGCAACCTGACCACAGTTCACTTCTACTTTTTCTGCCATTTTGCTTTCAGTTTGACCTGGAATAAGCCCTCCATCTTTCGTATATTCCACCTTCCTTCCTGTGTATAGTCACACTCTTCTCCTAGCTTATAATAGATAATTTCCGCCTGTCGTATTTTATCTAGATCCCGTGAACTCAGAGGCATGAGTGGTGTTCTTCATCCTTCTAAAGACTCGAGACTGTTCAAGGTGTTGCGTCACGCCCCCGCAAATAACTGCTCAATATTTTTATTCACATAAAAAAAATATTATTGGACCTATTTTTGACTTGTGAGAAATCAGCAGCAAACATATGAACCTGACAACAAGGGAGACTTAACTGCAAACACAGAATCCCAATTTAGTGAGAGTCAAGCACAGTGTGCTGCTACTATTCATGCAAATTTGTTTTCAACAGACTTTTGAGCTGATAAGCACAGACAGCATAATGACTATCTTCCTTCTGGCATTCAGAGTGCCTTATTCTTTGACTTCAACACAATGGAACTATCACTCTGCCATTGTTCACATGCTCAATTATTAATGAAGTACTGAATTGCAATCTGCTCCTTCAGTGAACCACGCAGATGAGGGAAATAGTCTTTGTAATGAGTGTTTTTTTTATTCATGCTTTTTCTTTCTTTCTTTCTTTTTTGTCTTTTTATGAATTCCACAGTGGTCATGCTGACTCTCAGCAAATTTCTTTATTCTTTCAAAGGAAGATAAATATAAATGAACATTGCTTACTTTTAGTTTTTATTATTATCATTACCTAAGGTTCTAGTTGACAACCTTCTCATTCGACCTTGGGATATAGGCTAACTTTCCAAAGCAGTAGTATTTTTGTATTCACACAGTTATGTTGAAGCGCTTCACCTGTTTCATGCAGTCCTTTTTTCCCCTCTAATCTGCTTAGACCTCCTTGTTTCTGAAGCATAATATTGGCTTTACTTAGGTAAATCTGATGAACTGATCATTATCTTAAAGTTTGTGACTTCATCCATTGAAATAAGTCCAAGCTACTGTTGAGGTCCATTGACATAGAGACTTATTATAAACGAGTCACCAGCGGTCGTATTGACAGCTCATCTGAGACCTGTCAATCAGAAGGACATCTAACCCAGGTTATTAGTGGGTGTACGGAAATTCCTACTTTCTGTGTAGTCCCTAAACGCACCGCAATAGTGATAGAGAGCATAGCTGTGTGCAGCGGAAAGAGAAGTTTTTTTCCTTGCGGTGCAGAGGAGGAACACGCTTCTCCTGTGTTCTCCTTCGAGTTAAGAGAGAGCTCAAACTAAAACTCACAGGCCGCAGCCAAGGCTGCATGGGGCTGAATCACGAAATCGGTCACCATCTCGCCGATTCCCTCTGATGAGTTAAGCTTGGTTTATGCTTGCCGCGTCCGCGAGGTCCGCATGGCTCCACGCGGCCAAATTACGTCATTTTACGTAACGGCCTCCTCCCGCCCCAAAATTTCCGCGCCGCGCACCTAGGAAAATTTGTAAACACGCGGACGGTCCCGCGCGGAAAAACATGGCGGACTGGCAAGAGCTCATATTGCCGGAGGTTCATAAATAGACATCTTTATGATTCGGCCGATAGAGATCACTGTGATCAACTGTGTTTTAATGGAAGAGAGGACGGTCTCCTTTTTTCGTCTTTTTTCCTAATAAACAGCATAAAAGTTCTGCTTTGTTTAAGCTCACGGGTATCACCATCTTGTAAACAACAGTAATTACTACTTCTACTATGGTGTAGTGTTGTATGCTTGGCATAGAGCCCTACGCCGCCCCCTACAGTCGTCAAGAATATTGGCTCTCAGCAGGGACAAGCCACAAAAAGTATAAACTCTGCAAGAAGGCGTCTCGGCCGGTTCCGCACGTCTCGTTTCCGCGCGGAATGTTCATGAGAGGTGACCTGCATCAGATGTGCCTTTTGAGTCCATCCTGTCGGATGGGACATCCCCATACAACTGCTGTCTTCACCTGTTCAGCGACACTCCGGATGTTGTGCGGTACTCAGGGACGGTAGGGACAACCCAAGGGCCCCAACGTATGATTTTACCCTGAGCTCAGGTAAAGCCTTCCAAATTATTCCAGTGGATAAGGATATTCACTAGGACGCTTTTTTTTTTTTAAAAGAACTGAAAGGAAAGCTAGGAAAAACATTATTACACTTCCTCATGTGTCTCTTTTAAGTAAAGTGACTAAATGATCGACAAGGACAATGCTGATATTGTGAACGTTTATGGTTTAATTGCTTTATCATCACTACCTGTTGTCTTTAAACTGTTTATTTTATGAAGATGTTTTAAATAAATCTGTTATTTCTTAACTGTGTGGTATTGCTGTGGGTTGGAGACTCTCCTGCTTTTATATAAGCTCAGCCACAACCAATCTCCTTATGAAACTAACTTTTGATGGTACTATAGATGATCCGGAATTCTTTGTAACTACTAAAGAGAAAATGGTGTGACTTTTGGGCCTAGATACTGTAGATACAAGGATTCACTGGATAATAAGAATAGCCTACTGTCACTGGTCCTGATATCGGGGTGTTAAAACTCTGAGTAGAGTATAGATGCGTTACAGACACATCTCTTAATATTCATAATTGCAAGTGTAAATTACATCTTAATAGCTGAGTTATAAAAAAAATGACCCCCCTCAGAGTTATGACGGTGAACTTGACATGTTCAATCTAAATTTTTTTTTTTTAAAGCAGGCTGTAAATGTGATTTTTTTCTGCCGTGGAGGTGGTATTTTAAACATAGGAGTCATTGGGAACACTTTTTCTGCCTTTTGCTGGCTCTAGCTGCTTGCTGAGCATGCTTCTCTTCCCAGCAGGACCTTTTGGTGATTCACCACTGCATCTCTTAAGGTATGTTTAAAAACAGCTCAGAAAAATAGGTTACTGCATATTAACAAATTAAATGGCTATAATGGCTGATAAAAGTATGTCTGTTACGTTATGTTATGTTTTCTCTCTGAGGAAACCCTTCAGATTGCATTCACTTCTCCAGGATGAACATGTAGCAAAAATGGACAGTCATATGTGTTAGGCCATTGACTTTACAGCAACCCCTTAGACTGAGCATTCTTGTAGCGACAAACACTACTCTTTACCAGGACAATCTCCAGCAGAACTTGGCTCAGTACGAGTGGCCATCTGCCACGACTGACTGGGGGTAAAGAAGACAGAGCAGATACCCAAAAAGAACAGAAGCACTGATGTAAGATTGCTTTCTATTTAAAAAAGTTAAAAACTTGATAATGGGAAAGGGAGCTTGTTCAGTTTCTGTGAGCATCATCCCAGCCATTGACCACTTCCAACAAGCCATCACAACCAAACAGACATCCAGATCTGATGTAGCTTCTATAGAGGAAAACACTGAGAGGATAGGCCTGGTTGACATGGTAGGATTTTTAGGTAAATATCAGGATTGCTCTTAAAACAATCTTAACAGATATTGCTGTTGTTTGTAGTGTGTTCAGAGCGCTCTGATTTGCTCACAAAAACATCAGCACAGTTCAGATCTCAAATTGGAAATATATAACTTGCTGGATTGTCTTGCCCTAATATCACAGCGTATGTGGTGCTTTCCAAGGAAAAACGGGCATGCAGCCGGTTCAATGCTACATTTAGCCAATTTTTAAGCGAGGTAACATGCAGTGATTTGTGAATGTACCATTGAAGCAACTATCATTGTTTTTAAGTGTTGACTAACTTGACTGGAGTCCACAAATTCTCCTATAGCAATATGGGGCTTTAGTTGCTGGACTTTAAAACGTTTGCTGTTTGTATACCTTGCTAATAAAGCAGACAAGTGCCATCAAAAAATTGTTGAAAGCCTCAACAAAATTCTGGTAGACATTGATAAGATATGAACTATTTGTGAGCTTTGTGGAAATATTACAACAATGAATATTAGTTAATATTTATACTTATAAAAAAGACGGAAAAAATAGACTTGAAGTGTCTCTGCTTTAGAACTTCTTATTGATGATATACAAAAGGATATTTCTTATAACTTGACTAAAAATGGATAATTCTACACTTTTTTATCCAATGTGGGAACATACAGTAAATGAACATATTTATTTATTTTATTTTGAAAACACTTAAGGAAGCACAAGCTTTTCCTAACTTTAGTATTAGGAGCAGCTTAAAAATTGACTAGCATATTAAAGGTAATACATCTTGCTGGTACAGGAAAAGGGCTATACAAAAATAATTCTGACATTTATTCCACCACATATCCATTTGTTATAAAATCTGAATTCTGATGTATAAGTTGAAATTCTTATTTTCCTCATTGGCCGTAATGCTCTTCCTTACCTCTGGCTTTCAAATCTGAACTCAATTATTCTACAGAGATTGTTTTAAACACCATTTAGGCTGGTTCCTATCTCCAGCTGTAAACGGGCGAGAGGCGGGGTACAGGTCGCCAGTCCATCGTAACATATTGTGACTTGTTTCACTCTAAAAAATGAAGCATGCATGGATGACATTGCAGAAGATAACAAGCCATTTATTGCTATGAATGTTTAAAATATTAAAACTAATAGAGAGCTTTTAGATCTTTAACACTCCATCTGTTAAATGGGTAAACAGACTGAAAAACAGTTGATTTTTCAGCTCCTAACGGTCATTTACACAGAACAGCACACAAAACAACACGAATTAAAGTTTTATTTGATTTAAAATGTCTTCATAGAGATAAAATTAACTGCATAAACAACAAGGTTTGTGTATGTGCCACATAAAGTATATATATGTCATATCCCTGAACATGTGTTGCAACTTTGTTTAATTAACGCAAAGAAATATCATGTCTAATAAAGAAACGTGAGCAGCTGAACAGAGACAAATAGCTAAAAACACAGAAATGATTGTATTCATGTGGATGCATAGGGGGGGTCATCTTACACCCACAAGGAATGTCAAAGTCCTGTGTTTCAGCTGGACTTCCGAGATTTGAAATCAAATCTAATCAAGAATATGTAAGGGGAAAAAGGAATGACCACTCAAAACACAAGAAAAAATAGCTTTGGTTGCTTTGCTAAGGATGCTTTCACACTGGGTTATACCCTGCTTTGAGATGAACATATCTGCCAGGTAGTGGATGCTCTTCTCAAGGTATTTGTCAATGTATTGTGAGTAAAGAACTGAGTTGGCCCTTCCGTGTGTGGGATGGAGCATGAGAGTTTCATTGTTTTTTGAGAATCCACTGAAATTCAGTAACATAATTATGGTGATTTAATCAATTAGGGCTAACACAAACAATTATTTTGATAATTAACTACTCGTCTATTATTTTGCCGATTAGTCTACTAATTTGATCACCCATAAATTATATCTTATCGCAGAAGACGCTCAAATATATACATAATATATACATCCGTTAATGCATAAAGTTTCCAGCTGGAAGTGTTTTCTCAAAGTATTATGTGCTATCTAAAATACTGACAGTTAAAATGATAAATTATTTAACACTAATTAACTAATTATAAAAAAAAAACATAAATGTTACAGCAGACACATGACTTGCTAAGGGAAATAAGATCACAATCACTACTGTTAATGTTACAGATATCAATATAAGTAATTAATAACATTTTCCATTTAATACACTCTTACTTTGTTCAGCCTTTTCATAGTTTTTGCATCCATGAGACCAACATGGTATTGGGCTGCTGCCATAAACAGAAATAACTGAGCCAGCTATGTGGACTCCTCTACAATTGTCGTGACCATACACCTATGCTTTGATGTCTTGTTCACAGCAGCAGCGCAATGCTGTTTGCTTTAAACAGAGCCAGCCACCATTCAGGTGCTGGTGACATGAGAGAAAAGCTGCAATAAATATAAAAACTCTGACGTTTATACCGATCTATGAATCCCCCAGACAGAACACGCAAAGTCGACAACTCCAGGTAAAAGAGGCTGTTCAGTCACCCTACTGTTAGTGTTAACGTTAGTAGCTAACGTGCTAACTATTTTAGCGAGGCAACTGTCCCTGTTCGAAGTCTACCGTGCCAGGCTTCCTGTTAAGAAGCTGGAGTATCATCATCGTCCTGCCACGGTAAGCAGGTTCTATTTTGTGGATTTTGGATTACACATGCTTCCGTACGATTTTTTTATAAAACGCTCCTAAACATTAGAACTCCATTGACGGCTCGCCCTGACAGTTTGGGCTTTTCCGGAATAAAGCAACGAGTGATCCAAATTCCCCGTGCTGTTGCGCATGTGCATGAGGGGAAGAAAGGCAGACAGAGCTATAGAAATACAGCATATAGAGTGCAGTGAGCGGTACAGCCGCCGTTTTAAGAGAAAAACAAAGCTTTTTTTATAAAAAACAATGATGTGGACAAATAAATTTATTGTCGACAATCTGAATTGTCCACATTGTCATGACGAAGTGACTAATCGCGGTAGCCCTATAATCAATAGATTAATAAATTTAGGCTAGAACAACATTTGAATGAGGTGCTTAAACTGAACTCAGAAGAACGGGAGATCCATAAAACTGTTTAAAATCCAACACTATTTTGTATCCTATAAACACAAGTTAACAGTTGATTCAGGCTGTAAGAGAGTGACAGAAAGCTACTTTCAGCAGATAACAGAAAGGATTATGAGCATAGAACAGAAAAGACATTCAGTTTTATCCTCTGTTGGCAGCCTTTTGTAAATCTGAGCTTTAAGGTAACATCCTCATAAGGATACTGTAGACGGAATGACAATGTCGTTAATACTAAGGATTTCTAACTGTGCTAATTGTGCTTATTGGTGGTATAAGGATGCTAAAATAAAAATAAAAAATATCCCCTTTATGATCAGTTTGGTTTTGTTCTAAAATAATAAAGCCCTATCTTATTGCAACTGGTTTATCAAACATGGTGCTATCAAACTTCTGCTCCCACGTTAAATTAAATTAACAACAGCACACAGCAGAGCAGCTAGAAAATACTACTTGAATTTTGTGTGTTGATCTTTTCATATTATAGTTTCTAAAGAGCTATAAGAACCAGTTAAAATATCTAAACTTTATTAAAGACACATTGGATTTCCAGCACTAAACTCAGGTTTGGTTCTGCCCCTGGATATATGAAATCATATCAAATGACCAGCATCCCAAGTGCTGGCTTCCTGCCGTTGTCAGAGGACTTGGGCAGGACAAAGATAAGTAAATGGACTGAACTAATATATTGCTTTTCCAGTCATACTCACCACTCAAAGTGCTTTACGTTGAAGCCACATTCACCCATTGACACTCGCATTCATACACTGATAGCCAACATGGCTCAGTAGGACAATGTAGAATTTTCGGGGTTGCCCAAGATCATATTGACATGTGTCTGGAGGAAGCTGGAATCAAACCTACGACCCTCCAATTGCAAGCCAACTACTCTACCACTGAGCCACAGTCACCTCCATCTTGTTCAGGTGACGCATCACTAATTCAAGCCCACCGCAGCTCTCCTCCAATCTGGTCGGACAGTTAGAATCAAGGCGGAGGACTGCGCTTCCCTGAGCAGGAAGGGATTTTTTTCTCTCTGAACGTTGCTAATAAGCAATCGGACCATTCCTTTTCCCCGCTATGATACGAGTGCTGGGCGCACGCATCTCCCTGTTTCTGCAGAAAAACCTCCCCCAAGGTCCGATTAGCCATCGGAGTTCCAGCTGTTCTCACCCTTTTCTTTTTCGATCTAACCAATGGACTGAATTTTCCCCTCTTCCTTTTTTTTCTTGCGTTTTTCCGTTGCAACCAAAAAGGATTTACTTTTCTGCAAGCAATCCTTCCGGGACTTCTCAAAGTAAGATGGGATTTTTGTAGTTTGTTTACGTAGCATTTAGCCTAGCCATTTAGCCTAGCTGTTAGTGAAGCCCTAATTAGCTGAGAGTGAAATCAGTTTGCTTTGTGTGGATCATTTTGAGTTATTACAGTTGTTGCTTCTTTTTATTTTTGAGTGAATTTGACTCTTTGTCAATAACATCATCCTTCAGACAAGCTCCACCTGGTATCTACAGACTACTGTTGGTAGAGTTAGCTCTGAAAATATATATTTGCTGGGTTAAGCCTAGCTGGTACCCTGTTTAAAAACTTAAAGGAATAATTACATTTATAATTCACGAATCATTAATTTAGTAGTCCCTAGATAATCAGATAGACAACCTTACTTACAACCTTATTTATTTAATTAAATCCAACACATGTCAGTTAATCTGTTCTCTACATTTATATTTGTTCTAATGTTTGTGGGCTTTTTAGGAATGGTATTCATACTTGTAGTTTAAAATGCAAACTGGCACCAGTGTTGTTTTTTGGTTAAATGAACACAAGACAGATATCTGAAAGTCTTTCTTACATCTTCACTGTCAGATATAGAAAAAAGCATCTCAACTGAAGTTTAAATATTATAACTGAATATTTTGAGAAAGCTCTGCATGCTTTAGCAGTTCATATTTAACACCTCGGACGCAAACAAGTGTCTGCTTCAATAAGCTTGATGTTTTCAGCTGTTATAATCTTTATCTAGGCGTCACTAAATACTTTTTTTACCTTTGTTTGACTTTTAGATTCTATGCCATGTTTTTTTGGAGAAAAAAAAGTGCCTTAATTTATGTGTAAAGAAATGTACAGTTTTCTGTGAACATAATACATAGTAGCAACTTGTACTTTTTTTTCACGGCATCATAAACAACATTCATCTGTTTTGATTCGGCTTTATTTTTTTATTTATTTTTTTTAACACAGATTTCGTTGACAAGTCCTTGAACCAAAGTGTGTGATTCTTTTTAAATATAAGTTTTGTTTTGATCATGCAGCAGTGACAATTCATATATTATTCTTTAAACTCTTTAAACAGTAGTTATGAACCTTTTCAGTCGGATTTACTTAGACTGAAATATATAAACTGATTTTAGATTTCTGTGGAATGATGTGGAAAATTCAAAGCAATCATCATTGTGGCACAGCTTTTCCCCCATTACTTGATTTACCTTGCTCCGAATTTATCCCCCAAACTCTTTCATTGCCTTCAGAGATTTACTGACTAGTCGAAATTTTAAAAGTGCAAGACATTGTCTGTCACACTGAATAACAAAACAGTGAGCTACAGTATGATTATTAAACATTACTTAAGAGATCACAGAGAAATTTCAGAATGTGTGTGGTTGAAATATCGCAGAAAGCCAGAGCTATGAGTCCAATAATAATTCACCCTTCATATGTTTACAAAAATTATTTGATCCCCTTGGTCCTGAAGCATTATGTTTCAGGGAACAAAGTCTGTCAGAATGTCATTTCACAAAATGTTGTTAACCATAAATCACCAGGTTGCATGATCACCCAAGAAATAATTTGCTCCCTTTCAACACATTTCTATCAAACCAAATGAACAGCATGAATTTTTAAAGTACAGATGAGGAATTGAGGATTTATGCACCATTTGAGAGATCGGCAACACTCCAACATTATCCTGTTGCAGCTCAGAGCTTGATTTCTGCATTGGTGCTTTACTTTCCTTCCCCTACATGCTATCATCTCTAATATGATCTCAGGATGTTCATACACATGTGAATCAAGGACTCAAATTGAAAAAAATGAAAGAGACGTTGATGAGTAGCAAAGATTCAAGACATTTCTGTCAGGATGGTATAGAGGTGTTACTCATTGTAACAAATGTGGATTTACTGTAAAAATAACTTTAAAATAAATGTATGTATGCTTATTATACACACTGATCAGGTATAACAGTGTTTTAGTTCCTCTTTTGTTGCCAAAACCACCTTATGGTGCATTCACACCACCCCAAATGTCAGCGTCAGCAGCGGTAGGATTAAATGTTAAGTCTATGGGTGAGGCCTTCGGAGGAGCGTCGTAGTCTCTGTGGCGCTTTGTGTGCGTTGGTTCCATCAACTTTTCAAGCTTTCCCTGCGTTTCAAGCTTCAAGGTTGTCTATCTGGTTATCTAGGGACTAGTAAATTCATGATTTGTGAATTATTAATTTAATTATTCCTTAAAGTTCTTAAACGGGGCACCAGCTAGGCTTAACCCAGCAAATATATGTTTTTAGAGCTAACTCTATCAACAGCAGTCTCTAGATACCAGGTGGAGCTTGTCTGAAGGTTGATGTTCTTGACAATGAGTCAAATTCACTCAAAATAAAAAAAGCAAAGAGATTTGTTTCGGTTTAACAACTTTAATAACTAAAAATGACCCACACAAAGCAAACAGAATTCTCTCTCAGCTAATTAGGGCTTCACTAACAGCTAAGCTGAATGGCTAGGCTACATGCTACGTAAACAAACTACAAAAATCCCATCTTACTTTGAGAAGTCCCGGAGGGATTGCTTGCAGAAAAGTAAATCTTTTTGGTTGCAACGGAAAAACGCGAGAAAAAAAAAAAGAGGGGAAAATTCAGTCTATTTGTTGGATTGAAAAAGAAAAGGGTTAGAACAGCTGGAACTCCGATGACCAAGAGGACCTCGAGGGGCTTTGTGTGCGTTGGCGGCATCAACTTTTCAAGCTTTTCCTGTGTTTCAAGCTTCTAAGTGCCAAACTCCAAGAAACGCAGAAGTTCAGCTAGCTGAACATTTGACGGTCTTAACGCTCTTGAAGCAGCTCTGCAACCAATCAGAACATCTTACTTGATGTTGTCCAACATCGACTAACCAACCACGATCTGCTAGTGTTTAAAACATCCGGCAGCCTAGGACTTATTTGTCCATCTGATCCCATAGATATTCAATCGAACTGGGATCTGGGAAATTTGTAGGGCAAAAAAAACCCCTCAGATCCAGTGTTGTACTCCTCAAACTAGTCCTCTCTTGGACCACATGTGATAGATGCTATTTGTTCCCTTTATTGCCATATACACTCATTAATTGATTCTGCTGCTGAAACACATGTCTATTCAGGTCATTTGAATAATTAGGAGAGATGACAGGACAAAGGATCATTTCAGTATGAATTATCATTGTCATATTGAAACACTATGGCATGGTTCTAACTCGGATTCAGGTATATAATGTAAGGCTGCAGCTGTTCGTCGAGTAACTTGATTTACTCAATTCCCAAAAATTCCTAGAGGCAAAAACTCTGCTTTGAAGCCTCGTTAAATACCTATAATGCAGGTATCAAATTGTTCCACACGGACCATTGTTTTGGACGAATCTGTGCGAAGCACAGCAGTAGCGCGTGACATATTTTGAATTTAGTTGCCGTGATGGCGGAGAATGAATGTGTAAAGTTTGGAATCGTTACATGCTTAAAAAAGAAGAGAACAAAGTACAGTGTAATTACTGCAAAGTAGACCTGGCGTACCACAGCAGTACAAGCTCAATGATCCAGCATCAGAAAACAACCACATGCTGCTTCACCAAGCGTCTCTGAAACAAGGTAATGTAACCTAAAGCCTGTATACATTGATGTTTGCTGATTTTAATACTGCATTTGTAGCGATGTCATGATGCAGTTTAACTAAATATGATGTTTCACATTTGATAGTCAGGTTCAACTGCAAGAGAGCCTTGTCCACATGTAGTTGTATCTCACACAACTGAGATATTTTTCTACGGTTTGGCCTGTCATCCACACGTAACATAGATTTTCGGCACAAAAAACAACTCTTTTAAAAAATGTTGTCCAAAGTGAAGAACTGCGTTTTCTCTGTTTTTAGTATTTGCGTGTGGATGGATGAGAACAGTAACATCACTATCTGTGACAAAAAATGCTCCAACATTTAAAACCTACAGACTTAATGCTGTGCTGCGAACCAAAGTAAGAAAAAAAACCTTTTTCACTCTTTCCTGACACAGAGACTCCTGTGTGTTTTAGAATGATTGACTGACCATTAGCAGTGGCATATCCAGGAGGTTGATGAAGAGAGGCTAAAATAAAAGCAGTGATATTCTTCTAGTGGCGACCCAATCTGAGCTGGTCATATTTTACAGTTTTCTTGAGTTTAACTTGACGCCATGGTGGTGACACTGGGAGATAACCAATCCTGATATGTACAACACTGACATGGTTGTTTCCCATCAAGGTCTAAATACACATACATGATTGTAGGTTGTGGTGCTGCAGAATTACTTGTTTACAGCATCACTCTCAATTCAGATCTATCTAACTCACTTGGGATGAGCAGCAACATCTGGTGTTAATGGGAGCCTATGCATGGGAAAGTAAACCTAGAGTTTGTACACATGCATAGTAAGAACATGCAACCTAAATGCAGAAAATGCCCAAGTGGGGATTTAAACCCAGGGTCTTCTTGCAGCAGTGTAACAGTACTGCCAGCTGTTTTACCATGCAGGCTTGGATCATGGGTCAGCAACCTTTCAATTCAATTGTATTCAGTTTAATTATATAGTGCCATTTAACACCAGATGTAATCTCAAGGAATTTACAAAAAAGTCATTTCAATACAATTGTACAAACACTAAAATCAGTTAAAACTTTCCTAATTAAGGAATCCCAGCAGATTGGATTGAGTTGTGTACGTGAGGTTGTGCCCTGAACATGCAGACTCCAACCACATCAATCTCTCAGTAATCTCTGATACTGAGCAAGCATATAGTGACAGTGGAGAGGAAAAACTCCCCTTTAAAAGGAAGAAACCTCCAGCAGAACCTGGCTCAGAACAAGCGGTCATTAAAAGAGCACCGACACAAAAAACAGATGTAAGAGTACTTTCTATATTAAAGAAAGTATATGGAGGACGCTAAGAGCCATTTTTGCCCCTTTGTCCAGCTAAAAAACATATGCTCTTTTGAATCAAAATAGCTTGTTTTTATAATGCTATAATTTGTTTAGATTTAGAAATGAAATAATTGTTTTATTTTTGTTTTTAGTTTTAATCCTTTTTTTCCCATAGAAAATAAAAAAAAGTTATTTCCTTATGCTATTATTGTCATTATTTCTGGAAATATTTTGCATACACTGCCAAAAAAGCCTAAGAAAAATTGCAATAAGTAATACTTTTATTTCCCTTTATAAATTAAAACTCATTTCTCACTTCTTTCACATTTCTGGACAAAGTTCCAAAGAGTCACAGTGAAGGGACTGAAGAGTCAAATTCCACGACATGTTGCAGACCCCTACCCTAGTAGCACCCTAGTGCTCATAATATTTTTTATTGAATGTAAATATTACAGTGTAGAGTATAAAAATGCATTGAGGTAATCTAATAAACTGAAAAAGTAGATGTCTTTAATAAGTTAATATCATGCAAAGTCATGACAAGGAAGCATTAGTAACTCACTTGGGATGACAAACATCCAGGAGGTTTCACGTCAAGGTTTTTTAACCAAAATTAGAGTACATCAAATGTGCTTGTTTCATATGACATGAGTAGTTTTCAGATCCCATTCTTCCATAAAGCATTTCCACTAAAATATGGAGTTATCTATGCCTTTGGCTGTACACCTTGATGGTTGAACTAGGTTGTACTCTTCTAAAAAGCCATACAGCTACTTGTAATATTGATGTAGTAGGACTAATGTGCTAATTATCATGAATTACAATGCGTTTGTGGTGGAAACAGGGTTTCAGACATATTCATACATTTCGACTTCCAGTGTGAATAAACAAAATGCTTCACTTCATTCCAGAGTGAAAATGAGTTATTCGTCTAACATGATAAAGCATGACAAAATATATTTATCTGACAGAATGGGGACATACACGCCTTTGGGGGACAGAAAATACCAGCTCCAACTTTATTATCATATAGGCATTAAAAAGGTAAAAACAACATGAGTTATCTGGCAACTGAGCTGTCTGCATGAAAGGGAAATGACTGAGTATGCAAAGACAAAAGTAACGTAAAGATTGATCTGAAAATGACACATCTTTTTTTTTTATATCAACACAGCAAGTATACTGCTATAGTACCAAAATTCAATCTGCTTCTTAGGTCTAGCTGTTCCATGAAGTTGACATTTGTGGCAACTTGTGACAGTCCAATTAAATACATTTGCATATCGAGAGACTTAAATTATTGCCATCCGCTGGAGCATAAAATGGAGGTGCAACTTCAGAGGAGAGTGTGGTGATCTGCTCATGTCGAGAACAGCAAAGGAAAACAAATGCTTTTTGAACCTTCCAGTCTCTTTTCCTAAATGGCGTCTGCAAAAATGTTCTTACCCCTTGAGCTTATTCACATTGTGTCACATTACAATCACGTACGCAAATTTGTTATGCTTTTACCTATGTCGCCTGCGTCATTTATTTTTATAGCTTTAAATAAAATCCAGTGCAAATAATTACCCTCAGAAGTCACATAGTTTGTAGAGTTAAGCTGTGTGTAATTTAATTTCAGTGAAAGAAAGAATGTGGAATAAGATGCACTGGTCAGATAAGACCAAAATTTAAGTTTTTGGTCTACATCTAAAATGCTATTTGTGGTGAAAAACTAATCTTGCATTCACTCTCAATTAAGCATAGTGGTGGCAGCATCAATTGAAGGGATTACGTTCTTCAGCAGAGGCCTTATCACTGGTCAGAGTTGGGAAGATTGATAGCAGTGAATAAAGACTTACTTCTAGGGATTATTTTTACCTTCCAGTACACAGTGCAGTGCTTTAGACCAGGGGTGTCAAAGGGCGTTTCCACATGGGACTCGAGTCCGTATTCAGGTACCGTATTTGCTCAAAATCCATTTGTTTCGTACCATGTGAACACAGCCTGGACCGTGCCAGGATACAGTCCGAGAGACCTGCCTTGGAGTTCTTAACGGACACCTGTCTTGGAGGTCGTATCAGAGTCCAGGTGTACAAGTGGATACGGATCATGTGAACACAAGCCGTACCCTGGCCGTACAATAGACATGCTCCAGACGAAAGTGACGACACCGAAGTAACCGAATCGCCACGTGACCATAAAGCGATCAAAACAATGCTGTTAAAGCATCCCACAGCAACACACCAGGTTACAAAGCAGTGGATGAACTACAACACTTGAGCTGGGTACCGAACTTCGGTTCTTTTGTGGCACCGACCGAAATACTTCGGTTGTACCGACTATCAAAACAAGCTTCGTCTTTCGGTGCCAAGTTTCGGTTCCCAGAGGTTGATCACGTGATCAACACCTGATAATGCTGCTTGAGATTTGCTAACTTTGTATGTTGCGGCAGAAAAAATAAGTGATACTTTCATTGGATCCAAGATACCAGAGACGTTTTGTGGTTACGCTCACAGATGGGTTCGCGTCACGTGTCTGTGTTGAGATAGTAAACTGTAGTTGCGTGTCGTGAAACGTTTAAAAAATGCCACCGCGGTCGAAAGCGTGGCTCCACTTTAGTAAAATTGATTGCAATACTGCGCGATGCAATATATGCAAAAAAGTCATAATGGCTAAGGCTGGCAATACGACTAATTTGATGAAACATCTGACTGTTCACGGAATCAATTTAAGAGCAGAAACGTGCTCCGTGTTTGACTGCAAGAAGAGCGGACTGCAGCCAACATCCTCTCAGCATTCAAGTCCGCCTGTGGAGGTTACAGAGCCCATGCAGCCTGATTCAAAATCACCACCACCGGACTCCGCTTCATTTGAGAGTACCAGCGACCGTGCTATGTCTGTGACATCAACAGGTACGTTAACTTCATTTTACTGTACTTAATACATGCATTGCGCGGTGAGTTAAACTGGGGTCCATGTGACACTAAGTTAAGATATTATTGTAGCTTTATTTTATGGCTATGTAGCTAGCTAAATCAAAAGCTAATTAGAGATTAACAGTAACAGATAAAGCTTAGCTTGTGTTGGTTCAGCTAGTTTAAGAGCTCACATAATGTGCACTCACTGTTTATCTCACATTAGCCTCTGACCCTGATGTGAGGGGGACAAGGCCAGCCTGTGTGAATCCATTCACACTAGCAGAAAAAGGAAAAATGACAAAAGAAAAACAAGATGAGTGTCACAGGGCAGTCACAAACTTTGTTGTTAAAGGTTTGCTGCCTTTTTCAACTGTGGATGCTCCATGGTGGAAGTAAGTAAGCTGTAAAGGATATTGTTGAAGCCATTATCTCTCAGCCTAGATCATAATATAACAATAATAACACATCCATGTTATTATTGATTTTTTTTCCTTTTCTAATGTCAATTAGGGAGATGATAAGAGCCCTAAACCCCAGATATCAGCCCCCCAGCAGGGACATGCTGTCAAATACTCTCATACCTGCATGGTATGCCGTAGAGAAGGGAAATGTCAAGAGAGAACTGAAAGACATCAGAGATGTGGCTGTGACCGCGGATGGGTGGACCAGTGTGGCACAAGACCACTACTTGACGGTTTCAGTCCACTTTGTGAGAGAGGGTACCATGAAGGAGAAAATCCTACATACCAGGGCAGTCTATACATCACAGACAGGGAATGTAATAGCTGAGGAGATAGGGGATATTCTGGATGAGTTCAACATAAAGGAAAAAGTAGTTGCCATAACAGTAGATAACGCAGCTAATATGGATGTAGCAGTAAAAAAGATGAGCATTAGAAAAAATTAGCTGCTTTGCTCATACATTAAACATTGCTGCTCAAAAGTTGTACACTATACCTGCCATCTCAAAGTGGGCAGGAAGAATCAGAGCTATGGTGGTTTGGTTAAAGCGGTGCAGCTTGGCTAAACCTGTTCTTAAAGAGAAGCAGCGTCTTCTTGGTAGGTGTAAATCAAAATAAAGTAAGCTTAGTCCAACATTACATGGCTAAATAAATTATTTACCCATTATTACTACAAATAACCCATCTGACAACCACACACACACTGTCTCTCTCTAGATCTTCCTGAACATGCCATCATTTTGGATGTAAAGAACAGGTGGAACAGTCTGTTCCTGATGGTTGAGCGATTTCTGGAGCAGTTTCCTGCCATCCAGGCAGCCTCTATGGACCCTCGGCTAAAAAAATCAATGGAGAAGGACAGGTATATATGGACATTGTTATTACCTTATTCTCTTAACAATGTATACTAATTTCCTTGGCTGTGGTCTAGCTAATAAAACAATGTGTATATATTTTTTTCAGACTGGAGAGGCTTTCAGATGAGGATTATAGAAAAGCAGAACAGTTTGTCAAAGTAATGAAGATACTCTATACTTCAACCATCTGCATCTCTGCTGAAAGGAGTCCAACTTTGGGCCAGATTCTGCCCATCTTGGGGAAACTCCAGCACCACTTCACAGTGACTGATGAGGACTGCTCCTTTACACAGACCATCAAGGACAAGATCTGGGGTGACCTCTCAAAACGATACCAAGTATGTTGTAGCATAATCCTGTAGATTTTTAAATTGTGTTCGTAGGGTACACTCAGAGATTTGACAACTATAGTATTTATATATATATAGTATTTTTTTTTATGTTGCAGGATGAGAGCATCAGGCAGTTCTTGGAGGAGGGCACAGCATTAGACCCAAGATTTAAGACCAAAGTGGCCAGTGAAGTGTGGACCAGACTAAAAGAGGAGCTGGTAACTAGGACCTCACAACAGGGGTCTTTTGTTAATGATAATATTTGATTCCTCTATCTTTGTAGATCAGCTTATATGACTCCCATAATCTATTGAATTCAGAATAAAGGTGTAGTGACCCAGGCCCACCAAATGGAGCAGGAGCTTGAAGGGACAGCTGGTGACCATGATGACAACTCTTCTGATGAAGAGTGTACAGCTGCAGTAACAACACTGGTAAAATAAAAAATATACAAATACATCCTCTACCCCCACACCCCCCACATTTCATCGTCAGAACAAATACAACTTGTTGGCATCTCTTTTTCTTCTTCTCGTTTCCAGAAGAAGCCGAAGCTTTCTGCCCTTGAGGAGCTATTTGCAGATGAGGACATAGCAGTTGAAACAAGACAAGAGAACACTCTTAGCACCATAGAGAAGATTGAGGAAGAGATACGGCGATACAGAGGTCTGCCATCTACTCTAACCTCAGTGAATCCAGTAACCTGGTGGTGGAATGCAAGGGACACTATGCCAATGCTATCAAACTTGGCAACCAGGTATCTCTGTGTCCAAGCATCATCCACACCCTCAGAGCGTACTTTTTCTACTGCTGGGGACACCATCAGCCAAGAGCGGGCTTGTCTGTGTCCTGAGAAAGCTGACATGTTAATTTTTCTGAAGAAAAACTGCTAAGGGCAAAGGTCCAGTATGTAGTAGAATATTAGATTAATTTGTAACTTGTTTGCAAGTGTTCTTTTGCACTCCAAATAATTTGTTGTTTAGTTTTTCTGTTAAACTGCTTGGAGTGGAAGACTACCAAAGCTGAAAAATAAACGGAAGATTTGTAGATCGTGTAATGTAATCTTTGTTATCTTCTTATCTTATAAAATTGGTATCGAAAAAAGTATCGTACAGGAACCGGTATCGAAGTGAAGGTATCGGTATTAGTACCGGTATCGAAAATCTTTGATTGATACACAGCCCTATACAACACTCACCCTGTACATGTATTATACTTCAGGTAGTAGTTGACCAGTAGACCAATGTGGTGTCAATCTTGGCCGTCGCTCGTTTTATGACATCGGTACTTCTCACTTGTCGCCTCTACAAGCCATCTACATCTCCTTCTCATGGCTGATAATGGGCGCTAGTGTCGTGCCCGCAATATGAATACAACTATTGTAAATGTTCACATCCGTTGCCACTTTTCTTACTCCTGTGAAAACTTGTGATTTAAACTAACTTTGTTATTTAATGGAAACATTGCAATTCTAAAAAAAAAAAATTCCGACACTTAGACAACATCAACAAAGTTTTGACGCCAGGTAGGTATAACCTCCTGTGAAATGTGAGATGAGAGAAACACAGACCATATAAGACACTGATTTGGCTTTGCCTTTTCTTTTATCTGTTTGTATTAATGGCCAAAAAATCTGCCCTTGCTTGCTGTCTCATACCCTTTTTAGAGTCTTCCACCAGCTACTTTCTGGTTTGAAAATTGCACCAAAAGGAGACGGTCCTGGTGGGCCGAGGGATGCGCAGACGGTAGGGGAAGGGCTTGGCTTAATTAATTCTTCTTCTTATTGAAGGTGTTTTACCATCATGATTGCGCAGGTTTTACATTCGGAAACCATAAAGGACATAAATATAAGAGGGAAGTTGTAGAGAGTGGGAAAAACGTTATCTATCCATCCATCCATCCCTCCAACCAACGAACATCGATATATTTGGACTTTTAAATGAAGTCATAGAATAAAGAAAGGTCCTAGCAGAGAATCATGAATACAGAATATATGCCCTGCAAAATTTTGTCACAAATTACAATGGACCCCCATCTATTTGCGGGTCAGTATTTGCTAATGGTGCATTCAGACCGCAAGCTTTTTCAGAGTCAATCAGTGTTCACAAAGTGACTAGTTCGACGCATATACACAGAATATACATTTTTAAGCTGAAGCTTGCCAAGCTTTTCTCTGCTGGATGTTTTAAACACTAGCGGATCGTGGTTGGCTTGGCAGCATCAATGTCGGGCAACGTCACTACAGTGAGACACTGGGTGAAGAGCGTTAGGACCGTCAAAAGTTCAACTAGCTGAACTTCAGCGCTGCTAGCGTTTGAAGCTTGAAACGTTAGAAAAGCTTGAAAAGTTAACCGAGCGAAAGCTCACAAAGCGCCATAGAGACTGTGATGCTCCTCCAACGGCCTCAACCATAGACCTAAAGTGTAATGTAGCCGCTGCTGACGCTGACAAAGCCTGCGGTATGGACGCACCGTATTCCCCTAGTGATGGACTTTTGTAACTCAATTTTTGGGAATTCATCTGTTCATTGATGGTCTTGTAGAGCATATCTAACTAAATTAGTCTGAAGAAATGAAAGCTAGGGAAGCTGAAATACCTAGGTGCAATGCTACTTGACATGTGATTGGCTAGTGTTTTCAAAGAAACCAGTTCAGGTGCACCACTCATTGTCCTTAGCGCTGACTGGCTGTTCTCCCAAGAGTGGATACAAGGAAGACAGTGGATGCTGGCTTGTACAGAAATGGTAAAATGGTGTGTATTAATGCATATTAAAGTATCTTTTGTATTTGAACTATTAAAATATGAAGTTGTAAACATTATCAGAGAGGGACCTCAAATGTTTTGTGGATTCCAGCTATTTGTGAGTGGATATAGTTGCTAACCCCTATGCATAACAGGGATTCATTATCAGTGGTTGGCATCTTACATTTAAAAGTTTATTATAGTTAAAATTACTTTTTATAAAAATTAACTGAGTTAGTAACTCAGTTGCCACACTGTGAAAGTAATTAGAAACCAGTGAGCCAGTCTCCATAAACATATTCGCTGCTGCTAGAAGTTTATATTATTTTGGTTATATCACATATGCCAATTTTAATTAACTAAACATGCAAAGTGGTGTCATGAGCACTTTAAGAAAAAAAAAATAATGTGCTGAGCACTTATTTAGCAAGCTGGAAATTATCCATTGTTGGCTGCATTTTCATATTTTCATGTGTTTACAATTTATTTTGTGTATTTTCTTTTATAACTATGTCATAGCACTTTGAGATTGGAAAATGTAAATATCATTACAAATAAAATGTATTATTATTCTTATTCTTATTATTATTATTATTATTATTATTATTATTATTAGTAGTAGTAGTAGTAGTAGAAGTAGAATTAGTAGTAGTAGTATTACAAAAATAGAAGTCTTTTTTTACTATCAGTGAATGTCAGTGATGGCCTGTTGTTATGGGCTTAGGCAAAACTCTTATTTAAAGAACTGCAGTATTCTACTTCTCTGTCAATCAGCCTCGCATTGAAGTAGCAACAGCCAATTGTGCAGTCGGATTTGTTAAATCACATTATTATCCCCAGGCTCTTGCTTCTCACTCGCAAACTGCACCAGATGAAATTTAACAACATGGTCATGAACTTTACCTTAAAGGCTCAACAATTAACAACCATATTTGGTTTTGAAAAGACATAGTTTCTTAAGCTTTATTGGAAGCTGACTCTAAATTGATGCCAGAGGACTAAGCATTAACATATCAAAGAGAAGAAGTGAAATAATTGGACTGAACTTGTAGCAAATAAGTAAATGAGATACAGCTCAGATGCAGAGCATGGTTGCTTCTCTAAGTTTTATTTTTGTAAATTTGTACTACAGTTCTATTAAAAATGTTTACCTTGCATTTTTTGTCAGTTTGTCCTACTTAAATGTTTTAGATCACCAAACTAATTTTTCTATTAGACAAAGAAAACTTAGAAAAAAATACTTTTAAAAATATTTTCATTTCTTAAAGAAGAGAAAACTGTCAAACAAATGCTGGTGCCCTCATTGGCAGCAACAACTGTAATCAACCTTTTGTGATAATGATCCTGTTTTACGGACAAATGGGTCACTTAACACCATGATCCAACTGTGTTCCTTCAAGATTTCCAGATACAGAGCATCATTCATTGTTCCATTATTTATACAAAGTAAACTGTAAAGCAACAGGCCATTACACTATCACTATTTTGGTCTTTTCCTAAAATGGTGTGAAGATTTTAAGGCAGCTGTAAAACAATGCCCAACGTTAAAATAGGTTCAACCTTTGTTTACTAACTCTACATTTTCTATATTCTATAATTTCCAAAAGGTTTTGGGGATTATCAAAATGTTTTTGGCCATGAAACTCTCCCATTGATTTTCTTTTGGCAAGTCACTTTCCTACTGTGGATTCATGAACTCTGATGTTATTGAGCCCCTAAATTGGAACTAAGGCCTGCATTCCTTTAAATTTTTTCCTGGGTTCTTTTGTAATCTTCTGGATCAGGGGGTAGTTCAGGAAAGACAAGTAACTAACAAACAAAAACATAAAGTATATTTCTATTTTAGGATACATTATAGGCACATTATCACTTATAGGATAATCTGACTCTGTGTAGATTATTATAGGCTACATTATAGGCAAAGTATCATCTATAGGCTACTCTGACTGTGTAGATTATTATAGGCTACATTATAGGCAAATTATCATCTATAGGCTACTCTGACTCTGTGTAGATTATTATAGGCTACATTATAGGCACCTATGGGGAGCCTAAGTCACGCCCTTCTACTTCCGGTCCATGGGTCCCCGACTGCCAAAAAAAATGAATGAGAGTCGATGGAGCGATAAAAGTTATTTTTCGATCCAGTTTGAAATGTGCCGTGGATCAAACATATGATGTCCGTTAATTTTAAAAACTAATTTTGATGCAGAGAAAACGCAGATTTTCGACCGGAGGTAAAAGTTACTTTAGGTTTTGGGTAAAAACGCTTGGCGGACTACAACTGCAGAAGAAGAAGGAGAGCTAGACCCGTAGCCTCCAGGATGAAAAAGAAGCATTAAACACGGAGAAAACCTATAGGCTACTGTGACTCTGTGTAGACTATTATAGGCTACATTTGCAAATGCATCACACTTATTTAGGTTTGCCATTAAACCATTATTCAAATCACAGCCCTGGCTATTACCAGCATAACTGTTTATGTTACTGTTAATGTGAACAACTATCATACCTCCATTTTCCTCCTCATCTCTCCTCTCTGTTCCTCTCCCTCTTTTCTGATTTCCATCTCTGAATAGTTTATCAGAAGGCTATGTTTAGTTTTACAGTAGGACAGCTTCACAAACAGTATACGCTACTTTTACAGGACTCTCTCTATTGTATACGTATTAATCATTATTAATTGTCCGGTTTTGTACATGCAGCCTATGCATCGTGTGAGTGTGTGTATGAGGGAGACAGCACAGGCTCGTAGACTTAAATAAACTGCTAAATTTGGGCCACAATGACGCTACGCATTGAAAAACAGATGCTAATAATGTGGGAAACATTCTCTAACAGCGATCAACTTGTCATTTTTTCTGTCAAAAAAGTTGTGAATTTGTTGTAACATTAAAACAGGGGACGACTTACTCTGTGCTGTGATGTGACGAGGTCCAGCGGGGTTTCCACCGTGTAATGTGTGGATAAAACAAAACTTTCCCAAGAATCATGTGAATGATTTTCATTGGTTGTTGCATACAGTCTTTCCCACCTAAAGAGGTGCTATTTCCTGATTGTCTAGTATGACCCCTTTCTTTTTTACTTTTTGGCTTGGAAGTGATAGGTTTGAGTTATGCAGGCACAGAGATGCGCTCAAATGCCGTTTCCAGTGAGAGCAGAGCTATACATTTACTGGGCCACTGGATACTTTTACTAAGGCACGTGCCCCAGTGGATAAGGTCTACTAACGCCCTCGTTCTGGATGAAAAGTCACTGTTCTCTTGGAGTAAGTTTGGTAGGCCAGTGACACTAAGGAAGGTTCACCACAATATACTACTTACTACAAAGCCTTAGAAATGACTTTGTGGCCTTTTTTCAGACTGATGTCAATTACTTTGTTTCTTATTTGTTCTTGAAATTATTTAGCCCATGCCATGATATGAGAAAGATTCTCGTTATGTGTTTTCTTGATAAAAAGGCAGGGCACAATGCAGAAAAATCCCCAGTCATATATTTGGATGATGTGGTGATTTTAATCCAGAGAGTCATTCAGCAAACACATTACATTTTATTTCAGCAAAGTTTATAAGCAGAGCCAGTGCCAATCAGGTGCATAATATTCTGAGCCCAGTTTTAAAAGCATTTAAACAAGCCCCATAATATGTAAATATATAAATCAAAAAATTAAACATTTTTTAAGAGACATTTGGATGCAAAAATACTGGTGATTAAATAATCTCACTATATAAATAATATACTACAATATGCCCGGACTGGAATGACAGTTTTAATTACCAAGGAGTCCACACTTGTTTTAACTTAAAGTGTTTCCACAATATTTTTGATCAGCCCAAGAAGCAGACAGGGCTTTAAATTACAAGCTGAACATGGAAGTCTTGGGAAATGGAAGGTCTTTGAATATAAAACAACTTGATGTGAAAAATAAAAGCTGTCAGATGTATATTCAGTAGGCTTTATTTCAGGCCAAATAAATTGAATCATCAGTCATGCATGACTATTTTGTTGCTATGAGGTGACTTATCTTTTCATAATATATCATTTTGTTTCATTTTTTCTCAGTTAATTTATATTTATTTTCTGTATTTGTTTTTGTTAATTATGGTACTTCATGAACAAAGAGTAAACATCCAATACATATTGCCTCATAAAGGTGAGCATAATCTCTACTTTTTGATAGAAGGATCAAAAGTGATTATTGCATGATTGTATATATTTTGCGATAGCAATTATAGCATTTTAACCTTTTTATAATGTCACATTATGACCACAAACTGTATAATGCATTTGATCAAATCTTATCAGGTAACTTTGGAAAGAGTGGAAGGAAAATTTAATTAAATGCTTTACTAATACTAATATTTTATTCCGCTCCCCATCCACTATCTATACTGCTTATCCTTGAGGGAGCAGGGGTGGGCCAGTGCCCATCATCAGGTGAAACCCTGGACACCTGCCAGTCCATCGCAGCTAATACTTTATTGTGATACCCTAAATAAAATAAAGTGCATCCATTTAAAAAAAATGTATACTAATCAAATAGAACCTATCTTTAATCTGAGTATACATCCAGCTATTCTGGGAAAGGCTAAGGGTATGGTCTGAGAACATCAGTGCGCAAACAGGACCAAGAAAGGGCACATGAAAGTTCAGAGATTATGTTGTATAGAGGCTTAATGCAAAATATCTTCATATATCTGATACTCCCATAAAGAAATGGTCATCTACCTAAATTGACAGTTGGATTTAGGTGGACAGGTGAACATTATTCAAAGATTACCCCCAAGATTCTGCAGAGATTCATAGCTCTCGTAGGACAATCTGTTAACGGAACAATACCAAGCCTTGCATTTTACAAATCTAACCTTTAGTGAAGACAAGGAAACTATTTATACCACCATGAAAAAAAAAAAAAAGTTTTCCAACAACAGTGTAGGGTTATACTACAGTGAAATGTTTCTGGTTGGATGACACCACAATGTAACTTTTCGTCTGGTGGAAAACTACACATCAACTTCAACACATCATTCAACATCATTATAATTTTGTAACAGTATGGTGGTGGCTGTTTCATGCTCGGGGATATTTTTCTTGACAAGCGACAAGGAGGTTCTTAAAAGTTCATGGAAAGATGTCTGGAGCTAAATACAAGGTCATCCTAGAAGAAAACCTGGTACAGGTTGAAAAACACTTGAAACTTGACCTTGGCATTCTAGAATTGCGCTGCTCTGGTTGGCTGCATGTTAGAGGGCCTCTGTTAGCTACATATGTTTCCCCTTTTTTCTTGAGAAAAAATTGCATTTTTTGACTTGTTTACCTTATAGTTTTTTGTGTTGTGAAGTTGGAAGCAGTTTTGCTGTTAATTTTTCACTTTTTGATCATTTGCGTAACCAAGACAACAAAGTGGTGTACAGCTAGGAGCAGCTGATTAACATTTCAAAGGCTGAAATAATATCTTAACTGAAGCCACAAATCCCTGATGAGTTGAGAAGGAGGAGGTGTGGATGCAGAGCAAGAGTGAAAAGGTCACAGAGAATGAGGAAATTCGAACCATCTCTTCCATCATTCATAATGGACAATGTGAGATCACTTGCTAACAAGATGGATGAACTCCTAGCCCTGACAAGGACTCAGCCTGAGTATTGGGAATGTGGTGTTATGTGCATCACTGAGACATGGCTACAGGATTATATCCCTGACTCTAACTTTGCCAGCATTTCTGATGAACAGACAGCAATCTAAAGAGGAGCAGGAAAAGAAAAGGAGGTGGAGTAGTAGTGCTTATCAACAAATGTTGGTGTCATCCAGGACATGTTACTGTGAAGTGTCATCTCTGCAGCCTAGATATTGAACTCTTGGCAGTAAGGTTACGTCCACATTATTTACCAAGAGTTCAACAGTGTTATTTTGGCAGTTGTTTACATTTCACCTTCAGCCGTTGCGGACCATGCATGTGATGTCATCACTTCTGTTGTTGCTAAGCTGCAGACCCAAGACCCAAATGCATTTGTGTCTAGTAACTTAAAGTGAAGATCAGATACATCAAGGATGCTTACAGGAAGAAGCTGGAGTGCAAACTATAGAGGAACAATATCCAACGCATTCTCACTCCCAACTCATCACATATGGACGCAAGATCAGACTCCTGACCATGCATCCATATGTGACAAGTTGGGTACCCCCCTCGCGTCATTTTTTGACGCGCTCAGAACAGGTTGTATGGTTTTTGTCCTTTATTGTAAGCATCTGAAGTTTATTTTGTTTCAGAGCCATTCGATCTAACAGAATAACGTACCGTACGTTGAGTTATCTAACCAATGTTAACCAACCCACAAGTTTTATGTTCTAACCTTAAGGTCACAGAAGGACAAAAACAAAAATTATTTTTAACAAGCAAGCAAGTAAACGGATTCCTTGTCTTCCCTGTGTCGTCAATTGCTGACGTGTAGGGATCTGTATAACATTCAACGAGAGCACCCAGCACGTCAAAACATGACGCGAGGGGGGTACCCAACTCGTCAATTATGGACGCATGGTCAGGAGTCTTATCTTGCATCCATATGTGACGAGTTGGGAGTGAGGATGTATTGCAATATCAGATATGTCTGGTCTGGAATGATAAAGATCACAGGATTTAAGCACAGGAAGGATTGGATAGATAGAAGTCTGGACAGAGCCAATGAATTGAACACATTCTTCAATAGGTTCAGTTCAGGAACAAGCTCAGCATCCTCCTCTCTTGTCCCTAGCCAAAGAGTCACTCTCCTCTGACCCACACCTGTCCTGTCACACCTCATGTTTTATCTGCCACCTTAGTCATTAACTCTTCTACTTCAGCAACTTTCTCTTCAGGAGATGCACCTTTTCCTCACTCTCCCACCTGTCTGTCTCTAAATGTCTTAAGAATCCGGTGAATTGGCAGTTGGAGAAACTGAACTGGAACCAAGCAGCAGATCCAGATGGTGTCAGCTCCAGAGTCCTGAAGACTTTGTGCAGAGCAGCTCTGAGGGATTCCGCAGCAACTCTTCAACCTTAGCTAGACCCAAGAGAAGGTTCCAGTGTTGTGGCTTCAGAAAAAGCATCCCACCTTTTTCCAGTACAAAAGAAAACTCACCCATCAGTCATTAATGATTACAGACCTGTCACCCTGACATCCCACATCATGAAGGTCCTGGAGAGTCCTGTTGCCCCACCCGAGTAAGAAAACTAGAATATATCAGGACCCTCTGCAGTTTGCTTATCGCCATGGAGTTGGTGTTGAAGATGCCATCACCAACCTGCTTCAACCAACTCAATGTCATCTGGACACATCAGGCAGCACTGTGAAAATCGTGTTATTTGATTTCTCCAGTGCATTTAACACAATTCAGCCTGATTTGTTTGTCAGAAACTCTTTAAGACACAGGTGGAGGCCTCAACAAACAGATGGATCAATGACTACTTAACAAACAGACCACAGTTTATGAGATTTAGAAATTGTGTGTCAAACCAGCTTCCCAGCAGAACAGGTGCACCACAAGGGACTTTACTCTCACCATTCCTTTTCACTCAGACTTCCAGTATTACAGAGAGACCTGTCATCAGCAGAAATACTTAGACGACTCTGCAAATGTCAGTTATATTAGATATGGAGAAAAAGCTTAATACAGAGAGCTTGTGAGCTGGTTTTAGGTATGGCGTGCAAACAATCATCTTACCTTGAATGTGAACAAAAGAGAAGAACGAAACACGGATAAGTCAAAGACTTTTTCCATCATAGAAGAAGTGGAGGTGGTTTAGGAATATAAATACCTTGGAGGTCACCTGCACAACAGACTGGACTGGAGACTCAACACTGAAGCCATCTACAAGAGGGGACAGAGCAGACTGTACTTTTTTGAGGAAGCTTAGGTCCTTGAAGATTTGTAGCAAGATGCTGCAAATCTATAAGTCTGTTGTGGAGAGTGTTATCTATTTTTTCATCATCTGTTGGGGGAGCAGCATTAGAGCCAGAAACTTAAAATAGCTCAATAACCTAATGAAGAAGGCTGGTTCTGTTCTGGGGACAACTGCGGAACAAATGGAGATAATGATGCAAAGAAAGATTCTTCATAAAATAAAATAAAATATATGGACAACCCTGAGCATCCTCTTCTGAGACCATCCTACACCAACAGAGTATTTTCAGTCAGAGGCATATTCAGTTTCGCTGTAACACAGACCGCTACCGGAAATCCTTTCTCCCCACAAGCTATCATGATCTACAACAACTACATTTGAAAAATTAATTAATTATTGTTATGATAATTAATTATGAGTTACAACAACACTTAATTTCCCTCAGGGGCAATGCAGTATTTATAATTGAATTGAAGCAAGGCAAAAACATTAAATGTAGCATCAGAGCTACATTAGAATGGATTAGATGACTTTTTCTAAATCCTGAACCAAAAGTGTGTCACAAGGTTTTGTCTGGAGGTTTCTTCCAAAAAATCTGTGGAGTCTAGTCTATCCAAATTCTTTACATTGGGTAGAAAGAATGTCCATTATGAGTATATAAGCCTTAATATTACTTGAAGAAGGGGACCTTTTGACTTGGGTCATGCTTGTAAGGAAAGAATGACGGTGGGGCCCAAACCCTGAGTAACTGAAGACCACCAGTGTAGATCAAACCCTATTATATATATATTTATACATTGTACAGACCTCAATTTAGTTGATAATCTGTGGCAAAACTTGAAAACTGAAATCTTTAGAGGCTCTCTATCCTTTCTGACTGAGCTTGAGCTTTTTTTTTAAAGAACTTGATTGCTGCCATGCTGCATCTTCTTCCTTACAGATTACTTTTTTATGCCTCTTTTAATAGAGCTATAGTATGGTTTGTAGAAAACATGTTACTAAAGTTCTTTGCATAAAATCACTCTCGTATAAAGCAATCTTACCAGCTTAATTCTTGACTGTTTCAATCAGTTTCAGAATGAACTCTTTAGAGGACTCACTTTTATGCAAATTAGAGATGGCAGACCCTCCCATCCATCATATTATGAGAATGACATGTAATTGGAAATGGCTTGATAAGTAAGGACCGGGGTTTGACAGCTGAGCGGAGTTAAATGAAAATCAAGCTTATTGTGACCTCACAATATGGTACTTTTTTTAACAGCTTCTAGAAGCACAAGATTTCTGACAGCAAAATTTTGCAAAAAGATAGATTAATGGTTTTTATTCATGTTTGGAGTGTTTATAGAGGCAAAATAGACCCATATGGCAACTCAAAAAGATTAAACAAAGTGAAATGTGCATTCTATGTCCCCTTTATTGTCTCAGGTGTGTATTCGATGTCCTGTGGTGTTCATGACGAATATGCA
Source organism: Apricaphanius iberus (assembly GCA_028564705.1). Taxonomy (NCBI): domain Eukaryota; kingdom Metazoa; phylum Chordata; class Actinopteri; order Cyprinodontiformes; family Aphaniidae; genus Apricaphanius; species Apricaphanius iberus. The sequence continues at coordinate 273,069 of JAPXFQ010002813.1, forward strand.
CCTCAGAGATCATACGTTCATACGTTTACACTATGGAAACGTCCAGATACTTATCTTCTAAAGTTACCTTATACCTTAGATGTCTTACTTACTTAACAGTCATCTTTATAGATTATGAGAGGAATCCAGTGGCTGTGTCCGAATCCAGCGGCTGGATCCTTCGAAAGCCGGATTTGTCGGCCGGTTACGTCACAGTGCCGCGACTAGGACTGTCCAAATTCAAAGACTGCTTCAAATGCGGCCGACGAATCCGGCCGACTTCTCCCCGATTTGAAGGACCGTTGCGGTGTATCCTTTGCTGGTCCACATATCCCAAGATTCATTGCGGGCTGAACGGGAGAATTTTCTTCCAGCAACACGGCAGACGAAGAGGCAGGCGAAGCGAGAGAGGAGCACAGTTTTAGATGTAAGTATATTAAAATCTGGCGGTTCAAAAATGAAAATCTTAAAGCGGATGTGTTGTTTGCCTTTTATTCTTGACTTAGACATGTATTTTAATATTTTTTTGTAAAGCATCTCTCGTAAACGAGCTCGTATGGTAGTGTAATGGTTTCTTCATCTTTACGCAGCCCCTTTCTGCTTTGGTAAATTAAGTATAAAGTCAACTCCTCTTAGGAGAAATTATTACCTCTTTACCGAGGGAAAATCGGGGCACAGTGGCTTGGAGGTTGAAGATTAAATCCAGTTACACAGCTTATGCTAGAGGACTCTTATTGAGCCTCATACAACACAGAACCTGTGATCTGCTGTGAAAACAACAGTTCCGCATTCTTAAATCAATAAAGTTGTCAAGTTCCTCTCCTATTTATTTTATATCTAATGAGGAAAATTCAGGAGGAGTTGTATCTGCAGGAGAAATTAATCCCTTGCCGGAAAAAAAATTGAGAGCAAAAAATAAACCTACTGTTTGTATATTTGCAAAAGCGCAAATAACATAATTTATGACTGATCACTTTAACAAAATATACATTTCATAAAGGTTGTTGTGTTGCTCTTTTTTGTAAACTGTGTTTGTTGTCTTCTTGTTTAGGATATGAAGCAGCGAAGGGAGACTGGAGAGGAGAGCAAATGGATGGACTGTTTTTTTTTTTCATTCATGTTTTTGTCACATTTTTTATTTAGATGTTCGATGGTTGTGAATAAATGAATTTCTAAAAATGTTAAATATCATGAAGTAATTTCATTAAAAGTTGTATTAGTGTTTTTAAAGAAGCATACGTTGAACAGTTTAAAATAACATATCATATTGGCATTAGGATAAGTTTTTTTGCAGTTATTTATAAGTGTATAAATGACCTCTTTAAGCTTAATTAGAACAAACAGGCAGTGTTGCTGGATCAGTTGAATACAGATATTTTTAAATATTTTCTGGTTGACGAGGGGAACATCATACAGGTTGGTCTGCAGAGAGAGTTTAGGGCAGCTTTGTCATGCTGTCCACTGCATCTGCTTAAGTCGACATGCTCAAAAGACACGTTTTTCCAACCAGAGAGCCCCACAGACCTCCAGCAGCTTCATCTTCAAGCTCATCCCAAGAGGCAGCTGTGGAGAAAAGTGTAATGACCTGCAGTTTTGTTAAAACACAATGTTAGTTATTGTTGCAGTGGTTGTTTACAAAAACAATTCAGTTTATTTAGGAAGAGCCAATTTGGAATATGCTTGGTAAAAAAAATCATAGATATATAAAATCAAATTAGAAAATGCTGTTTTGATCCAAAAGGCATATATAATTTTAAGCTCACAAAGATTTTTTACAGTTAAAATGAATATAAAAAATGTAATATTACAAATGTATACATTTGATCACTAGTCATTCAATTACAGAACTTATCATGAGAGTAGCTATCTTAAGTAGTAACCTGGATTAAATAAAATGATCTTGATAAGATGACCTCTCAGCCAGAGATATAAAACATGGCGCAGACAGTAAAACTTGTTGCTCCTCTAGAGTAAAAAAGGTGAGTAAAATACTGGGGAATATTTCTTGCTTTGCCAGCTGGTTTAGCGTGATCGCGGTTGCTAGGCGACAGGACGTTTGGCAAAGTGGGGGCGGGAATTCAACTGAAGGCTAGACCATCCACATTCACAGCCGTTAACATCCGGTCTACCCGGTCGACGAAGGACCCAGCCCACGTAGACCGAGTAGACCGGGTCCTTCGAAGGATCCAGCCCCTGGATTCGGACACAGCCAATGTGTGTCTATCTGGCTGGCTGGCTGGCTGTCTGTCAGTCATCAGAGGATACCTATCCAATTTTTTCTTGTGAACGTGCAATTACACAGAACATCTGTTTTTGTACTTCTCAATAGTTACATTTTTTGTTCTTTTATCTATAGTGGGCTTAATAGTCCAGTATAACATTAATCATTTGTGACTTTCTTCACGATTTAACCCCAGCTTTAAGTTAGTCTATGAGCCTAACATAAAATACATTCAAGCTTGTGACTGTGAGACAAATTGGGAAAATGTTATTGATTAATGATTTTTTTTTTAAAGCACTGTGGTGATTTGCTGCTGGTCTTATGACATTATTAAAAGCCACAGTTCTAACTTGTGGTAGTAATTCAAAGTGGTAATAATTAACAGGTGTCATCTCAAGGCAAGACAAGTAATTTTTATTCAGTTCCACATATAAATTCCAATCAGTTTAAAAGTTTCTATTGAAGGAATCCCAGCAAATTGCATAGAGTCACTGACTTGCAGCATTCATTCCTCCTGAACCAACGGTGGCAACGGACAGTCACCGGCGTTGTGTTATTGACTTCACAGAAAACCCTCATACTTAGCATGTATGTACCGACAATGAAAAGGATTTCCCCTTAAACTCCAGCAGTACCTGGATCAGTACGAGCGACCATCTGCCATGACCGTCTAGGGGGTATAGAAGACAGGGCAGAGACATAGAAATAACTGATGTAAAATTACTTTTCTATGTTAAGTTAAAAAGTTAATAACAGGACACAGGGATGTTCAGTTACATGGAGCATTATCCCAGGCGATGCCCCCATCCACAAGACATCATCGATGAGCAGGATGCCAGACCAGGTGTAGCATATATGGAGAGAAAATCGCTGAGAAAATAAAGTTAACAGTCGAAATAACAGCAAATAATGCAACTGGAGAGTAGTTGAACAGAAAAGTAGGAAACGTGAAGAAAAGTGGTCAGTGTGTCCTCAGACAGTGTAAGCCTATTGCAGCATAAATACAGAGATAGCGCTGGGTAACCTAAGCCACTCTAGCTATAAGTGTTATCAAAAAGGAAGGTTGTAAGCGTGTTAAGAGTGTTTCTAATTGAATTTTGTGGACTTCTTGTTGTTATAAATGGTAAATAATTACACTAATCCAGCCGTGAAGTAACAAATGCATTGACAAGTTTTTCAATATAATTCCTGGACAGGATGTTTCAATATTCCAGGAGATGAAAGAAGGAAATCCTATAAACCTGTTAAATATGGGATTTCAATGTCATGTCTTGGTAAAAAAATAACACTAAGGTTCTTTAGATAATTAAAATTAATGTCACCCAGATGAAGTTACTAATTAAGCTTTTTTTTCCAGCAAAAAGATGAAAACTTCTGTCTTGCTAGAATTTAAAAGAAGAAAGTTTAGAGTCATATATACTTATGTATGTCTTGAAGACATACATAATCTACTTGAAGACATAATCTACTAAACGGATTCATGATTTATCAATAAATATAGCTGCATATCATTGGCATAACTGTGGAAATGTATCCCATGCGGTTAAATGATTTTACCAATTGGAAGCATATATATAATCAAAATAATTGGTATCACTGAACCCAGTGGTACTCCACAAGTAACTCTTGTTTGAGAAGATTGATCATTTATTTGAACAAACTGGAATCTATTGATTTATATGATTTAAACCAGCCTAGTGCTGTCCCTTCATGTTACTAGTTACTTTTAATTTTCAGTCAATATGAGTTGATTGAGTTCATCAGGAATAATTAGGATCATAATATAGTGATTTTTTTTTTCCACACAAAATGCTTTATGCTCCCATTCAGTTGTGTTGTGTATGCTAAGCTAAACCAAAAAGACTGCTTTCAGATCAGGAGAATGACTAGGCTGGATACAAAATCCTTTTTTCTCACTTATCTTACTCTGAGGAATATGGCAACCGACAAACCTTTACTTAGAGGTGGAATATCCCTTGAACTAACAGATTTTTTGAAGAGAAAGATCTTTCAATTGTTTATTTTTCTGTTCAATCAAAGTTGTACTCATCTTTAGATTTTCCTGATTTGCTCTTAATTTAAACTTTAATCAGTCAGTGACAAAGATGGCCTGCTTCATAATGTGATAAATAATAAAGGAATCCAAACACCAAAAGAAATGCTCTGAATGCTTTACGCTACTTTGAGGTTAAATGGGCTAACATAAGTGCTTCTGGCAATGTGCCCCATCGGAACAGGTCCATCCTTTAACAATCTGCTTGATTACATTACAGTTAATTAAATATTGGCAATTTTTTCTCAACCACAGACGGGCCATTAAAGTTTACACACTTGCTAGATTTACAACTTTCCATGTCTCTTTTATTGCCTCTGCTTTTCTGTGCTTAAAGTGGATGATGATAAACGCCTGAGCCTCTCATTTCTCTTGCCTGAACGTTTTACCACCTTTTTTCCGCTCTCTGCCTTTGGTTCAGCTTTTTATCCTTCCCATGGATTTTTCATTCCAATGAAGTTTGACATTTCCAATGAAAGGGTGTGCTGCTGTGAGTGTTCCTCATTTTCCTCGGTCTGCCTGCAACCTTCAGTATCTAAAAAGAAAAAAAATGTCAAGAAGGGGGAAAATGACAGGGATGAGTACAGAACATGAAATGACACAATCGAGCAACGACAGAAGTACAAAAAGTACAACACAATCGTGGTTTACTCCAGAGCTGTCAGCAAGGACTGTAATGTAGTAATTTACAATAATGCTGATTGGCAGGGTTATGCTGCATTTCTGAAACACAGGGCATTAGGATGGTGTCTTTTTTTAAATATAATGAAGCATTTTCAGAGTTGTCCATGTGTCTAGCTGCATGTAATGCCCCTTTTGCACTAGGGTCGCTTTAGACTGGAGCAGTACAGCACGGTACGGCCTGGAGCAGGTAGGTTGCGTTTTCATGACCATCTCAGAAGAACATAGTGGGTGAGGATGCGCGGGCTTGGCTTAACAAAAACTCCAGCTAAAAGCAGTCTCAAAGTCATCATGACTATATACATCCTCTCAGAAGATATGACTCTTTACTCACCTTATTTCTCTCAGATATCGATCTGTTCATAATACCTCCACTTCCTGATCTGTGTTTCTCACTCCAGTACTGATCTAACCAGTGATCATCCAGTCTGTTGAGACTCCAAATCTGCTGCTTTGTAACCGATCCAGCTCTCTGATAACCATAGAGACATCCTGCTTTGCTGCTGCTATACCGGCTTCTCCCTGACCTACACTGCAGGCTTCCCACCGGCTTCTTTGTTTTATCACACACCGACTATGCCTGCTACCGCTACCCGACGGAAGCCTGCTCCAACCCACGTGTGGAAGCAGATAACAATGCCGGTCTTGCTCCAGCTTTCTGACAAACGCTGAGACCTCTTGCTCCTCTGCTACTACCACCGACTACCAGCCTTCTTCCTCCCTTCACTGCAGGCTCACAGTGGTTTCTGTTCTTTCACACACCGACTTTGCTACTCCAACCCTCGTGTAGAAGGCGATAACAGCCCAGATCATAGCTCCATTCCTCTTTGTGACCTGACAAATATCTGCTATCACTCACAGTTTTCTGATGTCCTAGATACCAAAGCTGCAGCTGATAAGCCATTTTCTTCCCTGCTGTTGGCAAACTTTTAGCCCATTGGGTCGCTTTGGCAGGGTTCGGACCAAGGCAGAGTTAGTCCAAAAATAGGGGTCAGCTGGGGTTGGCTCGAACCGGATACAGGTAACGGAAACACACCCAAAAGTATCCATTCTCAACTGTACTGGCCCTAGTGGAAAAGAGGCATAATTCTCCTCCACAAACCCATCAGGCTTTTGAACAGAGCATTGCTGCTGAAGAAGACATGGATGGACATGAAGTGTTGCCCACTTGGGTATAGTTAGGTCGTTAAACATTGTATTGTAATAACTCTTCTTGTAAAGTGCCTTGAGATGACATCTGTTGTGAAACGCCGTTATATAAATAAACTGAATTGAATTGAAATCCTGCATTCCTTCTTATACCTCACAGGCTGGTGGGGAAGTAGAGACAGGTTATCTTTATAAGCTGACAATACGCTGCTTTGGAATTCATAGTTTCATTTTACTTTGGAAAGGAAAGTACCGCAGCCTACTGTTACTTTTCTTCACCAAATCAGTACCTCTTCTCCAGAACAGCGTCCAATTCCAAACAGCTCCTTGGTGTGTTCACGTGGCTGTGGCTGACTCAGATCCTGTGGGCCTTGCAGGCATTTGACTTTCTCTCTCTCACGGCAGTCTGTGATACAGAAAGCTTTCCGTAGGCTTTGAGACAGATTAGTGGTAATTGATTAATCAGTGTTTGCGATTCACCTGATATCGGCAGTCTTTGTTTCCCTTGGACGGAGTTTCTCCTAGAAACTCATGTGCTTCTCTTTCCTCAGCAAAGGAAAATGTCTCTCTGATCAGACCGCAACCATGGCTAGAGTAGAAGAGGGTGAGGGCTGGGAGCAAAGCCTTTATAAAAGTTTATTCTTCTCCTGTGGAGCTAGAATGTGGATTGGCACCACCCAATGGCTGTGTGTGACCCAACATCCCCCTTGTGATCTGAAGAGTGAGGTGTGGTCCAAAGTCTTTCAGAGCACCAAATGGTCCATACAGCCATATCCCTGGAAGGAAAGTCACTGGATCCTGTGGGCAGAAGTTGAGGTTAAAGTTCAAAGGTTCTGTCTGTACAGGCAAACGGGTCTGGGCAGCACAGAAAGTAGCGTACTGGGCAGGGCAGTAAGCTAACTAAAATACATTTATTTACATTAAATCAAAACATTAACACCATAACATTACTACTTTTTCAACTCTTATAATCTTAAGTATTCAAACTAAGAAAATAAAAGGATGAACAGAGTTGAGGTATTAGAAATTAGTTACCATCTTTCTTGATTGTAGTTTAGACACTTCATTTCAGTCTGGAACAGCTCACTGTTCAAGCTGGTCCAAAACTCCATTAAAGTTGTGACAAAACACCTGCAGATCATGTCTAAGTACTGCATAGTTATCACTTCTTTGGGATTATCAAAACCTTTATCAACGTAACCTCTTTGTTTTGTATTGTGGAAAATTTCAGTTTCTTATCTGGTTGCTTCCATTCTTGTTGCCATGAGTTACCATCCCCTTGGTTCAGTTGTAGAACTGAGCAGCTTGGATTATGCTGCATTCCATTTGTCTTGAATGCTCGGGCGTCCAAGTTGCTGTACACGAGAACGTGATGTAATTCCCCACTTAAAGTGTTCCAGTTTGTCTCACTATACTCCGAGTCAGAAAGAACATGGATGCTTTGAGGGCAGCAGCTGTCGAGGGGCAGGCTAGTCATTGTTATTGTTGTTAGCAACATAGCATCTTCAGCAGACAAGCATGAAAAACAAAGCTGTACATTGTAATGCACGCACAGCAATGCTGTGCAATGTAAAAAATTGTAACTGGATTAAAGCAGTAATGTAGTCAAGTGTGTAAGAGCATTTAAAAACGACATTGAAATGACCAACATAGTACAAATAAAAATAAAATACATCTCAACTACGGACGCAGCCATCTTTATTGTGCCCGCTCTACTCGATCTAATATCAGAGATCCGAGTTGGAGCTCAAAATGTTTTACCTAATGGGGCCGTGTCTCGGTGAAATGACGTGAGACAACTGCGAGATTTCCAACTTTCCGACTCGGAAAGGTTAACTGGAATGCAGCATTAATATTTTGTTTACGTCTGCTTCCTGTCTGAATGTTTAAAACTCTGGCTTCAAGACTGAATGGACATCTCCCAAACCAGCTGAGCATACCTACGATCCTCTGTCATACTTCTCTGTCCTGCAATGCAAGGTTACGTCATACTGTACTGTCTCATGAAAATTACAGAGGAACTAAGATTTAAAGATGGCATCATCTTCGGAGTTTGGAACACAAAGTTGCTGAAAATAAGCGTTTCTTAACCTGAAGTAGTACTTCCTGGGAGGTTCATATATTTCTTGTTGAACCCGAAAAACAAGCATCAAGAAGAGCAGCAGCTGGGTCCCTGTGTACAGAATATTAATCTCTTAAGGCCTGACAATAAGATGAATAACTGTCAAGTATCTTGGTTGGAAGAGTTTGAATGAAAAAATGAACGCTTCTTCTGGTGCAATTCCAGAGATTCTCAGTTTTCCACAACAAGAAGGGAAAGTCAGAAACAGAAACACAGTGTTCAGCTTCCTGCAGATAATCATGAATGTTGAAATCAGAATCAATTGGGTCAAACAGCTGTCACTAGCTAAGGATTCCAACTGACTTGTACGCATCAAATACGAAGGTGGGCCAGGCCCATGTGAATTGTAACTCTGGTTCTGATCAAAGAATGGTTGAGAAGCTTGAACTAACCTCTGAGGAGGAAAATATCGCTCAAGAGCTTTTCAAGGAGTGGAGTTTGCATGTGTAGTTAATAGGTCAAATCGGTGACTCATTCGGCCACAACGGGGCGACACAGAGTCAGGAAGGATGTATCTTGGCCCATTAAAACAGATTTGACCAGAGCTGGATCATCTTTGGTAGGACAAAGCAGCAGTGGGGAAGTTACCAGCTTCAATTCTTTCTTTGGTTTCTGTGGAAGTAACCTGGAAAGACAAAAAAATATCAGTTGTGGGAAGAACGCAATCTGCTTCATGTTCTGCCCCCTTTTGTACTGCAGACTTATTGACCTCACGTTCCTTTAGAATTTGGACCTCTGTTTCAGTTTGCTCCATCCTCTTTTTAGCTTGTGAGAGCTCAGCTTTTGCAACCTGCTCTCTCTGCAGCGCCATCTGGTGGTTAATCTGAAAATGGAGAAACCTTTCATTCTCTAGTTTTGACCTAACCTGATATAATAACGTAAAGTGGCAAATAACCTCTGTAATCCGGGCATATCTGGTGGAATTCTCAATAAAGTTAACCAACCTTTGGATCCGATCATTACATTCAGCAATACTGTTAGATTCCTATACCATATCCTGAGAAGAACCAACCAGACTGGCAACAGCATTCTGCCCCTGCATCTCTCCTGGATCTGCAAGGCTTATGCTTTCAGTCATCTGGGAGTTATTCTTTTCCTGTGGAGCTAGAATGTGGATTAGGTGCCACCCAATGGCTGTGTGTTTCAATAGTGTGAATATCTATAATGGGGCTCCGGTGAATTTTGATGTGGATTATGTCCTTGTGGGACTTTCCTTTAATGATCCATACTTTCCAGACTTTGTGAATTATCACTGTGTTATCCACCAATAGTCCTTGGTAGGAAAATCCATTGACTTTTATAAAGTAATGTCTTTGGTGGTCAAGCTTGTCAACTCGAGCTGCATCAAAGCACTTTACCACTTATTCAAGGTATTACTGGATGAGCTCCACAATTCATGCACAGGGGTGATAGTAAAAACAAAAATCCTGCGCCTGAACTTTTTTTTCCCTGGGAAGCCCCTAAGTCAAGATATATGCCCTGATCAACTTAATGTTAGTGAGTAAGTGAGATCCAAGGGTGTGCTCCCCTGGGAGAACATTTTGATAAATCGTCCATTACATTAAAGATTCTGATGACTTTTTTGGATATAAATGGACATTATTCAGACATAAGATGAACAAACCCAAAACAAGCCTATATTACAGAAGCATATATGTGTAGAGCACCAGAGCTCTCTGGACCCTGGGCCTGGTAGGCGTGTTGAGGAATACATCCCTGCTTTTAACTAGTCACTTACCTGCATAGGTATTGCTTGTATAGCATACTGAGACTACGGATACTACAGCCATACCAAGACAGGTCAATAGGTGGCAAATATGATACTCAAAAATAACTAGAAATTAATTAGTTGCCTAACGATTGACTAAAGGGCATGAACAAGGAGACATTAATTTTTCTTTAAAAAGTATGCACTGTTAATTTTAAATTGCGATCACGTATTTGTTATATAGAGAATGTTATTTTTTTTTTACATGAGGTTTGGGTATTTTAAAATCCTCTGCGTTGTATTGTTGTCGTGTTCTGATACAGATGTCCCGAACTGCCATCAGCACCTGATTATTCACGTTGTAGCAGCAGCTGTAAATCTTAACCTAACACCTGCTTCTAATATAATCAGCTGCAACATGACGGCATGTTTCTCCAACACTGGATAAAAAAGAAATATAAAAAGAAATGTGTAAGCGGTGATATTCAGTTTTTCGCCGAAGTTGTCAAAGGACAACATAAATTGTACAACACCAACTATATTTCCATAAATAAAAACATTGATCAAAGAGGACTTACCCAACTTTGCAGTGGCATTGAGGAGTATGCAATTCTCCTTTGCAATTCCCCATAGGTGATGCAACTCACGCTGTTTCTGCTCGTCTGACCTCCACTTTTAGCACAAACATTTCTGTTTCGCAAAGATTTTCCTAACTCCCCTTGAATCAACATAATATCAGGTCCCCAGACTTTTGAAAGCCGTAAACTTTTTATTTGTGAAGGGTCAGTTTTAGGAATAGGAATAAATGTCCCCCAGCGGATTTGTGGCCAGGACACCAGCGAAAAACGTATTTTCATATCTAAAAGGGGCTTTAAATAACTTCTATTTTGCTGTCAATTGCATTTTAAGTTTCGCTCTAAATTTTCAGATGTTAAAGTGGTTAAACGGATATCGGGGATTTTGCCTTCTAACTGTCTTGGAAATGTTCGTTGCATCTTTATGCCCGCCATAAATGTTATCTTTCTGCACCCGCGCATGTGCACAAAAATGTCAACAAAAAACCATCCTAAAACACATTCTCACATGGAGTCAATGCTACATCAGTCTGATTGATTGAAAATCCAAGACCAGCCCCTACCCTATAACTGATTGGCTTAAGTAGGCCTACAGTGGTGGGTTTTAGAGTGAAAGCACCTCTCGGCATGGCATACAGTAACCTTCTTCTTAAAGGGAAACTGTTGCAGTAGTTTGTGGACTTGCTGCCACAGATAAAGCCTGTCTTGTCTGCAAGAAATGAGGAATAAGAGGAAACATCAGATCATGCATGGCTTTTGGACCTTGGGTTTTTAACTGACCAAATTGCTTCAGGCAACTCACAAAACCAAAACAAAAAGAAGGAAAAAAACAGGATACTGACACACTCTCCCAACCTTGATCAAATGCCACAAACAATCTAAAATAAACATTTCATCCAGAGCTGTACTGGACTGGAGAAACTTGGTATTGAATTTAGCAGTCGTTTGGGTGTGTTCAACTTAATGGAAGATGTTGCTGCATTTGAGTCATATTCATTCATAACCATTGATATAAAACAGATGACTACCAAATTTCAGCATGTCTTGTCTTTCCCAAGTGGTGTTGATACTGAACTGACTTGCAAAACGACTTTGCGCTTAAGGGAAGGCCAAGAAACAGTGACTTTTTGGGACTGCAGAGAGACTCAGCAGAGATAAGTTTTCCTCCTTACCAAATGTGCACTAAGAGTAAATGCATAGTTTGGGTCTACGTATCTGTGTGAGAAGGCATTTTCACAAATGAAAATGAGTATAGTTACTCACTGATTAATAAATATCTCCCAGACTGTCTAACACTTATAGTCAGCAATTATCTGAGAAGGTTCAGTCTCAGCCATCCCAGTGACTTGTAAAAGAGTTTCTGACTATTATATTGTTGACCCTAAGGTGGCCACCTAGTGCTCTTATTTTCTGTAGGTTGAACTAGTTTGCACAAATGTTGTTTCCAATATGTGTATGTTTTTACTGAACAAGTATGCTATTATATTTTACAGTTGTACTAGTTTACTTTGAAAAGAGAAGCTTCCTTAATCTTAAAAAAAGTTACACAAGAATCCACATTTTAAGTATGTGTTCATGATAACCTATAGGTTAACTTTAAACACTACAATTACGATTGAACGGTATCAGCCCCGATACCGGTACCCCGTACCGGTATTGGCGCATCCCTAATGTTAACAAACATAGGTTGTGATATAAAGTGGGCATCAAACTCCAGGGCTGAAAATGAGTCCCACTCCGGCCCTGGAGTTGTGGGAGTTATTGTAGTACATTTAGTTCACTCTGTCTTTTGCAGACTACAGAGGCAGAGATGTCAAATACCTCTCAACATCTGCGTGATCATGTGCACCTAAAGCACCCCCCCCACCACCACCACCAATTTTCTAATTGTTTCCACTGTAGTGCACCTGTTGTTAAGTCACTTAAAATTTATATTCTAATAGAATCAACTGTCCCTCACCTTGCCCCTGTAAATATAATGGTCACAACAATTAAAAGAGCACTTTAAAGAAACACATTAGATACATCAGATCTCAATATGAAGTTGGACATGTATACAAATAACGACAGGGCAATGTCTTAGGAACAAAAGGATGCCAAGTTTATCAGCCTACAGAGGGCTCAATTGTGTAGACACCCTAAAATCAGATTGGAATGAAGATGTGGCAGGCTAATCCATTTTTTCATAAACTTAATTTCTGCAACTCAAAATGCTTTTCATTATCTTCTGTGGCCCCCACGAGCTTATATGCATGCTTGACAACGTCGGGGCACGCTCCCAATGAGATGGCGGATGGTGTCTTGTGGCATTTCCTCCCAGATCTGTGTGAGGGCTTCCCTGAGCTTTTGTACAGGAGTTGAATTGCCACTGTAATGCACCCTTTTCTCCCTCTACTCCCTGCCTGCTCTGAGGAGCAACCTGGCGCTGCCTAATGGACCGAAACATAATGTCCCACAGATGTTCTATTGGGTTTAAGTCAGGGGATCGTGAAGGCCATTCAATTGTTTCAATTCTTTCATCCTCCAGGTGCTGCCTGCATACTCTTGCCACATTAGGAGGAAACCAGGACCTACTGCACCAGCGTAGGGTCTGACAATGGGTTCCAGGATTTCATCTCGATACCTTATGGCAGTCAGAGCACCATTTCTTTGGCAGTAGAGGTCTGTGCGTCCCTCCATGGATATGTCTCCCCAGACAATCACTGATCCACCACCAAACCTTTCATGATGAACGACGTTTCAGGCAGCATAACGTTCGTCTGTAAAAAGTACAGGGCGCCAGTGGCGAACTTGCCAATTCTGGTTTTCTTGAACAAATGCCATTCGAGCACTACGGTGCTGGGCAGTGAGCACAGGGCCCACTACAGGACGTCGGGCCCTCAGGCCATCTTCATGAAGTCTGTTTAGGTATCGGTCCTGCTGATGGGTTGAAGACTACGGCCTTTTCCAGCTCTCCGAGAATAACCACCAGTCTCCTGAGATCCCCTCCATGTTCTGGAGATTGTGCTGGGAGACACATTAAACCTTCTTGCTGCAGCACGTGTGGATTTGCCATACTGGAGAAGTTGGACAACCTGTGCAACTTCTGTAGGGTTAAGGAATCGCCTCATACTGCCAGTAGAGATAATTACTCAAGCCAAAACCAGCCAAAAAAAAATCAAGAGGGAGAAACTTGAAATGACGTCCACATGTAAAACCAGTCCTGTTTTGAGGGTTTTCTAATTGTTGCCACTGTAGTGCACCTGTTATCAAGTCCATGTACAACAATACAGCTGAAAGTGAAACTGATCAACGCACGCTGTCAGTAGCCTCTTTGTCCATCACCTATCCTTAAAACCTGGTGTAAATCTGTTTCTGTCCTGATTCATGATTCAACCTTTGTTCAATTCTCTTAACATTTTATTCTGGTAAATTAATACATTACTGTTAGAAATCGGAGAGGAATTATAAGGTCTAGTGTCTTTTATAAGTAACTATAAGCTTTATCAAATAGGAAGGTTTTAAGCCTAGTCTTAAAAACAGACAGAGTATCTGCCTCACAAACTAAAATTGGGAGCTGGTTTTACAGGAGAAGAGCCTGATAACTAGAAGATCTGCCTCCTATTCTACTTTTTGGATTCCTAGGAACTACCAGTAGACCTGCATTCTGAGAACGGAGTGCTCTGTTAGGAACATATGGAACATTCAGATCTCTGATGTACGATGGTGCTTGATTATTAAGGGCTCATTACGTAAGGAGGAGGATCTTAAACTCTATTCTGGATTTAACAGGGAGCCAATGTAGAGAAGCCAAAACAGGAGAAATCTGATCTCTCTTTTTAATATTCATTTTCAGATGAGGACAATATTGAAAGAAAACTGTAAATATACACTTTCACACCCAGATACCTTAAGTTAATATGCTCGTCAGAAAGAAGGTTATGAGAATTTCTGAGATGGATGGAAATATGTTGCATCTATGAAACTTGCTTTAATTTTCCCGATTTACACACCGCCAACAGTTAAAGAAAACATCTAACAACCATGTCAAGCACCGGCCTAAACAGCTGGAGTAATTTGGGTTTCATGTTTAGCCTTTTTTTAAACAAATTACTACACCTTTATGAGGGCCATATCAGTGCATGTTAGAAAATACATTAAACAAAGGCAGAAAAAGTCTGATTTAGAGTTCTGTTAAGAAGCTTCCATGCACTCATTAAGACCATGAATCACATATTCATTCTGATATTCTTATGATGCCATTTATATTTCTTTTTTATGGGGAACTGATTGTAAAACATACATCTTCAAAAACATTTCAAAACAATAATTAGATGCATGTTTCAATTTGTGGACTTCGATATAGACAGTGTCTAAATTATGTTTAGAGCCTCAAAATTACACAAACGCCTATTTGTAACATTTATTTACAACTCCTTTAATAAGTTGCACCTCAACATTTAGACTTTGTAACCATTAAAAGGATATTTCACCTCTTAGTAAAAATTGGTCTGTTTCCATATTCCCCAGAGCAAAAGCATTTTGTAACCAGCTCATTAATTCCCCTGATATGGTTGCAGACTGTTTCTCTTTTCTTTAGCTGTAGCTTAGCATAAACCACTATAAGTGAATGGGAACTACTAGCATGCCAGTAGTTCCCTTTCATTTACATTGGTTTATTCTTAAGATAAACCAAACAAACTCCTGATCAGGGGAATTACTGAACTGGTTACGAAATGTTTTTTTCTCACATATCTAACTCTGGGGAATACGGCATTTTACCACTTTATTGGTGCTCAGGATAATTGTGCTTATAGAATCCCCACTTGTGTTCAGGTCTTTGTACCTCCAAGCTGCTTGGCTTTAGCTAAAATTGTAGAATATAGTGGCTGTCCTCATTATTGCAACCATGCTGTGCGATGCCAGTACAGCTATTAGCAAAACAGACCCACATCATGATGCTGACCTCCCCGTGCTTGACAGTCTGAAGGCCTACATTTCACTTTTCCATTTTTATTTTGTCACTGATCCCAAATAACTTAACAGGTGTGGTGTTTCACTGTAAAATCTTCATCCTGAAGGCTTTTGACTGGGTAGCTGCGAATTTCAGGGTCGTCTTTCTTGATGTAAACTCTCTCAGTTAATTGCCATATTAATGATATATTAATCATAGCTACGACTATAATTTTAACATTGAACATATTGCACTGAAATAAGGCTGGATTTGGTACTCAAAATGTACATTCCTTGGGGCCTTCATTTTTCTTCATGGAACTGAAAGCTTACAGGAGTGTACTAAAAGGAAAAATTAGGAGTTGGGACCACCACACAGCAGTCAGAAACTGAACTGAGACATGCAGGCTTTTCAGTATGTGCTCCAGCACCCACACAGCATTGTATGGAGGTTTCAGTCTTCAGATGTGTATTACCAGCCAAACAAGAGCACAAACAAGTGTAAACAAAATTTGATTTGGGTTTTTGGAGTTTTTAATGTCACATTTGATAGTTTAAAGCATACATAGCTTTTCAAAGGAGCAAATTACATCCAACATTAAAGGATTCCTTGAAAAAAAAAAAAAACAGTGTGGTGCATTATTCAATGTTAAAATTATAGGCGTAGCTATGATTTATTGAGCCTTGGAAATTGAAATAGCTTGTAAAAATTTAAGTGTTTTTAAGAGACAACTAAGCTGCAAATAAAATACTTTTTCTGAAAGGTGCTAGATAAAACTATGCCTTTAAAAGATTTATTTTTAGTTGGAAAAAATTTAAACACTAAAATAACATTATTGATTCCAGAGGAAAACGAGCTAATACCTTAACCAGATTTGGAACCTTTAGCCCAGTTTACACGTCAGCAAATTTAGGTTTGAGGAGATCCAGGGCTTAGCGTATGTGAATGATGGATATTTTTTATAGTAGTATTTGCAAAGAAATATTGCTTTAATGATGTGGTATCACAATTTTTGAATTATGATCACCTAAAAGCAGAAGAAAAGCACGGGATTAAACATACTATGCGTTAATAAAGCAAAACAACACTAAATTAACAATATTAACTTTATCATAGTCAGCTGCTGATTAAGTAACCTCAGATTACTGGTCCATTCATTAAAAGCAGGTAGTATAAAGCAAGAGGATTACTGTAGTTTGACGAAACAGTTAGTATATTAACCATAAAACAAATGCAAGTTATGTTTAAAAACTAACATTTCAATTCAGAATTATGGAACTACCTGACTTCTATTAGTAATTTTGACACATTACAATTCACACCCTCCATGTCAGTAAGAAAATTGAATGACTGAATGAGGTGGGTTGTTCTCTGTGATGGTAGGCTCAAATGTGTCTGCTTTCAGCAAACATGCTTGGGGATGTGTAAGAAGGTTGTGGGTTGGAATCCCAGCCTTTGGCTTTCCATGGAATTTGCATGTTCTCCCCATGCATCTCTCCAGCAACTCTGGCTTTCTTCTACAGTCCAAAAACAACTGGACCAGCAGGTACTGACAATGGACCTTCTATTGACATTTAAAAGAATAGATGGAAATGTGAATGCCCAAATGTAGAAAGAGATACAGAGATGAGTAAATAAAAGTATAAATAATATATTTTTTAAATAGAAGTCAAACTTAATCTACTGTCACACATTGGCATTCCATCTCTCGAGGTATACTACATGTGAGGGAATGCAGGGGAGTTTGTTTTCTCATCCTATGATGTCTTTGTAGCATCTGTGTTGCTATTGATAGTATTTCTGTATATTGTATTATTATTGGTATTATAGGTGTAGAATTATTAGGGCCTGAGTAATCAAGATTCCTAATAATGAGCTCAAAATTGTGCTGTAAAGAAATTGCCACAGTGAGTTGTCCTTCATTTCTGGGCAATCTATTAAGATTGCATGAGCAATTCAGGCACAGAGAGCAGAATTCAAATGAGGACTTTGCAGCCCCTGCTGTGTGTGCTAAGTCTGTGGTTGTTACAGGGTTAATTACTATTAGGCTAGAATGTTGTGAATTATATTTGCTGTTGTCAGTAATAAACTTAATGTGTGGAGTGTACATGCGCCACTCTAAACCATGCAGGCAGCATATTCCAGGGTCAGACTAATTAAATCTGCATCATGTCCAGATCAAGGTTGTTAGATGTCCACGTTCTCCTAATTTTGCTGAAATGCACCAAACTTTTTCATGGCCTCTATTAAATGTCAAGTTGCAGTAGAAAAAAAGGTAATATTGAAAATATGTAATCGGAATGTTTGAATTTTGTTTTTAAAATATCCTATATGTAGCCTAATTGTCATTGTGGTATTGTACATGATTTCTAAATTTTATTAATTGGAACCCAGGAAGATTAACCACTCGGGTGAAAACGAATCGATATCCAAATAGACAAACAGCAGGTGCGAGATATGTTATAATTATTATTCCTCTTTAGAAAAAAAATGAAAAAGTCAACATAACTGTCAGGTTTATGTCTGTTAGAGTGTTAATTACTATTAGGTTAGAAAGTATTTGAATTATATCTTTTAGTTTGTCAGTAATAAACTGACAAACTTATGAATGTGGTGGCGCAAAGTTAAGACACGCCTTTCAGAGGTAGGAAGAATAGAGGCAAAAACTGCCTGCTCAAACAGTTTGATGTTTGATAAATCACACTGCACCTGGAATGCCTACTTAGTTGGTTGTTCTCCTCCCAATATTTTGTGTCTTCTGACAGAAATGCCCAGATTGCATATTCATCAAGGGCAAAGCGCTAAATGCATTCCGCTTATCTTGCTGCAGGTTTAACAGGTGCAGTCTTACCTGTGCATGAATAGTAAATGGGCTGTAGCATGTTTTTGCAAGTAAACCAGTAATATATAAGACAGCAAAGATAGCTAATGGTGCATTCACAGAGCACGCTTTGTCAGCGTCAAACAACGCTCACACAGTGAATAGTTTGACACCTGTAGATTTTTTAGCTGAAACTTGAAACACCCATTTCAAATAGCAAACAACCTATGGGATGAAAGACCTCAGATATGACCGCTGCCAGTTTAATAAGGGGATATCTAGAAATATTTACACAGCAGAAGCAAAGAAGGCGAAAAAGCCTTTATACATCTTTAACACTGATTATCCTCATGCCCCTGCAATTAAGTCATGTGAAGCTACACTTGTAGGCAGGGCTATTTGGTCATCAAATTGATAATCTGGACATAAAGAACCTATTAACTATCAACATGGTTTAGGTACACATCCACACTGATTTGCAATTTTGTATATAAAGCAGTTTCATGGTCTGTGTCTATCAATCCCACATATTTTAGTTTTATATGCTATATATTGTGGTATTATTTCTACATATGTTTTAAACATCTATTATTCAGAAGGTAAAAGTCTGTTTTATATAGTTTGCATGGTTGTAAAAAATATATTGTCTGTCAGTATTTGTTATTGGGATAAGCTTTTAAGTCATAAAACTCTTGGGTAAGTTTTATTGCAGGCTGTAAAAACAGGATGTCTGTAGATTTAGGATGCCAGAAAAGCTACTCCATGGTACGGCCATAAATTAGGTCAGGAGGAAACCTTGGGACTAACGTGTGGTCTGATAAAGTTCTGGTGGGAGTATGTGTGACCTGTGAGGATCTCTGAGACAAAGAGTTTTGCTTAAGAAGGACCATAAACCATAAAACTCAGAATGAACTTTTGAGCAAGAACAGGGACACGTCTCATCTTATGACTGCATAATTCTCTGACAGCCAATCATCGTTAAGACACTGTTTAAATCTGTTCTGATTGGAGCAGACTCGAGGGAGAAGAAACGCCTACAATCCTGGCAAAAGTCTGGTGTCTATAAAAGTTATGACACGGAAACCATTCTTCGTCAGAAATTTTGTCTGGCCCAGAGAAACTAGGGCATCTTTCTCTGTAAACTGCAATTTGTTAATCTGTTCAAAATAAATGTTAAGAACTGGAAATTGGCTCCATTTTGTCTCTGCTTGAACATGCACTGAATTAATTTTGAATAATATTTAATTCAACAATATGCTAGCAGAAGTCATAGTTTTGCACACTGGTGGCTTATTTTATATTTGACTTAAACATCAGCATACCTCCAATAAGGGAATGTGAGCAGATTCTGTCATAAGACTTTGGCTCCTAGGAACTGGATGGATCATTTGTTAGCTGGAAAGCAATGAAATAGTATTACTGTCCTTGTTTCTTCTATTTGTGCAGTCTACAACGTTTCACATGTTAACCATGCTGATAAATTTTCATTTCATTGCCATGTAGCGCAATCTTTTAAAAACTGTCAATTAACAAAACCCGTGGTCAGCAGGGGTGATTAGTCTTTTTGCCCTCCAGCCAGAAGCTGGTGTGTGTGTGTGTGATGTCACGCTGTCCATACACCACTGGCCATATATGTGAGTAGAACACTTGAATTTAATAATTTGGAGGGGTGACCCTGACACTCTTGGCAAAATAGTGTATAAAGAATTTAAGGCAATAAAAAGGACAAAGAGCTGAAGAGCATGTGGAACAGGTGTGATCATTTCAAATCTTTAGTAGGTGGAACAATAGAATGAAGCCAAGACACACAAGTGAACACCTTCCACTAATATTACAAAGTAAGTTTGCCAAAACAAAACAATATGACAGTTGCCAAAAATCAAAAATTCCTAAATATCTATGCATAATACATATATAATATGAAAGATATTTTAGTTTGTACAAAGTAGTGAAATTAGAGACTGCGGAAGCCTGACCAAAATCAACAAATCCATTGGTTAAAAAGCAATAACAATTGGGCTAGTTGAACCCTTACAGCTACACTAAAAGTTTTCAACACTGTACATAATTAATTTCACCAATGCTTCTCCTTGCTTTTACGTAATTCATGATATATCACCCTTATACCAAAATAGCACAAATCTGACAATTACAATATACTGGAACTGCAAGCAATATGCTTTTCAAGTTTTAGTAAAAATATCTTAATTTTTTAATGAAGCTTATTATGAGCAAATCCTTCAAATATTAAACTGTAAGCATCAGTATTGGAAATAAGTTCTGTTTACAATGACGCTTTATATGTCATTGATACTTTATGTCTGAGTGAATTGGGCATTCATGCTGTGGCCTGAGCTATTCCTGCTCTTAGTCATCTGTTGATGCCTCCAGTGAAGGAATCTTAGCATAGAAGCTTTTTTTCTACTGGCCAGCAAAGCGTTTTTATTTCAGTGTACCCCAGAGCCTGGCTTTCACTCACTCAAGCCTAATGACCCAATAACCCTGAACACACAAACACACACATGTGGCCTTCTGCCACCAAATCACCACAATAAGTGATTCATTAGCACAGATTTATTCCCTGTGGGAGTACTTGTTAATTACAGAGAACTGATCAATACCTTCCGCTAAGCGATGGATCAAAGGTAGGTGTGTTTGGATCTTCCTGTGTGTGTGTGTGTGTTATCCCGCTGAGATAAGTACAGTCTTTGCACCTTCATGATGGATGATGTGAGTGTTTTAGCTATCAGCAGTGTTTTACAGGCTGTGAGTGGTCGTTTTTCTGAGCTGACCCTGTGACAGACAGCCTGGAGCTGAGCCAGCAGCTGGCAGGCCTAGACACAGCTGGAAAGAGAGAAGTAGAGAGAGAGAGAGAGAGAGAGAGAGAGAGAGAGAGAGAGAGAGAGAGAGAGAGAGAGAGAGAGAGGGAGAGAGAGTAGTGCTAATGATAAAACCTCCTCTCTCTTGTGCTGTGGTTTATAAAGGCATGGATTGCATTGAAGGTTCAAGAGCAAAATAATAGTTTTTAGTGCTCAGGTGTCAGTCAAACTTGAGGTTTCAAAGAATTTGATCTATAAATTTGCGTTAAATTTTTTTCAATTATTTAAAACCTGTGGAACATGTAAATTAAAGCTTAAAATTTTTTTCCTAGATTTGACTGCAAAGTCAAATTGTTTATATGTATGCAGAATGTGCAGGACAGCTGTAGCTTAACCTTGTCTGGGTGAGTAGGCAAACGTAATGCATGCTATAAATAAGGTCAACGTTCAAAACAAAACAAAAAAACTTTCCCTTTACGGGGATATTCCACATTGTGTCTGTTGCCATATTCCCCAGTTAGATAAATGAGAGGGAAAATCCTTTCATAACCATCCCAGTCATTCACATTCTCACTGTAAGCTACATAACTTAGCTAGAATGTGCCCTGACTAAGATGACAGTTGTAGATTGATTATACATTTTACACTGATATGTCATGGCATATTATCATACATACAGATATATCCTACCTTTATGATGATGGATTTGAGGTGCCGAAATTTTTTTTTTTTTTTTTGGGGGGGGGACAGGCATTGCATAGTCGATGTAAAAAACAAAGCAAGGCAGAGCAATTTTATTTATATAGCACTCTTTCAACACAAGGCAATTCAAGGTGCTTTACATGATTCAGTGGTAAAGAAGTCTAATACAGTACATGACAAATATATGAACATTAAAACAGATCATCACTAAAAAATGCATTTAGTAATGGAAGCATAAAATAAAATTTATGTGAGAGAATAAATTTGAAACCAAATAAAAGTAAATAAAAATAAAAGGAGCAAAGTGCAAGGAGCAATTTAGGTAAGGTACGTATAAGAAACAAATTTATGCAAAATAATGTAGATTAAAAACAGATAAATCACAATCAGATAAAAAAAACAACACACTGTTCAATTCAGAGTTCAGTTCATTAATAGTGGTAATTCACAGCACATTTAATGTTAAGGCAATTTAAATAAGAAAAGAAATAAAAAGTCAATTCATTCCAATAACGCATGCAGTCCAGCTGAATGTAGTTACCAAGCAATGCAGTAAAATTCAGTCCATTATTCAAATTGGTTATTCTCTGAAAAATAAGGGTGGGATTCATAGTGTTAGTGCATCTTTAGTCCATGCATTTGTTACTTCAAGGCTGGATTACTGTAACTGTCTATTATCAGGTAGTCCACAGAATACAATTAAAAGTCTACAGTTAGTTCAAAATGCTGCTGCTAGGATTCTGATGAATATTAAAAGAAGAGATCACATTTCCCCTGTTTTAGCTTCTCTTCATTCATGCAGCTGTACTGAATAGAATTCAAGATCCTCCTTCTGACATATAAAGCCCTTAATAATCTAGCTCCATCATACATAAGAGACCTGATTGTTCCATATGTTCCTAACAGAGACCTTCGCTCTCAGACTGCAGGTTTACTGGTAGTTCCTAGGATTTCTAAAAGTAGAATGGGTGGCAGATCTTTCAGCTATCAGGCTCCCCTCCTATGGAACCGGCTCCCAGGGTTGGTTCGTGAAGCAGACAATTTGTCTATCTTTAAAACTAGGCTAAAAACTTTCCTCTTTGACAAAGCTTACAGTTAGAGATATGTTTATAGGTAGTTAGAGTCAGGTCAGACAGGTAGATAGGAAGAGACAGGTTAATGTTAGTAGTCAGGCAGAGTGTCAAAAGTTAGGAAGAGATAGGAAGAGGTAGAGTAGCTAGGTAGAGATAGATTAATGTAAGCCAGGTAAAGATCCGGAGCCGGTCGCGGCTTACCGCCGCGGAAGAAATGTGCCCCACAGGGGCCAGCCAGCGCCGGAGAGAGGTCCCTCAAGGGGATCCTCCCGCACAGTGCGGCCGCCCATTACCTGCCGGGTTGAATCCCCCGGGCAGACTGTGCGGACCCCACCCGTTTATCTCTTAAACGTTTCTCGCCCTCTTCAACTCTGTCCTCTCAGTTCTGTCTATTTTTCCTTAAGATAGTTGTCGACTATCGGTCTCGTGCCGGTATTTAGCCTTAGATGGAGTTTACCACCCACTTTGGGCTGCATTCTCAAACAACCCGACTCCGAGAAGACCCCGGCATGACGGGGGCCGTTACCGGCCCTACACCGTCCACGGGTCAGGAGGACTCAGACAGAGGTTTGGTAGCCAGGTCTCCTAGTAGCTAGGAGACAGGTTAATGTTAGTAGCTATGCTGCTTTAGGCTAGGCTGTTGGAGGACATTATTAGGGTCTGTTCCTACTTTCTCTCCTACTTCTCCCCAACTGCATGATGTGCTGTCAATTCAAGCACTAACCTGTTTTCTATTATAGTAGGTGCTCCGGATTAGCCCTGCTTGACGACCCTGACTAAGATGGCATTGCAGTGACGGAAAATTCTCCACGTCCTGCAACAAACTTCTGCATCAGTTCTATTGCTCTTTCTGTGTCTCTGTTATGTATTCTCCAAGCCACAGACGGTCGCGGCAGATAACCGCTTGTGCTGAGCCTGGTTCTGCCGGAGGTTTCTTCCTGTTAAAAGGGAGTTTTTCCTTCCCACTGTCGCTGCATGCTTGCTCAGTATGAGGGATTGCTGAGAATTCCACGACGCAATCTTCTGTGGTTCTGTAATTTCTACACTAAACATTGTATTGTAATAACTCTTTTTGTAAAGTGCCTTGAGATGACATCTGTTGTGAAATGGCGCTATATAAATAAACTGAATTGAATTGAATTGAATCTTTATATATAAGTCATAAATATTATGTAATCACTCATTGTTTTGTTTTTGTTTTTTGTTGTTTCTGGTTGCCAGGTGTTATGTCTTTGTGTATTTTGAGTTATCAATTATAAAGCAGTCTAACAGTGTTGTTGTTGTTGTTGTTTTTTGCCTTCATCAAGTGTTAATCTATAGTTTAGCATTAAAGTATCCAAAAAAACACAAAAAAATCAGAGCCAAAACTACTCACACATAAATTGAGCTTTTTGGAGTTATTAGACTAAGGTCTTGTCCCCTGTTGAGAGTCGAGTCCGAATTTTCATGTCAGTAGAAAAGCATATTATTAAATTAAGTACTGTACGTTCGACTCCCCGATGATTGGTTTGGTTGCAGAAAACTCTGATTCCCAATCGCATTTTCTGGATTTCTTAGTTGAGTTCTGAAACTCCAATTTGGTTTGATTCAAGTCAGACTAAAGTATATACAAGCGTTTAAACAGTCTGATTTCATACAGACTAAGGTAATAATTTGACTTTTTCTTGCTGCATGTTAACCTACTGAGTGTGGGAAATGTTTAGACAACAAGAGACATTTTTATTGTCTTTTGTTTTGATCGCTACAAACAGAGATCCATCTTTGGACGTTCTTTTGATAATTTTTACTCCATTTTTATTATCACACAACGTGTTTATTTCCTCTCTTAAAACAACAGATTAATGATTTTTAAATACCAACTTGCTTTCATGTTTCTTTACTCTTAATTGTGTTAATTGCAATAGACATGCATAACGGCTGGTGTTTTTATTGAAATTGGGGAACACCAATTGTGCACAGTAGCTGCCACAGACCAGTGAGGATGTATATGTGCTGGGGGAGAGGATAAAAACAATAAAGCAAGGAAGAATAGTGGCTTGCCTGGGGAGCACTAATAACACTTAGGAATTTTTACTAATTTTCTGGATGAAAAGCACCATTTAGCTGAAGACAAATTTGCGTGGTGTTCCAATGTAATTAGAATCTGAGGAGATGATTATAGAAGACTTTCAGCATGAGCAATGACAGAATTTAAATCCAGCATTTCAGAAACAAGAAATCAGAAAACCACAATATTAAGAACAACAAAGGAAAACAATTTTAAACAAAGTAATACAAATATTATAAGGTAAATAAGTAATCATTTTTGAAAGTGTTTAAAATTCAAATACATGTCTTACATTGACAGATTAAAAGTAAGAAGTACACAAATTATTCACATTTGTTTAACTTTTTTACATCTTGTCACCATAAACTTGTGTACATTTTATTATGGTTTTACATTATAGACATAAGATAAATAAACATCTGAATCCTCTAGAATTGTCTTTTGCTTGAATCATACTGTAGTATTTTAGATAAGCCTCCTGACATCCGTACATGGAAGATCTTAGCCTATTTTTGTTTGCATAAAATCCTCAGTCCAATTGGATACTGAACATTTGTGAGCAGTAATGTAAACAGCATCACCACAGATTCTGAGATATAATGCTCTAGGCTTTGACTGGGGCATTGTTGAATGGGAATATCGCTTGATTTTATCATTCCATTGGAGCTCTGGATTTATATTTTGGATCATTGTTTATCTAGAAGGTGAATCTACATCTCAGTCTCAAGTCGTTTGCAGCAACTGCAGGATTTTTTCTGTATTTAATATCATCCATCTTTCCATCGTTTCTTATCAGATTCCCTATCCTGGCTGATAAAAAAGCATCCCACAGTATGTTGCAGCCTGACCCAGAGAGATTGCTTCTTTTGAGTGGTGTGCAGAGTTGTTATTTTTCAACAGAAACGCTTCTGCATGTAAACCAAATAGATGGATTTCGGTCTCAACTGATTAGAGTACTTTCTTCTGCATGTTTGTTGTGCCTCCTACATGGATTTCGGTAAACTTCTAACATAATTACAAATGTTTTTTTGGAAATTTTTTGTAAATGTTTTAAAATCTTTCTTCATTTCATTCTTCTATAAAAAGTCAGATCCCAAACTGAGCTCTGGACCCTTACAGCTCCTCTAGAGTTACAATGGCCACATGGCAGCTTCTCTCATAAATGCTGGCCTAGTGTGCCAGTTTAGGTGGTCTTATAGATTTTCAGTTGGGTCATATTCTATTTTTAAACCATGGGTGGAACAGCGCCATGAGCTTAAGTTAGAGGTGTTGATATAAAGGAGGCTAAAAGCCCAATGCTCAGGTTGAAAACAAATTATCACACCCACATTTTGATTTGGCAACAGTTTGTTTTGGTCTATAGATAAAAACACAGTAAAATAAATCATTTTTTTGCGACGTGTTAAAGGGGCTGTATCACGCTGTTTTACAACTTTCAACTTCTGGGATAGACATATATATGATAAAATATTACTGTTGGTAATATACAGTATTAACTGGTATCCTGTAGTTAATGTTAGACCTCCCCCGCTCTGCTGCGCTTGAGAGCCGGGAGGAGATCATACTGAGACAAACAGTGCTAAGCTGCATCAAAAACACAAGAATTTGAAAATCACAAAGTACCACAATGAAACTCTGTTATATTAAGGGCTCAGACGTTTGGTTTATTTTTATATTTTGTTAAAAACGTGGTCAATAAAGCCTATCTCAGTTGCTAAAACTCCAGGCTTTAGACACAGCCCAAACCAACACAGCTGCATCCACTAAGCAATTCTTTCCAGCCCAGTATATAAAAAAAGCAGTGGGTGTTTTTTGCACCATTTACTGAACATTCTGAGATGCTACAGGTCAATTAATTACCCACACAATGCTGTTATAAGATCACATAAGCAGCTTGATAAATGGCTAAGATACAATAGAATTAGCATGTAGCCACTTACTTCTCTGTCCATCAGGCATATTTGGTCTTTGATCCAGCAGCTTTACTTAAGGAATGTAGAATAAAATCCTGTAATCCATGCAGCCAAACAGGCTTTTATTTACGGAGAAAGTAAAAAAAAAAAAAAAAATGGTTTTAAGCTGCCAAAAACCGAAGCAGCCATTAGCTGTGAGAATGACGAGGGTGTGTTGGAAAATCTACCAGGGGTAAGCACCTCTGCCTGCAGGGGCGGTGCAGACACCTCTAGCACTTAACTTTTAACCAGTGATGTCACTTGTTGAACACTCAGTCGATTTCTAGGAGAGGGAGGGGCAGCTGCTCAGAGGGCAGAATTCAGAAGGATTACTCAGACCTGCGTGAATTAAGCCAAAATGTTGTGAACCTCTAAAATTGTAGAAGACTGTGTTGGATATTTTTGAAACGGTGTAGAAGTTTCTAATACAATACATTTTAAGTTAAGATTATGTTTCAGATTGCTGCTCTTAAGAAGGCTGAGTTGACTTGCATGGGTGAGTTTGAACTGAACATGTGTGTGCTGTCTTCTAAAGAAAAAAAAAATATTTTCGAGATATTCTTCACAAGAGCCTGTAATTAAGTGGAGTTCAGTTCTGTGGGAGATTTAAACTGATAATTTGCTGTCAATCACCAATAAACCTGTGAATATTCTCATTCATCCAGGTAATGGTTATCTCAAGGAAATTTTAATCGAACGCAGCTGGATTTGGTAATTTGTCTTGGAAGACGTTTCACCTCTTATCCAAGAGGCTTCATCAGTTCATGCTCGCCACTGACCAGGCTGGGACTGGTCAATCACCAAATATTTGCTTTGCTTGAAAGCCGGCTCCTGGTGAGGAGATATAGCACTCAGACTAAGTTAGTAGACACAAAACGTGGGTTAGTCAAAAGGTTAATAAATACCCACTCACTGGATAATGGTTTTCTTCATTTAATCTGTGCTGTGAAAAAAGGAGATTACACATCACTTTAAAGGAAGTATTAAATTCTCAACTACAGAGGGTTTATGTGATCGGTCTGTGAAATAACACCACCTGTCATCACAGATATAACTACAATAAGTAAAAAAAAAGGTGGCCCAGCAGGAGAGAGTTTAAACAAAAGGAAAAGGTTGCCCTTCCTTAACTTTCAAAGACTTAGTGACTTTATTGTCTTTCACTGCAGAAAGATGATTCGTCCTCTTTCTAGAGAAATGTCAGGGCCTGTACTCCTACTCCCACGTCTGTAACTTCACATCAAATATCTATAAAACAGGCTTGCAAGGATAATGATAATGATAATTTTACTTATACACAACTAGGTCAGAATATCATCAAAAGAAACATTATGGTGCAGCAGTGGTGAAAAGGACCCTAGAAGAGGTATTACTATACAGAATTCAAGACAATGTCTTAAGTGTTCCTTCGAGCGGTATAGTTGTAAATGCTGGACATTGAACAAATGCGGAGCATAATTTTAGGGAATCATTCAGGGTGTCTAAGGAAATCTCATTGTGTAAAGGCCAAGCCCAGAAAGAGCTGCTGGATCTGAGTGACCTTCAAACATTTGAGCCGACTTGCATAAGAAGCAGGATCTGTGGTGTTACCTTGGAAACTATTAGCCTCAAAGCAATCCATCGATCAATCATGCAATGTAAGTTGAGACTGTTTCACATTCGACTGAAAGTTTTTCCCTTGTGTACATCAAAGCACATTTTACTTTACAGCCTTGAGTTTATCACATCCAGACTGTATCTAAATTACTGGAAGAGTTCTCACCATTCATAGCAGATTTGGGGGTAAACCCCAAAGGTAAAGAAATCCCATATAAGGGCTGTATCAAGATGCTTCACTGTTGGCACAGCACATTATTCCTTTTAGAGAACACAATTTCATCTTCACACAACTAAATACAAAGCAGTCTGATTGTGGGTTCATAAGATAAACTATGTTTGTCTTAGTCTTCAGTCTCTTAGGGAAATATACAACTTTTTTTTAATTAATCAGTTCTAAGAGAGCTATTGACTGAAAAAAGCTGTAATTATTATATTATTTAGTGAACCTATATTAGACTCACCAGCAAAATAAAAATAATTTGTATACATAGGTGCAGTTCGGGGTTTCCCTTTTCCTCACCCACCGCAGCAGCTAAAATAAGCTTTTCTTTGTTTATTTTAGTTTACTGATGCATGTAAATGTCAGAATGTGAGTTTCTATACCTTTATTATTTAAAGTATAGTTAAGCATATTTGTTGAAGTTTACCTTTATTAGAACTGTGTTTAATCTGCTATGCTGACTTGTTGTAATTGAGAGTCCTTGTTTGCGCTGCAACACAGTCAAACATAACTATGAGGTACTTTCATAAAAATCGGCGCAACTCGTCAGTTAATGTAGCTGATCTTCAATCACTGAAAAATGTGAAAATATTAGTCTTATCCAATCTTGAGATTGGGACATCCATAATTTGTACCTTTCTCCTCAGCCCAACTCCATAAATACACACACTCAAGAGCAACATTAAAAAGCAGCCAAGACACTGACAAATGGCACTCAGAGGAGGTAAGGCGGAGACCCCCACGTCCACCAAAGTGCCACCTGGAGAGCACCAAGGCAGCCACAACCGACCACTGCTCCCGAGGCAGAGGGCTCCCTTAGAAGAAACACTGAAAGGAAAATTAAAATAAAAGGTTAAAGCATTAAAATACCATAAAATCGATCCTAAAACATAAAATGCAATGAAAATAAAATAGGCACAATGTGCTCCCACCTCCTGGTCTTCACCACGACATGTGCTGCTGAATTTGGTAGAAGAAGTAAAGCTGAGATACTCTTTTGGGGAAGACCAGAATGCAGGGCATTACAGTAATCAATTCTACTGGTGATAGAAGCGTGCATCAACTGTCTTTGTGTTGACCTAAGAGAGAATGGGGCAGACTCCTGCAATGTTTCTTAAATTATAAAAACCAGGCCTTTAACTTAAAAGCTGCATCAAATGCATTTCTTAGTGTGTTTTCCATAATGAGGGTGTGTGCATGAAAACTACTGGTAGTGTCTTTTTCGGGGCATAATATTTTCCCTCAGGTCTGTCTCACTTTTTTGTTTCCTGCTATGGTGCCCCCTGGAGGCTGTTATCCAGTAAAAATCTATAAAAGAGACACATATGGAATCCAGGGTCCAAAGCATTTGAAAAGTTGCTGCTTGCAGTTCAAAAATGATGGTAGTAAAATGTGCTTTTGTTAACAAAAAAAAGAGTAAACTTTATGCTAATAAGGCACTCTTTAATGACTTAGTTTGTCTTTAAACATACTGAAAGGAGTTTGGGCTGCCATAACACATTCTGCAGTTCTACGGTTTACAGCGTAAATGTGCGACAAAACTTATAGAATAGAAATTATTTTATTTTTTTTTAGTTCACACAACTGCTGTACTGTAAAAAGTATTTTTGTTTTATTTTACTCACAACCCCAAAAGGAGCTCTAATGGTAGTGGCCTGAACATTACAAAGCTTTTGGTATGCTTTAAAGTTCACATAATAAGGCTTCTAGTTACTGTTACTGTGACCATTTTTGAAACAACTCATTAGTTGTCTGATATCTTGGAGGCTTCACAGATTTGAGGGGTTGATTAGTCCTCAGCTCATCCTGAATGTGGGGGGATTTGTGCTTTTGAATTTAAGGGAGATCCCATTTTGTTTTATAACTTCCACTGAGCTTGTGGTAACAGCTTAATCTCTAAGCTGATATGTGCTGCAATGCTTGAAATACATTAAGAAAAGGAGTTGAGACAACTCTTTGTTGCATATTTGATGAGATCAAATTGTTCTTTTTTTGAAATTTAGCAAGGGCAACAGAGACACTGTCTAATGAGCAGTGTGACTATAACTGAGTATCTGATAAATACCATGCTAAACTGGGTGGCTGCATGTTAGAGCCAGAGTTTCTGCTAAGTGAAGACTGAGTTGGCTTGCACTATTAAGACTAGTTTATAGAACATCCAAGTAAAGTTGGAAAATGTAATGTAATGCAAAACTAAAATAATTTACCAGCATGTGTGTAACTTGTAAGCCTGTTGGTGTTTCATTCCAGCAAATGTTCAACTGATGTTTACATTTTCCTTCAATAGTTTTTCAGATTTTAAAACCTTTATCCAGATAGGTGGCTTTTTATTGGTACAGCCACCTCCAAAGTATTGTGAGCTCCTGTAATAATTATCCACATTTTCTTAAGGCAACTACAGTTAACAAAACCTTCTCTGAACTCTGAATAAGCATTTGGTAATTCAGCTATACTTTGCACTCCCAATGCTAAAAAAGATAAAAGCAGCAGTGTTTTGACCTTCCCCTCCTCTTTCTCCTCTGCTTCTGATTAACTCAGATCTGGATTTCATGGTCTATTCCATTTGTACATGGGAGTCATATTTTTTTAAGCTCGCTACACCAGGAAAACTCTCTGAAGTCTGAATTCTGACTTGGAACAACCTAGGGCTTAGTTACAAACATATAAACTGATCAATGCTGCAGGACTTTTGATAATTTATCCAATTATAAGGAGCATCCATTATACTGTAGAACCAATGCCTACATACAACACATATAACTGAAATACAGTGGACACCTTAGAGTTAGGGACCACGGCTGTCCACCAATAGGTATAATCTATCTGATTAGCCTTTTGTGCCATTTGGAATTTAAGTGGTGGTAGCTTACCCTACTCTAACTTGGTAACATATAGATTACCTACCCTTAGTATGGATATCATTAGTTTTACTTTGTAAAACATTTAATTGGAAAAATGTTAGTAGTCGCATTGAAAAATGATGTAACATTTATTTTCATTTTAGTCATTGG
The DNA here is from genome assembly GCA_028564705.1 of Apricaphanius iberus. Classification (NCBI taxonomy): domain Eukaryota; kingdom Metazoa; phylum Chordata; class Actinopteri; order Cyprinodontiformes; family Aphaniidae; genus Apricaphanius; species Apricaphanius iberus. The sequence continues at coordinate 304,731 of JAPXFQ010002813.1, forward strand.
AATTTGCATATAGCTTTATAATTTTGTCAAATTACATATTTTTTAAACATGAAATCATAATTTATGATCTCAAAAGAAGTACTCAAGTACTCAGCACTGGAGTGGCCTTTTTGCTAAATTATTTTTTTCTCTTACTTTGGTGAGATTTTAGATGACTATTTTGTACTTTTGAGAAAAATCATGTTGTTGAAGAACTACTACTTCTGGCTACTACTCTACCCACGTCTGTTGATAACAGCCAACAATCGTCCCTCAACGCAAACTGTTCGGTTTAAGCACTTCTCTCACTCTGTTATGTTTGCCTTTCAGTTTTGTCAATTCTGGGAGCAATAAAGCACAAATGAAATGCTGCAGCTGAGTAATGACTTTAGCTTTTCACAAAGCCACAGCTCAGTAAATTTCAATCAAAACCTGTGTGAATAAGAAATAGTCAAGGTGGTGCTTTATCACAGACACTTTGTCTTTGGATGCAGCATTTTTCTCCTCCAATAAAGCATCACCGTGGTTGATATGTTATTAACATTTGTTGACAGAACATATTAGTTCATTTGTAAACCAAGCTTTTACCCCTTTTTGCCCTGGTGTACCTCTTAAAATATCAGTTTTCCAGGGCTAAACAGCCATGGCCCTACTCCTCAGAAATTTAAAGACACCCAGCCTCTCATACGGATAGAGCTGGGGTTGAAGAATGAGATACAAGATGGGGTTGGTTTTCACTGTTTCCAGTTTTATGTTGTCAAATAGAGAGAATTGCCATTATAAACTTATACCTCTTACCTTAATTTATTCATAAAACACACTCTAATCAGACACAGAATGGCCAGGAGTCTGTTAACACAAATGTTCTGTTCATTTTTACAATTCTAGAGCAGTTGCAACAAAGTGTATTCCTGAGAGAGACACAAATAAATTGATCACATTTCGAAGCTTGAGAAAGTAACATAGCCTTAATATTCAACAGTTATAACTCCCATGATTTTCCAGTGATGTGTTGATCCATTTTCAACTCTGACTTCTCTCGTAATTTAAAGCGCCTCAACTGCTGCCAAAGCCCTAAAAGACAGGAAGTGAAATTGAGGCTCTGGGAGCAGGATGTTTTATTAGCTGTTGGATAATGCCCAGGTAGTTAAAATAGACAATTGGATTTGCAGCCTTTCTTTCATTTGCTCCCTCTGATTTGCGATAAGTGATTTTTCTTGTCGAAGAAATCAGTTCTAATTTCACAGTTTGTGCTTTCTGTCTTTTTCTCTCTGTGTCCACTATCCACGTATGATGCCTTTGAACCAGTCTCAGAGACTTCCATGCTCTGCCTGCAGGCCTGATTGCAGTGAACTATGCAACTGAATTGATTCTATTTCAAATGAACTCATGATCCTAATCCCATGCTAAGTGGCTGCTGTTTCATTTCATATTGATGAATGAACCATTTGAGCTTCTGCTCAGAACAATAGTTTCTAATTAGAACAACACTAATTGCAGACACATTGATTGGCTGTTGGACTGATCTTAGCGGGATCGTTCAGATCATTTGCTGAATAGTTGTTCCTGGAGCAAACACTTGAGCTCTTGTCGATGTGAGTTTGTCTGGTGGTACAGGTAGATTTTCATCATCCCAGGATACCCCTTTTAAAAAGTTCTGTTGGTTTTATCTCTGCTGTTCTACGTGACACACTCTGACAACAGGAGGAGATGTTTGAAATGCAAGGGAGATATAGCATCCTATAGCATCTGTAAGGCTGTGTAGCAACATAGAAATGAACAAACTTTGTTGACTATGAACTTGTTTTATATTCCAGCTACAAAGCCTTCACTCCTCCTCTGTTAAGCATTAAAAAAAAAAACATTCTTCTGTCAAATTCTAAAACAGCATCCATAAAACTATCTTCAAACTCATGTTTAGACTTCAGGTTATACAGAAAATATGGAAAAAAAATTACAAAGATACCAGCATGTTATACGTATCACAGACTTTCAGGTTATGAGACTAATGTTTTAAGACACATTCATACCAGTAGGTAGCATTAATCTGCTGGTTTGTCAATTATGCAAAAGAAAAATGGCTTGGGGCAATGCTTTTAGTTTTTGGTGGTCAAATAATCCTTAGGGCCCCTTTGTATAAGAATAACCTCCAACTAGTGGTGCGCTCAGTGAATGCAAGCAACTGAGGAGTTTTTTCTGGCTTCTCGCCGTTATAACACGTCATTACTACTACGGAAGCCGAAGAGTAAATTGTCCGAGTTAAACGGAAGATAGTCGCTGGACTAACCTGTCCTGTGTCAAACATAACGCTAACAAAAACTTCATCGTTTCATGTAATTATCTTACCTGTCCAGCAGAAAGCCAGCAACCGCTGCATCTGTCTTCGAGTTCGCATCCCTCATGAATATTCTCCATCTGGTAAACGCTCCACCGATGTAAATGTTTCTTTTTTCCCGGTTATTTTTATTTTTTCTTTTCTGTGGTATGGTTTCCTCCATCTCACAAAGAGTACGGCAAAGAGTAGGGCAAAGAGTACGGTTGGTCCTCCATTGAAATTGAAAACTATGATCCACGGTCCTCTATATTCGTTTCTTCTCTTCACCTCTCCCCCTCCCCCTGACGTCACTGGTTAAAACGGGTAAAGCAAAAAAGTTTAACCCCTTTCGGCTAACGTATTCAAAGATGGCGATCCATCATGGCCGCCTCTGATGGGGGGCAGTGCCACTCTGTATCTATAAACAACGCTCTAAGACACAAGAATACTTTCATGATAATACGATTTTGATTAGACCAAAAGTTGAATTTGTTACACATTGGGCCTTTAAAAGACAAATTGTTAATTATTAAATGTAAATAAAATGAATCACCTTCAGTCAAAAAAATTAGCCTCAATATACAATTTGTACATCAAATAGTTTTGCTATAATTAATGTGTTTTTTAACAGGAACATCAAAATTAAATGGATGCATAAGTTGTCTGAAACAAGGTGCAGCACTAATGCAGTTTTGAGTAGATGTTCTTTTCGCATGAAATCTTTAAAATTTAGATGAAAGTTGAATTTTTAAATGAATTCCTTAGAGTGCTCCTCATCTGCTGCATTACTTGATGCATAGTGGTTATATTTCTACACTAGTAGCTTGTTCAATTTTGCGGAATAGAGCAGCAACAAATGGACAAACATTGGTATGCAACCGTACGTACGTACATACCATACGCAGGTATGTAGCATGCAAATGTATTTAGCTCCCCTCAGGCAATGCTTTGAAGAATCATCTTTGTTTTAGGGTATCTCTATGAGCTTTTCACATTTGACATTTTTATCAATTCCCATTTCTACTGTATTCCTTTGGTCTTGATTAGGCTGTTTTTCTCTCTAATTTTCTCCCACAAACCTCAGGCCTTATCCTAGCACAATTCACAAAATGAAGATATTTTACTAGGATTTGGCTTGTCGTTCAAAGAAAAATGCTGATTTACAGTTATCAAAAATGGTTCTTTCAAAAACCTCTGACCAAAGTGAAGATTTGTAAATTCACTGTCGTTAGGGGCTGCTTGTGTACATGTCTGCAACATCACTGCCTGCAACAAAAATGCTGTCACATCACATGTGCGTCCTGTGTTTACACTCAGACGAGGTATGGATGCCCTCAGAGGTGTGTAGGCTTTTAACGATTATCCAAATGCTTTTAGCTTGCTTGTTTTTACAAGCTAAATTACTACTCTATGTAGAAGTTAAAAGTAGGAAATCATTCCGAGTGGATTCGATTCAGGGAACTACTGCTTTCTACAGGTTTGTCATGTACATGTGCTTAGGCAGTTACGTTAAAAAAGTGCTTTATAACTGTATAAACCAGAGGTACTATAAATGAAAGTTTGATATTGGAATTTTAGGCATGTTTGTGTGGTGATGGTAGTGTCCGAATGGCTGGTCTTTGAGCCAACCAGGTTTCCTCTCACAGGGCACTGCAGCTCAGAACAAATCATTTAGTCTGATCCAGAGGAATGAAATGGTGTTAAAGAAGGTCAGCCTGTCCCACCATGTTTGTCACTCTGCTTTAATCTGATAAGAGCACATAGAGAGGCTTGGATTTGACTGTAGTCCACAAGCATCTCTCTTATTTTTCAGGAAGAATAAGAGAGATGCCCCCCTGCCCCCATCTTATCCTCAAGTTATTTCAGCCCCATCCTGCCTCTGTTATTGGGATTCAGCTCCTCTCCTTCACGTTCACCCTTTTCTTTAATCAGCAGACCTCTTGGTTTATTGATACTGTCAGTCAAGTTTTGCTAAGTGTTACAGTTGGGATCATAGTGGATATAAAATACTTACAAGCCAGTATCAACCTAATCTGAAATCCTGCCAAGAAGATTTTTGAAAAATGATTGTCATGGCATCACAATGATGACACATCTCACCTGTTAAAAAAAAAAAAAAAAAGTTGAAACCAGAAATCTACATACACCTTTTTTTCTCCCTGTTAGGGGAGCCTAAGTCACGCCCTTCTACTGCTTCTCAATGGGTCCCCTACTGTCAGAAATGACATATTAGTCAGTTGAACTAATAGAAGTGTTTTTCTGATCCCGTTTGAAATGTTCCATACACTCAAAAAAACACACACACACACACAAATTCCACCTAACTTAATTGGGTTGTTTTAGCAATAATGAATTTTGTTGAGTGAACTAAATATAAACATGTTGGGTCAACCTAATACATTCAGGTTGCTGTCAGGCACAACTTCATTTGTAGTGTTAACTAAACATAATTACAATGGTTTGAGTAATAGAATCCCTTCACTTTTTTCATGAAAAAAGTGAATTGGCAGGTATTTATAATATAATTATTATAATTATATTTATAATATATATTTATAATATATACATAGAATAATTTTTAGTTAACACTGGAAAGGAAGTCATATACATATATTATTATATACATAATTTTTGAGTTATTGTGTAGCAAAGTGGTTAGTGACGGTGCCCAGAAAACAGAGGCCCTTATCTGATTTGAGTCCGTCCCCTGCTGTTTGTTGTGCCTTACAGCAACCTAAATGTATAAGGTTGACTCAACATGTTTACATTTAGTTCACTCGACAAAATTCATTATTGGTAAACCAACCCAAATCAGTTATGTGGAAATGTTTGGGGTTTTTTTTTGTGTAGATTGTAGAACGTATGATGTCCATGAATTTTTGTAAGACCCATTTAGATTTAGAGAAAGCAAAAATTTTCGACTGGCTACAAAAGTTATTTTAGATTTTATGTGAAGACACTGATTGGACTATAATGAAGACAAAGAAGGGAAAATGGCTGAGTTTAGTGAGCCCAACATCTGTCTTCCAGGACAAAGGAAGAGACATTAAATGCAGGGAAAACCACTATAAATCCTTCTGTGAATGTAAACTTCTGATTTCAACTGTTCATAGCAATACCGATCAGTTGTGATTCTTTTTGCCTCCAAGAAATAATATTTGAGCAGATGAAATATCTTTATTTAAACATGATGCATTTTGATGAAGTGCCCTGTCTTCAATGATCAGCCTAAATTTGACAGGAGCATGACTGATTTATATCTGCCACGTTACCTCAGGACATCAAATCAATAATTTACTGAACATGTCATGAATGAAAAGGCTGGCATCCGTCATTTATTAAATGAACGAGAGATAATTATTTTCATGTAAATTAAAGGAGAAATGTATCATCAGAAATCTAGAAACTCAATATTATGCAACGGAAACTATGAAAAGCTGTGAAATTCATACATTTTTCTTTATTTATTTTTATTTGCTACAATCGTGCAAAACATATGCCCGGATCACACTTTCTAAATCTAAATCCCCCTTTTTGTTGAACAAAAAGCAATATCTTTCTATTCAATGACTTATGAAAGAAACTCTGTTTCATGTTTCTCCTTATTCATCCAACCCTCTTTGTGCACTAACAGACATGGCTGTTAGCATGTTCCATCCAGGGAGTTGACAAGGGTTTACTAAAGAGTCCTCTGGGAGAGTTGCGCAGATATGTGATGCTGAGCAACAGCTGAAACTTTGAATAGCAATGTATTTGTGTGTGAAATGCTGATTTCTTGACGCAGGCATACGGTTGAAAGAAAAAGTGTTCACATCCTGCTAGAAATGGCAGGTAGTTGTTTTAAAAAAGTGAAAGTAAGATAAGTCGCTTCAGATTTTTTTTCTCATTTGTAATGTGACATATCTTTGAAACTTTCTCTCCAACATGTCGGCATGTTTGTTGGTCTTCATGACCCTATTTGTTCAGTATTGTTCTATTGAAGGTATATTACACACAGGTAGTCTCTATAAATTTATTACTTTTTGTATGTATATTGAGGAAATTCCTAATGAAACACATTCAAGTTTGAAGTTGCAATGTGATGAGATGTGAATTAGTAGAATTAGAGGTACAAGTATGCATGTACAAGGCACTGTACAGTCAAGTTTCTTCCTAGTTAGTTTTGCACATTAACACAAAGAATTGCATTCATTAGTCTTGTCATTCTCTTCATGTGCACCCATGGGGTTTTGGATTTCCCCTACACTACTTGTTTGGCATTGTCATGCGCTTTCCGGATCGAGGCAAACGTCTGCCACACTCCATGCGGGGTATATTTGTGTCACTTCTGGCTGACAAGCTGACATTTGCCTCAATACTGATGTCTTTGAGCTGCTCTCATCAGTTTGACGGTGGACTTGGGCATCTGATAGAATCCCTGAGCAGTGACAGTTAGCTCAGTTGGCTGAGTCCCACGCATGGCACAAAGACATCAGGAGGTTTTCAGAGACAGGCCTTGAAGGGTGGAAGCAGGACTTAACACACAAAGATGCTTATGATGCATATACAGAGCAACGGATCCTGAATCCATTGGATGTATTTTGGAGTTACCTAGAGTGGCAAATGAGTGAAAAGGACTTTTATGCCCTCATAGTGAAGACTAACCTTTAGATTTATTCACTGTTTGAACCTCCAATTACACTCAAAATATAGTCTAAAAGCACCATGTCCTCTCTGAGGGGGCATTGAAATGCAGCAGGCATTTCTCATTATCCTTTATAATATTGATCAGGCATCAAAAGATAATCTAGCAAGTATGAGGCTAAGGCTTTATCCACTGTCTATCATCCGCTGTAGGCAAGGAATAATCCATAATTATTCCCCTCTTGACACATGAACTATTGTTGTCATAAATAGTTTAAAGTGTCTCATGCCTCACTCCAGTGAATCAATGTTAATGCTTTATCTATTAATATTAATTAAGCACTTTTACTGAATTACTGGATCTTCTCCACTTTTAATTTTTGTATTTTAATAATAATTTTGATGTTTTTATAAAGCAGTCACATCCAGAGGTTTAGGACAAATCAAATTTACTGTATTTCTTCATTTATACATGCTGGCATCTACTGCTGTTCCAATCATTAGCTTTTCTGGTTCTACCTTTAATAAGATAAAAAAACCACACAAAAAACACAGCTGTCATTACTCAGACTGCTCTGTGTCTTGTGAGCTCACAACTATAAATATACTGGAGGAAAAAAAAAATTCTCCAGGCACTCCAACAATTTATTGCCTATATTTCTTCTAATTTTCCCTGTGATATTTGCCTTTGATCTAACATATTATGTTACACATGTGCTGTTTACATTGTTTGGAACTGAAGGATGTAGTCTAAAAATGAAAAGCTTGCATATTTGCTTTCTACTTAAGCAAGATATAAGTAGAAACATTTCAAATAATACAATGGAGCTGAACATCAAATTATTTTTCAAGTAAAAGTACTATATCAGCCATCTTAAAAATACTTTAAAGTTTATTCTAAAACTTCTATTTAATATATATATATATATATATATTAGAAGTTATACATTTATAGTTGCAATGCTGTTTTATTAGTGTGTGTGTTTCTGTTTTTTTTAACCCTACTTCCAGAATTTATTAAGGTTTTTTTAATTTGATGTGTGCCTTTTTCTAAAAAGTGTGTAAGATCACACACCTAATGCTGAAGTCAGTACTTTGTAAATCAATTAAAAATAAATATTTGTCTTTCCACAACCATCATACCCGCTTGGTCAATGTATCACCTCAAATCCCTCAGTTTAGACAATGTAGTGTTGTATTCTTTAATAGGACTGTAAAAACATTCCCTATTTTTAGTAAGTATAACACACTAGATAACAAAGAAATCTATCACATTGCAAGGAAATCTCTTGTCTATATCCTTCTTTCGGTCACAGTTCAGATTTTCAGTTGAAATTTGTATTTGACTCTTGTTAGGTAATATCAAATCAATTTGGACTGTCTTGCAACCTGGTACTTATTGAAATTAGCTTATGCTGTTTCAATATTATTATGTCAGCGTCACGATTCAAGTTATTTGTGTGTATTCTGCACAGTTGTTATAACATATTCTGAGGTTTCTCACCATGCTCTTGGATTATTACACCATCACTAATGGACCACCAGGTATTCGCGTTTTGGTATTCACAGCACCATTTTTTATTTTTTTTTATTTTTTTACCTTACCTCCAAAAATTATTTGTTGAAAACAATGCTATTATTTCCCCTTCAAGACTCTTGGAAAACCATTTCAGGAGAATGCAAAGCAGTAATCACAACAAAGGGTGGCTACTTTGAGGAATCTGAAATATAACATGCATTCAGTTATTTCACCCTTTTTGTTTAAGTACATACAGTAATTCCATACATTATGTGTTCATTCATTGTTTTGATGCCCTTAATTGAGAATCTACAATGTAGTCATGAAAATAAAGAAAACTCATTGAATGAGAAGGTGTGTCCAAACATTTGGTCTTTACTGTATATATATATATATATATATATATATATATATATTTATATATATATATTTATATATATATATATATATATCTATACACAAACATTTATACAGCGGGGGTTTTAAAGTATTCATGGATTTTTAGGGGTGGTTGTGTTTCCTAACTCCAACAAATCCTGGTGGTTCATTTTATAATATCATTTTAAAGACCACAGAGTGCATAGATTAGATGGAAGTTTGTCACAATGCCTCCTTAGATCATCTACAAAGAGGATTTTTAAAGGGTATATATATCTCTCAGGCTGGCTCATGAGGACCCAGTAGCGGATCGGCGTTTAGAGCTCTTGCGGCCCATGTTTCTTAAATAGTCCAAAACCAACTGAGGAAGCAGACAAGACAAGCTCAGGGATGACAAAAACCCGACAAAAACAGACAGACAAAGGAAGGTATATATACTGAGGGAAGGGTAATTAACGAATAGACAACACCTGGGAGAGGGGACGAGAACACAAGGAGGGCTGATAGGACAACAGACAGACGGGGAAGAAACAAACAGGGAGAAATGAATGATGCAGACAGAGAGGGATCATAACTCGGTGACGGAGCTGAACCTTGTGGCCTTGGCAACAGAGCTGAACCTTGTGGCCTTGGCGATGAAGCTGAACCTTGTGGCCTTGGCTGAGGCTGAAAAAAGTTGTTGGACTGCTGAGGCTGGTTGCTGAGCTGCTGAGGCTTGTTGCTGAGCTGCTGAGGCTGGTAGAGCTTAACCTTGTGGCTTGGAATATGACGGAAGTTGACCTTGTGGACTGTTGATCGACGAAGCTGAAACCTGAGCTTAGGCAGAGGCTGAAGCAAGTTGGATTGAGGCGCTGGCAGTGGAGGCGTGTTCGCTTGGACACCTTCAGAGGTGACAGGAAGCGGAGGCGTGTCTGCCTACAGAGGCGATAGGAAGCAGAGGCGTGTCTGCCTGGATACTGAACGCCCTCGGAGGAGTCTTGGAGCTGGGGCGCGTTCTCTAAAACACCCTCAAAGGAGTCTTGGAACTGAGGCACGTTCTCTAAAAAGCCCTCAGAGGAGTCTTGGAACTGAGGCGCATTTTCTAAAATGCCTTCGGAGGAGTCTTGGAAATGAGGCGCGTTCTCCTGAACGCCCTCGGACGAGTCTTGGATTTGGGGCGCGTTCTCTAAAACGCCCTCAGAGGAGTCTTGGAGCTGAGGCATATTCTATTAAACATCCTCGGGGTAGTCTTGGAACTGAGGTGTGTTCTCCTGAACGTCCTCGGAGGAATCTTGGATCTGAGATGCGTTCTCCTGGACGCCATCAAATGAGTCTTTGAGCTGAGGCGCGTTCTCCTGAACCCCCTTGGAGAAGTCTTCGAACTGAGGCGTGTTCTCCTGAACGCCCTCGCAGAAGTCTTGACCTGTGGCCTGCTGCTGGCAACCCCTAGAAGGAGTTGCGGCCTGCTGCTGGCAGCAGCTAGTAGGAGCTGTGGCCTGCTGCTGGTAGCCGCTGGAGAGGTCCACTGGCTCGGACCCGCTGGAGAGGTCGGCTGTGCTAAGAACCGTCACAGGAGTCTCAGGAACCGCCACAGGAATGTGAGTCTTCTCTAGAACCATCACTGGAACGTCAGGGGTCTGTAGAACTATCAGAGGAACATCAGGGGTCTCTGAAACCGTCACAGGAGCAGAAGCGACCTCTGGAACCATCACAGGAGCAACCTCTGGAACCGTCACTAGAGCAGGAGTGACCTCTGGAACCATCAGAGGAGTCGTCTCTGGAACAGTCAGAGGAACGTGAGGAGTCTCTGCACCCGTCAGAGGAAAATGAGGAGTATCTGGACCACATTCTGTAGACCTGGGTTCAAAAACAGTCACTTGATCACTAGGAGCAGCCCACTCAGGAGCGATGACAGAGGAATGGGAGCTCTCCTGGAGCAGAGATGGAGCAACGCGACGACACCTCCTTCATCGACGCTGGGAAGCAGGTTGAGAACCAGTCCCAGAGGAATCAGAGACAGCTGGAAGACCTGAGGAAGGAGCCAAGAACGATGTTTGGTCGGACCAGTAGACGGAGGACTGGAACAGATTCCTGGCACTCTGGCTGCCGCTGAGACCCAGCTCGACGCCCTGGAGATCGAGGGAGGAATCCGGGAAAGGGTCAGCACCCTACTCTGAATCAGCATCCATGCGAGCGAGGAGGAAAGCTGGGGAAACACCATCCATATCCTTCTGGGAAAACTGAGGAGCGACATGACGGCGGCTGGAGCACAACGACATGGAGGGATGGTCCTCATCCCATCCCACAGGCTAATGTCGGGAGGACAAATCGCCAACTGGGAACGTATGTAAGGTCCGTTCTTAACGCACCAGTCTATTAGCTCCACCAACTCTTCCTCGGAGTGGGTGGGTTACTCCGCTGGGTCCGGATGGTCTGGTTGTACTGTCAGGCTTGCGTAGAATGAGGACCCCGATACGGAGCGGCGTTTAGAGCTCTTGCGGCCCATGTTTATTAAATAGTCTAAAACCAACTGAGGAAGCTGACGAGACGAGCTCAGGGATGACAATGACACCAGCCCGCCAAAGACAGACAGACAACGGAAGGTATATATACTGAGGGAAGGGTAATTAACGAATAGACAACACCTGGGAAAGGGGATGAGAACACAAGGAGGGCTGATAGGACAACAGACAGATGGGGAAGAAACAAACAGGAAGGAATGAATGATGCAGACAGAGACGGATCATAACAATATCATGCTGCTTTACAGCTTTCAACTTCTGGGATAGAAATGTATATGATGAAATGTTACCGTATGTGTTATACAGTAATAATTTGTCCTGAAATGTAACTTGTGTCCTGTAGTAAATGTTAGATCACGAAGTAAAATGGCTTGTTTCTCTATAAACCTGCCTCCTGCACCCCAATGCTACGCTCCGCTCTACTGCAGAGCCAGTAGCAGATCAAACTGAAACAAACAGTGCTAGGCTTCATCACAAACAGTATTCTCACAAATAATTTGAAAAGCAGAGTACCACAATGAAACTCTGTTATATTAAGGGCTCAGACGTTTGCTTTATTTTATTTTATTTTTTGTAAAATACTGAGCCAATAAAGCTTATTTCATTTGCTAAATATCCGGGCTTTAGCCAGAGCCCAAAAGAACATTCAGGATTAATCAGACATTCGTGTATTAAGCCAACAACCACTCTGGTGGGGGTTTTTATGAGAAAACTGCACTACCACATGGTTGAAAACTCAAAAAACTTGATTTTGCATGATATAGACCCTTTAAGTAAAAGCTTGTATATTTTTTGCATTTTTTACTATTGTCATTTTATATTTTGATAGAAAGCACATCACATACATGTCTTTCAGTGCCTCAGGTGCCTGCTTGGTTAAAGGAAATGCAATGGCATATACTTATTGTAGGTAAATGGTTACAAAAGATAAATATATAAAAAGTTAAGCTATCTTTTAAAAGATTTATAAAAATCCACATTTTTCAACGACTAAGCAGTGAGAAACACTTTAGAACAATAGATTTGTTTGTTTGGAGCACTTTTAGTGAAATAATCAATATGTCTTTGTTCAGTATTGGAGTTATTGTGGCCATAAGTGGGCAATTAGCTCTATGCTTTACTTCACAAACGAATGCTTTATCTGACATCACCTCCTACATTTGTTCTTACATTGACTGGCTCAGGTCCTCGGGCTCAGATTTAGTTAGGGCTGACAGCTTCTATACTGCAGCTAATGTGGCGAAGTGGTAAGCTGCAGTAAAGATAATGTAAGAGTTGTACGAGTGCTGATGATAATTAGCTGGCTGGCAGATGTTCACCAGCAGAAAGGAGCTGTTGGAGATGCAGACAGGATGAAGAGGGATTTTTCCCCTTCATTTTCCAGTGAAAGTAATCATCTGCAGCCAATATCAGAGGCTGTAGTACCTGGATCTTCAACACACAAATATTGATTTTCACATATTAATATTTATGCGGTACAGATACTTTCAGCGTAAAATGTTTGGGGCTTTGGTATGCAAATTAGAGTACTGCTTCTGTATGAATGAGTGCTAGTAATCTCACTAATCAGCATTTTGTATCTTTGCAATTTTGATATCTGACTTTTTTATAAATTAAATGTTGCCATATACTGTCAACACTTCATGCTAACCATGCAAAAATTATACCTGCAAAGGGGATATTTTGTGCTCACCTTGACAACTGAAGATTTAGCCAGAATTTAGGGCAACTGTGGCCGAGTAGTGTGCTTGCAATCGGAGGGTCGTAGGTTAGATTCCAGCTTCCTCCAGTCACATGTCGATGTGCCCCTGGGCAAGGCACTTAACCCCACAAATTCTACATTGTCCTACCGAGCAATGGCTATTGGTGTATGAATGTGAGTGTAAATGGGTGAATGTGGCTTCAATGTAAAGCGCTTTGAGTGGTCAGTATGACTAGAAAAGCGCTATATAAGTTCAGTCCATTTACCAATGAGGTCTGGTAGTGTTACGTATAGTTTGATCAGATGCTTTAAGTGGACCTTCATCGAGGTCAGAACAAAAAACACAGAGATTCCTGAATGTAAATATAGCACAGTAAAATGAGGTGCCCTGCTTTGTATGCATCATAATTGACTCAGGTCAAATCTCCTATAATCAAACTAAATATTTTGATATTTGATATATATATATATATATATATATATATATAATTTCAAATGCAAGTGTAGAATTACAACATTTCCTTTGCTATATTAATAGGGAAATAGGCAAGCAACAGCAATGGAAAGAAAATGTGACACTTTCTCAAAGTAAAAATCAAAGTGCTACTGAATTTATGTGTACTAAATTAACTGTACGGATTATCAAAAGAATGTAAAAATTCATGAAATAAATAATATAGACAAAAAAACTAGGTCTGTCAAACTATTAAAATGTTGAATCTATTTAATGACATGGTAGCTGTAAAATAATCACAATTATTCCATATACCTTAACATGATTGAAAAAAGTAAAATTTTTGCCTAACTAAAAGATTAAACAGGACATCCCTGCTTTTATTTTGAGGAAATACAGGAGAGATCCATGAAACTCTGAATTCCACTATCACATTTACACGTGACCCATTAACTCATTTGTTTTTTGGCTTGTTGCTAAGGTAAACTTCCTGGTTAACCTTTTCTGAAAATAAAGAAGACAGTTTCTTAATAATTTTGGACAATCCTGAGAATCCTCTTCATGGGACTATCCTACAGCAGAGTGTCTTTAGTTACAGGTTTCTTCAGTATCGCTGCATCACAGACTGGTACAGAAGATCCTTTGAGCTCATAGCCATCAGATCTACAACACATCCTTGTAGAATTAAATAGCATGAGCTACAACAATACATAATTTATCTCCTGGATCAATAAAGTATAAAGTAGGCTGGAAAATATGGACCAAAAGTTATATCTAGATATTTGTCAGCTGAAATCTGATTTTTTAAATATATCTAGATATTTGTTCTTCTTAAAATGTATTGGGAAAAAAAAACTATTAATTATCTAAGTCAATTGTCACGCAGGCACTGTTATCTACATACAGCTGTAGATGTACATTAGAAACAATGTCAAAAAATAAAGTATTGGCATACATTAATTATATAACTTTCTTGAATAAAATAATGTTCAATGCTTCCAAACCAAAATATAGCCAATGGCTTGGTTATTAAAAAGTAATGTTTAGTTTTGGGGTGGGCTGGTTTTGAAATTCAGCCCGGGACCCTTTTTTCTGAGAGGCCAAAAAGACTAAATTAATAGAGAATGTAGTTCTTGGTTTTTTGTTTTTTATTATTTTATAAAAAATAACCAGGGCATATTTTGAACATTGCTTGCAAACAACATTGCTTTAAACAAAAATGTATGAGTTATGATATTATTTTTTTGTGTTTTTTTGTTATAAGTTTTAAATTTCTTACATGTTTGAACTCACCATAGATTTTGAAAGTTCATTGAATGCAGGTCTGCAATGTAGCATCACATCACTGTAGATAGTTACAGCATAGTACAGACAAGCAACAGGCAACAGATGCAGTGCTGAACACACCAGAAATCCTTACTTAGCATTTGGAGAAGTGGTAGAGCTCTAAAGAGGCTAAGTCTGACAGGCTAATGCCTTGTTTATAAAGCTCCATCAGCAAATTTGTGTCCAGACGCAGACGTATTGACAGAGACACTTTTGGTTTATAGTTAAAGATGAATTTTCTAGTGTTGCAAAGCAATTCCCCACCAGGACAGCAGGGGATGCTAACGTTTCATAGGGGGTCTGCCTACCATTGCAAATGTTTTTTTTCAGCTTGTGAACAAATTCCCCCCTCAAAAATCAACGAACAGAAAGAAAGTATTGATTAAGACTGTAAAACTTTTTACTAGCAGTGCAGCTCATAGAATACTCTAAAAACACATGTTCTTCCAGCTTCCAGCGAGGATGGATGTTTTTCTCTCCCTCCTCCTGTGTCTTATCCCACAGCTCTCTGTATCCTGTGCCTCTATATGGAGTTTAATTTTGCATTTTTCTCAAAACCAAAACTGAACAAGCTGAAAGATGGTCAGCTGTTCTCTGAATGCAATTGATAAAATCTACTCAACTGTACGAAGCACCGGTAGGGGGCAAGCGGGGTGTCCTGCTTGTTGTTTGGTTGTCATGATCTTCGACAGGTTGTACTGTAAACCGAATTTCCCGTCGTGAGACAATTAAGTAATATTCAATTCAATTCCCTCCCGACATGTATCTGCTTTTATCTTTTTATCAAGGGAATGCCATCCTTTGGCTACAAGCCCTTCATCAACCTGGATCTGTTTTGCATTGCTTGTTGTTTGGTTGTCATGATCTTCAGCAGGTTGTACTGTAAACCGAATTTCCCCTCGTGGGACAATAAAGTATTATTCAATTCAATTCATTAAACAAACAAAGAAGTCTGTTTTGTTGTTTTTCTACATCTCATTGTGATTAAGATTGACAAAAGACCATATTTGATAAATTCTCCTTTCAATATAAAGCATGTAGTGCCCCAAACGCTGTATTGACTATTGATTACAGCGACTTTAGAAACTCTAACCCAATCTCTGGCTGTTGTTGAGCTGAACAATCACGGGCATATGCTTTCTGTTGACAGAGACGGATAGTTCGAAAATTGAGCTCTACTCCGTCCATCCTTGCGTAGGTGACGGAGAGGTCTTGCATCGACAGATAATGCCGTTGCATAAATGCAGTTTCTATTTATAAAAATATGTCTTCTTGAAGGATGGAGAATATCTTCCTGAAGCACTTATTGAAAAAAATAATAATGTAAACTAAAACCTGGCAGTTGGTTTTGGAGTTGATTTTGACTCTATTTTCAAACCTATCTTTAATGATGCAGCTCATACCAGTAACCAAGCTTATTCTGATCACCTTACCTACCACAGGCCCTGTGAAGAACATGTAGGTTATTCTTAAATTGGAGAATTATGTTACCTAAAAGTTGAATGATAGACTCTATCCATACCATATGTTATTAAAAAGGAAGTTGGTTATATGGTCACAGATTTTTTTAAATCACTTTATATAACAGAAAGTCATAATGCATGTCCTCTCACAGAACTGTATCAAGAAAAATGCAGCAAAATTATTTGACTGAGTTCAACTCAGTAACTGCTACCCCATCCCCTAGCCCATATTACATTTTCTGAGTAAACAGTGCAGGTCTGCATTTCTTTTTGAGTCACTTCGTGCTGTAGCATCCATCACTGCATATTTAGAGGGGAACCCTGGTAATGTCTTTAGAATTGATGGACATTCATGTCCAGGGTGGTGCATGTGCGGCCGAATTTAATCAGCTCTAATCGTTTAGCTGTTCAGCTGTTAATCTGGGCTCTTGCTTAATTTTCTACAGTGTTCATAGAAAGTCCCTAAATACCAAAATCAAAGAAGAACCGCTGGAGTATAAGATGCTTTGCCTTTATTTACAGTTTGTTGTCTCTATCCGCTATGGATTGATCACGTATACATTCTTTAATGAAACTAATTTTTTTTATTTTGCAAAGAGTAGTACAATTCAGTAATAAGTTGTCTAAGATCAATTGTTATTCAAAGCTAGTTCACATTAGCAGCTGTCTCCTTTGGAATGTAAATGCAGGGGCAAATTGTGTTTTTGTTTTACAAGACAAGGGAGCCGTTACCACACCTTCAATCTGTTTGATTGATTAGACTTCAGGTGAGCTAACTCAGTTTCTCGATTTAGTTTGGTCAATGCTGGTAGTATATACAAATATAGGCTAGACCACAACATTAGCACTTTTAATTAAGAAATTGTCATTGTAGTTAACACATCTGCTCCATTGTTTACTGGTGCGAATACACATCTGAAACTATAGTAACTTATTATTAGGAGATCCTTATTAGATTTTCAAAATATTACAAATTTAGAGTAAAAAAATGCAAACACCTCAAAAAAAATAATTTATTCGTTTATTTGATTCTTTACTGAGCACAGCCTGCTGTTAAAGAGCTCTATACTGTAAATAAAGTTTTCTTGCTGGGGCAATGAAAGGCTCTATAGACCTTAACTACTTTGTTATTATTACAGTATGTTTGCATCATTAGAAAAAGACAGATAAAGCTAAACAGGTGAGTACCTTTTTTAAATACTCCGGTTAAGGTAGGTAATAGGTTATTTCATTGTATGTTCATCTGTTTTAAAATGACAAGGTTGGCGTTACCACATTGATACTTTTTTCTTAACAATTTTGATTGATTAAGCACATTTAGTTCAAAATTCCACTTAGACAACCAACATTTTTAGAAAAAAAAAAAACATTTTAAATCATCGAATCAGCCCACATTTGCAACAGTGATTTGTCAGAAATACTGCTGCATGCTTGTACAAATGAGAATATATGGAAGATTAAAACAGATAAAGAAATGTCTATATTACACAATATTTAAACTGTATACATTTTCATTTGTCTGCAAATCTCTTTGGGAAGCCTTGGATTGCATGCTGTTCACATTGTGCTGTAATGTGGTGTATTAAAGCTTTGAATGTGTTTACAACACCTAACATTTCAACGAGTCTTACCTTAGCCATGCAACCCACAGGTCAGTTACTTTAAAAGCCATTGTACAGGGTCAAAGAGAACATGCCCTGTAGCTGAGTCATAAAGTCCCTGAGGGTCGATCTGTTGCCCTTAGGTACTTTGTACACAATGTTTAAAAAAAAAGAAAAAGCATTTAATAGTAAAAAAATAATAAAAAACCTGTTAGAAAACTAATTGTGAATTCAGACACACACTGATGTTGAAACAGATGAAGATCATTAAGAAGGAGGGTTGTCTCCTCCGACAGAATAGTAATCCTAGCATCCAAATCCACAGTAAATCACTCGCAGTGCAAATCCGGAGCTAAACATTCCCCGAAGATCTGTGGTCAAATCTTAAAAGGAGCAGTGTGCAGACATTTCAACAGTATTAAACGTGTTTATCGGAAGAAAGTAAAATGCCTCAAGTTAGGAATGTGATGAATTTCAACACAATATAAAGTAAAAACACAAGCTGTTACAAAAGTGCCTATTGAAGTACTGAGTATAGAAACCTACAATTTAGTTCTTCCTTAATTATGTAAAACTGGTGTTGAAAAAATGTAATTTTAAAGTCAAATTTTTACTGCAAAACTAGTTTTGATTTTGTTGTGTTATTTTAGTGTCTACTTGTTCCTTAGTGCGCAAACGCCGTTAAAAGATTCATCAAGATTTTATCCACTGCATGTGGAAAAAGTCAGATAATGGAACAGCAAAGTCAATTTGTTGTTACCTATAATAGCTTAGCCTTTCTTCACTTGTAATAACCATATTACAGTAGACCCATATGTGCCCCCCTTCCACCTACTTGATAGCAGATTGTTGTTCAAATTTTTATTACAGTCATTTTAAGGGGACGTTTATGTAGCTTTTATATTAAAAGTAATATATTAGTATATGACCTGTCATTTGTCCAATCAGGCCATTCTCCTCCTAGGACCTGTATAATTTCAGTAATTTGGAGACATGCTGATCTGATTGGAGATAATGCTGCATTGTGTGAATAAAAGTAACTGAAAGAACCCGTCCACAGCAAGTTGATCTAATGGCTCCACTAGGGCTCAAAGGATGAAAGCTGTCTCTTTTACAGGTGATTATCGTGGACCAGAATGACATTGCTCCTCAGGAATTAAATATATTGCATTTTGCATGTAAAGGAAGTAAAAGCCTAAAAAAATGTTTTCATATTTTCTGTTTTAATTTTTTTTTATGTCAAAACAATGAGAAACCTTCAAACCTTTTCTACATATTTTGCTGCTTTTAAAAGGAAAAACTGTATGAATCAAATCAATTAGATACAGTAGATTAGAGGCATGTGTTGATGACATAAAGCATGGATGACGCTAAACTTTTTGCTTTTAAATTCAGACCAGACAGAAGTTGTTGTCTTTGGACCAGAAGCTCTGAAAAAGAAACTCATTGCTTAGTCAATCACTTCATCTGGATGGTATTAAATTGGCCTCTGGCAATAAAGTGAAGGACCTTGGGAGTATTTTTGACCAAAGCATGACATTCAAATCCCATATATATATAAACAGGTTTATAGGATTTCCCTCTTTCACCTCTGAAATATTGCTAAAATTGGAAACATCCTGTTTTGGACTGATGCTGAGAAGCTAGTCCATACCATACCATACCAGTGTATTTATATAGCACATTTAACAATGGCACGAGCGCTGACCAAAGTGCTGCACAAAAGACAGACAACGTAACTGACAGATGAAAAATGCATCAAAACATAATAAGATAAATACAGGAATAATAAGATCAGGAAGCCAATGTAGTCTTGCTAAGACCGGAGTAATATGTTCTTGACGTCTAGTACCCCTCAAGAATCAGGGAGCGGCATTATGGACCAATTGAAGGTGAGCATGAGTGGTGGAATTAATTCCATGAGCTATTGAATTTGGGAGGTCATGAAAGCATGGATAATTGATTTAGAATAGTATTGAATACGGAAAGCCGACACAAATGGAACAAACAATCAGATTAACCTGAATGTCCAATTTTAAAGAACTATCCATCGTCACCCAAAGGTTAGGGACTGGGGTTTTTAAGCGAAAGAGTGGGAAGGGAAAGTTGTTTTGAGCCAAGGGGATGTTCTAGTGCAAAAATAATGGCCTCTGTTTTGGCCTCATTTAAAAGGAGAAAATGTGCATAAAGACAATGTTTTACATCATTAAAACAGTCAATTAGAGGCTGGAATGAGTCACTTGGCTTTATGGAGACATATAATCCATATACATGTATTTGTTACTTCAAGGTTGGACTACTGTAATTATTTACAATCAGGAAGTCCATGAAATTATATTAAAATGCTTTAGATGACAATAAACCAAAAATGCTGTAGTAAGAATTCTAATGAATTAGTGTGTGTCTGACTGAATGATGCACATTTCTCCTGTTTTAGGTTCCCTTCATTTTTTTCTCTGTTAAATCCAGAATATAATTTAAGGTCCTCCTGTTTACATATAAAGTCCTTGAAGGAAAAGTTTTTTTTTTTTTTTCAACCTGGACCTTATTTTTTAGCAAATATTACGTTAATTTACTCACCCAGACAAGTTTGGAGCTACTTGGAGTTGTTCAGCAGAAGTTTATATAGAGTCGGAATCAGCGTAAATCCATATAATGGTGCCAAACCGGTACTTAACCGGTGCTTAAACGCTGCTTGTAATGGTGCCTAAAGACTGTAAAACATAAAACTTTGTCCCTCATATTCAGTTTTTTTTATTTGTTTTTATTTTTAGTAAGGCTAACAAAAAATATTTTTTTTGGGATCTAACTAATCACAGGATATATATGAATTAATCACCATTGCTAAATATGACCATAAAAACTAAAATTGTCGGTGTAAATAAAGGGACAATTCTTGATTCAGTTGCTCTTTATAAAAATTATATATATATATATATATATATATATATATATATATATATATATATATATATATATATATATATATATATATATAATTAATATAGGAGAACACAAGGAGAACTAACAGCTGATCACAATATGGCAAACGAGGACACAGGGACTGTCTGGCAAGGAAAATTATTGACAAAGTCTGAGGAAGACGCAGACAGACGGATCATAACAGGTTTATAAACCGTGCGCACGGATCAAAATCTATTCCCTTGGTTTATCAAACTTTGTGACTATGTCGGGTGTTTTATCAGCTTGATAAGAGATCCTGGCTACCAGGCAATACAAATAGTTGTTGTAGCAGAGTGGTTAAGAATCAGGACTGCCATTCAGATACTGTGGGTTTTAATATTTGTGTGGCATTGTTTTGCACTGTGCCACAAAACCATTTTTTTGGGTAAAAAATTCAACATCACGTTTTTAAGTGCTGCACACAAAAAACTCCTGGGTTATTTCTTCAACCCATTTTCTGGGTTATTTGTGTTGGGTTAAAATTATGGGTTATTTTTTCAGAGAGTAAGCATTTTCTGGGTTATATGGCTAATATTTTGACCCAAATCCTGGGTTGTTTGGGTTTCTGGGTTATTTCTCAAAGAATAACCCATGTTATGGGTTATAGGGTTGGCTCTCTCTCTAATGTATTTTTTTTGTTGGAGTGGTGTATTTTATGGAGTTATTATATTATAATGTCAACAATTCTCTATAATATGAACAATCACATTATCAGTTGTGTACAAGTACAATATAGACATACACATGAGTCTACCAGAAATTCAAAAGAAGAGGAAGAACGACACCAAAAATATGTGTTTTTAGTTTGTGTTTGGCTGCAGGAAATTACGGTGGCGCAGTGGTTAGCATTGTTGCCTTGCCTCAAGAAGATTGTGGGTTCGTTTCCCGGCATGGAGTTTGCATGTTCTCCCCGTGCATGTGTGGGTTCCTTCCGGGTACTCTGGCTTCCTCCCACAGTCCAAACAGTCAGGTTAATTGATCACTTTAAATCTCAGGTGTGGTTGTTTGGCATGGTTGTTTGTCCTAACTGTCCAGGGTGTACCCTGCCTCTTGCCCGTTGACAGCTGGAGATAGGCACCAGCACCCCCATGACCCCTGGAAGACTAAGCGGTTCAGAAAATGGATAGATGGAAAGCTGCAGTAAATGAGTTTTATTTTCTGAAATAAGGCTTACTGGCATAGTAACCCATAATGGGATATATTTGACCCAACTCCTGGGTTAAAAAGGGACCAACTATTTTTTGGGTTATTTCAACCCATATATTGAGTTGTTCTTTTGAACCAGAATTTGGGTTATATTAGCTACAATGTTGGGTTTTTTTAACCCAACATTTGGGTCAGGTATTTAACCCAGAATTTGGGTCAAAAAGAATGACCCAATTGTCTGGGTTGAAATAACCCATAAATTAGTTGGTCCCTTTTTAACCCAGGAGTTGGGTCAAAAATAACCCATTATGGGTCATTTTTGACCCAGGAGTTTTTAGTGTGTGGGGATGATGCCAGGAAAATGTCCCCGTTTCCTGCAGGAACCCAAAAAAATGGCTGTGTGGCAAAGTGCCAAACAATGCCACACGATGATTTGAACCCACAGTATCTGAATGGCAGTCCTGCTTCTTAAACTTCAAGAAATATATCATATAATCCCAGACACAAAACTAGTAAATAGGGAATGAAGAATACTATTAGAGTGGAGAAAAAACAGATAAAGTTCTCCTATAAGGTTATAATAAAGGAAGTTTGAATTGCATAGAGAAAAAGATTGGGAAAAAAGAAACAAAAGATAAATGTTAAAGACGTGGATGGTTTATGTAGCTGAATATGAAAAACAGCTGTAAATTAACCACATTAATAACTGAGAGTTTAAATGAGGGAATCAATGATAGAAAGAACGGAGTACCTCTCCTGAACAGGTGGGGTAGCTGCTCACTGTTTCATCCAGTTTCGTGTGTGGAAGGCAGTGACAGCAACATACACAGGGGAAAAGAAAGAGAAGAGATACAGACAACTGCAGTTCCTTTCAGAAAAAAATGGTACTATGAACTCTACAAAGACAAACATACACATAAAACTGTTGCAGACATCAAGAGAGGGAGACTGCTGGGGATTTTCTGATGTGTACCATTACTCCTTTAGTCTCTCCCTTTGGCAGAGAGTTTGCCTCTGTGCTGCCTGGTCCCTGGCCCAATTTGAACTGCATCACTGAGAGATGGTGGTACACTGGTGCTGGCAGACCTAGGTTAAAAAAGTAATGGCATTTTTTTTTACATTGTTCCCTAATGCAAACATTCTTCAAAGGGAGTTAAGTCAAAATGTTGCATTTAAGCAGTTTTACTTCAAGTTTGATTAAAAGGAGTTTGACTGCTTCCGCAATAGCTTACGGCACTGGTTCCCGATCGCGCTGGTAGGAGTCTCGTCCTTATCCAAAGACAAAAGCGGCACTCTCAGCATGTTATGCATAATCAACGATTGAATAACTTGCAAATGTATAATTTATTTCTTGGCTGAATAAAGTCTAAAGGATAATTTTTGAACAATCTGAATCTGTCCTATTTTTGTCTAAGAAAGTATTTTTGTGGCAGCTGATTATAAGCTTTTGGTTTTGTTGCAACTCAGAACTGAAAACTCCAATGCATGGCTATTAATAAATGGAGGAGTACAGATACAGATACATATACTTTATTTATCCTAAAGGGAAATTGCTGCATTGCAAAGGCAATTTAATTTGTATAACACACTTTCAACAGCAAGGTAATTCAAGGTGCATTACATGACTTGGTTGTACAGGAAGAAACAAAGCATATGATTAAAAAGAGCAATTAAGGAAAAGCATAAAGAAAATGTATGCATCTATATAGTTTTAAAAAGTACATAGGAACATAAAAATATAAAAAGTATAATTAAGTGTAAAAACAACAATTAAAAATCAAGTTTAACTCACACAAAATTATATTAGAACATTACTCAAAGGCAGCTCTTACAATAAGGGTTTTAATCTTTGCTTTAAAAGAGTTAAATGATTCTGCAGCTTTGCAGTCATCTGGAAGTTTGTTCCAGATTTGTTGAGCATAGAAACTAAAAGCTGTTTCTCCATGTTTGGTTCTGATAATAAGGATGTTTAGTAAACTAGAGTTGGAGGAACTGAGGGCTCTGCTGGGTTGGTATAGTGATAAAGTTGGTATAGCAAACCTCTTAAAACAATGACACATGGTGTAAACAAAAAACTGAAAAAGGACAAAGTAATCGAGTGAAACATGAGTAGCCTGAAACGCTTATTTGGATACCTTAAACATTTTTTTCTTACTTCCTTGTGTAATATTAGATTTAAAGGGTTTCAGTACAGATTGTTTTATATGTTGTATGTGATAAAAATCCCCCTTTTGGTAAACCTTTCCCCAAAGAGGATGCAAATATGTGCATACGAAGCCTTTTCATTTGCCTGCATGTTTCAAACTATGCCTCAGTTTGTACTTAATGTTTACTGTATTATGTTGCATTTACCAGTCTGTCCCATTGTAGACTAAATTTATTGACTATGCTGTTTGTTTTTTGTGTGATTAGTACACATAATGTGAAAGTCGACTCAATTTTAGATGTAACCACATTTTACATATACTTAGACTTATTAATTGTACCTTTTTAGTACAATCTTATTATTACCCTCTCTGCCCCCAACACCTTGCAACCTCTAATAGTTTGAAGGCCATGAAAGACGACATTTTTAAAAGTGGACAATTTGAAAACGCATCATCGCGGTTTGCATGTAGACTTTATATATAATGTTAAAAGTAAAAACAGCAAAAAAATGGCATAAAAAACATACAGGATGTAACGTTATCTTGGAACACAAGATTCTTAATTTTCGAAATGTTAGTGTAATCTTGTGACTTTATCTGGGGAAGTCAGTCCAAGATAATATACCAAGTTCCAAATATGAAGATGAGGGGTTTACAACTGTTAAACACTTCTATATATGCATCATGCTTTAATTTTGAAGAAGAACACAACACAGTTAAGATGACAGAGACAAATACTAAAGGGTCCTCTTTGCCTTGGTCTCTAACAATTACTTAAATGGCAGAATTTTGGTTGCCCTTAAAGGGAAAGTGCCACTTTGTAATCTGGATCTTATTAATAGCGTGCATTCTGTTCATTTACTCATCCAGACAAGTTTCGGGCCGCTTGGAGTTTTCCAGGAGATGTTTAGATCTAGGGCTGCACGGTGGCGCAGTGGTTAGCACTGTTGCCTTGCAGCAAGAAGGTCGTGGGTTCGTATCCCGGTCCAGGGTCTTTCTGCATGGAGTTTGCATGTTCTCCCCGTGCATGCGTGGGTTCTCTCCGGGTACTCCGGCTTCCTCCCACAGTCCAAAAACATGCATGATAGGTGAATTGATCATTCTAAATTGTCCGTAGGAATGAATGTGAGTGTGAATGGTTGTCTGTCTCTCTGTGTTGGCCCTGCAACAGACTGGCGTCCTGTTCAGGGTGTACCCTGCCTAACGCCTGATAATTGCTGGGATAGGCTCCAGCTGCCCCGTGACCCTGAATTGGATAAGCAGTTAAGAAGATGGATGGATGGATGGATGTTTAGATCTATTCGCGATCAGCGTATATACATGTAATAGGAGTTGTTGGGACAGGCAAAGTTCAGCCTCTAAACAAGGCAATGTTTGCCACAAAACTCCTTCATTTCACCAACATTTTGTTATGAATTGCTAGTGCTATTCCCCTTTGGGTTCAGAGCGTCTCAGAAGTGCTGTATTGTTGTCTCCAGGGTTTCTTTTACAGGCTTTTAATCCAATGGATTCCAATTTACACTAACTGCCAATTTTAATAAAGTCAGAGCCAACTGCTAGCTCTAGTCTAAGCAGGTTGTGGAAACGGAGCCTCTTACACCCCCCAGAAGACTACACTGCAGCACCTCAGAGATGCTCCGAAATCACAGGGGAATCTTGCTAAGAATTCATGACATAAAATTGGTAAAATTAAGGAGTTTTGTGGCTTATAATGCTCTATTTAGAGGCTGCACTTTGGCTGCCCAACAACTCCCATTATATGGATACAGGCTTGATCTAAACTTCTCCTGAAAGACTCCAAATGGCTTTAAGAGAAAGAGACACTCAACTAGGGCTACAACAACAAATTAATAAATCGATAAAAGTCTATGATAAAAGCGCTGGCAGCAAATTTCGTCATTGATTCGTTGTCTAGCGGGATTACAAGGTCTAATTTGGTCGCCAATCGCACAATAATTTTTTTTGGGATTACCTTTAACAGTCATAGCGAGCAACTCGTCACGAAGGTTGTAGGCTGCAGCTGAGCATTGCGTGAGCAGGTAGATCTAAGAAAATTAAATTCAAAAGTTTGGGAGTACTTTATTTTAAACAAGGTGTTCCCCAGGTACAAACACAACAACATTTGTAAGTCCAAGCTTGCATGATACGGGAGAACAGCTGTGACGATACAGCGTAATAAATGCAAGCACGCCGGAGTCATCAGTGAGGAAGGGGAGAGCTCAGTGTCTGCATAAGTTGCAAAAAATGATTACTTTTTAAGTAATGAACTGTAGCGTCCGGACAAAAGAAGTCTGTAAGAGTTTGGTGCATTTCTACTCGATGATCCCTGACGTTATACAAGCTTATTAGGAAAAAAAAGGACGACGGCCTTGAACTCGAGAGGCGCTTTATTTTTTCTCTCCGCCACTTCACTTACAGCAGTCAAGCTTTCTCACCTACATACATCAGTTTCCAGTCTTCACAATAAAAGCATTACCCACATAATAATAATCTAATTATGATCAGTTGATAAATAAAGTGAAGGAAGAAGAGAAAAACGTTTCTATAGAACTTTTTAAAATTTGCTCCACTAATCCGATTAATTGATTAATCCAGTCGAGACCCCATCCGATTCATAGATTATCCAAATAATCGTTTGTTGCAGCCCTACACTCAACAGTGTGAATGTTTGTCTGAACTGTGAATTCTAACAACAGAGTGACTGGTGGACTGGTAGCTGCCAACATCTCCAACTCCGTCTAGTCAAGTTTATTGGTATAGCAGAAATCTGCAACAAGGCGGTTCAAAGTGTTTTACAAAGAGAGAGTGCTGTAAATTTGTTTTATTACCAGAATCCCACATAATTCTCAGGAACCCAACACAATGTACTGTCTGGTCTTGTGAGCTGGATTTCCTCCACTACACCGCTTTTTAAAGATGTTGAAACAACCCTGTAGGCAATACTTGACATGTTGATTTGAGGCTGATTAGGTATGGCTCTTTATTATTGATGTTAAAACTGCTGCAAAATGTAGTGCTGAGTTCTCAAAGTAGTAACTCAGGACGTCACATGTGAACATGTGTCCTGTAAGGTATTGTGGTTTTACCAGCCGTCTCTGTACTTTACATTATGCAGTGTTTCATTCTGGTGTGTATTGAGTCCAACAGTCCATCTCTCCATTGTTGCTAAGAGCAACCAAATTCATACAGCAGTCTCTTAGGAGTTAGGTGGATGATATAACTAAGGGCAATCTATGCACATGAGCAACTGCAGGCCATGTAAAGCTAGCATCCTTTCCTCCATACATAAGCCATAGAAATGACCAGAATACAGTTGTGCTCTTGTATGCTAACTGCAGATGTGAAGTTTTTGTTTTCGTCCCCTTCATATTTTTACTCAAGCACTTTTCTGCAGCATATATAGTACAAATATCGGCTGCACAGAGGCATGGTGGTTGGCACTGTTGCATTGCAGCACAAACGTTCAAGGTTCGAATCCCGGCCCAGAGTCTTTCTGCATGTTTTCCCTGAGCACGCATGGGTTCCCTTCGGGTACTCCAGCTTCCTCTCACAGTCTAAAAACATGACTGTTAGTTTAATTGGTCTCTCTAAATTGTCCTTAGGTGTGTACGTGCATGGTGTTTTGTCCTGTCTCTATGTTGCCCTGCCATGGACAGGCGACCTGTCCAGGGTGTACCCTGCCTCTTGTGCGTTGAATGCTGGAGATAAACATGAGACCCCAGTGACCCTTCAAGGATAAGCAGGTATAGATAATGGATGAATATGCAAAGATCTTGCCATGAGCAATATAACAAAAGCTGAATGGAATCATATCCAGAGGGAAAACTGTAGTATTCAGAGGTGATGTTGGTCGACAGCTAAACCTTATTGCCAGAGGCATCAACAAGGATTGGGATGATCAGTATCAAAGTATTAGGGCAACACTCTGTATTTGGGCAGTTTCAAGTTATGTTGCAGATTTAAGATTCATTTTGCCACAAGGGATGATGAAATAATTATGATCGTTTCTATGAGGAGCACAAAGTGATGCCTGCCTGGAAGAGTAGAACCAGATGTTATATGTCATATTAAAACAAATAGTTTTATTGTCAGACATAATAATACTTATCTGACCACCCTGCTTTTATTTCTTTATTTTAAAATCTAAAACTGAAAATAAAATGCTGGTTATTTAAAAATCCAACTTATTTCCTATAGTAAACAAATTATAAATAGTCTTTTTTTTTAAACTATCCTAAAACATTTGCAGCTCTAAATGTACTTTATTTAGCTGGATTGATGGCAAAATGACTCCATGGATTGCAGACCAGTGGTCATGAGTATATAGTAAAATATAACTTTAAACACATCACTACACCTGGGAAGATATATATACATTATTTTAGCATCAATCAAAAAATGTTTTGTGGGAAAAGCAATACAATGATGTTTTGGCATTTTATTTTAAAACCTTTGTATTAATATCATATTCATCGAATTTTCTATCATAGTGTTTTTAAACAGTTTTCATCATGAAATTCTCCCATGGACAATGCCTGTTGTCAGTTATTGAGAATAACGTTTGGGCCTGAATTAGAGATGTATATCTCTATTAGAAGTACTTTATTGCAACAGCAACCAATGTTACTTAATACTTTAACGTATTACATTTTTAACCTTTTTTGACCTCTCATAAGATTCCCAAAATTTAAAGAGTGCAAGATTGTTGCTCATTTAAACCTTTGCTCTTTGTAATTTCAAATTGGGTTAAATGGAGAAAGGATATTCCCGCATAAATGCATAGGGTCCGTGAATATTTTATGTGCTGCCTCCTACCCTATAATATATTTTTTTCTTCTACATTTTGCTTTTGTTCAGCTGCACAGTAAGGAACTTGCTTACCAAACATTGTGTTTGTCAACTGTAATACCTCTGATGTAGATTTGTGCTGTTTACACCTGTTAGTACATGTGGCACAACAAATAAGTGAGACATTGGAACTGTTAAAAAAAGTTTTTTTGTTGTGTTAGGAAACAATCTAATAAAGCCTGTATTTGATCAAAGAGACTATTTACGGAGGTGATGGTCTTTATTTCATCATGCTGTTCAGCTGTAGCCAGAACAACCTCAGGGGGTTTAAATAGAGGTCATAAACTCTGATGCGGCTGTTTGAGCATATTGAACTCTAACTGGCCTCTGTCTTACAAGCACACATGTTCACTCCTGAGGCCATTTCCATGAACAGAATTGGAATATAGAAACTATTGATTTCACACTGTGTTTAATGTGATTGCCTTAATGCTTCTCAGGTTTATTTGGTTCCCCTACGGGCTTTTATTTTTGTTTGGTTTTCTCATCCTTACATGATGTCTTTCGTCAAATCCTGTGAATATTACAGTTGGTGTTGGATTAAACAAATGATATTACATCCAGCATAGCTATTTACAAAAATGATGGATGGGGATGTGTAATTCAGCCTTTGTTGAAAGACAAAAAAAAGTAGTTAAACAACATTTACCGAGAAATAAACATTTAGTTTTCATGTCACATCAATCTGACTTATTCAATCTTGGCAGAGAAAAAGTATTGAGTGACTTGTTTCAGTAGATGTGGCACACCTAGCCAGCTGATTAAATTGAGGTGTTGGTGTTTATTGTACGGATTCAGCTGCCACTGCATTAGATGCAAGTTGGTTATTGACAGCTTGACTCTGGCTCAGCAGTTCTTTTGGCCCTGATCCAAGTCCATGAAATTGACACATCGGCTGGTGAGTTTTTTGATTAACTTTCTTGATATGTTAGAGTGTGTGTGGCTGGCATCACACGCTGTTGATGTCCTTTGAAGCTACTAGGTGAAAACAGAATTGTTTTAGGGAGCCAAGATTTATTGGTTATTCACCCAGACATCTGAAGCTTAGTTAATCAGTTGAGAGGATTTCAACTAATTTTTGAGTCACAAAAAAGTTGCTTCAGAATGAGTGAAATAGTCAGGATGACTATAAGATAATATATAACACTTCTACAATTTTTGATGAGGCCACCAGTTCTTCTTTAATCTTAGAGTTGTATTCATAAATCACAATAAAGCATAGACAAAAAGGCGTAGATTTTAGAAAGTAATGATGGGAAATCCCTAAAACTTTTCAGCATAACATCCTCACTTTTTAAAGTGAAGCTATCAGAAAGTTTTTTAGTGACTGGACTTTTCTCTGACTGTATATTGCAAAGACAAATGTATTACTGCTTTCCACCAATGACAAGGTCCAGAAAAAATTCAGCCATAATCTATGTTTATCCGTCAATTTTTAAATTCTACGCTAGTGAGGTGCCCATGGTGGGGGCAGTGTGGGGAAGGGGTTGTGGGGAAGGGGTTGTGGGGAGGGGGTTGGAGGATCTGGTGCAAATCTCTAACAGTCTTCAGAAAAGATTTTACCTATGCATTAGTATTTTTTTTCAGTCCAAACTAACTGAATAGAGAACTACATATTCAAGTAAAATTGAACAATTGCACTGCTATCGGCTGCAGTTCAAATAGTGGTAATCAAATAGTGGGTTTCCTGCTGAGGTTATTGTCATGTGTTTTTGGATTTTTTCCTCAGTAAGATGACTTCTCATGGGGGTTTAGATGTTATTCTTGAGGTCTAATACACACTCCGCTGCTGCATTGAAGACCGGAATTAAGTGCAGTTTCAGCCAAAGTTTTAAAACAAGCAAACATTTCTCCAATAAAACCGATCAGAAGTCTAAAATATCTCTGAACGAACCATTTTTTGATCTGTAAACTATGCTTTAGCGGCAGGACAGCCCACAGGAGGAAAGCAGCAGAAGGTGCAGGTGTTTTGCACATGTCAGTCTCTTTTGAGGGCATATAACCAGAAACTATGGCCAACATCATGCTCTAAAGCCTCAGTAGCTTTTCAATGTGTCATCAGCTCCCTGTCAGGGAGATGCATTGAATATAGTGTCTGAGAATTTTTCTTTAATTTTATGTGACTTGATTTATTTACCTACATTTGCATTAAGTGATCAGTGGTGTGAATACTAATCAGTAAAAATGACGGACAGCCTTCATATTTTTCCATCACCTTTCTAAAAAACTTGTAAAATACGGAAAATATTCGGTTAACAATACCCCTGATATAGACAAAGAAAAATAATCAACACAAATTGTAATCTTTAATCAACACAGTTTATAATTTTTGTAGCCAGAAAGCAGGAATCACACTAACCATTTGTGATGAAAAAATCTGAAGCCCGTCCGTCATTTTGACGGATTGCAATTCCCACCCCTCACTACTTATATATTTATATGAGTAAATATTTTCCAATTTACTCATAGATTTCAGATAACTGACTCAATCAAAAAAAAAAAGATTCCTGTTAGGGCATATCAGCATCATCTCAGACCTGGACACCATACCCAATGCATCTTACTATGCGTGAGCTGACAAGCGCATTGAAGAATTTATAAAGGCTTTAGAGTATATTTAAGACTGCACTGTACACAGACTGGCAGCGGCAGATTGGTGTAATTTAACTGCTGATGCTAAAAGAGGCCATGTTGCAGGAGACTGTTAATCACAGTCATGCCAAATTATATTTACTTCAATTAGAATAATGTTCCCTGATTTCAAAACTTTGGCTGAAGTGGGATTTGTAATTCCATTCTCTACTGTGGAAACAAAGGGCAAATTTAGCCTCCATTACTCAAAAGCGGGTGCCCAATTCAACTCCACGTGCAGGTGAATTTTTTATAACTATAATAAGGACAACAATCATAATTATTATTATAATTTTTATAAATATAGGCTATTTTTCTGCTCGCTGTATGATGGTATGATGAAAATTGTCTGTTTAGTTTGTTCAGATTGAATTGTATTTAAAATGATGGGGAATTAAATACTACTGACTCTGTCATTATTATAATTTAAAATTGAAATAATAAATAGATTATGACAATTTTTTTAATTCATTTTACCCTATCAGTGATGGACAACAAAATATTCTGGTGTGACCTCTGTGCTGGAGTGTTATTTACTCAAAGCAGTGTGTTTTCATAAACCCATGGATGAGTAACAGCACACCAGTGTGTGACAGGGGTATTAAGGAAGAAGTTGTCAACCTACTAATACACGGCATAGCAAGGGTTCATGCCACAGGCATATTAGTACAAGTTAAAGTAAATGCATGCTGAGCTAACATTTCCCCTTTGAAGTTATGCTTAGAATGTATTGCTTTGTTTATATGAGTGACAGAAAAGCAGTGTAGCAGCTGGTCTCCACTCATGCCTCAATCCTTATGAAGATGAAGAAGAACTTATTTGAACAAGTTTTGACAAAGTGTGAGATTTTTAATCATACTGCTTGGCTTGGTAGTAAATGCAAATTTTGTTTTTAAGGAGTTCACAAAGCTTGGAATAAGCAGTTATTCCTGAGTCTTTGCATGTTCATCAACATTCAGACATAGAAGATACAGTTTTCGCCCGTAATATAGTATCGATCCTCACTTCCCTCTGTTTCAAACAGATGACATCTCAGTTTACAAAAGCATAATATATTTTCAGGGTTTTATGACTTCACCAACCTACAGCTGGCTTGCTGTAAGAGCTATGATGGTGGTTGAACCCTTCCTTCTGACACCAGTCTGTCACACAGACAGTACTGTACTCACACAGTGCACTTTGTTAAAAGATAGTAGGATGCCATTAACTCTATGTGAGGAGACATTAATGTTATTGACAGAGAAGAGAGAACCGAGAGGTCAAATAAGTCATTTGCAGCATTGCGCTGCAACAGTCACACCTCTGCACTTATAACTCCCCCACGTCTAAATCCCTCTCCAAAAAGTACGTCTTTAATTAAATCCCGCCACCCGACACGGTCACAGACTCGGACTTTGCACAAAAACTACTCGAGGATTAATTTGCTCTACCCGAACATGCAGGCTTGATTAGTATTAATCCTTATCTCAAAAAAGGACAGCTTCTCAATTGTGTTTTTTCCGTGCCTGGCTAATTTCATGAAGAGCGTAATTACAGCATTTTCAATTTCAGAGTTATGAGGCAGACTTTCTATCTCTGCACCGCAGCTGAAAGGGCTGCATGTGTGTGGGTGGGTGGGTGGGGGGAATTCATGTATTCTAGAGTGCTTGTGGATGGGTAATTGTGTTTTCAGGAGCAAAATGAGAGGGAGAATTAGCAGGTTATGGGGGTGACGAACACAAGAGATAATTTGATGCCAAAGCCGAATTGGAAAAAGTAGCTGAAATTACAACAGCTGCATAATCCTCATAGTTGAGCATTATTCCTGTGCAAATGGGGTTGATTTACTAACAACGGTGAGGGAACATGTGAGTGAACACATTTCAGTTCCTTCAGATGGGTGTTTTGTGTATAATTTCCTCACTGACAGTATGATATCCAGTAATCTGATTTACTTTCTGTCTATCTGCTGTGTGGGCTCCAACAGTTGGAGGATGAAAGGCACGTTGGCTCTGACAAGAGCTGCCAAACTGGCAAAGGTTCAGTAAATCTGAGTGTGTGCTCAAGCCCGTGCTTTGGTCACTCTCCAGTGCTGAGATTGCAGCTGGCCCTAGGCAGTGGCAGTCTCGTTCTTCTCGGGACTTCTTTTCATCTGTCTCCATATCTTCCTCCTCTTTTAGAGTCTGTCACTCTTGCATTGACTGATATCTCCACCTTACCGCTTGTTCACTCAACATCTGCAGTGCATGTTTCTATGCCTATGTAAGAAAACCTTTTTCCCCCCATCAATGCAGCTTGTGCATATCCATTCAGACACAATAAGCTCATCAACAACGTTATGTCAGCTTTGATAAAACCGTGAAGCCCAAGGCAATGCAAATGGCACACAATATTCTGACACACTACTCCGGCTTAGCAAACACTTTCCTTTGCTGCCAGCAAAGTAGCTGTGCCTTCACTGAATTTACTGATAATGAGTTGTCCTCAAACATTTTATTTTGCTGATAAGTGCCATAATACCAAAAGGTTTTTAAAACTGTATGACTTCTATTTCCAAACAGGATTGTAGCTCAGGTACTATCAACCTTCGCTTGGCCTTATAGACAGCCATTCATTTGGACTTGATTAAATGAAAAAAGGCACTCGTCCAAGGTGAGACTTTGCAACTATAGCAACAGAAGGTGCAGAGAGGAATGATACACATAAAACCTTTGTGGAAGAGTCAGATAGGTTGGATTGATTACTTCACTGTGAAGGACATACTTCATGTCATCTTTCAGATTGAAGAATGTCAAGATAAAAACAATGAAAATGTCATGTCTTCTGCTAGGAAGTGAAATTACTCAAATTTAAAGTCAAAATTAGAAAAAAAACATAGCAGATTCCCATTGATGTATCACAAAAGAAGAAAACAACAAAAAAAGGAACCTGAAATGGGAACCCCTTCTAAGACAACCCTGTTTCCTTCTTTAATGAAGGAATTTAGCAGTCAGTTAATTCTAATCCATCCATCCATCCATTTTCTGAACCGCTTATTCCTCAAGGGGTCGCGGGGGGGCTGGTGCCTCTCTCCAGCTGTCAGCGGGCGAGAGGCGGGGTACACCCTGGACAGGTCGCCAGTCCATCACAGGTTCATTCTAATAAAACACATTTGATCATCTGAACATAATAAACCATATATTTATCAGAGGTCACGCTAGATATGTTTTTTTTTATATAATGCAATTTTATGTTTCAATTTTTTTATTCTATGGGGGGGGGGTGCTAGTGCCTATCTGGCAGTCATCCCACTAATTACTACCTATTCACTTTAAATAATATTCAATCCAAACAAGCTGAACAGAAAACTACTTATAGTGAAATTAAACAATTGCACTGTTAATACACCTGCTGTGGGTCCTGCTCCACATCGGACGTGCCCGTTCGTGTTAAATCAAATGATTGGATTGCTGCAAAGGTTGTTGTCATGAGGTTTTGGATTTCTTCCTCGGACAGACCATGGGGGTTTAGATGTTGTTCTGGAGGCTGAATCCATGCTTCACTGCTGCACTGGAGACGGGAATTAAGCACCACTTTAGCCAAAGACTTAAAATGAGGAAACATTTCTCCAATTAAACCGATCAGAAGTCTAAAAGACTCTGAACGAACAGTTTCCTGAACCGTAAACTATGCTTCAGTGGCAGAAAAGTCTGCAGGTGGAAAACAGCAGCAGGCACCGGTGTTTGGCACTGGTGTTTGGCACACATCGTAGCGCGTCTAACCAGCGTCAAAGGAAGTTGTGCTCCGAATTTACAAGAAGTGACCAAAAGTGGGAATACGAATCTTTAAAATTGACAGACAGCCTTCAGACTTTTCTGTCACCATTCTAAAAAAACTGTCAAATATGGAAAATCTTCAGCTAATGTGACCCCGGAACTTATATAAAAATTTTCATTATTACTTTTATTTAGTTTCTGTCTGCTGCACCAGGGCAGCTGTGCCTACAACCGTAGCTGGCTTCCATCAGTGTGTGAATATGAGAGTGAATGAATAATGGACTTATAAAGCCTTTTTGGTGTCTTGAAAAGTGCTATATAAATACAATCCATTATTATTATTATTGTTATTACTAATAATAATACAAATAATTTGTTATTATTTAAGTTGAAATGCTCTTTGTTTTTATATTAGACTTGGATCTGTTTTTCAACTCTTCTTCATTTTTTGTGTATTACCAATAGAAGTATCGGATTGGGACTTGGTCTTGGTAGATACTCAAGATCAAATGACTCAGAATTGAGGGCAAGAAAATCTGATTGGTAAATCCCATTTATGATTACTATAAAACCTGGAGTTTTGTCATGATTGCACACTCAAGACCATACTGAACTGTGTTTCCTTCAGACCAATACAGAAAGATGTCAGCAATGAACTTGCTAGGAAAATATTTCAGTTTTCTATTCTCCCACTGAATTCATTAGATACTGCATTGATCTGAAAACAG
Organism: Apricaphanius iberus; assembly: GCA_028564705.1. Taxonomy (NCBI): domain Eukaryota; kingdom Metazoa; phylum Chordata; class Actinopteri; order Cyprinodontiformes; family Aphaniidae; genus Apricaphanius; species Apricaphanius iberus. The sequence continues at coordinate 340,789 of JAPXFQ010002813.1, forward strand.
ATGTCTACCATTCCTTTTCAAATATAGTAGTTTGGATAATAAATGCTCCAATTCATCACAGGGTAAGGTGAAGAAAGACAATGTGGTAGCACATCTCAGAACAATAGTTTTGATAACTAAACCAGAACATTTTTTTTCTCATTTCATTCCCTTCCATGCTTAGCTTGTGATTTGTTCTGTTTGTCATTTTTTTTATTGCCTCCTGCTTTTATGTAAAGCACTTTAGGAGTTTTTCCATTGGCGAAGAAGCGGAGATGTTGCAAGAGTAACCAGTCCTTAGACATTTCTTTAAAAGACCCAGTTTGCTTTGTCTCAACGTCATCTAACATGCCCACGTGTTGAACAGAGCCAGAGCTTACCAACAAATTAGTTCATCATACCCTTTAAATGCTTCTATTATGCTTTCACACTTTTCCGGATTATCAAAGATGTGAACAGAACATGCTCTTGCATGCTCTGTCAACAGCCGATTAAAAGGTTCAGAGAGCAGTAACTAATTTGCAGAGAAAGGTAAATGACCAGCATCAACATATCATCTTTTTACCTATATTATGTAACCCTCTTTATCACTAGCTATATTGGTTTCCGATTTAACAACAGATCTAGAAACCTAATCCGGTTGCTGACAGTCAAGTTTTATTAGATGCTGGTATGGCGAGTATCAATGTGGAGCTCCCATCCTCCTCGAGGCCATGTTTTTAAAAGCTTCCAGTGTTGAAAAACATTATTCTAACCCACAGAATAAACATTCACTTTGGCTGCAAAGCATTGCAGTTTTGTCTCCTGTTTACCACATCAAAATACACATGTATATATATTTATATATATATATATATATACGTATATATATATACCTGTGATGGTATATACCTCTCGCCCGTTGACAGCTGAAGATAGACACCAGCCCCCCCGCGACACCTGGAGGACTAAGCGGTTCAGAAAATGTATATATATATATATATATATATATATATATATATATATATACAGGCCAAATTGAGTTAAAATAAATCAAATTACTCACTTACTTACGTGTGCTGCTAAAATTAGTGCGACTGAGCATCAGCTGCTGAAGAACTACAGGCTTTAGATTGCCCATCAATTCTGTGAATCATAACACCTAATATTAGCTTTCACATAACACTACAACAGCTGATTTTAGATGGACAAACGGTCAGGTACAAACAGTGTCATGTTTGTTTTAGCAATTTATTGGTGTGCAGCACTTCAGACACACATTACTACGTCTGCTACAAGAGGAAGAAAATCTCAACTCTATGAATGAATAACACTGTAGGCATATAAACTTACCCAATCTGTGGCATTCATGTCCTCCTCCAATGACGACTCAGCTTTAGAAATACTGGTTTTGTTTGTAAAAAAAAAATTTCTACCACTTGGATGTTGACGAGAAAGCTCGAAAGCACTGGGTCTGACCAGGATGGGGGACTTTGGCTCAGTAGGTTGAGTAGTTGTCTTGCAATTGGAGGGTTGTAGGTTCAATTCCAGCTTCCTCCAGTCACATGTCGTTGTGCCCCTGGGCAAGGCAACCCCAAACTGCCTACCGATAATTGTATCGTGTATGAAGGTGTGCGCGTGGGTGAAATGTGGCTCCAGTGTAAAGCGCTTTGAGCGGTCAACATGACTAGAAAAGCGCTATATAAATTCAGTCCATTTACCAGGATGGACCAACATTGCTAATTGCTTGTCTCCATTGTTTTAAATCAAAATGTCAGTTGTTTGTTTCTCCTCACTTTGTAATTTCAATCGACATCTAAAATACCAGTCTAGCCCAGCTTTTAGTTGGTGCTCAGCTTTGAACCGGAAAACAGGTGCTTGGGCAGTGGATACTCCTTACATGTGAGGACATTTATTTGACAGATCAAGCTTATCGCAAATAACTTATGGAACAAGATGAAAAAATGATAGAAGTATTGTTGTGGAATGTTCTTCTTTTGGCTGTTTGGCTATTTTTACCTACTTCTTTCTGTTTTGGTTTTATCTTTATTTCATAAATAATGGCAGTGCATAAACCTTTGTAGACTATACATACATATTTAAATAATTTTAGAACCTTTCTGTAAAGTCTTTTAATTAAAATCTAAGAATTATAAGGGTTGTGATTCTTTTTAACCATTTCTACCACATTAGGGGTGCCAGATTATTACCCATTGACTAATAAAGACGCTGGCTTGTTAGTTTTTGCTCATGAGTTACTTTTAAGCAAAGATGTTCCTCTTTAGCAGTCTGATGTGGCACAGACACATATTTAGGCACCATTTTAGCACCGTAATCAGTGTTTGTGGCTTCTCTGCCAAGTGCAAGTCACCTGACATCTGTTCCTTCACCTCCACTGGGGCCAACAATTCTACCCTTGTCTCTCCGGCAGCCACCAGCCCTCTTTTCCTTGTTGCAGGTGGAAGAACACTTGTCACATCGGAAGTAAAATGATAGACATAAAGGGGGTAAAGAATCATGTCAGGTCTTCTGGTTGCCAGAACTGATTGAGTCTAAAAAAAGGAGGAGGCCCTCTCCATTCGGTCACCTTGACCCCCCTCCCTACCCAAACCCCCATCAGCTAACCCATCTGGTACAATTAAATCATGAGGAGCATAACAGGCCACTAAGCCTCGATGGTAGGCGTGAATCATAAGCATATCCTAGGCATATTCATCCTGATGGGAAGCTTCTGCACTACCCATGGTATATTGGATTTATTTCTCGCTCCACTGGTGATAGATTTTACATTCGCCTATTTTGTGCAGCAGCACACTATTAAAAGAAGCAGCACAGAGAGACCGCTACATCTTCTGTCACTCGCCATCTCGTACTGTTTGCTCATTGCCATTTTATGAATATGCCACAGAGCCATGTTTTTCCATAGCCCAGGGGGCCATTTAGCACTGATACAACATTGTTCACATAGTATAGCTAGTAAAAAAGTGTGTAAGGGTGGAGGTTAGATGCGCCAGTTCTATACTTTTCTGTTCCAGTTTTGCTACCTCCTCCCTATAGCTCCTCTGCAGGCAAATTATCATTTCAGGGGACTTGTTTCTACAGCAGGGGAGAGGAAGGGGGGAGGTTGGGGTTGAGGTGGTGGGGATTATGACAGGGACAGGATGAAAGGCTTGGAAATAAAGTTGCTCTTATCAGAACTTGCCAGGAGCAAGGCATGCACAAAGCTTCTTGTGAATCCAATTTAGTCCTTGCTGTTAGTTCAAGTAAAATCAGAGCAATTAGCCATCATAGGTCAGAGTGTGAGCCCGGCTTTTTAAGTAAATTTCTGAAATGCTGTGAGCAGAACCACTAAGCGATGTCAATTTTCTTAGCAAACAACAAAAAACATGATTAAGCTTCTGCCCAATCTTCGTGAAATAAGTCAAGTTTTAATGCATCTCTGCTAATAAATGTCAGAAGCTCTTTGCTCCTTTGTTTTCCCATATCAGTTGCTCACATAAAATTTAAAAGGATGACTTGTATGCTCTATTTCTTTATAAGGGCAAATTAAGGTTGTTTTCTTCAAGTTGTGGTCAATGCTGGTTGAAAGACTAAGTGATCCGAAGGTGAGAAAGAAAACAAGAGGTCCTGTCATGTCATCATAAACAAAATCAGGACGTTAGTTAGAAAGTAGCTTGTTATAGCACTGTTGCCTTGCAATAATAAGGTCCTTAGGTTGAATCCCCAACTTTGGACTTTCTGCATGGAGATCCCATGTTCTCCCCAACCATTCTTGCTCTCTGGGTACTCAACCTTCTTCCCACAGTCCAAAAACATGACTGTTAGGTTATTTGTTCTGTATGTCTTAATGTTGCCCCGTGATGGTCTGGTGACCTGTCCAGGGTGTACCCCACCTCTCTCACAATGACTAGAGATAGGTAACCAACCCCCCACCCCCATCCAACGTGACCCTTCAAGGATAAGGGCCATAGATAATGGATAGATGGTTGAATGAAGTGCGTGGTCTCCTGGTTAGATTTTCTCTGGTTAATCAGGTGTCTTTCCTGAGATTAAAAATCTGTTTGTTACCTTAGTTAGAGATTGAAAATTTATCTTGGGTCTGAGTGAGTATGTGAATACAGAGCTGTACGATAATGTTTGTAGCTTCTAGTAATGGGACTACAGAAGTTGGTTTTGTAGCACATATAACAAACGTTGTAGTGCAAACTCAAACTGTATTTCACAAAACCGACTGTAGTGCATTCCAATACGGACACGCAAAAATGATAGAAATGCATACATTGAACACAAATGAGAAAATTATAATATATTAGCTTTATTTGTATTAGTGTGGCTGTATTTCATACATCGGTGTGTGCATATACATTGAGAAATGCAATTTAAGTCATAATACAATAAATACAGTATATTACAATAGAATAAACATTTCTCACACTGGAGAAATTCAAGCGTAATGGCAGCATAGTGACAGATTCAGACAAAGATAAAAACATAAAATACAAAACAATAGAATTTTGAATAACGATGTACAGTAAGGCCAAAATTACTAAAATACTGTAACGTTATTAGAAATAGTACTCTCCAGTTCAAGAAATATTCATGACTATTTGTGCATTAAAGAAGTATTTACAAAAGTGACAGATAAAAACCTGTATAAACAACAGAGGTGTAATAATGGACAACCCTGAGCATCCTCTTTGTGAGTCTATAATACAACAACAGAGTGTTTCCAGCGATCAGCTTTTCTCCCTGTGCATGCATGCGTTCCCTTCAGGTACTCCCACACTTCCAAAAATGACTGTTAGGTTAATGTGTCTCTTTAAATTATCCTTAAGTATGAGTGTGTGCGCGCATGGCTGTTTGTCTAGTGTGTCTCTGTGTTGCCCTGTGATGGACTGGTGGCTGGTCCAGTGTGTACCCCAACTCTCACCCAATGAGGACAGAGGGAGATGGGCACCAGCACATAGCTTTCTGCATATTACACTTCACAGACGTTACCCACTGTAAATTTTGAATTGCTGGAAATTGAATTTGGAGTACGACTACTTACATTGATCTAGTAACATTTGGTTATCAAAATAGGATACAGCTACTATGTAGCATTTTCATTCTGTAGATCTTCTGATGTGACTACAGTACATATGTATTAGTGTTAAAAGTGGGAAGCAACAGAGGCTGCAATTCCGTCTTGTGACGGCTGACGGAATTAGCTAGAAACGTTGAACCCCTGAAACAAAAGGAGTTTCAGAACATCATCCATTTTGAAAGCCGTGTGGATGCTTCCCTGGTAAGGTGTACCGGACTAATTCCAGCTGCAGGAGACCCAGAGGAGGACCTAAGACCGGCTAGAAAGACTAAGACCTTGTTTCCAAAGAGCACGGTGCGGACCGGATCACTATTGCGCAATGCTCACTTTTCATGTCTGCGTTCCCATCGCAAACAGCACTCTCCCGAAGCGTGCGGGGATGCTGTTGTGGCGTCATAAGGCAGCGACGAGGAAGTGTTAAAAACATTTAATTTAATTTAAAAATTAATGCGTGTCTGGAGCTCCTCCGTTGACCACACTCGGTTTCTGCTTGCTGCCATCTTTACCTGTACCTACTAACTCAAGTTAATGGCTAGAACAGGGAACTAGTTGTTTTTGTAGTTATTATCACAGAGGTGACATTGTGACTTCAGTCAATTAATGGACTAAGCTGTGTGACGCCAGTTTCACCACCCCAACCGTATCAAGACCACCCTGCCCTGGTCCGGAAGCTGAAAGCGGACCACCTCCAGCCCGGTATGGTCCTGGGCCATCATTTTACCAGCAAAAATGCGGACCAGACCATACCGGTCCTGAGCATACCGCTCTGTAGATGGATGAATATGTGCTTAGAGGTAATTATTGATGGAATTTGTATTTTAGTTTAAAGTTACCAAGTTAGGGGCACTATCCTGATTGTTAAAGAAATAATAATAATAGCCTTGCAGTTCAGTCTCACTTAATGTTTATGACTACATGGCTGATAAGGCTGAGGTCATTAAGCAGTTGATAAAAGAGAAGTGTGTGGTGTTCTGTAAACAGCAAGTTACTACACGTGTATGGAATAACAACATAAAGATGAGCTATTATACGCATCCTGAACAACTTTCTAAAATACAATAGCTTATTAACAAAAGTAATTTAACTTCCAGTCAAACAGTTTCAGTACCAAAATGCAAAAATTAGAAACAATAACCAGTAAATTGAATAAGCCTGTGAATATTCTCATTTATCCAGGTCATGGTTTTCTCAAGGAAATTTCAATCGAATGCGATGTCACAGTCCAATATGAATATGTATGCTTAAAGACCATTGAAGAGTTTTGGGAGTGAAGCTACGTTGGTGTTAAACTAATTATGATCATTTTAAGACTAACTGGCACAAGTTTGTTTCTGTTCAAAAAACCAGTGCAAAATGCAAAGTAGAAGTCTGACTGTGGTGCAGGAGTTTGGAGTTTGGCTTGTAATTGGTGGGTTGCCGGTTCAAGCCCCAGCCTCGACTGTCTTGGTTGTCATTTCTTTGGGCAAGACACTTTTCCCATTGCCTAGTGGTGGTAGCTACATCGTAGCTTGCCATCATCATTGAGTGAATGACTAAATGTAGTGTGAAGCGCTTTTGGGTCTGTAGGGACTAAGTAAAGTGCTGTACAGGTCATTTACCATTTAAAAGTAAAGACAGAGCATTATTTGATTGAATTAATGTTCCATTAAATTGGTGAATTAGAAACCAATAACCTCTTGGGAAATTTGATTTGGTTTTACAGATCAGTATCACATTGCTGTTATAATTTAGTATTTTGGTATACTCAGATGGCAACTTTAAAACAGCTTGTAAAATGAGTTTTTGATGCTTAAACAATCTATTTAAAGCCAATCTGTATTTTGAATACCGTAAATAACAATCCAGATTTTTTATGAAAACAGTCAGCTAAACAAGGCTACACCACTAAGAAAGGTATTTATTTAACGTATGTACCGTAGGCTAAGGGTCACTCGGTTAAGCTTAGCACCAAAGATCAAGGGAAACTCCGGTGGGACAGAGTAATTCACGTCAGATGATTAAAATGACTCTCATCTTTCAATAACTGTTAAAAACAACACTGTTTATATGTGTTCCTACCCATAGAAGTAAACAATGAAATCACAGAAATGCAGCAGCCCACAGTGAAATAGACCATCAAAACAATCCTTAATTTTTAGCCTAAACTTATAAATTACTGCCCAGTCACAACCTTATTTGAATGATCCTTAGAACTACATGAAAGGGTGACTCTGTTGGATGGAAAAACTCAGCTGGGGTTAGCTAGAAACTAGTCAGCTAGCAGTAGCAGCATGGGATACAGCTAGTCAGTGAGTCCTCTTGATCACTAACTAGCCACCCTTAACACACTGGACAGCTTCAGGTGAGCAGCTGACGTCTCTTTCTCTGGTCAAATCTATAATTCAAAAATTCCTTCTGGAGCTTTTGAACAGGAGTTATTCCATTGGGCAGAGAACAGTTAATTGAGACATGACTCACAGCCTGTTTGTTCCTTGATCACCGAGCAGCAGAGACCAGGATCATATCTAAGAAGATAAGATGCAGTAGCCCTCTTGATCTGTATGTTTTGCTCTTAATGGTTGTAAGCTGTATTTCCTGGACCAGTGATCTGAGGTGACTTCAATAAGTAGCTTACCTTTTGTGATATTCTTGATAGTTAATATTGCTGATTGTTGTTTGCTTCATTAAATCAATGCGATCAGAATTCAGAAGTTTAGATGGCATATCATTCAAAGCAAAAATGTTCTTTTACACATCAGTCATGTGGGATAAGCACCTAATCTCCATCTGGTATCTGGCATAGATGATGAATAAAGCAACCAAATGTATGATTCTTTTTTGTTTGTTTATCACTCTGGACAGCAACTAGTGTTGTGTGGATCACGAACGAAATGGCTCTTATAGCCGGCTCTTCGAAGTGACCAATCAGATCATGTTTTGGAGCTGAACCAGAGCAGCTCTTTTTTTTTCTTCTGCTGTTCAAGTGGCATGCTTAGTTCAAACATTTATTTGTGCTACAAATGAACTGCTACAAAAAAACTTTTTTTGAAAAATCTGTTCCATGGTGAACATAATTAGGTCAATTATATTTTTTTATTTATTTTGTATAATTATGTTTGTAGATTAGTAAGTCGTTTTACAGTCTTTTTCATGATGAATTAATTAAGGACCCAAAAATTAGAGGAGCCACTTAGGAGCCAACACAGATTGTTCTTTTAGTGAGCTTAGCTGTAAGAACTGGCTCTCTTAAAACAGCCAGAACTCCCATCACAGCACATATATTCTTAGGTAGTTTGATATGACTGTGTGTCAGACAGCAGCCCTGCATTTGGAAATTAATTGTTGAGAGACTATTTCATCCCAGATCAAAACTCCAATGGTTTTAAAAGCTTGGGTTTAAGCTATGAAATGGTTGTATGTTTTTCCCCAACTGTTTTATAACATGTTACCTCTCAAGCTGACAGACTGTGATATACTCTTAACTCAAACTTCTAATGCTCTGTCTCTGTCTTCCTATTCTCTAGGGGAGATCTGTGCATTCAACATCCATGGGCTGGAGGCTCCGTTCGAGGCAGTGGTGCTGAACGGAACGTCTGGTGAGGGTCAGCTTAGGGCACGTGGCCTGGTTGACTGCGAGTTGCAAAAGGAGTACACCTTCATCATCCAAGCTCATGACTGCGGTTCAGGCCCTGGGGGTACAGAGGGCAAAAAGTCCCACAAGTGAGTAAATGTGACACCAGGGTTGGTGAAGAAGAGACCACACAAGAGGAGACACAACAGAAAATTTGTCAGGAACAATATTTTACATGCAAATAATCCTACTCTACACAAATGTGTACACTTCTAAACGTATCATTAACTGAGACAACACATAATCTCTCCAATGAGCAACCTAAACTTTAGAAAGGAGGAGCCAGTTGGTCACAGGTGGTCAGTTTACCTCCATTAATTTTACCAGCTAAATTTAAGTCTGAGAAACCTGCCAGCACAATCAATTTGTCCTAAAAACTCAATCAGGCTTTATGAATTGTTCAAGGAAAGATTACCACAAGTCCCATTCAAGTTCAACCTAAAAAAATTAACAAAAAACATAAATTATAGGTGGGAAAGATCTTGTTTTGACAGCTATGCATCAGCCAATATAAAATCCTACAGAAAACACACAGAAAAGTCATTCTTGTTTTCCCTGATAGGAACCTGGCACTAAATGATATAAAATTCTTTGAAATTTACCACAAAGAGGACCATCTGTCACAGATATGGCTGAGCTTTTGTGTGTGGTGCATGTCTATGGAGAATGCTGAGGAGGTAAAATTGCCTGCTTAGTTACTTGTGCAGTGCACACAGCAGCATGAAAATCCATCAAGAACAATACGGTAAATGAACAATAAACATAACCAACAAGATTATGCATACTGCAGACTCTCAGTCTGTACACACAAGAAAAAAAACTCCCCTTAAAGAATTTGGCAAAAATTGTTGTGCTTTGCTTTAATTTTCTCTCAATCTCCATGGACACCAATATATACTGATTAAATCAATTTAGTACACTCATTAACCTCATTTTAAGTGACTTTTGTATGAATAGTTTTAATCTGCAGAGACAATCCTCTGTTGACTACACGGAGTTCAGTCTTGCTCAGTCTTTCTTACCCTCACTTTTGCAAAAAAAGTAAAGAAATCAGTCAACATGGCTAGTTTATACACCACGGCACTCTCATTGAGCAAAAGGATGTTCTGGTGATTCCTCTCATCTTTTTCTCCCTTCTTTAAAACACCTTTATTCATTCCATGAAGACTCGTTATCCTTCTTTTCGACCCTTTTAATCCCATTTAATCACTACTGTGGCTCAATGGTATATTCTATATCGTCCTACTGAGCCATGTTGGCTATCGGTGAATGTCAGTGTGAATGGGTGAATCTGGCTTCTATGTAAAACGCTTTGAGTGGTCGGTATGACTAGAAAAGCGCTACATAAGTTCAGTCCATTTATCGGCTCAAGTCCTTATTATCCAAGTTTACTTGAGCCGATAATAAGGACTTATACTTGGTATAAGTCCTTATTATCCACGTTTACTTATCCTTTTCATTCCATTTATCAATTTTTGTCAACACCGTATCTCAGACTTGTCCTTTTTTATAATTTTTCTGATTCTTTAAATCCCATTCATCCACCTCATTCCTACTACTATTTATGGTCCCTTCTCTTCACACTCATTGTCCTCATCCTTCTTTATAGGCTCTTTATATGCCAGTTATTCTCCTTAATCTTATTTATGCCGCATTTTAGTAAAAATCATCTCATCCACTCCATCCTTCATTACAAACTTGGCCATCTATCAGTTGAAATACATTTTGAGGAAGGAACAATGTCCCCACAAAATCTGAAGAAACTCATCCTTGGATTCCTCTTTAGTATTGAATTGATTACTGCAGTACTGTCTGATTGTTGACCTGCAGCCTGGGTTCTGGGACTATGCCTTCTACATACCATCAACCATTAGATTGTTCTGTTTTTGTGCTTGTTGGCTGATGGGTCTCAGCTGTTTGCAGTTTTTTGAAAAAGAGAGGAGCTGGGCTTCAAATTCAAAACTAGCTCACATCCAAAGCTACAAAAAAATGCTACATTCATTACACATATTATCAGTAAAGGAGGCTGGGTAGTAACTAAACATCTGACACAGACAGCAAGGGCAAAAAGAAGATTTACGAAGAGGGGAAACACAAAAAGAAAGACAGAATGAGTAACCAAAGTAGTGTGAAACACAAAGAATTCCAAATAGGGATGCAACGAAACCACTACGATACCAATACTTGGATGTGAGTACTTGCCGATACCAAATACCAATCCTGATACTTCTACCACAAAAAAATGCAGTGAATTGGAAGACAAGTTTTATGTTCTTCTCTGCTTGTTAAAACAAATGATGGTGAATTTGATAAAGATAAGATATTAATAGAAATCACCACACACAAAAAAATGTCAAGTGAACCTTAAACATTTTCTTTGGCATTATCGCAGAGTTTCCACATTTTAAGTAGCGGTTTATGGTATTAAATAACCAATACTGACATGAGTACATCAGAACGGTATCGCCATCGTTGCATCCCTAGCTTCCAAAACATAAAATACACCAACAGAATATATGTTTTAACATATTTGTGTATTAGGATATAGCAGAAAGGCTTTAGTACAAAAATTAGAAATTACATAAATTCAAGAGCGTTTGAACTCCAAACAGCTTCATGAAGTGCAACAGCGATTACAGTAAATGACACAATATGCCTTAGCCAATCACATCAGCTCAGGAATACATTTTCAGAATCTCACTTTTTTTTTTTCCAGCAGTAGTAGGCTACTTAGGTTTGTTATAAGAATAACCTTATTTTGTTGGTATAGATATGTAAAGTGCAACAAATAAATTGTTTTTGCTACTAAACTAATAGTGCTATTTACATGTCTGGACATTATTTTTGGTATTTTAGTATATTATAGTAAAAATATACATTTTACCAAAAACTGTCATTGGAGTGCCCTATTCTGTTTAAAAAATTACACCACACTTGAATTTGAATCTGACTTTTATACTGACTCAGAGTTTATAGCTAATGTCAGCCTTTAGAGCTAACATTAGCCATCCTACCGCGGTTCAATATAAAACAAGCCCAGTCTTAGCCATACCTCCGTGGGAGTTCAAGTTGGAATAGCACGGAATTGTAGATGCCGCCCAGCCCTCACTCCCCGCCACCCCTCGGTCTGCCAGGCAACATGTCCTTTTGGCGCATTTTTCAAACAGGAAATGTGGGTGGAGTAAGGGCATTTTCACATGGGACTCAAATCCGTATTCAGGTACCATATTTTGTCAAAATCCACTTATTTCGTACCATGTGAACACAGCCTCGACCATGCCAGGATTTGGCCCGAGAGGCCTGCCTTGGAGGTAGTATCGGAGTCCGGGTATGAGTGGATACGGATCATATGAACACAAGCTGTACTCTGGCCTTATCTAAGACAATAGACACGCTCCACACAGAAGTGACGACACCCGCAGCCGAAGTTCCCCAATTGTCACGCGACTATAAGAGATCAAAACAACGCTGTTCACGCATCCCACAGCAACACACCAGGTTACAAAGCATTGGGTTTACTACAACACTCAACCTGTAGATGCCTTCAGGTAGCAGTTGACCAGAGGACCAATTTATTTACATTCTAGGCTGTCGCTCATTTTATGTCGTCAGTACTTCTCACTCCCTTGTTTGTTGGATAGCTACAGAATTATTTGTATACCGCCACCTGCTTTTTTGGGGTAATCCGTCATGTAAAGCACTGGAGTCCAGCACGGGTTGAGATCTGGACCGTGTGAACAGAAAACATTAGCAATTTTCTCTGGCCATTTTCTGGCATGGCAACACATATAAAAACGGCCTTAGACTGTGGTAGGTGGGTGAGTTGCTCTTTAAAATTGCTTTTCTTTTGACTCACAAATCTCAAAGGATCAGACTGGCCTTTTACTGCACTGCCCGGCCACTTACTCGAATTTTAAAAGAAGCAAACAGGGAGAGAAAATACTCTCTGCCTAAGGCTGTGCTCAAATTACACATGACATGTCAATAGGCAGAAGGCAGTCAAGAAAATGAGCAACTAAAGAGGACAAGGGAGAAGATCAGCAGTGACACAAGATGGGTTTAAAATTCTCTATTTATCCTCTGTCCTCTTCTGGACTGCTTATCAATGGATCCTAAACAACTTCTCCCTTTTCCAAAAGCTCAGTCCGATTCTGTTTTCTTTTCTGCCAGGCGTTCTGTCTCTGCTTCCAGCTTCAGAGTTTGTATGCGTTGTCAGGCTGTCTCTGTATTCATAAATGGATGCCCTCTCCATTATGGCTATACAAATCTGTCTGTCTGCGTTGCCTTTTTTCTGCAAAACAAATTAGATGTTTTTCTTTCAAAATGCCGTGTCAAACTTTAAACATATTCATCACCTCGAAGAGCCAATGAAGTGTTGAACTGCTGCTCTTTTGTTGACTGAATAGGTAACCACAACATCAGACAGCTTTTATAAACACTGGCATTAAGGACTCACAGGATTCAAATTTACCTTTCCCAGTCAAACTGGTTTACATTTTCCTTTGATATATCTTATACACCTGCCAGAGAAAACTTTATCCGTAGCAAAATGTAAAGCTCAAATGAATTCACTTTAAACTCCTTGAGGCAGCTTCTGCTAAGGTCAGCTTTAAAAACGAAAAAAAAAAAAAAATTCTCTATACTAGACTGTCTTCTGTCATGTGAAGTGGAATATTTTTGTGTATATGTACTATTTAGCACATAGTGGACCTCTATGTAAAAGGTCTTTCACCATATGGGTCAATGTTGATGGTACACATCACTTGTCTATAATCCCATTATTTGGTCTGTACAGCTTTTTAAAGTTGTTAAAATTGGCCAATATGCCAGTACTTAATTAATCAATCAGTCACCAAGGTAAGTGCATTTTGCTAAACTTATGTCTGTTTTTTGCTTATTCTAAGCACATTCTTTGTCAATAAAGTACATTTCTGCACCGTGATACAACTCTATTGCTATGTAACTATATTAGTAGAGAACACATGTAACTTACACATGTAACAAACTGAGCAAAATGATTCAAACTTCAGACTTATCCAATGATGTGACAACTAATATAAAATGGTTGTAGAATAGGCATATCAACAATGGACAGAGTCCTCCAAGGTCTAGAGTTAAAGTCTGTCTTTGAGGTGCGATAATAGGAGGAATTAGGGCTGGGGGCAGGTAGGAGAAAGAGATAGGGCAGGGAATAGAAGGAATACGAAAGAAATAACATCATAAAGCTCATTGAACGTGATTGGTGTTTGACAGTTTCTTGATGAAGTTTGATTTCCCCTACTGGAGATCACGGTAATGTCTTTGAACTACTGCAAATGCAAATGCTCCTTTTAATTGCTCCTCTTGGTACAGCCAATAATGTAGCATCGTACTTAAGTATTTCAGCTTCGAAAGCTGCATTTTCTTCGGAATACTTAATATTCTATTAAAAAAATTGCCAATGTGTAGTGAACCACGAATAGGTGGAGGTCCACTCTGATGTTGGAACACTTTCAAATTTCCACTTCTGAAAATTCTTTTATATTGAATTTGGTCTAGGCTTTTGTCAATTCTTGAATAATAAACCGCTAAGGTACCCTGGAAATCCAGAGGTCTTGCGAGAGCACAATTTGAATTGTCTCTGCAAGAAACTCTGGCATCAAGCAATGAGCCAAGCTCCTGCATTACATAACCAATCAAATTGATGTATCTGATGTAGGCGGGCCAGAGACGAGCTATGATTATAGCACTGCGATATTTGGTATCATTTAATACACATTGAAAGACGGCTACAGATTAACACTATTTGTTTGAAATGGCTTTGACCACTACAGTGAACAATTTAGACTTGGCTTTTCATCTAAAAGATTAACAGAAAACTGTGCTTTAATAGTTCCTTTACAAGAAGGAAGTTTTTGCTGTTTTGCCGAATGGATACGGCAAGAGCTTAATCTACCAGTTAGCTACGCTGGTAGCTATGCTACCACTCTGGATATGTTACACCATGTGATTGGTCGTGGCGCTATCCAATTGCGTACAGTGAGAGTTTCAAATGAATGCTGGTTCCGCCCCTTGAGTTATGTCCTTATCATTACTTGCTGCCAGATCCTTAATCTTAATAGATTAGGGTACAGATTTTTCCAGTCTACTGCTAAGGAGACACAGTAGAATAAATAAATGCAATAACCTCCCGTTTGCAACACAATACCTGAGGAAGACATTTTTTTAACTTCAGCAGAACAATGCTTTCCTGTACAGCACGGTATGTTCAATGTCAGGCTGAAGTTTCAGATGATCGTACTAGGTATTTAGAACCATGACCTTAATACAGCAAGAGCATGTGAAGTTAGTAGATTTACAAAAGTGAACACTTAGGTAGCCACTGTTGAGTATAAATAGGACTTTATTTTAATGGTTATCAAGCTTCCAGTCACTGGGTGACAGCAGTCATCAAACTTATCAACAGGTTGGCTGTTTTACCAGCAGAAGCAGAAGTCTACACTGAGAGAGCTGACAGACGGAGTAGTCCTCTAGTCCATAGTGTAGGAAAGGTCGATGGAGCTTTGAAATTTAACAAACAAAATAGAATAAACAAATAAAAGTTGGATAAGGAACATGAGCATGATAGTGACATCTAGTTTATCTAGGTTGTTGTTACAACAATAAAAACATAATTCCATCTGTTGAGTTGCCTGGTTAGCTGCCAATATGCCTAGTGACCAACCGGAACACTGTCCAGTGAGGAATGTATTTTTAAAAAGTTTAACTGACAGCTAACTTTAGCAAAGTTAACAACTGAGTTAGCTGATCCAGGAGGAAAGTTGCCATTTCCGCGTGTGTTAGATGCCGTGGAAATGTTTTATGTGGGTCCATGTAGCATAGTTTCTGTTCCTCTGTGGTCCCTCCTCTGATGAGATGGATAACAATCTCTACGGGACTCTGAAGCAGCTGCTTGACTTGTTGACTCCACCATTTTTCCCAGTGCAAGCCGAATTGTGCTGACCATATAGTTGGATCAAAGAGATCATATCTGTTAACTAGGCCTAAGCAAAAAAAAAAAAAAAAAAAATCGATTGAATGAATTATCCATCCATCCATCCATCTTCTTAACCGCTTATCCAATTCAGGGTCACGGGGCAGCTGGAGCCTATCCCAGCAATTATCAGGCGTTAGGCAGGGTACACTCTGAACAGGACGCCAGTCTGTTGCAGGGCCAACACAGAGAGACAGACAACCATTCACACTCACATTCATTCCTAGGGACAATTTAGAGTGATCAATTCACCTATCATGCATGTTTTTGGACTGTGGGAGGAAGCCGGAGTACCCGGAGAGAACCCACGCATACACGGGGAGAACATGCAAACTCCATGCAGAAAGACCCTGGGCCGGGATACGAACCCACGACCTTCTTGCTGCAAGGCAACAGCGCTAACCACTGCGCCACCGTGCAGCCTTGAATGAATCAATTAGATTTATTTTATTTTTTTTGCGAGTGACTTTAAAAAGAATAAATACATTGAGTTTCTGTAAACTGCCACATTTTTGGCTCCCCAGAGCTTCCGTAGGAGAATTGGTATGGGTTTGCTGCAAATGACGTGGAGCAAGAGAAGTAATGCTGTAACATTTACCTAAAGCCCATCGCAGTCAAAGGCAGCAGCACCACAAACCTGTTCCAATACACTTAACACTACAACGGCCACTATACTATAACTACCAGAAAGGCCACAAACGGTCATTTTTTGACTGTTGTATATAAACCTTACTGTTGTATATAAACCTTATTATATTACTTTGAAAGTTTACAACTGAGATAATACGAAAATGAATTAGCTAATCAATGTTTTAAAAACCATAATAAGACGAAAAAAGACTATTTTTAATTTAATAGATAAAGTTTAATTAGGCTATGTAAGCTTTCATCTGAACCGAACATCAGCCTCAAACTATTAGTGTAACGTACATACTCTAGAAGAGCATTTTTTAGCATCAGCTCATCAGAACATTTTAACATCAACATATTACTATAAATTGACAACAATGTTGGTTTCCTTTATCACAAAAACAAAATAGAAATTATCTTTATATTATCAAAACATATAGTAAAGGGTAACGGCAAGTATGAAATAGTATAAGAGTAGTATGAAAAAAGTATGCAGCAAAGGAACAAGCTAGATGTCAAAACTCAGTAAAAAGAGCTATAAATGCAACAATATATTATTTGTGGAATACTTCCCAGCCATCTGATCCAGGATATCCACGCCATATTTTGTTTCATTATCATATTGCTCAGACTCCGGCTTTGCATTGGGCCCATCAATTATCCCCACAGTCGTGTGCACAGCGCTGAGTATACAGACATTTTTGCGAGCCTTTCCCTGATAAACAGTAAGCGTCGCACCTCCGCATTTCAGCATCCTTGCGCACCTCCGCATTTCAGCATCCTTGATGAAAACAGCTCCTCTTGCTGTTTGGCAGAGGGCAGTAACTCGCGCTTGGGTACCCACAAGGCTGGTTTTCCTGGCTTGCAAGGTGGTGGCAAATTTTAGAGGGGTGAAGAAACTATCAGTGGTGATGTTTCTTCCTTTCCCCATGAATGGCTCCACCAGTTTCAGCACCACGTTCTCCCCAAGCAGCTGACCTCTACCACGCGTTTTGTCCTTTCCCAGATATGGAGCGCCATTCAGCATGTATTTAGACTCGACATCAGCTGCCAGCCAAAATTTGATTCCAAATTTATCCGGCTTATTTGCCATGTATTGGATGAATTTGCATCTGGCCTTAGTGGGGAAAACCTGCTCATCAATGGTGATGTTGGCACCAGGCTTATAACAGGCAATGCAGTTTTCGACAAACTTGTTCCAAGTAGCAGAGATCAGCGCAAACCTCTCATCTACTAGTTGTGCACGTCGGGTTTCTTTTCTATCAAAACGAAAAAATCTCATTATTTCTTTGAATCTATTTCTGGACATCGTTTCCTTGAAAAAGGGGAAACCCCATTTTTATGACCAGAGACTGTCCACGTCCATATTTCTTGCTCCGTGTGCAACTCAAATATATCAGAGCAATGAAGGCTTTTAGCTCGGCCACCGTCATCTCCCATGAACCATCGCCGTGATGTTGATGCGCCTCAGCTACTGTGCATTCCCTGATGTGCTTTAGCATGCCTAGATCAAATAGGCAGAGGAAAGCTGTGAGGGCACCATCGATGTTGCGCTTTGCGTAAAGTGTAGGGCCGGTGGCTTCAGTGAGGACGTTTTGACTCTGCCTTCTCCCAGGATATTCACCAGGAGCAAAAACTGTCCACATAGTCCCATCCTTTCCGTTTTCCACCGTCAAAGGAGAGGGTATGTTGGCCTCCAGGTTTGGATCAGGTGCGGGAGATGGCTCAGGATGTCCTGTGATGATAATGTAATGGAAATAACTAACTAAATAAATACAAATAAATAATTAAATAAATAAAAGTAAATTAAGTAAATTAAAATAAATAAATAAAATTGTCACATGATAATCTAGCATTTGGCCTATGCTGGCCTAATATTATTATGATGCTAATTACTCTAAAAAGTGGCCAAGTCAGCGCAGCATAGAAAAAGCTTACCTGATATTTCCGCTGGCATAACAGCATTTGGGTGACTGTCAGATAACATTAGGCGTCTCTTTTTCCTCTGGATCTCCTCTAACTCACTATCAGGGGACGAACTTTCATTCACCCAGGAATCGTCACTGCTATCAGACTCATTCTCCGGGCAAGATTGTCCACCAGAATCGTCACTGTCCATGTTCATCAATCTTTCTAAAGCCATTTCTACTGTTATATTTCTTGTAGACCTCTGTGTCATTTTAGCTTTGCTTCAGATAGAAAAGAAAAAACTGAAAAACAAACATAATTTTTTTCTGGACCAAACACAGCTGAAGATGCTCTTTGACAATCAGCTGACTGTCAGAATTCCCGCCTTGACGTTCTATTGTTATTTAGCGCGGGAAAATCGAAATAGTACAGCGTAAAACTCGCTGCAATCTAAATGACCGCCTGTGGCCGAAATAGGTAGAAGTGATTGTATTTCATTTATCCTTTGAATACTAAATATGAAATCTATTTTTATGAAAGTTTACAGAATTTTAGGAAAAGTCATGAAACAGTAAGGCTTTATGTTTTTTTTTCCATAAAGTAATTAAACATACAAATTGAAAAACTGTCAAAATGACTGCCATGGCTGTTCTAGTGTTAAACAGAGGCATACAGCTGAATATGAAAAATGACATTCTCTCCGAGACAAACAAAACCTTAGTGACCAACTAACCACAGCTAAAAAAAACAGCTAAATGTTGCTGAATGCTTTGCACAAGTTGTCTGCCATTTGCATTTACCTCTTTTTTTAATAAGTAGGGGGGAAGAATCGGAATAAAATCATAGATTTTATTTTTAACCCATATCACCCAGCCCTACTGTCAACCCCCAAGCTGTGGCTACTACTACTGTAGCTGGTAGATATAAACATAACATCATTGTCGTGCTCAGGGACATTTATTAATTGGGATAACAACCCTCCAAGTTCTTTAAACTCTGATTATAAACTGAATATAGAAAAGGGTCACATAGACTATGCTACTTCTGGGGGGAAAGTTCTGTAGAGTGCTTTACTTCCTGTGTGAGCAGCTGCTTGTTTACGCTAGGATTTACGGGTTTTCCATCAAAAGTCTGCCAACTGGCTGAATTAAGCAGCGATTTAAATTTCTAAAGATGTCTCGCGCATTTACCGAATATATCTGTGGATGGTGTTAATCGACTTGTCAATTTTTTTTTCCCCCGCGCCTCAGAGCAAAATTTTTTACATCTCTCAGTATTTGACACAACCTTGACACAAGTATTCTACTCACTGTAGCTCTGTGGATGTTAAACTTGTGACAAAGTTCCCTTTGTGTAAAGCCGGTTGCCAGAGGTCCCGTCTGATTTTTATCAGCCATTGTGCCCGCAATTCAGGATCATTGGGAAAGGAGTGAAAACTTAAGGTTTTGTTAAATCTCACCCCAGCAGTACACAGCGGGACGCAGCAATGATGAGATTTCCCACCTTCTGCTCTTTGTAGTTTAACTCGATCACCAAAATAAAAGTACAATAAAGCTAGTGGAAATGAACAACTTTACATTCGGTCTCAGAACAGGAAGTTAGCCTTTTCTCGTGCACAGGGTCTATGGGAAATGAGGAGAAGAAGCAAGCTGTATGTGTCTTCAGGGGAAAAAAAAAATTAGCAATGCAAATGGAGGGCTGCTGGAACATTGGTGCAAAACACAAAAACACTAACATGTCATGTATTTATTTCAGTGGCGTCTGGGACAGAGTTAGGAAATAAAAAATAAACCAAGGTCCCGATCCTTATATGGGTGAGCACAAGGATTTACCGAATTGAATGGCAATAAAATTCAAATTCATTATTTGAAATTCATACAATGTGATGCTTTGTTATTTCTCTTTACTTTCTGTTTCTCACAGCTGAAACTGGAAAAATTAGGCCGTGTATCAAACACTTATTTTCGCAGTAGCATATTTGTTTTCTACACATAGTTCTGGTAATGCAGATGCTTCCATAACAAAATCTAAGCCATTATGACAATATATTTATATTTTTAATTGATGGTGGTGGCATTTAAGTTCTTATATAAAATGCTTTATAGTGAAATACTGAAAACATGGTACCATAGACCACAGATACTGCAGATCCATACAGAAGCAATGTTATCGCACATATCTTTTAAAATGTTACAAACAATGTCACTAAATAATGTTAAAGATAACATTCAAGCAAAAGAAATGCAATCAAACATCTCTTGTGGTACTTGAACTTGACGCAGGAAGAGCTTTGAGTTTCTTGTACTACGACCATCTCTGAACCCTTCCTCCTCCTACATTTCAAAAGAATGTCACCGACCCTGCATTGTACAACAATAATTACCACCCAAGTAAAACCTAAGATATATTTTCACCTACAGATGATGTGTTCTCACAATGTGGTCTAAATTTCCTTCTCACATGACCTAAATTGCAGTCCCTGGTGATCTTAATGAATGCTCTGTAAATGAAGTGATGCAGTCAAGTCAAGAAATGGTGATTGGGCTCATTCTCTGCCTTTCCCCATTACATACGGAGTATTTAAGAATCTAGATGTTTTAATGTGAATTGCTGATTTGAAATGAGCCACTGATTCCACTTAGCTTCTATTCAGCTCAGGTCTTTATTTGGAAGAGTGATGAGTAACATGTGATTACCAATGCAGACTAAACCTTTGAAAAATATATGGTTTTTTTTACCATTACATCATGGAATTCAAATTGTGTGGGGTTTTTGTGTTTGTGTTTTCTCAGTAAATGCAAAGATTTTAGCCAAATTAAGTTTCTGTGAAGCTCTGACCTGCTAACAGTTTTGGTCAGTTTCAGTTGGAGAACTAGAAATAAAAACACTGCTTTTCACCTTTCTTGCTGTAATTGCTTACATAATGTCTTCTGAATGTAAGGTCAGCCAATTTATCATTTCAATAAAATTATTTTAGATTTTTTTCTCAGGATTAGGTCAATGGAAAATTGTTGCCATTTCAATATCAGTATAGTGGAGGTTTTTTCTGAATTTCAGGAAAGAACTCTCTCTACTTAGAAAAAATAACCCATGCGCAACAAATCTTTCTTGAAAAGTTACAATATAAACGTAGATAACTTTTTCCAGCAGTGGTCCGAAATGCATTTCTCCATATAGCATGCCTAACTTTAGCCTACCTGTTGAATAGAAACTTGGCGACGGAGGCATCAGTGGAGAGCCCAACATGTGCTTTCAGTGCACGGCATCATTGGATAAAAATCTCCTAAAAACACTCATGTTTCTCTCTCCTAAGGCTTTTCTCTTCTTTTCATAAACCTCGAAGACAATGTTTTCTTTGCTACTCTAACATTTTCAAAGGACCTGGTTTGAAGAATGAATGGATGAAGGCATAGCGCACTCTCAAAATGATTGACAATTAGGAGAACAAATAGCCTAGTTGCTCCACCCAGAAGAAGATCCTTCTCCATACCTTTAAATACCTGCCACCTGATTTGCAGTAAATTCAGAAGTTACAAATCAAGACTTTAACATAATATACTGGAAAATTAGTACCAACGTATTCTGGGTGTATACCACCTCTCATGCAATGGATGCTGGAAATAAGCACCAACTACTTCACAATGCTGCTTAGATAAAGCTAGTATAGAAAATGAATGAGTGTTGGAAAATCACCTGATGTGGTAATAATTCAGATCCATGTGAACAGTCTTAAATAAAATACATCAGATGAATCATTTTAGAATGTGATAATAAAAATGATAATGGTACATCTAAAATAATTAAACAATCTCTGTAGGATATTATGGACTTGGACAACTTTCCAACAGTTGTTGCTTTGTGCATAAGTAGGGTTTTTAAGAGTTTCATAAAATAAAAACTCCAGAAAGAGATCTGCTTGGGTAGAATCGTTCAAGGATAACATTTAGAGTAATCAAAAAAATGTATGAATAATCAGCCCTGGCTCTTTTGGATAAGTGCCTAAAATATAATCATATAGGCTAATGCAGTTTGAACTGAACTTTTCTAAATATCAATCTCTCTGCTTTGTTACAGTGTTTCACTGGTATAAGTAAGATTAAGAGACATCTAATTCACTTACCCTGCAAAGCAAAGCGTATATAAAAACACCTCCCGGGACCCAAATATAATCCGTGATGTGTACTTAGCACTGACCCTGATTAGGCTGAGTGTCTGATGAGAATCGGATGGGTTAATATACTCCCAGGGTTCAATGCGAGCATGACAGTGTGCATGCTCTAAGATACAATTCCAGGAAATATGCATTTCCAAACAGCAGCACGTGTAAGACTCTTCATGCTTGGCAACAAGGGAGTTATTAAAGGAATCATTAAAAAATCTAAAAAAAAGACCTGTATGTTCTAACCCCACTGCAGTTTGAAGAGGCTACTTCCTTTCCGTGAAACTAGCTGAAGGACAGTCATGTTTACCCATAGATGCATTAACATACTGCTGAGTCAAATTCACGCCAATAATTCTGCATTTACATATAAATAAGACAAAAACCAATGCAAGGTAAAGAGAGGGTGATTTCTAAACTCATAACCTAACATAAAAATGCAACACATAAACACCTACCTATAAACATACTCATCAAAGTAAAGGACATTTATAAAAACATCTGAGTAAAGAAAGTGGTCCAAAAACCTATGCCTCATTAGCATAAGCTGTCATGATAAATTTCTGAAGTGCGAAAACCAGGGGACTCCACGCACACAGTTATCTTGCCAAGGTGTCGGCTTTTTATTCTAGCAAGAATCCGAGCTTCACAATTGTCACACTTCATGCTAATTTGAGTGAAACCTCATTCTGTCAAAACCTGTAAGATGATGTGACTGTTAGTGCAGACAAGCCATAAAACAGAATTTTTTTTGGGGACTTTGTTTTTTATCTCCATCTAACATAATGCATTTGGGAGAGCATAGTAAACATCTGTCTCTGTCTGCTTTAGTTACCCAACAACAGGAAGCAATCTAAGTTTCAGATCACAATCAGATGTCACTTTATTTTTGCAGCTTGTCCAATTTTGTCAGCATCAATGACTACTTTGAAAAAAATACCATTGTACCAACATTGAGTACAGAAAATTTCACCACAAATTTTTACCAAGAATATATTCACTCATGCTTTTGCTTAACTACCTTGTTTCAATTTTGCAAGAAGATACACTTCCTTTGGTAAATACCGCTACAGCCCCACCTCCTTTGGTATATAATGACATAGCATTCATAATTTTATATTGTTTATTAGGGGTGTGCCAGTATGCCAAACATCTCAGTTCAGCAAGTACCTTGGTTTAATGTCACGGTCTGGTTCATTTTCGGTAAAATAAAATGGTGAAAAAAAAAATGTTTTTCTGCTTTGTAAACGGGTAATTCTTTTATTACATTTAAAATTAAACTTTACTTGCATTAAATTCTCCAGCAACATAATCTCAGAAAACAAAAATGTAAAAAAATAAGCTTTAAGATTTACCCTTTAAAATTAATTTTAAAAATTGTTACATGAAACATGTCATTCTGTGCAGTTTCAACAAATGTTCCTCTTTCTTTTTTAACCAATTTAGCATAGGGGGAACAGGTAAGATTGTCAGATAGTGTTTACACTCTGATTAACAGCCTTCACAATTCCCTTTTGGCATGTGCAGCTGGAGCCAAAACAGCTCTGAATGGGGGAACTCATCACATAACACTGGCACACTGCTTTCGCCTTATCCACATCTTTTTTGTCCCATTCTCATACTTCATCAGGAAGTCGACCTGTATGAGAGCTACATACACCTATTCATACTTTGAAATGCACAAATGTTCATACAACTAGGTGAGCATCAACATGTGCTAGGAATAATCTAGATTTGAACCCACAACCTTTAATTGCAGGATGCTCTCTACCACCAGCTTGTTCATAAAGCTTAAAGCAGAACTGGTTATCATACTCTGTTATAACTTTGTTTAGAGGATACATCAGCCCCCAATGAGAGTCGTGTCTCCAGGCTGTAATCAATGAGGAAGTGGAATTTTCCTACTTACCAGTGGGATTCCCATCCTATGTTATCCTTTTGATCTCACTGCTATAGTTGGGGTTGTTTATTTCCATTCCATTCCTGCAAGAGAAGCGATGCCTCAACCCCCAGGCTAATTCTTGACGATGATTAATTAAGTCCTTTACCTTTCTGTTGTCAGTCGAGGTGTGTTAGAGGTATTCAGGGAGAATTTTTTTCAAATAGTTGTTTGTGCTGATAAATAATGAGTCCTGATGAATATGTAATAAGCAGGGAACAATACCAGCCTGGCATTAACATGCATCACCTAGCTTTAACATGTGGCAGGTATCTGATTATCTTCGCATATGATTTGGCTGAGTTGAAATCTCCCCTGGCTCTTAAATGAGTCTTTACTGTTTCTTGGGTCATTCATTAAGTATTCTTGATTATATATTTACATCTTTTAAAAATAGTACTGCAAAACTCTTTTTAGGTCTTTATAAAGCAATATGTTAACAGAAGATTCATTAGGTCCGTTTTAGCTTTTATTACTTTTTTATTTAAATTTAAATCTTTTGACTGTTCAGCATAAATATACTTGTTGAATTCAGTTGCTGCCCAATACTGAATGCGTTTTACATATGTCTACTGGAGCTGAAATTTCCTCCAAAAGTCATTATATCAACACAGATGAGAAGATGATTGTAACAGTGAATGAACATGTTTTGTGCTTTTATACTTTCATTGCCTTTGGAATAAGGTTGTCATGACCCATGTTCTGCTGGGTTATGGGAGATAAATTGGCTTATTGTTTGGCATAGGTGTGTATAATGCATGTTTATTTAGGATTATTCTTTCCAGCAAACAGTTTCATCTAAGATTCTTGGACTGGCTGCAAAGTTTGGCCTGGAGATTTTGGATGATATTAGACCATATTAATCATATTTTAACTTAAGATTTTTAAAGTAAAACATTCTTGAAACTTACAGTGTGTCATGTAATGTGTAAATTTAATGGTATAGACCTGGAGATGCATTGTGCGGTAGATTTTTTTACAAATGTCCTATCGACCATTTTGTTCAGCTCTGACCTAATGATATCGCTGTTAGCCAGTCGAATGTCTCTTTCAGGATTTTAAATAACAAAATATTTTTTTTTCTATTGTATTGATACATTCAAAATTTAACTCTCTTAATAATAAAATATTTGTGGTGAAATATATAAAAAAAAATAATAAGAAGAAAGGCCAAAGTTACTAAGCCTTTTTTTTCATTTCTGAAGAGGATCTCAAGAACCTACAGTTGGCAAACTCCATTCGGGGTCAGGACCACAAGTGTGAGAGCATTAGTGTTAGTGGGATTTGTTGGGTTAGCATTGCTGATTGAAAATATCAGCCCCTTGTGTGTATTACCTGTAGGTCTTGTAGACTAATAGAAAATGCTCTTTTTTAATTTTTTCCTAATTCAGCAAATCACGGAGCATACTTGTTTTGGAAAAGGATAGAACTGAGGAACTGTGCTCTAAATGTTTAGTTTTTTGTTTTGTTTTACTTTTTGCAGACATCTAAATCACTATTAAAACAGCCTTAGCAAATGATACACATGCCTCCATAGAATATATTTGATTTTATAGAAGCCTTTTCAATGTTTTGGGCTTTGACTCATTTTTAAACACCTCAGTGATACAACGTAAAACCAACAGGAACTTCTTCCGGTAACAACTTCTGTATTGGTGAGTGTTTTTGTCAGAAGTTAGCACATATATATGTTGCATTCTCTAACAATAAGTTAGATTTTTTTTTCCTGACAAACCAGTCGCTGAACAGGGCTGGCAAGGCATTAAGTCAGCCCCAAGTCCCCTCACCAATTTCTTAGAAAAAAAGATTGAGATCTTTATGGAGATGCACTATTAGGTTTGGGCAGTGTCCGGTTTGTGACAGTTCAGTTTCAATTCAAAGTCAGGTTTTGTTAAGACTGTAAGGGTAGTCAATGGTCCCCTTTTTTATATTTATTTTGATAAAAGATGGAATAATTCTTCCACTAATTGCTAGTCTGTGTGGGAACAATCACTTGACCTACAAAAAAACACTACACTTTTAGATTTTATTATTTTATGACAACATACTTTTTGCATTAGATGTTGATTTACTATGTTTCATATGAGAACGTCAGTGTTACAGTCCACTAGAGATTTTATCATAAAAAAACCTGAGACCTTTAAGTAACATCCCATCTTGTGCAAGACTGATGACTGATACAATCATTAGTGTAGAGTCATCTACACTAGAGCTGGTGTAGCGTAATCAAGATGTGACTTGGATTGCTTCTTTTATTTCTTAAAGACATTTCCCCTCTTATCAAAAAGGCTTCTTTGTTTTTGAACATATACAAGCACTAATGCTTATTCACAGCATTAACATAGGACTATAAGATAGAACTATATGCAGATGGGAAACTAAAGATCTCAAGTATTTTCACTCTTAATTATGATTTGCTTGATTACTAAAATGTTTAATCAAAAGTTTTTAAGCAAAGTATATATTTACACAGAAATAAACTAGCTGAAGTAATAAAAAGAACATGTTTGTGAAATATTACTGTTATATGTTTATATTTGGAGTATGTAGATTAAAATGGTTTGATCAATTCTGTACATGTGGCAATCAAATCTCTTGTTAGAATCTCTCAAAGTTCTCGAGTTAATTATTGACTTTTCTTGAGCTGTTTTTTCAAGATGTAAATCATGAATGATAAAGCAATGTTGCTTTGATTGAAAAAGTAGAAAAATTATGCAGATCTAATTAAAATTCCCCATCATAGTTACTCTAACGAGCATCTCAATCTGGCTTGGACATGTCTCATGTGAGACAACTTGGAAATTAGTCAGTTTATTAACAGAGGGACATTGTGGATGTTGTATGCTTAGGTAATAGAAAAACAGCTTATGAAATTGGGATGCTCGGCATAGGCATAGAGATGATATCCCATATACAGAGGATGTTAGTACAGATGCAGCCATCTAGGCTATGATTCCTGGGACCTTGGGTGCATGCCTCCCCCGTATTCTCCTTCTGCCTATGTCCTGCATGATTATTGTGGGGAAAAAAAGCTAATTTAGGTCACTTTTCTCCCTAGAAGATCTATTAGATTGCTGATTTTATATTCATATCAGTATAGTAAATTTGGCTTGAAGAACCAAAGCTATAAAATCATTAAGATCATTATAACTCTACGATGATTACAATACAGGGCACAATCAACCACCACTTATTCACGGTTTGGTGTTTACATATTCAGTATTTGCTGATTTTCCTGTGGAACGTAACTCTTAATTATTTGCAGATTTTTTTTCATAATATGCCTGAAGCGTTCTAATAAAAACGCTGCTTGGGATGTTAAAATATTAAAGGCATGGCAGAGGATAATTTTCTTCTGGGGGGATCTTCTAGACTATTGGTCCTTCTAACTGTCAATCATTCTGGATAGTTTTCACTTTCTGTGCATGTGCACTCAGGTGTTTATGTATAATGCACTACATCTTCATCCATTCATTCTACCTCACATTTCTCACCGAGTCTTGCAAAAAAAGTGTCTTTGAAGCATATGAGAAGAAGAGAAAGGCCTCAGAAGAGAAGAACAAATAGAAATATAAATAAACTTATTGCAAAAAAATGGAACACAGACTTCTTTGGAGGGTCTGTTCATCCAATCAATACATCAGCAAGCCA
The DNA here is from genome assembly GCA_028564705.1 of Apricaphanius iberus. Classification (NCBI taxonomy): domain Eukaryota; kingdom Metazoa; phylum Chordata; class Actinopteri; order Cyprinodontiformes; family Aphaniidae; genus Apricaphanius; species Apricaphanius iberus. The sequence goes on from JAPXFQ010002813.1 coordinate 368,742, forward strand.
TCTTTATCCAATAAGTGCACAATTAACATCTGAACATGAGCAATCATTGCTTACACAACGCATTACTGACACAACTGATGGTGAAGTTCAGAGAAACTAAATAGCAGAGACTATAAATGTGAGGCCTGCTCTGCGGCCTTTCCTGGAGCAAGCAGGGGGGGAGCAAGCTGCTGGCCACCAGCAATAGTGCTGACAGCTCAGCTGAAACCTGTCAATCAGAAGGACATGATCCTAATTATTCATAATTTCAAGCTCTGGAAACGGGCCCATTCTCGTTGATTGACAGCTATCACTTGTGAATATGTAATTCTATTGGTCAACGCTACTTTTTTGTATTAAAAATGTAAATGTATTATTTACAAGAGTTGAAAAGAATAAAAGCTGTGAAAAACAGATGTAAATGGAAATAACATCAGCAAAAATGTTAAATGAAGTGCTACTTTCAGTGCAAATTATGGCAAGATTGTAAAGACTGTTAGGTTTGTTTGGAGCAGTGTTGGTTATCTGATAGCTGCAGGGAGAAAGGACCTGCAGAAACTCTCCTTCATGCACCTAAGATGAAGCATTCACTGATGGAGCTCTGCTAGAAGAGTAAAGGAAAGTGGTCAGTGTGTCCTCCGATAGGCCAAGCATAGAGCAGCATGATTACAGAGATAGCTCAGAATATTCTAAGCCACTCTAATTATGAGCTTCATCAAAAAAGGAACATTTTAAGCCTGTTCAGAAAAGTAGAGAGAGTGTCTGCCTCACAGACTAAAACTGGGAGCTGCTGAGAGGAGCCTGATAACTAAAATATCTGCCTCCCCTTCTACTTTCAGAAACTCTAGGAACTACGAATAAGCCTGCAAACATATAGAACAACCAGATCTCTGATCTAAGATGGAAGTTGATCATTAAGAGCTTTATTCAGTTTATTTGGAGGATCTCAAATTCTACTTTGGATTTAAAAGGGAAACAATGAAGAGAAGCTTAAACAGGAGAGATGTGATCTCTCTTTTTAATATTCGTCAGAACTCTTGTAGCAACTTGGATCAACTGAAGGCTTTTGCTTGCATTTTGTGGACTTCATGGTAAAGGATTACAGTTGACCACAAAATGCAAGCAAAAGCTAGTTTCTCAGCATCATTCCTGAACAGGATATTTCTAATTTTAACAATATTCAGGAGGTGAAAGAAGAAAATCCTAGAAACCTTTTTAATATTAATATGTTTAATATTTAATATAGTATTTCAATGGTATTGGTCATTGGTCTTGGTCAAAAATAATGTCAACGTTCTTTAAGTAATTAACATGAGCCAATTTCATGCTATCTAGAAGAAGTGATTGACTAAGCAGTTCTTTAGACCTTCTGGTCCAAAGACAACAACATCATGTCTGAATTTAAAAAAAGAAAGTTTAGAGTCAGTCATGTTTTTATGTCTTACCGACATCTCTGTAATCTTCCTAACCGAGGGGATTCATGAGGATTTATGGATAAATATAATTGTGTATCATAGGCATAGCTGTGGAAATGTATCCCATGCTGTCTGATTTAACCAACAATAATTGGTCCAAGTACAGATCCCTGTGATACTCCATAAGTAAACCTTGAGTGTGAAGAAGATTTCTAATTTACAGCTAACTAGAATATGTAGTACAAATATGATTTAAACCAGATTCAAGGACTTAAAGGACAGGTGGCACATTTTTCTCAGGCATACAGAGCAATTCTGTGGTACAGTACAATTATAATATTACCCTAACTTGATCTGTAAGTTCAATAAATGATAAATACTACCTATTTGAAATATAGCACTCATAACATGTCCTTACTGAATACCTTGAAATTAGCTGCATGTCCCTTCAAGAGCCAACGTCATCACAACATTCTTGAAAACGGCAGCTCCAACGAGCCCAGCATTTGGAGCTCTAATTTCCGAGCTGATTGCATAACGTGTTCTGCCTGGCCTCAGGCAGAGCTGGGAACACTAAACACCTCGCTGCGTGTGCAAGCCCAGTTTGAGGAGCCCGTTTCCTGCGTCGGTCCAAGCTTCACCCGCTGAATTACCAACCACAATGCTGAGCGGCTGTCCATCGGTCTGCGGTTAGTAGAAATGTTTAATATGGGAGCGGCCCAGGACGTGCTGTGGTGGAGCCATTACCAGGCTGGGGTTGTGTTTACACCTCCATAGAGGCTGTCCGGGTGAGGAAGCTGTTCATGGCTCACTTTTTGTCGGAGAGAGTGGTGCCTTTTGCAGCCACAACGGCTCTTTTAAGAGCCACCAACAAACCTCTTAAGAGCTTTCCTCTCTAAATTCTTTAACTTCTTTATAATTATTTTTTTATTCATTTGTCAGTATAGAAAACAGCTGGTGTCATGTAGCTCAGGGTGATTAGCCACGGTGTTTATCAGTATTTCCTCCATGTTGTGCTGATGCTGTGACTTCTTGTGAGTCACAACATCACTGACATTACAGTACTGTAGCATCTTCAGTGTGCCTGACTTTTTTATCCCAAGAAGGCATTGTGCAATTGGGAAAAATAACTAGGTGTTTACTGAGTTCCACAGGTGATAGCTGATTGCTGTTGACAATTGTTCTGTTTTTTGTGCTCGGGGAGCGGGAGAGGGAGGACTTTGGAGAGAGAAGGGCGGTAATCAAAATGTAGGGGAGTGGCTGGGAGGTGAGGGTGTAGCTGGGAGGACTCAGGCGGTCAGAGCTCAAAATGGCGGCGGTGAGAGTTTTAAAAGATATTTCAAGCATACATAATGTAATCTAAGAAAGGATGTGATGAAAAGCTTTAAAAAGTGGATTTTGCATGTCAAACCCCTTGAAGTCACAACCGTACCTCAAAAATTCATCGAGGCATTGATCTTTAGTCAGATTGATTATTGCAACTGTGTCTTCACAGTTCTGCTTCAACAATCAATCAGATAGCTGCAGCTGATCCAGAACACTGCTGATCGCATCCTCTCTAGAACAAGGAAACATTCCTATAAAACTCCTTACACTGGCTCCCTGTAGCTCAGAGAATAGACTTCACAGTACTTTTAGTAGTCAATACTGTAAATCATTGAATGGCTTAGAACCAACGTGTGTTGAGGATCTATTGTCACTAAACTAACACCCCAGACCAATCAACTCTTTCAACTCTAGTCTACTAAAGTTGTCTAAGTCTACTAAACATCCATCAAATTAAAACCAACCATGGAGAAGCAGCTTTCAGCTTCTATGCTCCCCTTATTTGGAAACAATTTGAGACCACTGCAAAGCTGCTGAAAAATAAAATAAAATGTCCTTGCCTAGGGCGCATTAAAATACTGATCTTTTTCTATGCATCTGCTTGGTGCTTGAATGGGATCATAGTCACTTGGTGACAGTGTAGAGCTGTGTATCATAACTAATTGTAATTAATCATATTAATTTTTATGATCTGAACCAGTGGGAGGGGAGCATGAAGATATTAGATAAGAGGGGCCTCAAGATGGAACCTTGGGGTACCACACATGTGTCAGCTCCAACGAGAAGTTACCATTTGAAGGTCTAAAACGAACAAAAATAACTATAGAGTAAAACTACAAGCAATATATAAAAAACTTAAAGTTAAGCCTAATAAGTAAAAAATTAGACAAGGTTAAAAAGATGGTCTTGTCTTCAGTCAAACTGATAAATAGCCCTTTTCACTTGCAATTCCTAAACAAGCTCTGGACAGGTGGTAAACCATTACCTTCTTCAGGAGACGGTCCTGGAACTTGTTGGACTTAATTAGGCCTTCTAAATTTTTCTTCGCAACATGCAAACTACTCTCATTGCGATTCTTGATTATATGATAAACTCTTGATTTGGGTAAAACAAACAGAATAAAATTCCTGCAGCAGTTTGCCCATGAAACCGTTTTAATACAAATTGATCCTGACAGCATGTTTCGTTGGAGGTAACCCTGGCTGACAAATGAAGGATGATTTCAGGCTCCACTCCCTTTTAAGGCAACTATTCTGCTTTTCTAATTCAATCAGAACAAGACTGATATGAATTGCCCTACCTTAATTAACACTTTATCCTGAGTTTACTGAAATTATGCTAGCTAGTACGGAAGAAGATTAGGGCCACAGAAGGAAAAAAAAAATAGAATTCTGAGAAAAAAGTCAGAATTCTGACTTAAATCTCAGAATTCTGACTTTTTTCGAAACCTAAAACTAATCAAAAAAAATTACAAAGGATTTGGTTTTTCATTTAAAAAAAAAAGTCAGAATTCTGACTTTTTCAGAAACCTAAAACAAACAAAACAATTTAGAAAGGATTTTTTTTCATTTCGAAAGAAAAAAATATATCAGAATTCTGACTTAAAACTCGGACTTCAGACTCAGAATTCTATTTTTTTTCTTCATTGGCCCTAATCCTCTTCCGTAAACTGGTCCTTTTGTGGCGGAGAAAAATGTTCTTGATTAAGAACCTTTATTAATTTTACTTATTAAGAACTTTATTACTTTTGCAGTCAATCTCTGTTCATCAGGTTTTTTTTTTTTTGTAGCAAAATAAAATCAATTAAACTTTTTACCGTTAAGAAAATACACTTGTTTTTGTTATTTTAAAAAAAAATCACTCATAACTTTTCCCCATGACTGTAAACAGAGAGGTCAGCGCTGTCATTTAACAGTGTGAAATCATACTAGGGCTGAAGTATGTGAATGCATATTGCAAAAATAAATAAAATTTAAAACCAAGTCAGTTACTGAATCTATTAAAAAAAACATTTTAGTGTGCATTTCATCCACAGTCTGGGAGATAGTTTTACATGATAACTGTCTCTAAATTGATGAAGCACATAGCTTGATGCCAAACGGGGGTTTAATGTTGCAGTTCTTGACTGATAATACATCCTGGGCCATGTAATTGTCCTTTATCATCATTAACTTTCCACTAGTAAAACCCCTTGGGGAACTACATTGCGTGTCCTCCTAAATAAATTAGTTGAGGAACATTTTTAAGGTAGATCATGCAAAATTTAAGTTAAACGGTACACAATATAGGGTTCTAATAGGTAATTTGCCACTGATATTTAAGTTTTACTGGAATCATGCTCTTTGTAAATGAGACTGAATAAAAACTGGGCTTTAGATGCAGCTTCATCATTAACTAAATGATGTAGGGTAGTTGTGTTTGACACCTTTTGACTATTAATACCCTTGGCTCAACTTTTCATTCAGTGTGTTTGTTGTGTTTGTAATCATTCTGTCACCCTTGGAGTCCCACAGCCCCTCGCTGTCTTTCTACATATCTGACTTGTTGCAGACCCCTGCCAGCATTCAGAAACCTGTCATGGGCCCAGCTAGGTAAATTTTAAGGACTATGAAGACACACACACACACACACGCACACCCACACACACACACCCACACAATTGCCCCAGAGGGGGAGGTGTCTGTTCCAGCCAGATGTGCGCCATCAGCAAGGAATCCCAGCTCACATGGACGAATACACATCTTCACAATTATTGCATTTAGTTATATTCTTTTCATTTGTGTGCATGAATACATAATGGTGCTCACAAATGTGAGTCCCAGAGGAGGGGAGCATATGCTTTCTCACTCGCTACTTGGGGTGTGAGGCAAAGCTGGGGGGTAATGTTTATGTGAGAAGTGCATTAATAAGACAAAACAAAGCAGGCTGAGGGATTTGCTGTGCACAGTGGTGCTGCTATCATCTGTCAGAGTCTCTTATCACTATCTTTTGCTGCTGTTAGCATCACTATTAACATCCCACCTTTCCTAAAGCTCAGCAATTCATCACTGTCACCCACATATTCATTTGTGTATTCTGTACCAGCTTCCGGGGCTGAAAAGTTGGTGTTAAAGTAATTTATTTCGTTAGAAGTGCAGTAATAAACAAGTACATTTCTGCCTCGAAAGCATAGTTACATCAAGCCGTTAAAAAGGTTTTTTTTGATGCATAATGCTCTGTTGACTGTTAACATCCTGTCATTTTTCATGTTTATTTTAGGCCAATTTAATGTGGCATTTATTATGATGAACATATTTTGTTTAACTGAAACATTTCTTTAAAAACCAATAGGCTCAATCTGTGTTATTAATAGTGCTAAATAAAAAAAATAATTCCACATAAATAATGTAAAAGTTTATTAGTTCATTAATTATTTAAAACACGGAAATCTTGTTGATTAACAAGTGGTTACATTCTACTTAATATTTAAAGGAACATTTTTGAGGAAGAAACAGCCATGTCTATCATGTCATATTTCTACAATGGTCAAGAAAAGTATTGGATTATTGATTAAAAAGGATTGTTTAATGCTACTAATTATTGTAACACCACTAAATTTGATTAAAAAAATATACTTTTTACAAACGGCTTACTAGGTAGGACCACTGAAAAATAAAAAATGTAAATGTAATCATATTAAAGGTTTTGATTTTTCCCCCAAAATACTTTCAGTAAGATCATGCTTCTGCTGAGAAAAATAAACTTTTTAGATACTTTTTACACAACCTTTAGTAGGGGTGCCAGTAAAAAGTTTTGGCTCTGTGTTTGCACTTGCAAGAGTTTGTGTCTTATTTCATTAGCAACACATTCAACACTAAGTTATTCAGGTCGGAGAACATGTGTAATGGCTCAAAAATATAGCTCTTCTTAAAATTAAGATGAACTGCAGGCATTTAAGTATTTGATAAACGCATTTGGCCAAAACATGGAGGACCAGAGCTTACCCTCACATTCCCTAGGAGCACTTCTGATTAAACACCTTAAATAGTTTTTAACAATCACTGTTTATCTACTCTAGCACGTCCTCCAAAATCCCGTTGTATAGCTCCTGAAGAACCCATCCATCTATTTTCTGTACTGCTTAATCCTCAAGGGGTCGCGGGGGGCTGGTGCCTATCTCCAGCTGTCAACGGGCGAGAGGCGGGGTACACCCTGGACAGTTGGCCAGTCCATCGCTGGGCCACATAGAGACAGGACAAACAACCATGCACACACACTCACACCTAAGGATAATTTAGATTGATCAATTAACCCAACAGTCATGTTTTTGGTCTGTGGGAGGAAGCCGGAGTAGCCGGAAGGAACCCACGCATGCACGGGGAGAACATGCAAACTCCATGCAGAAAGACCCTAGGTCGGGATACGAACCCACAACCCTTCTTGCTGCAAGGCAACAGTGCTAAGCACTGCGCCACAGTGCAGAAGAACCAGTCCATCCCAGTCTGATAGTAAAGCATGATATGCTCCATCAGGGCTAGAACCCCCGGTAGATATATTACTGCTTTGAAGTCTTTTACCCACTAATCTTATACATTCAAGGCTGTATGCAGAGATTCAAAACTACCGAAGTTCAACCAGGGGTGAAACCATCGTCTCAAAAGGGAGGGGCAAAAAATTTGTGAATTATAATCCTCTTGCATTCTCTCCCACCTTTCTTCTTTGGCTAAAGAACCATTTAGTCACTGTTACACAAAGAGTAAGCTGGCTTATTTATCAGTGATGTGAATAATTTAAAGACAGTTATTAATTATCAAATTAATATTTAAAAAATGAATAGTTACAAGGTGAAGGGACCACCTACTCAGTATAAAGAAATAACTAAGCTGAAATTTAATCTTCCATGACTGTTGGTGTCTATCTGGAAAGATTTAACAACTATATCTTAAAGATGAAGGTCCATGCACTGGATTCAGCAAATCACAATATGACATATTAACTCTTCAGAATAATCATAATAATTAAATAATCAAACTTACACACATCAATCAAAAGACATGAGCAGACACAACGTCTACTAGATTTACTATCTACAAAATATCTGGTGTTAAGGAAGATGGCTAAAGGTTCTAAAGAGTATTAAAGAAAAGAAGGTTCAGGATGGCTGATCCTGGTGGGCTACCTATTAAACTATAGACAAAACATATTTTGTAGTCTGAATGAGAGTAATTCTAAATATGTATGAAAATCCTGTCCAGATACCTGACTTGTTTCTCCTAGCAATAGATCTCTTTTTCTCAGAAAGTTCTAAATTCGCCTTACCCCTGAAGACCCTGCCGTATCATCCCTGCTGCTGGCCTCCAGTCTATGCCTCGTCCCTGACTCTGATCTTCCTATTGTGGCAATAAATATGAATAATAATATAGAAAACAAAAATTGAAAATTGAATTAAGATGATTACAATTATATTACTTTTTTTTTTTTAAACACTGAACTTTAAAAAGATATCTCTGGGCACATTTCACTCCTTCGAATATTTCGCTACAGTGACAAAAGAGCCAAATACGGACTTAGTTGTAAATTTGTACAACCCCCCCCCCCCCAAAGCTATCTTAAACTTCATTAATGACCTCAATGACCTTTCTGTAATTTGTATTGAATATGACCAACTAATTATTGTGAGAGATTTGAATATTCATACTGACAACCCCCAGGATAGACAAACTAAAACACTAAGTGATCCTCTCCATAACTTTGGTCTAACCCAACATGTCAATCAACTAACACACAAACAAGGTCGCACTTTAGACTTAATCATTAGCAAAGGACTGAAAATCTCTCACATCTCCACAGTGGATGTTGCATTATCTGACCATTTCTGCATCTTCTTTGAAAGCATGATCACAGGTAAACTATCTAATGGTAAATGGACTGAACTTATATAGCACTTTTCTAGTCAATTTGACCACTCAACGCGCTTTACATTGAAGCCACATTCATCCATTCACACTCACATTCATACACCGATAGCCAACATGGCTTGGTAGGACGATGTAGAATTTTTGGGGTTAAGTGCCTTGCCCAGGGACACATCGACATGTGACTGGAGGAAGCTGGAATCAAACCTATGATCCTCCAATTTCAAGCCAACTACTCTACCACTGAGTCACAGTCACCTAGTCACAAAATGAGACGATAGTAAAACCACACTCCCTCGTTGACAGCTCGGCTGAAATCTTTAAACAAATTTACTGCTCTACCCCACCCCCCCCAACAGCCCCCTCCGCCCACTACCCAACACAAACTCTGTTAACAAGCTGGTAGATAACTTTTTGTCTAAAGTCTCAGACATCATCAATACCATTGCTCCAACTAAAGTTAAAGTAGTCTCTGGTAGAAACAAGTCTCCATGGACCAGCAATCCTCTAGTACATGGTTAAAAAAGGGTGTGCCGCCGGGCTGAGAGAAAATGAAGAAAAACTGGACTTTAGGTTCACTAAGAGATCTACAAAAACAGGTTGAACAAATATAACTTGCCTGTGAAAACTGCAAGGGAACCAGTCTTCTCTGAAATCCTTAACAGAAACATGAATAATGCTTGAACTCTATTCGCAACAGTTAAAAGACTGTTGCAATCCTCCAGTGACAGCAGCCACTGAGCTACACTCCACTAGGGCCTGTAGTGAATTTGCCAACTTCTTCAATGAAAAGATTCTGGAAATTAAAAGATCCATCTGTAAAGCAGCACCAAACCCACCACTATTTTCACCCCAATGTAAAAACAATGCAGACAAAATGTCTGATTTCGAAAAACTAAATCAATCACATCTTGATGAAATTATTAAACACCTAAACCCATGCTCTTGCTGCCTCGATATCTTACCCACACCTTTTATAAAGAAAGTTCTCCCTATCATTAAGTCTGATCTGATGTAAACAGTTAACTCATCCCTCCAGTTAGGTGTCTTCCGCCAGGCCGCCAAAACAGGAGGTATCAAACCCCTATTAAAGAACAATCTAGATAATACACTGATGCAGAATTACAGGCCAATCTCTAATCTCTCATTCATCAGTAAGATTATTGAAAAAGCTGTATCTCAACAGTTGAATACATTCCTGACAATAAAGGACTCCTTAGACAATTTTCAGTCTGGTTTCCGTGCCCATCACAGCTCTGAGACTGCCCTCATCAAAGTTTTCAATGGCATCCGTATAAATACAGACAGCGGCAGAACCACAGTTCTTTTTCTGTTGGACCTCAGTGCAGCGTTTGACACTGTTGATCATAAAATATTACTGGAACGACTGGAGAGCTGGGTCGGACTCACTGGTACAGCACTTCAATGGTTTGAGACTTACCTCAAGAATAGGAAGTTCTTTGTGTCCATCGGAAATTGCTCATCAGAAAAAACACAAATCACATGTGGGGTCCCCCATGGCTCCATCCTGGGACCTCTCCTGTTCAGTATTTATATGCTCGCACTAACCAAGATTATAGCAGCCAATAAGATTAGTTATCATAATTATGCACACGACATTCAGCTGTACGTTACATTGTACCATTGCACCACCAGGTGACTTTGATTCTATCAGACCTTAAATGAATGCATTGAACACATCCATGACTGGATGTCCAACAACTTCCTCCAGCTAAACAGAAACAAAACGGAAATAATTATTTTTGGACCTAAGGAGGAACGATCAAAAGTCAGCACACAGCTTCAGCTAATACAACTAAAAACTACTCATCAGGCCCGTAATCTAGGTGTAATAATGAACTCAAACCTGAACTCCTGGGTCACATAAAGACAATAACATCAGCCTTCTATCACCTGAAGAACATCTCTAGTATTAAAGGACTGATGTCACAGAAGGATCTTGAGAAACTGATCCATGCGTTCATCTTTAGTCGGATTGCTTACTGCAATAGCATCCTCACAGGTCTACCTAAAAAATCAATCAGACAACTGAAGCTGATCCAGAATGCTGCTGCTGCCTGTGTCCTCACTAGAACCAGGAAAGTAGAACACATCACCCCAGTTCTTAAGTCCTTACACTGGCTTCCTGTAGCTCAGAGAATAGACTTTAAAACAGTCCTACTAGTTTATAAATCACTGAACGGTTTCGCACCAAAGTATGTTGGATATATGTTGTCACTATACCAACACAGCAGACCACTCAGGTCCTCAAACTTTAGCTTACTATACATTCCTAGAATTAGAACTAAACAGGGAGAAGCAGCTTTCAGCTTCTATGCTCCACAAATCTGAAACAAACTTCCATAAGAATGCAAAAAGGCTGAATCGTTAGGCTCCTTTAAATCAGAGATTAAAATTCTACTATTCAGAGCTGCCTTTGAGTCCTAAATTGCGTTTTTGATCACTGTTTGATTCTCATGGTTTGATTTGTATTCGTATGTTTTAACTGATTGTGTATTTTATCTGTTTTTAATCTACATTATTTTGAATAAATTTGTTCTTTACTCCTTCTCTTTTTATTCTTGTTTTTTCAATTTTTCAAATTTCATACTCTCATAAATTTTATTTTTCATGCTTCAGTTACTAAATGCACTTCTTTTAGTAATGATTGTTTAAATTTACATATTTTTTGTCATGTATTTGGTTTCATTACCACTGAATCATGTGAAGCACCTTGAATCACCTTGTTTTGAAAGTGTGCTGCATAAATAAAATCACCTTGCCTTGCCTTGCCTATATTGGACAAGGATAATAAGACAAAATGAATGTCCCCTCATCCTTTATGTGTTCCGGTCTCAAACAGTTTTAGTTGGACTTATTTATATGACTTGTTTTAATAGAAGGATTTTGTATTGTTTAGATGCTAGTCTTTTAAGACAGATGTTCATCTGCATTCCTTTGGCTAAAAGCGACACAATACTTTAGCTTTGCAATAGTTAACCTCAATCATCATTGACTGATTGATTTCAACAAATGGCTATATACGCAATATCATTGTTTTTTAAAATAAATAAACATTTATTTATGTTTGTCTGATGTAATTAAGCAAATCCCAATTTAAAGTTTTATATAAATTTACCTGCTTTTATGCCTCATGTAGTGTGGCCATTCTAAAACACACTTGCAAAACAGGTATCCTCTTTGTCGGCTGTAAGCTTTTAAGGCTGGGCTGGGCATTGAGAAAATTAAATGAAACAAAAGCTTGAAATGCACTAACGCCCTTCTCTAAGTTATGAAAAAAGACATAATTATCTGGTCCTGTTATATTTACTTTCTTGCTTTATTTATATTTTCTTGTTGCAGGGAAAATAATCCTTAAAAAACACAACAAATCTCAATTGAAAAGTATTTTCCTGACTAACAGTTTCTAAGTTGAAAAACTGCATCATGGGTGAAGATTAAAGTTAATAGTTGATGCTGAAATACCGCTAAATTAGTTTATTTCCAGGAAACAGTGAATTTTCCATAATAAACCTGCATGCAATCTTTAGTACTGCACAACAGCAAAACAGCAGGTCACAATTAGAGCATCAAAAGCTTAAATATCTGTTTCTCTTGTTCCAAAAGTTAATTTGTGAAATTTTATTACAGTAATCAGTAATTACTCAGAGACATGTGGGAATATTTATCATAAAACTGAATGGGTCACACAGATGCTCACAGCTTTCAGCACCACTTTTGTTTTAAATTTTATGGGTTTCTGTATGTTCTGTTTTTGATAAACACAATATTGATTTTCACAGTTGTACTGATGACACCCATGTCTATCTGTTTCCTAAATCCTACTTAAGAAATTTCCGTTCTTGAATATTGTTATCAAGTGCTATTGGTTGTGCTTTATGTAACATCATTAACTTGTTTGCACATGAAATCGTTATTAGCAGCGGCTAAACCTCTTTGAATTATTAAGGGTAATATCTTGTGTATGGTGACATCAGGCAATAACATACAAATATCACACCTTACTTCATTAATAGGTCAGTACAGTACTGACAAATTTAATTTTGAGGCTTCATCTTTGGCCCATTGCAGATTTACACAACTGTTGGCTCAATCCTGTTACCTTAACAAGTTCTCCGATGTTTTTCCTTTTTCTTTTTTTTCTTTTTTACGTTTAATGAAAAAGTATAATAATTTAGATAAAAGGGAAGTAACGTCTAAATTTTGTAAATGGTAATAGAACAGGCAGTTAAATTAGAATTAAACTGTTAATTGCACTATGCAGATACAGTAATATTCTTTTTTTGTTTGAACATTTCTCTCCGTTTTTCTTGTGTGTTGTCTGCAGGGCAGTTGTACATATCCAGGTCAACGATGTGAATGAGTTTGCACCAGTGTTTCGAGAGACACAGTACCATGCTGCTGTGACAGAAGGGAAGATTTATGACAGCATCCTGCAAGTCGAAGCCACAGATCAGGACTGTTCCCCACAGTACAGTCAAATCTGCAACTACCAGATCACCACCACTAACACAGCTTTCGCTATCGATCGAAATGGTAAGTATAAATGAAAATATATATATTCAGCATTGGTACTTGTCTTACTACATGCTGGTGCGAATAAAGTACTACAAGACATGTATTATTTTGACAGGTTTTTGTTGGGCGTAAAGATTTAAAAGAGTATAACTGGAGACAGAAGTTAACGGAGATAGTAAGGTCCGAATATATCAGCCCTTCTTTCTAATCACGTCTTAAAAGCAACCTATCAGGTTGGACTTGCTGAGGAACCTAAGATCAATATCAACTTTTCAAACTCATACTTGCGCTGAATACTTAAGTTGATCTTTTTTACCACATCATAAACGATCTTAATAAAATGAAATTATTAATATAAAGGCTATTCAGTGAACATTGGAATAACATTAGTTGAAAAGCTCACGGCTTTAAAAACGGACTGGGACATTTTTGAGAACCGATGGATTGTTTGCTCATGTAACATTTTGTGAGTAGTAAATGAAGAGAGTGGTGTTAAGGGTAGCTCATTGAAAAGGGGCATATTATGTAAACGTCACTTTTCTCATCCTATTTTGTTGACATTTGGATATCTGCCACCCTCTATAAACATTTCAAATATGAATAAAAACCCTCCATCCATTCATTCCTTTTTTTATTTATTTTTCCATTTTTGCTTTCAGAAAACTTGTGCATTCACAAGCCGTTTGAAACAGTGCTTTACTGTGATGTCACAATAATTGCCCGTCACCAGCAGAGCTTGGCAGGGAGCAAAAAGTGGTCCTGGTATTTTTGGCCATGGCGGTCCACCATAATCATTTATATGTAGAGCATACGGGATACAAGAGGATATTTGAGCATGTTGTATTGTTTTAACAATCACATTTTTAAAAAGCACAGCAGCGTACACTACTAACCGATTTGTTAATTGTGGGAGAAAGGCAACAGTTTTACAATTCTCATCTTGAAGTGAGATTGGATGTCAAAAAAAAATCTGTTAAAGATGTCTTTTCCATGTTTTATGAAATATACGGTTTATAAAATAGCCTACACCATACCTTTAGTATGAGCACATACCCTTGTAAAATAATGAGCTCCAAAAGTGGCACTGAAGGAAACAGAAGTTGAAGTCACCTATACTAGATCTAGCTAATAAATGTATATAGTAAATATAAATTGTATTTATTTTAAATTTAAGAATGCGTTGACTGCGAAGTTTGTAAAAAATGCTCATAGAAAAAAAAGTATCTGACAAACCACAATAAACGTCTCTCAACCTGAAACTAATGTGGCAAGGCACACAATGAAGGGGCCCGGGACACAATCCCCATTCCTCGGGTTAGAGTCATGCACGCTAACCATTCAGCCAAAGAAGTATCTTGGTAGTGTACGGTGTAGTGACAGGACCCCCACACTGTCACATTTATCATTAATTCAATTCAATTTCAATTCAGTTTATTTATATAGCGCCATTTCACAACAGATGTCATCTCAAGGCACTTTACAAAAAGAGTTATTACAATACAATGTTTAGTGTAGAAATTACAGAACCACAGAAGATTGCGTCGTGGAATTCTCAGCAATCCCTCATACTGAGCAAGCATGCAGCGACAGTGGGAAGGAAAAACTCCCTTTTAACAGGAAGAAACCTCCGGCAGAACCAGGCTCAGCACAAGCGGTTATCTGCCGCGACCGTCTGTGGCTTGGAGAATACACAACAGAGACACAGAAAGAGCAACAGAACCGATGCACAAGTTTGTTGCAGGACGTGGAGAATTTTCCGTCACTGCAATGCCATCTTAGTCAGGGTCGTCAAGCAGGGCTAATCCGGAGCACCTACTATAATAGAAAACAGGTTAGTGCTTGAATTGACAGCACATCATGCAGTTGGGGAGAAGTAGGAGAGAAAGTAGGAACAGACCCTAATAATGTCCTCCAACAGCCTAGCCTAAAGCAGCATAGCTACTAACATTAACCTGTCTCCTAGCTACTAGGAGACCTGGCTACCAACACTCTGTCTGAGTCCTCCTGACCCGTGGACGGTGTAGGGCCGGTAACGGCCCCCGTCATGCCGGGGTCTTCTCGGAGTCGGGTTGTTTGAGAATGCAGCCCAAAGTGGGTGGTAAACTCCATCTAAGGCTAAATACCGGCACGAGACCGATAGTCGACAACTATCTTAAGGAAAAATAGACAGAACTGAGAGGACAGAGTTGAAGAGGGCGAGAAACGTTTAAGAGATAAACGGGTGGGGTCCGCACAGTCTGCCCGGGGGATTCAACCCGGCAGGTAATGGGCGGCCGCACTGTGCGGGAGGATCCCCTTGAGGGACCTCTCTCCGGCGCTGGCTGGCCCCTGTGGGGCACATTTCTTCCGCGGCGGTAAGCCGCGACCGGCTCCGGATCTTTACCTGGCTTACATTAATCTATCTCTACCTAGCTACTCTACCTCTTCCTATCTCTTCCTAACTTTTGACACTCTGCCTGACTACTAACATTAACCTATCTCTTCCTATCTACCTGTCTGACCTGACTCTAACTACCTATAAACATATCTCTAACTGTAAGCTTTGTCAAAGAGGAAAGTTTTTAGCCTAGTTTTAAAGATAGACAAATTGTCTGCTTCACGAACCAACCCTGGGAGCCGGTTCCATAGGAGGGGAGCCTGATAGCTGAAAGATCTGCCACCCATTCTACTTTTAGAAATCCTAGGAACTACCAGTAAACCTGCAGTCTGAGAGCGAAGGTCTCTGTTAGGAACATATGGAACAATCAGGTCTCTTATGTATGATGGAGCTAGATTATTAAGGGCTTTATATGTCAGAAGGAGGATCTTGAATTCTATTCTAGATTTTACTGGGAGCCAGTGAAGAGAAGCTAAAACAGGGGAAATGTGATCTCTTCTTTTAATATTCATCAGAATCCTAGCAGCAGCATTTTGAACTAACTGAAGACTTTTAATTGTATTCTGTGGACTACCTGATAATAGACAGTTACAGTAATCCAGCCTTGAAGTAACAAAGGCATGGACTAGTTTTTCAGCATCATTCCTGGACAGGATGGTTCTAATTTTTGCAATATTCCTAAGGTGAAAAAAGGAAATCCTACAGACTTCTTTAATGTAAGTTCTAAAAGACATATCTTGGTCAAAAATGACACCGAGGTTTTTTGCTTTATTACTGGAGGCTAATTTAATGCCGTCCAGGTGAAGGGGCTGACTAAGTAGTTTCTTTTTCAGAGCTTCTGGTCCAAAGACGACAACTTCTGTTTTATCAGAATTTAGAAGCAAGAAGTTTAGAGTCATCCAAGTTTTTATGTCTTCCAGACATGCCTGTAGTCTACCTAACTGATTGGATTCATCAGGATTTATGGATAGATATAGCTGTGTATCATCTGCGTAACTATGGAATTTTATCCCATGCTGCCTAATTATTTTACCAATAGGAAGCATATATATAGTAAAGAGAATCGGCCCAAGCACTGAACCCTGTGGTACTCCGCAAGTAACTATTGAGGTTGAGGAAGATCTATTGTTTAGCTTGCATAAAAGTGATTCCTCTTAACAGCTCATTCCGGAAGGGACTAAAAATGTCAAGAACTGAGCGAGATTTATGTTAAGAGTAATTTCGTGCAAAGAACTTCATTAACATGCTTTGTATAGAAAATAGACATATTATAATATGTTTAAAGAGTCATTATATATGTCCCCTTTAATATCTAGCCACTATTAGAAGCCCTCCCCCCAAAACACCTTTTTTTAGCATCAATCTCCAACATTGTTTCAATTGCTTTATTTATAATTAATCTGAGTCCACAAGTGCTTTGAAAACATAAAACACTTAAAGAGAAAATAAATAACTAATCTAAAGAGTTGTTTTGCAAAACTGAGCCCTTCAATCATCACAACGTTGCAGTACCTGCTCTGATGTTACTTTATGTGACAGGAGGAGGAGGGTTTGTGCCATACATCTATAAATTTGGTTTCAGAAAAAAATGGCTGCCATCTTCCTTCAAACAATGTGGATATCATTTCATAGTTCAAAGGCCCTGGACAGCATCTTCCCACCTGACAGCCATCAGGACTCACTGGGTCACAGAACAGTTGTCTGGTTGGAGATATGGCCCATTTCCTTGAGCAGTACCGCAAAAACCCTTTGATGGGTTTGGTTTAAAGTATTTCCCTGTACTGAAAATATTGATCATTAATCCATTTTATTAGCTCTGCAATCCACTGTTTAGACCCTGCATATGTACTTTACTTAGCTTTCTGCGCCCGATCGGTGCAGAGCAGCCTTCAAACTCCATACAAATTAAGGCAAATGTCATAAAAGCTCTGATAGTATTAGACAAGTATTTTCCTTGGTTGAGGTTCAATTCAAAAAAAGATTCCAGTGAGAGAATTGGAGCATAATCTGAGACCCAGACCCTGTAAGTAGCCTACATTTTGCTAACCATGAGCTGACAGCTCATTTTATTGTCACAGAGGCTTTGAAGCACTACTGACAAGTGCAGCTTGGTACAGTAACGCACCTTTATCCAACAACCGGTGCTTTCTGCTGTATTTGCACCTGCTCAAGTTACTCTATAGCTTGCGGGTCAGAACACAGCTCCTTCACAAAGTCCTTCTGACTTCTGATTATTTCAATTATAGAAATGTTCCTATATATTTATATAATTGATCCGATTATAGTGATTATTCAATTACAGCCAAGCTTAATTCCATTCTCCAGTGTTGTAGCGGAGAGTGGATTTTGCCTCCAGAACAACAGCTAAAGCCTGTGACAAATCATCTTTCTCCAAGGCAAAAACCCTAAACCTCTTGACTCTGCAGCATTCACACTTCAGACATTTGATGACAAACAAGTGCACATTTCAGTTCCATCCTCTGGGAGAAGGATGTGAGACTGTGCTTTCAAATCACAGGTGAACTGTTTGTATTTTAAGAGCAATTGTTTAAATTCAGTGTTTATATGTAGTTTTCTGTCCAGCTTATTGAGACTGAATATTATCTTAAATGAAAAACAAAATACTATTGAATATGTTATTTTAAAAATTGACTTGTGACACAATGCTGTAATACAAAGGAGAATAAACTTCTGCAGTAAGAGTAGATTTCAGCTAAAGCCAATGAGCTGGTAGTGTATTGTTTTTAACATGCGTTTTACTTAGCTGTTGTTTTTAGTCTAAGGGTTACTCATCACGCCTTTTGCCTAAATAAGTGTATAGCATTGTCAATCATCTTTATGGGAAATGTAAAAATAAAATTAGAAGTACAGTGCTCTGTTCATTCACTCTGGTCAGCAAAGATTCTGTTTTGGAAAGGGTTGACGTTTTCCTCTTGAATAATTGTTGAATGTATTGAATTTTAATACTTTTGTGAAATTTGACTGATATTTTTATATTTTTTACTCATCACAGCTTTAATGACCAAGTATGACGAATACAAGGAATTTGACTCTGGCAACTTTTTCTCTCTAGTACAGAAGCATCTTAAATAAGTGAAATAAAAATTAAAATAAAGAAATTATATAATAAAGAAAATTTACAGTATACACCAAAGCTGGGGTTGTTGTACAGTAAGTATATACAACAGTGCAGAGTTTTAGTTTATTGTTCGTGTGAATGGACTCACAGTCTGTGACTCAGTTCATCAAAGCTACAGCCCGGGAGAAGAAACTGTCCTTGTCTCGGGTGGTTTTGGCGTACAGTGCTCTGTAGTGCCAGCCTAAGGGGAGGAGCCTAAACAGATTGTGGCCAGGATGTGACGGGTCTGTGGTGATTTTCCCGGCTCATTTCCTGGCCTTGGAGTGGTACAGGTCCAGAATGGAGGGAAGATCAGTAACTATGATCTTCTCTGCAGTCTGTCCCGTCTTGCCTGGTGGCGGATCCAAATCAGACAGAGATGGATGTGGTCAAGACAGACCTGACTATTGCTGTGTAGAAGATGGTCAGCAGATACTGAGGCAGGTTGAACTTCCTGAGCTGACGCAGAAAGTACAGCCTCTGTTGGGCCTTCTTCCTTATAGAGTCCATTGCACCATTTCCACTGGTGCCAGTACGGTACGGAACGGGTAGCTTTTGGCCTGTTTCCATTATCTGTGTCCGTTCCGAGCCGACCCCAGTCGACCCCTTTTTTCGGACTACCTCTGCCTTGGTTTGAAGCGTGCCAAAGCGACCCAACATGCCCATCTGTGGAATGGTTTGTCTGGTAATATGATATCTCTCTCACTCCTTCCAGAGCTGCCTAGTACGTCTGTCGTCTCTACTCAATGGCGCTGACTCCTACCCAACAACGGTAGCCGCTGATTGGTCTGGAGTTGTTTGTCTGAGAGTAAGCTATACTTTAAAGTTTCAAATAAGCAGCACTTTACACTTAACAGCAAGCAGCCTAAAATTGAAAAGAAATCAGTGTGAGTCGTGAATTATATAGGTTTTAAACAATGTGGACATCTTGTTAGTATATATACTATTTTTTCACCATCTTGGAGTGGTTAGTGTAGGTGTCAAAATCTTTTTCACAGTAGGTTTACAGACATTCTTACTGTTTTCAGAAAAAATACTTTATCTAGATTTAAAAAAAATATATACATCCATCCATCCATCATCTTCCGCTTATCCGGGGTCAGGTCGCGGGGGCAGTAGCCTAAGCAAAGAGAGCCAGACTTCCCTCTCCCCGGCCACTTGGGCCAGCTCCTCGGGAGGAATCCTGAGACATTCCCAGGCCAGCTGGGAGACATAATCCCTCCAGCGAGTCCTGGGTCTTCCCCTGGGCCTCCTCCCGGTGGAACATGCCCAGAACACCTCACCAGGGAGGCGTCCAGGAGGCACCCTGACCAGATGCCCGAGCCACCTCAACTGGCTCCTCTCGATGTGGAGGAGCAGCAGCTCTACTCTGAGCCCCCTCCGGATGACCGAGCTTCTCACCCTATCTCTAAGGGAGAGCCCAGCCACCCTATGGAGGAAACTCATTTCAGTTACCTGTATCTCGTTCTTTCGGTCACCACCCAGCGTTCGTGACCATAGATGAGGGTAGGAACGTAGATCGACCGGTAAATTGAGAGCTTTGCCTTTCGGCTCAGCTCTCTCTTCACCAGGACAGACCGGTACAGCGCCCGCATAACTGCAGACATCCTACCAATCCGTCCATCGATCTCCCGCTCCATTTTTCCCTCATTTATGAACAAGACCCCCAGATATCTAAACTCCTCCACTTGAGGAAGGACCTCATCCCCGACCCGGAGAAGGCACTCTACCCTTTTCCGGCTCAAGACCATGGTCTAGGATTTGGACGTGCTGATCCTCATCCCAGCCGCTTCACACTCTGCTGCAAACCGTTCCAACGAGAGCTGTAGATCACGTTCAGAAAAGCCAACTAGACCACATCATCTGCAAACAGCAGAGACCCGATCCTGAGGTCACCAAAACGGATACCCTTGGCTGCGCCTAGAAATCCTGTCGATAAACGTTATGAACAGGACCGGTGACAAAGGGCAACCTTGGCAGAGTCCAACTCTCACTGGAAACGAGTCTGACTTACTGCCAGCAAATCCGTTCATACAGGAACCTAACAGCCCGTATCAAAGGGCCTGGTACCCCATACTCCCGGAGTACCCCCCATTGGACACCCCGAGGGACACGGTTGAACGCCTTCTCCAAGTCCACAAAGCACATGTAGACCGGTTGGGCGAACTACCACGTACCCTCCAGGACCCTGCCGAGGGTGTAGAGCTGGTACAGTGTTCCAAGGCCAGGACGAAAACCGCATTGTTCTTCCTGAATCCGAGGTTTGACTATCCGTCGGACCGTCCTCTCCAGAACCCCCAAATAGGCCTTACCAGGGGGGCTCAGAAGTGTGATCCCCCTGTAGTTGAAACACACTCTGTGGTCCCCCTTTTTTAAAGAGGTGGAGCACCACCCCGGTCTGCCAATCCAAAGGAACTGCCCCCGATGTCCACTCAATATTGCAGAGCCGCGTCAACCAACACAGCCCTACAACATCCAGAACCTTGAGGAACTCCGGCCGAATCTCATCCACCCCCGGAGCCTTGCCACGAAGGAGCTTTTTAACAACTTGGTGACTTCAGCACCAGAGATTGGAGAGCCCGTCCCAGAGTCCCCAGACTATACTTCCAAACAGGAAAGCGTGTCGGTGGGATGGAGGAGGTCTTCGAAGAGAGGTGACGTTCCATGTCCCAAGAGCCAGCTTCTGCAGCCGAGGATCGGACCACCAAGGTCCCCGCCTTCGGCCACCGCCCATCTGCACTGCACCCGACCCCTATGGCCTCTCCCACAGGTGGTGAGCTCATTAGAAGGGGGGCCCATGTTGCCTCCCTGGGTAAAGGCCCGGCCACCAGGCGCTCGCCAACATGCCCCACCTCCAGGCCTGGCTCCAGAGTGGGGCCCCGGTGACCCGTGTCTGTGCGAGGGAACTCTGGGTCCAATAGTTTTCCTCATCATAGGGGTCTTATATATAAAATAATATATATTTATACTTTATTTTTTAAACCAAGTTCTGACATCAAGACAGTGGTCTGATCAGTTCTGTATGTTTAGTGGTGAACATTGTGGGCGGTCAATAAATTAAAGAAGATAGGAGGAATAATAATTCCTTTGATTTATTTGCTCCCCAGAACTGTACAAGGTTTTATCAATCTTCAATGCATTGTTCAACATTTATCTGAGATCATCATATTTTTACAGAGATGTTGTAAAATCTTGAAGGAAAACATGCTGTGGTAGATGTTTCAGGTTTTGTATCTCAATAAGTGAAACCAAAAACACAATTTTAATGGCAGAGCATTACTTTTAATTGAAGATTTTCAATTTAATATTTCTTCAATTTATTTTTGTGTCAAAATATGATTCCCCTGACTAACAATATTAAACAAGGGTCAAACCCTCTTATTTGACAGTATTAAATGTTCAGAATAGAGGCTGAATATTTACATAAACACTTGGAGGTAGGGCTGGGCGATATGGCTTTTTAATCAATTTTTTCCTACCTTTTTTTTCATAAAAATAAATTGCAAGTGATAAAAAATAGTTTCAAAAAACCTGCTTTAATTTCAATCACCCTGTCATGGAGCTGACTTGACTTTAATGTCCAACTAAAAGCAAGATTCAAAGTATCTTTGTAAAACAAGATGGCTAGACTGACATCACTCTGAGCTATGGAAGTGTAAGTAGTACATTGATTACAAAAAATTTAAAATCTCAGTTTTCCAAAAATGTTATCTTCATAAACAGAACAGAGATGCTTTTTGCTGGAGCTTTTGTTGTGACTGCATTTTGCTGGAGCTTTTGTTAAGCTCACTCCACGTCCTTGCCCACTGTTCTTTTGAAATTGTTATGGAAACACAACCTACAGCAGTACTGACCCGTTCCATTCTGTACCGTACTGGCCCAATGGAAATGGGGCATAATTGGGAGGTCCACTTCAGGTCCCGTGCGATAGTGGATCCTAGGAACCTGAAAGACTCCACTGTCTGGACTGACGTGTTGAGGATTATGAGAGGAGAAGTTGATGGGGGTCTCTTCCTGAGGTCCACTGTCATCTCCACAGTTTTGAGCAGGTTTAGCTTCAGGTGGTTCTGACTGCACCAGAGGACCAGCTGTTTAGATGGGTTTCCAAATAGTCCTTCATGTCATTAAAGTTGATTTGGCAATTGTCTGCATAATATACTACATAAAGTATGTGTGTAGTTGAGATGAGCAGAAACTAGATATGCACAGATACCGATACTGGTTTCGGTAATAAAATCTGTCTTCTAATTCATTCAATTTTTTAATGTAGTAGAAGTATCGGCATTGGTACTCAGTATTGGCTAGTACTCAGAAAAAAAGTACCGGTATTGTATCGGTTTGAAAAAAGTGATAACGGTATTTTTAGGAGCTTTTTTTGCTTATTGCCAAACCTGTTATCCCTATTGTTTCTGCTACTTGCTTAGTGTTTATAGGCTTGTTTTAAGCACATAATGAACTCATTAAAACATTTCTAATGTCTTAATCAACAAACACAATTACCCTAATTCCATACATTTTATTTAAAAAAAAGAAATGATGTGTATTCCTGCAACTCTACATAATTAATTTGTGTAATACTTTCAATTAAAATGGCTTTTTGGATAATTAAAGTGCACAAACGAGTAAGTCACTGTTAAATAAATATGTGAAGAGGACCTCTAATATGGCCAGCATATCATCAAAACGGTTCCTATTAAACTGCACTTGAATCATTCGCCTGCAATACAAATACACATGCATTTGGCCATAGCTGTATTTTATCATTTCTTAGGTCTTACAAGAAAAAATTACACCACAGTAATTCTTTTCTGCTACTTTTTATTTATTTATCTGAAACTATGTGAAAATCAGTAAATAAAAAACATTTGCAGTGTTTTATTAATGCTGGTGCCTGGACAAAGTTATGTTAAGAAACCCATACAACTCATATATAAATATATATATATATATATAAACTCATATAACTCATCCATTTACATGAGTTATAAATGCATAAGAAGGGGTGTGTCCTTTTGATTCACAGGTCTCAGATGAGCTGTAAGCAATAGCACTTGGGGCTAGCAGCTTTCCTAGTCAGCTCATAGTTACATTGGCTTAGAGATTGATGGTAAAAGGCCTGTACTTGAACAATGTTCTATGAAATCCAGAGGACTTGAAGGAGCTGAGTTTAGAAAAAAAGGTTGAGAAAAAAAAAAAAAACCTTTCCAATACAAGTGGCGCCTACGAGTGCTAATATTTATTACTGCTTTAACCGGCAACACACCAAAACTACCCAGTAAAGAAAACGTTACCATGCTTATGGCATCAGATATTTTTCATAAGACAAGAGAGCAATTTTCTCTGCTGAGCACGGATAAAATACATCCGTGCATACAGTAACCCCTAATGAGAGTAGTTTCCTCAAGACCGCGTGCGCATAAAATCCACTCTTGCATGTGCTGACCTTCTTTGGGAGGGAGGAGTGGCTTACAGTACAGACCAAAAGTTTGGACACATCTTCTCATTCAGGGCATTTTCTTCGTTTTCATGACTATTTACATTGTAGATTCTCACTGAAGGCATCAAATAACTATGAATGAACACATGTGGGATTATGTAGTACTTTTCCAAAAATTGTGAAATATTATTAAAAATAATAATAAAATGGCCTCCAAAGTGACCGGACCTGAACCCAATCGAGATTATTTGGGGTGAGCTGAACCGCAGAGTGAAGGCAGAAGGGCCAACAAGTACTAAGCATCTCTGGGAACTGCTTCGAGACTGTTGGAAAACCATTTCGGGGTACTACCTCTTGAAGCTCAAGAGAATGCAAAGCAGTAATCAGAGCAAAGGATGGCTACTTTGAGGAATCTGAAATATAACACATGTATTCAGTTATTTCAACCTTGTTGTTTAAATACATTCTATGTATCCATACATAATGGATCCATACATAATACAAATTTCCATGACTACATACAATGTAGTCATGAAAATAAATAAAATGCATTGAATGAGAAGGTGTGTCCAAACTTTTGGTCTGTACTTTACATACATTGTGCTGTGCATGTACTGCACTTCGCTGCTCGTGTAATCTTTTCAGCAAGCTACAGTCCTGAAACAGAATTTTGCTTGTTCAGATCAAGCTGACTTTTAACATGGAGGCCACATGGTTTTGATTGACAGCTGATATTCTGGTTCACACTTTTGGCCAGTTGGGGGCGGCAATGCACAACACCATTGTTTGCTAAACAACAAAAGAGGAGTAGGAGTAGCAGGAAGAGGAGGAGGAGATAAAGAAGAAGAAGATGGCATCAAATACTTTTGGAAGACATGCTGGCAGTGCTCTCAAATTAGACGTTCCTGTAACAATGTCTGACGAAGCGGGAGAGTAGTAGTTTTAAATGTAAGTATATTCAAATCCGGCACTACAAAAGTTTAAATTGTTTAGGATCTTTTGTAGTTTGCGTAGAAATGTGTTTTAATTCTATTTTTGTAAAAATAATTCCTTGCAAACAAGCTAGTATGATGGCCCCACAGTTCTTCAAGTAGATTGCAGCCTATATACATGTAATTCTGATTTTTGAAAGTTAGGCCCTGTATGGGGAAATTTTACTGCCATATATCAAGAGAATACTATTGCAATTTGGGAGAGGTTTATTCTTTCTTCTCCCACAAAACCTCTTATGCTTGCGCTCAAAACTTCAGCTCTTTATCAGATATTTTCTATTCTCTTTCAAATTCTATGTTTCTTGCTCACAGATTTTCAGATTTCAGTGTATCTCTGCGCAGATCAAAACTGCGCTCAGGAACCTCTCTTCTCTGCTTGCAGATTCTGTGTACTCGCTCACAGATCAAAAAGTGTCATCGCCTAGCAACTGTTCCAGCCAATAGAATGATAGTTCTCCTAATATGGTAGCAGCCTGCTTTAGGGTGCATTTGTTTTCAGCTGTGTGTTAGCCTGCGACTACAGGTTACTGCATCTGGTGATGTTACTGGATAAAGAGAAGCCACTTAAACTTGAAAATGGATAATGCGCAAAGAAAGCTTCGTGCAACAACATGGACTAATGTTAGCCATAGCTCTGAACTGGCAGGAATTTTGAGTGTTTATGTGAGGTATATTTAGGAGTTTTTGTACTTGGGACTCCTTTTTTTTTAATGCTTAGTGTGAAGAAGGAATTTCAGAAATAACAGACTAATAACTAACTGACGTGCAAAAACCAATAAGCATAAAGTAAAATCATTTACTTGAGGGTTTTGTTGTTGCCTCTCCATTTTCAAGTGAAAAGACTTCGTTATAGCAGAAAATAAATAGAATATATATATATATTTTTTTTTCATTGACAAGGTAATTCTAGCAGAAACTGCATTGCGCTTTGTGTGACAGACTTTTCATTGAAGAGAAATATCCTCAAAATAAAACATAATTCCTAAACGTCATCATTTTCATTTGTGAGACTACCACCCATTCTCCCAAAAGTGTGCTGTAGCAAATGTTGAATTAAACAGAATTAGTCTTTATAAATCATGGCCATGATTAATATGCTGGGCTTAAAAATCTTCAGGACAACAGTAATTCCACATCTTTTGCATGTTGCTAAAATCTGAGATTTAATGTTGATGCTATAAAGCAAGGGTAATTACTGCTTTCAGAAAAGTAACCACCAAGAGGTTAGCAGGGGGCCAACAAGCAGCAATGTCTTTACAAGAGGAGGCGGCAAGTATTTAATAGAAACATGTACCCAATTTTAGGAAGCATTACCGTTAATCAGACCGCCTTAGGAGATAGAAGGTACCTGTCATCTCTACTGTGATCTCATTTGTTACTGTGATTACATTAAGTCATTAAAGTTAATTTGACAATGATACATAATGATGGTGTAATATTAAATAACCATTACTCCTTGAAACAAACACACTCACAGACTGTCTTTATAAATAAGCAGGAACACACACACAAAGTGAAATATGAAGCACTAAAAACAAGTTGCAAGAATGGATTCACTAATCCGCGAGTGGAGAAAAGTAACTTTTACTTTTTGCAGTTTATTACGATCTGAACTCCATATTTTCAGGTTTCAGAATAAGAAACCTCTTTAAGGAAGAATTGCATAAACAGTATTAAAGGAGACATATGACTATTTTTCCACTATTTAAAATAGGTCTATGAGTTCCAGAAATCATTTTTCTCAAGTTGTTTGCTGGAAATAACTTGTAGGAAACAATTGCTACCGACCTCTATTACCCTCTGTTTCCGCCACTTGCAGATAGTGCTGTTTCTACAGCTCATTACATATTACATGAGCTGCTTTTAACTTGGCCACGTCTAAACCTTCTAGAATTTTTCTATCACGCCCCACTCATTGACTGTTACCACTATGTGTGAAAGTTGTGGAAATGGCTGTAGTAGTTCAACCATACAAAAGAAAAAAAAAGTAGTTCAACCATATGTTTGAAACAGAATCTGCTCCCAATGGAGGGTAGTCTCCTGAAGAACCCGAGACTCAGAGAATTCCATAAAATTTTCAGTTCACTTTTATTTATAAGGCACCAATTCACAACAAATGTAATCTCAAGGCACTTTACAACAAAAGTCATGTCAATACAATTATACAAACATTCAGCAAGACAATTCTGAATGGTTATTGAACAAATTACTTTAAGTTTGAAGAACATATTTATTTACCTGCTTACCTGCCACTCCGATATCTTCCTCCCAATAAGGTCTGATCTCTTCCTGAGGCTCTGAAGCCTTCCAGCTCAATCTAGCTGACTCCAACTCTAGCACCGCTCTTTGAGCTCCATGCGGCAGCAGGTCCTCAGTCTTCCCCCGGGTTGGTGTAGCTCTGCTCGACGGCTCGTATGCCGTCTTCCGAGATAGAGTAGCCCTGTGCTGTGGCATGTCGGCAGTCTTCCCCGCCCTTACCGCCAGCATCTCACCATTAAAAATAAATTAGACCCATGCTGCCCTTGTGTCCTCTTCGAATGGGGCCCGATGAAGTGTTTTGAGCTCTTTTGACCAGCTAAAAAATTTGCTTTTTTCGTGGAGCTTCAACATGGTGTTTCCTAATCTGAAACAGTGCTTTCTAATCAGTAACTGCTGTTTACTGCTGTACCTGGTGGGTGGAGACAGTGCTCTGAGGGGGTGTGGATATTCCACTTTTCCGGCTTGTGACGTAGAAAGCCGGGCAGATTTTGAACATCTCACTCAGAGACTGAAGATTGATGAATTCAGAAACCCCTATCTCACTCAAAACCACATTGTTTTTTTTGGGTTTTTTTGCGTGTATATGCACCAGAAACACACAATAACACCCCAAATCCCAGTAAAAGTGCTTTGTTTTCATATGTCCCCTTTAAACCCACATATACGTATCAGTTTTGCATTACTTTAACCAATGTTTGGTTTTAGGAGGTAGCTGGTAATAGTAATTGCCAGTAAAAGCACTGATACACTTCTTGGAGGAGATAGATAAGTAAATAAACAATATGTAGTCAGTTTTAGCCAAATAAGATATGAGAACAGTATTCAGGATTTTTTTATTTCTAATCTTCCTGCCTTGATCATTAAAAGTTTTTTAGATTAGAAGCGTGTTTGAGACAGTATTTGCTGTAAGATAGGGTGATAGTAATTTTGAAGTGTAAAATGATTAGCCTGTCAATATTTTTTGCAGTCTTGTATAAGTAATTAGTGTGTTTAATGCAATTACTGACCAACCATCGTAATTAGGGACACAAGTAAGGTCTAGGGAATTTTGTTTATATTTATATTACTAATGTTTATATTATGGCTTAGTTTATGAAACACTGAATTCATAACTACAATATTGTGAAAAGGTTAACATAAACCTGTGATCATCAATACTATAAAACACAAACGGTTGAAATATCTCACTTTGCGCCATGCCATAGACAGAAAGTCTATTATATCTATCAGTGGGAGGTCAGTTAGTAATGCATTGCATTGATAATTGGTCATAATCTCAGAATTCCTTCTATTACGATTTAAAGATATTTAGGTTTGGGCTTTGAATATTTATGAATAATTGCTTATGGCAATTATTAATATGATTACTACTTCTATGTCAAAAACATTGAACTCGGAGCACCACCATTTTAAGGAAAAATATTGATAGCAAAATTTTTTAATATTGGTTATTGTTTATAATTACTTGCCTGATTAAGGCTGAGGTAATCAAAAAGCTGAAGGAATGAGCTAATGATGTTCATTGAACAGCCAATTACTACATATGTATGTGGAGTAATTGACAAAGACTCCAAAATACAAGATTATTTACAAAAGAAGAAAATGATTAAATAAAACATTTTAATCAACCAAGCTAGTAACACATACTACTAATTAAAAGACAATGACCAAACTAACAACCAAAAATAAAGGAAAAACAGGAAATGGGTAAATATGCAAAGAAATAGGAACAATTCAGATGTCACAGTTAAGTATGAGTCTGGAAGCCTAAAGATAAAGGCTTATGTTGAAATGTTTGGGAGTGAAAATAAATTAGTTTAAACAAATTGTGATTCTTTTAAACTAATTGGCACCATTAGTTTATGTCCAAACCAATACACAATGCGAGGAAAAATAGAAACATTATTTAGGTATAAATTAATTTAATAGTCTACTGGATTAGAAATTAATGACCTTTGGAGAATTAATTTCATTTTATTGATCAGTTACAGCAGTGATCAATCTACTTGAGTATTTTTAGACACAAAGAAGGCAATTTCAAACATGGTTTATAAGATTAGTTTTCTGTGTTTTAACAATCTATTTTAAAGCTGATATCTATTTTTCATGAACAATCTTTATTTTTTATGAAATAGATGCTGTCAAAATCAGGACAAGTGGGTTAGCTCGGGCATTAAGCCTACAGCCAACTCACGTGTCGCCGCTTAAAGCCGCTCTGCTTCATTTATCAAACACCAAACAAAGAAAAGAAAACTATCAGATTAACTCAGGTTGCATGATTTAAAAGGTATCTCAGTCAGAATCCTTGAAAAACACTGTTAAAATCTCCAGGCCAAACGGACTGTTTGTACCAAAACGATAACAAATGAAATCTTAAACAAGGTGGCAAAGCACAGTGAAATGCAAAACAACCCTTATATCTGGTTTATCCTATATTAACTAGCCTCTACCTACCAAGAAAGACCTTATTGAGCGAATACCGGTCTCAAGGTTGCTTCATTGATGACGAACAACGTTTGCAGGTAGGCTAACATGGCTTCAATCGGCTAGCAGTGAGGTCTCATGGCTGTTAGGGACACAGGCAGCTGCTTTTTAGCTGGACATCAGCTGTTCCACTCCAGCTTGGCTAAATAGCGATCAGCTCCAATCTTTCTTCACTGAAACATTACTACACGGGCTTTGAATGTTACGAGCTGGTTGCTCCTGTGGCATTCAGTAGGGCATTATTCTCTCTCTCTTTCTTTCTCTCTCTCTCTCTCATGGCAGTTATCTGTAATTCAGAAATAGCTCTGCAGGGCTTAGGACAGAATAGTGGGGTTCGTTTCATCAGTCAATTGCAGTTCACCTGATTAATCAGCAGGTTGTTGTGTCCTTCCCTTGGCCAGCATAGGAAGTAGTTTGGTAGTTGAGTTCCCTCCGATGTCAGCCCAACAGAGAAAAAAGAGAGAGTGTGTCCATCAGAACCATTAGAAATGGAAATAGTTTAATATATAAAATTGTATAGAAAAAAAAATACTATTATATTAAGCTATTAAATTTATCTGCATAAATTGTTAAGGAAGACATAAATAAAACAAAGCCTGCTCTCTACTCAGTTCTTCATTTCACCAGCAGCTATCTGGAGCATATCACATGACACAGACATGAAGCTGTAGCAGCCATGCCATCTCTCTTTCACTGTGATAGTCATTTCATGTTTTCAAAGGGGCAATATTGCCGGCACAGCGTGTCTTTTGAATTCACCGTGGTCGAATGGAGAGGCGCAAAAATGGTGCTGGCATGCTTGATAGTAATATTACCGCAATATTCCATCAACACTGGACTTCTGAATGAAAATTACGCCTTGCCACAACAAGGTGGTGTCATGATGATGTGTGGAATTTGAGTCTTGGCTGGCAGTTGTATTAAAAATGCAGGTAAACATGGGGATTTCATTTAGCATTTGTAAACTCTATCAGCTGAAAAGGCAAACTAGAGTGATGCACAGGTCGCTTCTAGCCTTTAGAACTGAATACCAGTTTCCCAGACATGTCACATGGACTGTGAAGGACAAACACATTTGAGAGCGGCTCGTAAAAAGACTTGAGGGACAGAGCTTCAGTCTTGAGAAAAAATAAGTTACATCCAAGCCCACTATCCCTGCACACCCCTTAATGTCACCATTGCCTAATCTTTAGTGAGAAAACCCTGATTGTGCCTCATTGCCACCATAGGCTGACCATCTATGAATGACTAAAAGGCTCACTGTTACCGGCATTGATGATGACATTGATAGTTGCATTGTCTTTTGGAACAGACTATCGATTGAAAGAGATTCTGGATTAATTAGATTAACAGAATGGTGCGGACCCTATAATACTGTTAATTTACAATTAAACTCATAAAGTACAACAACATATCAACATAGGTCTTTAATCTGGGGCTACATGTTTGCCATTAAAAGACACAGGGCTTGAAGCATCAATGCCTGGGATTGGGATTCACCGATATTTAAAACTAGAATTGAAAAGCATGAGTATGTCCGTCACCAAGAACATCCAATGTCTGGCTGATTCCGTCCAACAAATCAATGTTTCTGCTCTTGTTTCAAGAATTTCTTAATGACATCAGGTACAGCTGGGAAAAGACCGAAATGGCCACATCTGCGTCTTTTTCAAATTTTTTGCTTACAACAGGTGCAAATTCCGTGATGATTTGCTAATATCACAATTATTCTATAAATTGGACCTTTTAACAAGCTCTATTGTTTGTATTTTCACCAGGTAATATCCGGAACACAGAGAAGCTGAGTTTTGACAGACAGCAACACTACGAGATCCAGGTGACGGCCTGGGACTGTGGCCAGAAGAGAGCCTTGCACAGTGTGCCGGTGCACATTGATGTCAAGCCAGTATGCAAACCTGGCTGGCAAGGTTGGTCATTGTCATATATGTGTGTGCGAACAACAAATATTGCTCAGGGTGAAAACATATAAGGACATTTGTAAGATGACTGAACAAAAGTCATTAGACATGAACACTCTGCAGTGGGCATTGTCAGACAAAAAATCCCCCCAAAAATAAAAATTGGTAATAGAGTCACATGCTCCATTGTTGGTCTCCAGCGCTCTGTTTTCCCACAGGACACAGTGTTTATCTTCCATAACTTTAAATTCCAGCGCCATGCCTACATAATGCAAACCTGCCAACTTGTAGGCTACGTATTTTGCGTTGCAAGTACGCAATTTCACATCTGACACTGGTAAGACTCGGGTACGACTCACCCCTCTTAATGAAAAAAAGCTGTTAACATGTGAGTTTCGTGCTAAATGTGCAGTACTCGTGTCTGAAAACATGATGCAGCGGCATGGTGAAGCAGTTTTAGCCAATCATTATAGAAGAGCAGAGAATAACAAGTCTATCGAACGTAACATCCACAACCCCTCTTCCATGCTTCCTCCTGCCGTCTGCCTCAGCTCTGCCTCCTTCTCTGTTTGTCACTCGCTGCACCTGAGCTAACAGGTAAGCTGCATTTGTGTCACAGACCTGCCAGCTTTAAGCAAATGTGAACCATAGTGCCTAACATTACTTTTACTGTGAAAACATTCAAGTAGAAGTCAAAGTCTAGAAAAAAAAAGATTTCTCTTTTTTTTTTCTTTGCAAATCTATCAGGGTCCATATCCCTCAGAAGTTTTGGAATAAGTATCAAGGAACAGAGATCATGCTTGTGACCCTCTGAAGTTCTTCATGCATTTTGCACAGTGTGCAGTTACAATGCGGGCATAAGCCACCAGGCAACTGCAGGTAATTTATAAATTAGCCCTGGTGACGTGTGCATATGAGCTGTCAGCTAATGTAATTATTACATTCTTAAAAATAAAATAAAATCTATTGCGACATACACAATGTATTATTTATTATTTTAGTTTTACAGTTCAATATTAAAATGTCCAGTGCAGTACGGATTCAGGTCAAATAGTAAAAAAGAGGCCATCTCTAGTCTATCACTAGTCAAGATAAGAACTATGAATAAGTGTGTGTGTATGTGTGTATGTTTTACAGACCGCCAACATCATGTGGAGGACAGAAAATAAAAAAATAAAATAAAGATCATGGCCAGTGGAATACAAACTGTCTATATTTAGTTTTAAAGACTAAAACAAATCATCATACAAGGCAAGAGCCAAAATGAAAGATTTTGAATACTAATGTGTATAGTGCACAAGAAGACCTGAGAACATTGAGAACAATATAACATTCACCCATCCATTTTCTGTACCACTGCATCCTAATGCTTCAGCACTCAGGCGGTCAAAACACTCGGTTATTGTGTATTTTAGCAAAGCGTATGGTCATATTATTCGTGTTCTGACCTTTGCAAGCAAAGCTTTTATTGCATTTGTGAGAGCGTGCATTGTCGGCTTCTATTTTTGCAAAAGGAAGCCAAAGTTTGGATGTTTTCGTTCGCTCTGCCATCGTCTCTGTATAACTGCTGGTGAGCGAAGCTTGTAGTGAGAGCGCTGCTCAGCAGTCGCTCCTCCAACCATCAGTTCCTGCGGCGTGTGTGTTTTTTAAAGAGGGGTGGGCAGGCTTGTGTTTATATCTCCTGCAAAAGATTAATACGACCTTAGAAAAAACGTTCTTTGGAGTGTGAATGAGAGTAATTCCTAAATATCAGCCAAATCCCTGTCCTGATATCTCCCTGGGTTCTACCAGCAATTGATTTATGTCCCTCAGCCAGTTCAAATCTCCCCACCTGTAACTAGAGCAATATTCCCTGCTAGAGCTGAAGATCGGGCTGGGTCCGGCCTAATTTCTATCATTGTCCAAAGTTGATCATCTCATTAGCGTGAACATTTCTAATAAAGTGCTGGAGTGGGCCACTAACATTATTCCAATCTACCTGTCAAGACGTTGCACACCGAATGCGTCATGATGTTCATGTGGTGTCTATTTTTGTGAGATTAAACCTCGCATTTTGTGCCCCCACTTGAAAGGGTAGCTTGCCTCTAAAGGTTTGGACTGGACTTCTCTCAATGACCAGGAATCAATTATTTCTTTTATTTTTTGAAAGTTGCCGTGGCCAAAAAAGCAGCCAAAAAACCTTAAACAGAAACACAAAATGAGTCAAAAAACATTTACCACAACAAACCATAATAAATCACCTTAACCCAAACTCAAATACTTAATTTTAACCACAAGAAATTATTATTAGAAATAAGTACATAGACATATATTTTAAGCACCCAAACAAATTGAAGACACTTTTAATGCATTATTCCAATAATTTAAACTAGCAGCTTTAACCTCCAATGAATACAAAATCAATATGCAATCCTACACTTTAACCAGGGGCGGATCTAGAAAAATATTTCTGCGGTGGCAGGAGGGTGGCAAGGATATTTCTGGGGTGGCACCATATGCTAATATATATATATATATATATATATATATATATATATATATATATATATATAGATGAAAACAAAGGAGATTGCTGTCACACAAAGAGAATTTTACTTTTTTTTCTGGACAAACGTAAAGATTTCATCTTCTCTGACTTAGTTTAACTGTTCCAAAAATATTAATTTTTATCGCCTCAAACAGGTTACAAAACTATCAGCATTGAGCTAGAAATGATATTCTATTTTGTAAGATGGCATAGTTTCCTCTTTCCTGGTGTGCTCCTGCCTTCTGTGCAGGTGGGCGTCTCTCTCACTTCCCGCCTCTCAGAAGCGTCTAGAGTTGGTGTACGGTTACGTCGTGCTGCATTCAATGTCGTCGGAAAAATTAGCTTCATCCGCTTAACGTCCGACTTTAGACAACTATTTACTGATTTCATAGCCGCTGGCTGGAGTGGCAAGGCTTTCTTTTAGGGTGGCAACTTCCACCCTATGCCACCCCAGTAGATCTGCCCCTGACTTTAACGTTTAGCTTTTTACAGTACTCCAAAATATCACGGTTACTATGTTTTTAAACTACAAAGATATGCTTTAAGTTACAAGTCAAGAACATCATTTTTAATAAACACGTCTTGCACGTGATCATGATTTTATGAGTGACTTAAATGTTAAAATCCACCATAAAGTCCACAAGGGAATGCTCACTGACTCCTCTTTCCTTTTTTTTTTTTTTTTCAAGCAAGCTTTAGTCCGGCAGTATCACTTTTCCAGGCCCAGTGTCTCCACACATCCTCACAGCCTGCTTAACATCCTGTGAGTTTCGACTTCTCGTGTTCACCAGGTGGGAATGATCTGGTAATCACTTAGCTGCCTGCATACTGAAGCCTTACCCAGTGCTGAAGCACCCAGGCAGAAAGGGTGTGGCCTGCTGCTCAGCTCAACACCCACTCATTCTCTCAGATCAAAACAGAAAACATACTCTGACTGCTGCGCTCTCAAAGAAAATGCTGAAGTGTAACTGCACTATTATCTGTCATCCCTAGTCTCAAGTTATAGAAGTCTCCTGCATTTATATAGCAGCTCCGTGATGCCCACAAGTCAGATAAAATCTACTGAAATCTAGAGCAAGCGTTCAAGAGCGCACACAGAAACGGACGCAGGAGAGACAGACTTTTATGAAGCAAAAGTAGTTAAAGGTTCATATACCTGCAGACTTTAAAAAACTTTATAAATCAACATGCCTTGTTATTATTCTTATATGGCCTCATTTATCATTTTAAACTTCAGATAATAGGACTATTTGACTGGAATTTCAAAAATGTGTCTAGTAAATTCAAAACCAGTTGGTCACTTTGTCCGATGCCATTTTTTTTTTTTCAGCAAAAACCCCGTTGTGTGACTTTTGAATAATGTTGGGCTGTAATCGGGTTCAGGCGTTAATAAGCTGTCAATCAAAATATACTCTTCGGGCTTAGGATGAATTATCTCGGGCTCGGGTCGGGCCTTACTTTTAAGGTCCGATTGCAGCTCTAGTCCCTGCTGATGGTTGCTGGTCTATGTCTCCTCCCTGACTGTGGTCTTTCTATTATGAAAGCAGCACTCAACACCAGTTTTTCAAAGAAATGAGGAAGGATTGGGTTGATTTGAAGCATTAAATAACTACAAAGGAATGGAACAATGGAGCCGCTGCTTCTCCACATCAAGAGGAGCTAATTGAGGTGGCTTCGACATCTGGTCAGGATGCCTCCTGGATGCCTCCCTGTTGAGGTGTTCCGGGCATGTCCCACCGGGAGGAAGCCCAGGGGAAGACCTAGGACTAGGCTGGAGGGACTATGTCTCCCGGCTTGCCTGAGAATGCTCCCGAGGAGCTGGCCCAAGTGGCCGGGGAGAGGGAAGTCAGGGTCTCTCTGCTTAACCCTACTGCCCCCGCGACCTGACCCCAGACAAACGGAAGAAGATGGACAGATGAAATGGAATATAAGTAAGATTAATACTGTTAACTAGCTTAAAACAATAAATTGGCATGCATTAACGTGCTGTCATTTAACTAATATAACCTGAATGCAACAGCAGAACTCAACTAACAGATTCTTTGGAAAAATCTCTGCAAAGTTTGTTGCCTTTAGCTGGCTGGCTGGATTGCTGAACAACCTGCTCTGCTATTCAGCACCTGTCTGTGATCCAAAAAAACAGAAAACTCTAGTGGGAGGTATGTTTTGATTTACTAAGGATAGACTCATCATATCTAAAATGGGGACAGAAATCAAAGGGAATACTTCTTTGAATAGTTTGGTTGGCATTGGGTCCCGCATGCAAGTTGTAGATATGGATGAAGCTAATACGATATATAATTTCAAAAACTTATAATGCTTTTTTCAATTACTGAGGAGGATGTTTAAGAGGATGTCAGTGATTTTATTTTTGATATAATTAATTTAATTTATCAATAATTCCCTAAGGTCATTATTAAAGAGGGCTGAAGGAATAGTTTGCTCAACAGAGCAGTATTGTTTGTATTATTTTCAATTAATGATGAAAAACATACTCTTTAGCATGTTAAAAGTTTTTTTATACATCAGTTTACAATTTTTCTTTCTTTTTTTCCCCACTTTTTTTTACATTCCAGCTCACAGGTTTTACCAGTCACTGATGAGCTCAAGTAAAAGAAAAAAAAAAAATCAAAATAAACAGTAATAAATAAATAAGGAATAATTAACACTCACACCAACTTGAACCTGGTGACTGTAAGAACTCTTAAAGAAGGATCCACAAATAGTATTTTAGTCTTTTACAACAAGCCACTACAGCTCCTGCTTAACACTTAATAAATCTAACAAGCTACTAAGATACCAAGGGGTCTAAATGGAACAGAAATTTCCAGTAGATCTTGTCGTATTGACGCAGATTTTTGATTTCTTGAAGTGAAGAGAGGAGGAAAAAGAACAAGACAATTTCATTTATATCCATATAAATAAGGGCGACTGTGGCTCAGTGGTAGAGTAGTTGGCTTGCAATCGGAGGGTCGTAGGTTCGATTCCAGCTTCCTCCAGCCACATGTCGATGTGCCCCTGGGCAAGGCACTTAACCCTCAAATTCTACATTGTCCTACCAAGCCGTGTTGGGTGTCGGTGTATGAATGCGTGTGTGAATGGGTGAATGTGGCTTCAATGTAAAGCGCTTTGAGTGGTCAGTAAGACTAGAAAAGCGCTATATAAGTTCAGTCCATTTACCATTTACCGTATATATATATATATATATCCCCTCCCCCTCCCTCTTCCCTCCGTTATAACATAGACATTAGTTTTTGTAAAGGCAACATCTAATGGAATCAAATGAGATGACAAACCAAAACCTATGCCAGCAGTCAACGACGACGTCTTTGTCCATTTTCAGGACCTTACGTAGTAGCGTTGAGACAGTTGTGTTGGAGCTTGAATCTGGGCCCTCTGGTATTCCAATGATCCTTTAATATTGCATCTCTGCATCCTGCCCTCTAGGTCATCACATTTATCCTTCACGTCAGACTGCTCATTTTTTAAATCTGATTTTGTAGTTTGTAGAGTAGTCACCTCATCACTCCACATTGAGCCCACTCTCCACTTCCTTAACCATAGCCCTCACTACATCTGTTTCAGCTCGCACAGTCATCACGCAGCTATCTCAGGCTTTACCGCTTGCATTTCAGCCTTAATGCAGTTCAAATGTTCTTTAAATGCATTGCTAAGTTCTTCTTTCAGCACCGCAGAGATTTAGTTTTTGATAGTCCAGAGAATTCTGCTTTTAGGACCATGAAATCTTGTATCACCTCCAGCTGTTGTCAGTACCAGCTTCTGAGGAGGTGCCAGGCCTAGTTGATGCTGCTCCAGTATATTTATATTTCCTCAGTTTAGCCGCCATAGTTTGACTCAACTTCCCATACAGATTCGCTTAAGCCTAGTTTATGCTTCTCCGTTTTGACGGAGACGGATTGACGCAAAGGCATTATCCGGCAACACAAGGGCTCTCCGTCACCTACTTAAGGATGCAAGGAGTAGAGGCCCATTTTTTCACCATCTGTCGACAGATAGCGTATGCATCTGGTCAGTTTCAGCAACAGCCAGAGATCCCTTCACCAGAACAGGGCTCTATAGTCGCTGTAATCATTAGTTAATGCAGCGTTTGGCCACTATATGCTTTATATTGAAAGCATAATTTATCTAATCTGTTCTTTTGGCGATTTTGAACATAAGGAGGTGTAGGAAAACATCAACAAAGGCTGTGGTGTTTGTTTACATGCATTTGTAGAGTATTATATGAGCTGCACCTCTAGTAAAAAGCTTTACATCTTAATCAAAATTTACTTTCGGTTGTTCATTGCTCCTTGAGGAAGAAATACGTTCACAAGCCTAGAAAAAAACGGCGCTGTGTGATAGTAGGCAGAGACTACGTGGAAACTTAACACCCCTGCTGTCCTGGTTGAACAACATTGAAAAAAAAATAGAGAATGGAGTGGAAGAGCGGAGTACTATAAATGGAAAACGTCTCCGTCAATATGTCTGCGTCTGAGTGCAAATTTGCGGTCGGAGAAGCATAAACAAGGCTTTACTTTCCTTTCTACTTCAAACTAAAGCTTTGCAGGTCAAGAATAATTAATTATGATATTTAATCAGTGGGAGCCTCTAAGGACATGTCCTACTCCATGGCGAGCCCAACATCAGCATTTATCTATTAAAAACTATCCATCCATCATCTAAATCTGTCCATCCTCTGCAGTGTTCTGGGACACTGGTGCCTATCTCTGGACGAAAGAATGCCATTCCATCACAGGGAAACAGAGTAGCCTGACAGGCAAATAACCATGCACGCACATACTCATATTAAGGGGAATTTAGAAAGACAAATTAACCTAACAGTTAATTGTTTGAACCGTGGGAAGAAGCCAGAGTACCCAGAGAAAACCTTCGGAAGCAAAGAGAGAAAGACCCCAGCCAGGATTCAAACCCAGGCCTTTATGTTACAAGGCTTAAGTGAGCAACCAGTTGAGCCACTGTGCAGCCCACTATTAAAAACAGTTTAGCTAAATAAAATGATCTGGCTGTGGTCAGGCACATGATGACCATTAACCAATGCCAAAACCACTGATTACTATATACAAGTTGATATTTAATCATATGACAATTTAAGAAATTAAATGAGTATGCTGTGTGTGCACTGTGCAACTATTTGAGGAATAATTACCCGTTGTTTTAAAAACTGGGGGGAGAGAGGGGAAGGATTAGAAATGTCCTCCAGCCATCGAATTATGGTAGATCTTGAAGGATGAGATAAGACAGTTATTATCTATTAATTCTTTCTCCACCCGTACCACAAGTCTACCATCTCAGATCAACACAGCCCTGCAGGAACAGCGACAATGTACCCTGTCTAATAAAAATAGGCTACTTTTGCTTTACATCATCCTCATGTGATGAAAATGATATATTTTGTTGTGATTCCCTATTAGATTCTTGATTAATATCAGTTGTCATTCAAGACAGTGTACAATAAGTTACGTTGTAGCAAGGTGTTTTAAAACTTGTTCTATGTGACCCGTTTAAACTTTGAGCACCTGCCCCTCTAAAGGTCTCTGCATGGCCCTGCTAAAAACTAATTTTGGCATTAGGGATTCTAAGTATCTCAGGAGGGATTTTGACGTACGGGGTTAATCTCTTCAAGACTTGAATGTACTTCTTCCTTGGCCTTTTCATTGTTGTCTTATAAGGATATCCTGATTTACTGTAAATGCTCCTGTTAATTAGACATCGAGAAGCCTATAGTAGAATGGCTCTAACCCCTAAGCCGAAAAAGTTGCCTCAAATAAAGACCCTTTCCAAAAAATGTGAATGTCATGAAAAAGTTTGTGGTGGCAGTAAACACTGACACAAAGGATGAGAGACAATTCCTTTAAAGTTTGGAGGTTTTTTTACAATTCAGATCGATCAATCAAGAGGACAGTATCACATCACAGAAAATGCAGAATACTGACCTGTCTCAATTTTACAACAACAAGCTTATATTATTTCTAGTAACCTTGCTTCTATCTATTCTACTGATAAAGTAAGACTCTCAGGGTGAGAGTAACAGACTTGACGGCGTCTTTCTCTTTGATTAGAAAGCTGTGAACTTTGTAGACCTTTAAAGATACCCAGTCCAAAGAGCCATCTCCATGGTAACGCAGGATGTGGACTATCATTATCAAAACACTCTGACCATGACTTGGGTAAAAGCGTCACTCGATAAGACTAACATTCAAACTAATACTACAACATTAAGTAAACATGCGTCACAGTTTATTACAAAGTACAGATAAATCATAACACTACATTTTTCCACCACATGTTTATTTTCATAATTCCATTAAAAACATTTAACATCACCAGCGTTCATAG
This sequence comes from Apricaphanius iberus, assembly GCA_028564705.1. Lineage (NCBI taxonomy): Eukaryota > Metazoa > Chordata > Actinopteri > Cyprinodontiformes > Aphaniidae > Apricaphanius > Apricaphanius iberus. Next base: position 409,365 of record JAPXFQ010002813.1, read on the forward strand.
ATTATAGATTCAGGGTCCACAACAATGTCAAGTATTTAGTTATTTACTTTTACATATTAAAATATGTGAGCTTCCAGCCTATAAAACCCACAAAAACAGGAATTCAAAACAGATTACTATGAAGAAGTCACCTTTTGCTTCTCAGTATTTTCTGAAAAACAGAAAGAAATTAGGACCACATCAAGTCAATCAAAGTATGGTCCTTATACGTTATATCAATATTCAATGCTTGGTTGTGAATCCCATTGTTTAATAACTGCCTCATTGCTTGGAGGTTCTGAAAGCCCAGATTTCCTTGATGCTTGCTGACAGCTCTTCTTTGTTTTTGAGTCTGGTGCCCCTCATGTTCCTCTTGATAATAGCCCATGGACTGTCATGGAGTTTAGGTCTGGCTAGTTGGCTGTGGACCTGAAGCTGCTTGGATTCTGTTCCTTAGCCATGAAAGGCATACATTACTTTGAGCAGAACAGAGAGCCATGGACCACCGCCCAACAGTCCACTCCTTCTTCACCTTGGCCCAGTTGAGGGGCTTCCTACGTTAGCTCAGAAGTGATTTGACCACATGAACCTGACATTTGTACCCCATCTCTAGGATGCATCTAAAGGTGGTGGTTTTTGAAGCTGTGACTCCTGCCTCATTCCACTCTTACTGCATCTCTGCCAGATTCTTGAATTTTCTCTTTCCGCTGAAGCCCACAGTCATCTCTTCTGATGGTGCATCTGCTTTGCCACATTTTGCCCTTCCACTAGACTTTCTATTTATATGCTTGGACACTGTGAACAGCCAGCCTCCTTCGTTACGAACTTTTGTGGCTTACGGATCCTATGAAGGTTATTGATGATCATCTTCTGGCCAGTTAAATCTGCAGTCTTCCCCAGATTGAACCTAACTGACAAAATTGAACCAAAATGAAGTAATTAATGACACCTGGGACATTTTCGGTTGATGAGTTCACAGTATTCACATTTTTTTCAGGTTCTGTTTTATGAGCTGGAAGCCAAAATTATGCACAAATAAACAAGTAAATACCTGAAAATGTTTAAGTTAAGGGCCCCGAGTCTATAATCTATGGAAGTTTATTTTTTCAATGGAATTATGAAAAAAAAAAAAAAAACTTTTCAATGATATTCTATTTTTTTCTGGAAAGGGTCATTATGTTTATTTCTCTATGCTTGAGGGAGGAAATGTTGTACTTCAGGTTACTGTCAGTATTTCTCTTCCAAACATATCGGGTTGAATAAATGCAAAGAGATAATTTTGGCCTTGTCTGACCAAAGGCAAGGCATGGGAAGGCAATTTTATTCGTATTGCACACTTTCAACACAAGGCAATTCAAGGTGCTTTACATGATTAAAATTGGAACACAGCATAAATCACTTTTTTTTCAAACTTTCTTTTTAGTAGTAGCCTTATGTTCCTCTTCAACAAAGAAGAGAAGTAAAGAAGAAACAGAACATACAGACCTCATTCAATCGATATACAGAGCATCTAAGGCAGATCAAAATTTGTTGATAGGACAACGCAGCCACTTAAGATACAGCAGTATAATGGAGGTAGGGGAAAATTCTATGTGTTTGCTTTGACATTACAGTGCTCTCTGATTCATGTAAGAGTTCCATTTTTTTCCAATATTTCTGACAGTCATCCGCTGCAAGTCTTAGTGAGCAAGTCAGCCTCTCCATCACATAGTTTTCGTTAATAATGTCAATCCAGTCCAGCAATGAAGGAGGGTCCATCTTCAGCCATTTGCGGGTTATAGCCTTCTTTGCACCTGCAAGCAGTATTAATAGAAGATACCTGTCCGTTTTTCGCAGTCCTTGAGGTATATCACATAGATAAAACAAGGTGAAATTGCAGGGCAAGTTCAAGTCTATCATGGTATTGATTTCCTTTCTCACTTCCAACCAATAGGGTGTGATCTTTACACAGTTCCAAAAAACAGGAAAGTGTCCTGCTTGTGCACATCCACAGTTCCTCCAGCATTGAGCCTTGTCAGGATCCTTACTTTGCTTACTTTTAATATCAGGAGTAATAAAATAGCGAACCATGTTTTTCCACATAAATTCCTTCCAAAGACCTGAGCTGGAAGTCATTAACACAGATTTACATATATTAACCCAACTGTTTTCAGTTATTATTATTTTAGCCTCCTTTTCCCATCTTGTTTTAATGTGGTTTGTGTCATTGTTCCTAAAGCTTTGTAAACATGAATATAGTATTGATATCTGCTTCTTTGGAGCCTGTCCTCTACAAGAATCAAGAAGGATTCTGACCAGGCCTGTATCCTTATCCTCCCGGCATTTTACGTTTCTGTCATAATAGTTCCTCAACTGGAGGTATCTAAAAAAATCAAGTCTCTCCAGATAAAATGCCCTCTCGAGTTGCCGATAATGTTTTAATCCGTTTTTGTCTGATATTTTCCAGTAACCTGTTATACCGTTCTGGGACCACTGTATCTTTTATCTATAGTTGCAGGTGTGAAATCTGAATCGTATGCGGACCACCGCAAACTCCGGGCGGATCTTTCATTTTTTTTGTGTTTGAGTATCTTATCCCATATCTCTAACGGCACTTTCATTGGCGTAGGAAGCAAGTCTGCATCTATGTATCTTTTAATAAAGGGCTGATCTCCAAGCAGTGATTGAAGGGGTGTTCCAATATAGGACTGATCTTTCTCCTTCCACTTAGCCTCATATGTTGGGTCACACCACCCGACCAATACCCGAAGCTGTGCAGCTCTGTAATAGTCCTCTAAACATGGTACAGCATCCCCTCTTGCCTTTTTTTAAGTTGTAATACTAAAAAATTTTACTCTCGGTTTTTGCTTAGCTCAAATGAAATTAGAGCTCATCCTGTTCCACTCATATAATTGTTTAGGGGGTACGAGTATCCGGAGTGCCTGGAACAGATAAAGAAGCTTAGGCAAAAAATTCCTTTTTATTATGTCTATCCGATTGTGCACATTCATAGGCATTAACTTCCAGCATTGAAGGTCCGCCTTAATTTCTGAGGTTAAAGAAATATAGTTATATTCAAAAAGATTGGATAGATCTGTGGGTATATGAATTCCTAATTTTTTTATAGATGTGTTGCTCTATTTGAACTTGGTTATTTTTTGAATGTCTTGTGATGGTTGACAGTTAAATAAAAGGGTCTGCGTCAGCATAAATCCCTTTGATGATTAGAATACAAGAAAGCAATTACAATAAGACAATAATAAAAAAAAACAATTATATTAAAATTTAAAGACAAGCAAGTAAAACAACAACAGCAAAATATTGAAATACATGAAAGCATTCACAGTGCCCAAGACTATAATTTGTGTGAAAATTAAAAACAAGCAAGTTAAAGCGGTTACTGAGAAGCGAGTCTAAATAGGTACATTTTAATTTTAGACTTAAAAGAGTTTAGTGTCTCTGCATCTTTGCATTCTCCCGCTAGTTTTTTCCAGACATAAGGAGCATAGAAACTGAAAGCTGCCTCTCCATGTTTGGTTCTGGTTCTAGGGATGATCAGTAAACTAGAGCTGGAGGACCTGAGTGATCTGGATGGTTTGTACTGTGATAACAGATCTCCATTGTACTCTGGTGCTGACCCATTTAATGATTTATAGACTAATAAAAGCACTTTGAAGTCTATTCTCTGTGCTACAGGGAGCAGGAGTAAGGACTTTAGAGCTGGGGTGATGTGTTCTACTTTCCTGGTTCTAATGAGAATACGAGCAGCAGCGTTCTGGATCAGCTGCAGCTGTCTGATTTATTTTTTTAGGTATACCTGTGAAGATACTGTCACAGTAATCAAGGCGGCTATAGATAAATGTGTTTGTAAATGAGTTTTTCTAGGTCTCCTTTGGTCATTAGTCCTTTAATCCTAGCAATGTTCTTTACGTGATAGAAAGCTGACCTTGTTATTGTCTTTATGTGATACTGGAGGTTCAGGAGTCCATTATTACACCTAGATTTCTGGCCTGGTTGGTAGTTTCTAGTTGGACCAGTTTAAGCTGGTTACTGATATGTAGTTGATCTTTTTTGGGTCCAAAGATAAGTACTTCATTTTTGTTTTTGTTCAGTTGGAAGAAATTATGGGACATCCAGTTGTTAATTTGCTCAATGCATTTATTAAGGATTTGGATGGGTTTGACATTTCCTGGTGAGGTTGAGATATAAAGCTGAGTGTCGTCGGCATAGTTGTGATAGTTAACATTATTGGTGGTTATGATTTGGCTTAGCGGGAGCATGTGTATGCTAAAGCACGACACTTGATCCCTAAACTTGAATGAATAAATTAGATCAGTGGTCTTAAATAAACAGTCTGCATTTGGACCGTCAGTCACATATTTGTTGACCCCTAGCTTTGACTTAATCAAGTTTCCGTACCGAGGGAGCATTGTGTTGCTCCCTCGGTAGCGCATCAAATACTGTTATGTCATATATGTTACAGAGCATTGTTAACTATAATCTCTATACCAAACAATATCCTGATAGCCTTTGAGTGCCACTTGGATGTTACTGCTGCAGAGTGGAAAACACATTTTTACGTTCACTGCAGGAGTGGTTAATTAATTTGAACTTGCTTTGAAGTAGGAGCCTATATTTGAAAATGCATTCCAAATTTGCTCTACAAAGTGAGATACATGAAGTGGAAAAATGTTTTTCTTCACACCACTTCACATGTTTTTTTTTATTACCGATTACAATTTTTCATGACTCAATAACTTTTAGAAAAGTGCCCCTGTGCATTTGACTCTTTTGAATATCTAGCCATAAAGAATTCTAACAAAGCTTTTTTTCTAACATATAAATCACCAACACCTAACTCTAATTTCTTCAACGATTTTAATGACATTCTGTCTGTAATATGTATTGAGTACAACCAAATAATCATTGTGGGTGACTTCAATATCCACATTGACAACCAACAAGATAGACAAGCAAATAAATTAAGAGACACTCTACATAACTTTGGTCTGACCCATCATGTCAAGCAGTAAACATACAATCGAGGACACTGTTCAGACTTAATTATTAGCAAAGGTTTAAATATCTCTATCATCTTGGTAGTTGACAGTGTTCTATATGACCATCTGTGTGTTTTCTTTGAAAGCTCCATCTCTACCGAACATTCAAGTCACAATGAGACCGCTGTAAAACAGCATTTTTTAGATTCAATTGAAACAAATCAACTCTACCACACCCCCCTCATCCCCCATTTCCACCTCTGTAAACAAGCTGGTAGATAACTTTGCACAAATATATCAGACATTATCGATACCAAAAAGACATTTCTTTGGACTAGGAATCCACTGATACGTAGTGTCTGGAACTGTTGATGGGGCAAAATAAAATGGCCAAAAACTGAACTCCAGGTTCATTGAGAGCTACAAAAACACGATGAACAGATAGAATTTAACTTTGAAAGATGCAAGGGAATCGTTTTTTTCTGAAATCATTAACAGAAATATTAATAATGTTTGTAACTAATCCTCCAATGACATCTCCAGAACAAACTCCACCAAGGCCTGCAATGAATTTGACAGCCTTTTTACTAAAAATATTTTATCAATAAGACGTTCAGTCAATATTTCTGTAAGGAACCCAATACCAATGTTATCATCACCAACATAGTGAAAATATCTGTATTCCGTGAGTTAAATCAAATAAAACTTGATGAAATTAAGTAATTAGGCCCATCTTCTTGGTGCCTTGATGTATTACCCATAGCTTCACTAAAAAAAGTTTTCCCTGTCATTAAGTCTGACCTGATTCAAATAGTTAACTAATCCCTCCTGTCAGGTGTCTTCACCCAGGCTTTAAAAACAGCAGTTATCAAGCCACTACTAAAGAAGAACAATCTGGACAACACACTGATGCGCCACTACAGGCCAGTCTCTAATCTCCCATTCATCAGCAAGATGATTGAAAAAGCTTTGTTTCAACAGTTAAATAGTTTCCTAACAATGACCAACCGCTTGAAACTTATCAGTTTGGTTTCATGCTCATCACAGCACTGAGACTGCCCCCGTCAAAGTTTTTAATGATATTTGCATCATACTGTGGTAGAACCACAGTGCTGGTTCTGTTGGACCTCATTGCAGCATTTGACACTGTTGATCATAAAATACTACTGGAACAACTGGAGAGCTGGGTCGGACTCTCTCGTACAGTACTTGGCTGGCTAAAATCCTACCTGAAGCACAGGGATTTATTTGTTTATGTAGGAAATCTTGCTTCAAAATGAAGAGAAATCACATGTGGGGTTCCCCAAGGCTCCATCCTGGGGGCTCTTCTATTTGGTATATCTACATGCTCCCACTAGCCCAGATTATAACAACCAATAAGATTACTACCATAACTATACAGCTGATACTCAGCTGTACATTACAATGTCACCAGGTGACTATTCACTGTGCACTAAGCATCGTGAAAATCCATATCTGGATGTCCCATAACTTTCCCCAGCTGAACAGAAACAAAACTGAAGTAGTTATTTTTGGACCTAAAGAGGAACAATCAATAGTCTGCACACAGCTTTAGATAATCTAGCCAGAAACCATTCAATTCAATTAACTTTTGTTTATGTTGCGCCATTTCACAACAAATGTTATCTCAGGGCACTTTACAACAAAAGACATTTCAATACAATTAAACAAACATCCCAAGTTAAAAGTCTTCTTTGTAAGGAATCCCAGCAGATTGCATTAAGTTGTTGACATGGAGTTGGGCCGCATTGATGCAGACCTGCAAGGACAACAATCGGTTAAGCAATCCCTCATACTGAGCAAGCATGTAGCGACAGTGGAGAGGAAAAACTCCACTTTAACTGGAAGAAACCTCCAACTGAACCTGGCTCAGTATAAGCAGTCATTTGCCACGACCGTCTGGTGGTCTGAGAAGACAGAGAAGAAACAGCATGGAGGATGCTCGGTCACTTTGAGCATCATCTGGACCAATGCTCCCCATCCAACAGGGGGCATTATAGTTGAACAGGATACCAGACCGGGTGGAGCTTCTATAGAGAAAAACCACACACAGAGAAAACAAGGTTAACAATCGCAACAACAGCAGAAAAAATATATCTGGAGAGTAGTACAAGAGAAAAGTAAAAGAGTGAAGAAAAGTGGTCAGTCTGTCATCCAACAGTCTAAGCCTATAGCAGCAAAAATACAAAAATAGCTCAGGATAACCTAAGCCATTCTAACTATAAGGTTTATTAAAAAGTAAGGTTTTAAGCCTACTCTTAAAAATAGTGTCTGCTTCACAGAATAAAACTAGGAGCTGGTTAAACAGGAGAGGAGCCTGATAACTAAAAGATCTGCCTACCATTCTACTTTTAGAAATCCTAAGAACTACCAGTAAACCTGTCAAAAATTACACCGAGGTACTTTACACTATTACCAGAGGCCAATTTAATGTCATCCAGATTAAGTGATTGATTTAGCAGTATCCTTTTTAAAGCTTCTGGTGCAAAGACAACAACTTCTGTCTTGTCTGAATTTAAAAGCAGAAAATTCAGAGTCATCCAGGTTTTTATGTATTCGAGACATGCCTGTAATCTATCTATCTGAACTACTGAGGCCCGTAATCTAGGTGTAATAATAGACTCAGACCTGAACATCCAGGGTCACATAAAGGTCAGCCTTGCATCACATGAAGACATTTTCTAGGATTAAAGGAGTAATGTCACAAAAGGACATTGAAAAACTCATCCATGCATTTATCTTTATTCAGGTTGATTACTGCAACAGTGTTCTCACAGGTCTACCTAAAAAGTCATTCAGAAAGCTGCAGCTGATCCAGAAACCATTCTGCTTGTATCCTTACTAGAATCAGTGAAGTAGAGCCCATCATACCAGTTCTAAAGTCCTTACACTGGCTCCCTGTAGCTCAGAGAATAGACTTTAAAATAATTCTACCGATTTATAAATCACTAAATGATTTAGCTCCTAAGCATGTTGAAGACCTTTTGTCAATATACCAACCCAGCAGACCACTCAGGTCCTCCAACTCTAGTTTACTAAACATTCCTAGAATTAGAACCAAACTTGGAGAAGCAGCTTTAAGTATGTACAGTATTCCCCACAAATCTGGAACAAACTTCCAGACGACTGCAAAGCTGCTAAATCATTAAACTATTGCAAATCAAAGATTAAAACTCTAGTGTTTAGAGCTACCTTTGAGTAATGTTCTAGTATTATTTTTTAACATAAATGTTCCTTTTATGCCTCTTCTAAATTACTGTTTTTTGTCATATATTTATTTTTTTTTATCATTAGTTTGGTTTCATTACCACAGAATCGTGCAGAGCACATTGAATTACCTTGTGTTGAAAGTGTGATATACAAATAAAATTGCCTTGCCTTAATCTATTGATTGCTTTATTTCCCCAGAATTCTGTTGAGGGGTCACTTCCTTTTGTTACACTCGGTTTTTTTCCCCTTTAGTCAGTATTATTTGTTGAATATTGAGAAGAGTATTTTTTGCATATGTCTTGTTGGACTAAAATGAACCTATCTTGGACTAATTTAAAATCTATTCGGGGCCTTTTAAGATTTGGATTTAAGTACCCGTGATCAAGAAGTTCACTGGCAAGCCCAAGACAGATTTGTACATGAGACTCCGATAAAATTTAGAAATTGTGCAATTGTCTGTAAACAAATATAGAAAATCTGCAGGGAATCAAACACTTTTTTTCCATCAATGCAACAACTTGCAATTTATTAAGTTTCATTTAGTTTTTGAGAAATTAGATACTGTAAAAATGATACTTCTATACCAACTACCCAGAGTAGAGAAAAAAATGTCTCTCCCATACCATGAAAAAGAACTGCACTCAACATCAGCAGTCCTCAGTGAACCTCAAGGCTTTATTACGTTTCTACTTTTTCTGTTGCCTTCTGTTTTTTGATGTAGCAACTTTGTTTTGGTTTTGAAGCCTTATGCCAATTTGATTTACATTTAAAAGTCTTTTCACTACATGTCACAGTGTAATGCAAAGATTTATATTGACGTAATCATTGAAAAAAACTAAGAAACAAAGAACAAAGAAGGAATACTAGGTATCCATCCATAACGCAGCTTCTGTTCATTGAAATATAGAAAACAGAACCATTAGTCACTAAACTGGACACTGACATATTTTTCTTTAATAAGTAAATTTTTTATTACATATTAAAACATTATATAATAAATATACAATTTAATTGAATTGCATTTTTGAAATAGCTCCTCCAATTAGATCACTGAATCCCATGTATGAGGTCTTAAGATCCTCTATATAAATTAAACTAAACATAAAAAAATTATTATGGTGAAGTATTTTCATGTAAGGAGGCTAAAAGAAATTAAAACACCTCTTAATGCTGTTTGGGTTTTTATACTGATGTTTAACTAACTCTTTAGAAATGTTTGTAATCTCAACCATTAGTGTAGCTCATGATTCTCTTCCGCCATTATTTTTTTGACTCAGAAGTCTAAAACTTTAGAAATCCCCTCTTGATTAAGAGATCTGATTGTACTTGGGAGAAAAACAGCACACCTATTGTTCTTGTGCAGGAGGAGGATTTGCTCTGGAACTCATTGTAACTCTCTGCTTAACAACAATTACTATTCACTATTGTTTTTCCCCACTTGTAGCATTTACCTTGTACTTCTTGTTCTAGCTGATGGTTAGACTTTCTCTTGCAGAGTTTTCTAATAAAGTGCAAAATGAATGGTTCTATCAAATATTAGAGTTTGTCCAGATCATGAGGTAGCAATGCAGCCCCAGACTTTTACCTTAGCATCACTAGGTGTGACTGTCTGTATAATGCTGCTCTGTAATGCTTGCTGTTTCTCAAATAGAGAATTTAATACTAGATATAACAGGATTACAGTGTTTTCAGTCCAGCAAATATTTTCCCAAGAGTATTGGGCCATCTAAATACTTTTGGACAATGTGTGGCCATTGTGCTCTTTACACCAGCTGCTGTTTTGTTCTTGGAACTCTCCCACTGTTGCAATTTTTCTCAGTCCCTTTATTATTGGTAAATGATGAACACTGACGTGAATTTATGAAAGGGAGGTATGCAGTGATATGGCACTTTTTCTTGGACTTTTTTGACTAGTCAATGTGCTCTTAGAGTAATTTTGGTACACTCACTCCTGTGAAGGTCCACCAATGTTTCATTTTTGTGAGTCATGCCTCTCTCTGTGCTTGGCTGAAGTCCACAAGGATTTTAAATTGTTTAGCTTTTAATGTAACTTTATAGGTGTCAATGATTTTTTCAGCTGGTAATTCATGATGTAACAAGGGTACCAATTACTTTAAATATCCTTTGGCGTTTTGTATTTACTCAGGTTATCTTTGTCTGTATCATCAAACAAATTTTTATATCAAAGTGTGACAAAAAAACAAAAGCAAAATAAATATATCCTAGGAAAAATACTTTTTTACAGGTCTTGGTCTGTGTTTCTGCCACGCTTCTGGCAGCAGTTGCTTTCTGTTGTTATGTCAGACTGATTTCTGTCAGATGTCTCTGATGCTATTTTGCTCCTCTAGGAAAACGTACAGTCTGGCATCTATTTAGTCTTACACGGTGTATATACAGTATACAGTGTGATGTGGGTTACAGTACTATTAACATTTTTAAATGTTGAGTTTACAGAGTGGGACAAGAACGTAGGGGGGTGTACAGAAGTTTTCTTACACAAGTACATAGACCGTTTACAAATTATCATAAATATCATAGCCCCCGTAAAAGACATCTAAATTAGCAAAGGGGCGGTTAGGTTCAGCTGTAAATTGCAGGATAGAGAACAGATGAACAGATGTGCTCGCAGTGGCAGATGTGGCGTTGGATAGAATCGAGATCTGTTTTCATCTGTAGAAAAGAGTGGAGGTTGATAGCCAAGGGAAATCTTGAATGTGGACATACTTGTAGCTGATGAGATGTGAGTATTGTGCACATATTCAATCCTTGGAAGCTGTTTGTTGGCCGGGTTGGGTGCATCTTAAAGATCCTGATATTCTCCCTCTTGGTGATATTATTCGGAGTCATAAATTACCATTTCTACGCTGATGACTGCCAACTATATGTCTCCGTGAAGCCCCGATCTACTTCCTAGCAATTGGCTGATTGTCTTGGAGATATGAAAAGGTGGCTGTCTGTGAACAGCCTTCTTTTCAATTATTCTAAGTCTGAAACTAGTCCTTCTTCTGTGCCCTTTTGGTAGCTTGCCAACCCTTCATCTTTCCCTGACTCTCCTAAGGATTCTGTTAGGAACCTAGGGGTTCTTTTAGATCAGTCCGTTTCCTTTGATCGTTATGTTAACCAGGGAGTGTGTTCCTGTTTTTATCATCTGAGATTTTTGGTCAGGTTAAAAGCCATTTTAGGAGGAACCACTTACACAGCACTTACGCACTTTTGTGCATGCAGTTTTCATATCAAGACTGGACTTCTCCAGCTCACTGCTGGTCGTTGTTTCCACCTCTACCATTGCTCGTCTGCAGTTGGCACAAAACCCAGCGTCTCGCCTTCTGACAGGCACACGCACTTTTAATTACTTAATTACTTAATTACTTTCATTTACTTTTAAAGCGCAAAATGGCTTGGCTCCCACTTACCTGTCCGATTTGATTTATCTCTGTGTCCCCTCGCACTCCCTATGATCTGCAGACATGATTGTTCTGACAATCCCAGTGACTTGTTACAAGACATGGGGCGACCGAGCCTTCTCATCCCCCCCCCCCCCCCCCCCCCCACCTGTGGAACTCTATACCTTTGTCCGTCAGGCAGTCAGACTCAGTATCAACATTTAGGAAACACCTAAACACATTCCTGTTCTCAGCAGCCTTTTAACTTTTTTGTTTCATTTAATCTTTATTTTACTTACTTTTTTTATTATTTGTATTGTTTTTATTGCCTGTTGTTTTAACAGTACAGCACTTTGGTCAGCTCTAAAGCCGTTTTTAAAATGTGCTCTTTAAATACATTTGGATTGGATTGGATTGATTCATTTGTTCAGTGATGCCATTGGAGTGGAGATGATAATCTGAAGGGAGACTGACTTTTGCTCCCAGGATGGGGTAAAACTGTTTCCAGCCTTGTAAAATGAACTTTGACTCACGATCAGAGAAAATGTCTTAATGGATGATATGTAACCGGGAAACATGTCTAGTGAGGACTTATGGAGTCTGTAAAGTGGAGAGAAGTTCCTCCAGAGGAATGAGGTGACACATCTTAGAAAAATTGCCTATAATGGTGAAAATATCTTTGGAGACTATTAAATCTGTGACAATTTCAATGGAAATTTGGGACCACAAACAAGAAAGGATGAAAAAGGGGCTGAAGAAGGCTGGCTGGAGGTAGATTGTTGGACTTTTTACGAGCCAAGGTGGACATGTTGAGACGTATTCTTTATAACCTTTATGGATTGAAGGCCACCAGGCAGGTAGGAGAATTTGGCTGTGTGGATCTAGTTCAGAAGTCGGCTTCTGACGAAGTGGGAATCTTACAGCTTGTTGACAGGTCTGGTTTCGGGATCTGATTAAGACTGTTGAGTTTGTTTGATAATGTCTTCAGTCTCCAAGGTAAAGGGCGGATAATGGTTTTCTGGGGTCTTTTCGCCTTCGTCGGGAGAGAAAACACAGGAAAGAACATCCGATTTGGTGCTCTTGGAACCAAGATGGTATGATACGTCAAGACAGAATCTGGAAAAGATAGAGAGGATCATGATTAACAGCGGTTTAACCATTTTGCTGTTTGGAGGTAGGAAATGTTTTTATTATCAGTCCAAAACAGAACCGAATGAAGGGTGCCATCTTACCGGTGTCTCATTCCTCGAAGGCCAGATTTAAGCCAGTGTGGCAGCTGTTAAATCAGCTATGCTTTTCTTATAAATGTGACAAAGTGAGTCATGCTGGTTTTTGTCAGTTGTGATTTACACTTCTACTTTGAGACCTAAAACAATGGTAGAGCACACTTTATTAGAGGCAAAAGAATAACAGGATACACTGTTTTAGATGTAATCAAAAATGAATCAAATTTCCCTTTCCCACAAAGGCTTAGATTGTTGTTTTTGTGAAAAGGGCAAATTGGATTATAAAGGAGGTAAAAAAAGCTGCATTACATTTTTTTATGATGGGACAGGCCACTGACATCTCAGAAGTGTTGACCATTTCCAAATCAGTTAGTGTTTCAGATATTTTGAATATTTTTTGCATCATGATTAAAGCTTAGCAAGAAATGAGGGGGGAGCAGCAACAGTCATCAGTGAAGTCTCCACAAAGCCATCAATTTACAAGACTTGCTGTTGGTCTCTGTTTGCAAATTAGCCAATTTCTGTAGTTCCAATGTTTTTCCATTTGGAAATCTATTCAAATTTCTATGATATCTTCATCTGAAACTTTTTGGTTGTAGTGAACGCTTGAAAGCTGCTGCTAATTAACATACCCCAGCAAATTTTCTGTCTGTGCGCATATGGGTGTTGGCAGTCAGGAGCAATGATCTGTGATAAGAAGAGAAAGAATGAATTAGGGGACAAAAAATAAATGGCTTGGCACCTCACTTTCCTATTTCCTCCTCTTACCCTCTCTTACTCTAATCTCAGCTGTTTTAGCACTTTTATTAAGCGGTTCAGAAAATGGATGCATGGAAGTCTTACTTTTACTAAAATAATATAGTCAAAATTGTTTAGAGAAATCATATTTTAGTCATCTTTAGTTTGAGATAAGCTCCCCCATTATGAATGTATTTTTTTCAGGGAAATTCTGTGGTCTGTGTATGGTAATGATCCTAGAAATACTTTGTTGTAGGATTTAGAAAAGTTTTTTATAAATTGTAAAATGCTTTAAAAAGTGTCAAATCCAACTGTCTCAGTGATTGATATCAAAACCAGAAAATTGAAAGCACTCTCTGACTCTGAAGGATTCTCAAATTTTGTCTAAGTCTCATAGTCTTGGCCAAAAACATATTGTGGCAGTCCTACCAAACTTAAACTGTGAAAAGATGCTGAAACATTTGGGGGGAAACACCCAAAAGCAGTAAAAGAGCAGTAGTCTAAAACTTAATTAAGAAATTTGAGAAATTGTTACATATTTTACTAATTGATTTTAAGCTTAGATTGACAGCAACCACTGAAGACAGTTTTTCATTGAATTATTAATTAATAACAAACTTCTACGTTCTATATTAGAGAGCACAGGCTACTCTTATTATCTTTTATTGTTTTACTCTATATACGATTTGTGTTGAGTCAGACTAATTATGTTGAAATTCAGTGGTTAACATGCCTGAAAATAACTTCTTTTCAGTTTCAGGGAAGGGGTGATTTTTCAGAATAAATTTAGAAAGATTTGTAAAACAGGTAACATTAGGTCATTTTATTTGTTATTTTCAAAAATTCATGTTGTAGCCAACATTTATGAGTGCTGCCCATTAGAACCTCAGCATACAAATTATCCTAAATGTCCACCAATCAAGCATTCATTATGTCCGATAATGTGTTTGTCCCCTGTTGACTGCTAAAACACTAAAGAGTCCCCACATAGACTGTATAACACCCTTATAGGTTCACTGTGGTAAGTATTGGGCAAGTTATAAAATAAATAGTAATATATTTCAAATTACTAGTTACAGCTTCAAAAATGTAATATGTTTGCATTACATTTTACTGTCTCAAAAATGTAACTGCATTACACTACTTGAAGCTACTTTTGGCATATATCTTAAACATCTAACACCAGTTCTAAACACTGTAACTTATCAATTTACACTTTACACAAGTGTGACACCACACATACTGTATTTTTAATACCATTTTATTAAACTTCAAATACGTTTGCATGCTCTCTATCTCATAGTAATATTTGTTGACTCATATTAAAAGGCACTGAACGTGCTCATCACAAAGATGTTTGTTTTCATTGTTGTGCATCTCATATCATTCTTGGACCACTTTGGGTTTCCCCTGCTGAATGAGGCCACAGGCATCAGTTTCCATAAAAGGCTGTACATGGTGTTTAGTAATGCTTAGGTAGGTGGACCCCATGGAAGACAAGACCTTGTGTTGCCCAGTAAGCATCACACTGTTCTCTGCAGCTTGACTTCTTCCCAGTTCCTGTGGCATGAGCAGGCATTTGGGGGCAGTGCCTGCCTGCGAATATTAGAATTGTACCCTTTAAAAAGGCAAGGTCCCGCCTTCCTTGTCTTGTATTGGCTACTCTGGTTTATTTATTACTAATCCTGACTAAGTCATTTTATAATCCTAATATTCAAGGAGTATTAGCCTAAACCTAGTGTGATCCATGTATTTATTTTAACATGTAAGACCAGTACCCAATCATAATCCACAGAAGGCGGGATTTTGTGTTTTAACTGGTGAGGGACCAGACAAAGTGCAGCCTGAAGACCCCTATAACGTGTCACATTATTGGATTCAGTGTTCCCTCGCCTGGACGCGGGCCACCGGGGCCCTACTCTGGAGCCAGGCCTGGAGGTGGGCCACGTTGGCGAGCGCGTGGTGGCTGAGCCTTTACCCATGGGGCCCGGCCGGGATTAGTCAGAAAAGGCAACATGGGCCCCCCTTCCCATGAGCTCACCACCTGTGGGAGGGGCCATAGGGGTCGGGCGCAGTGCAAGGGGCGGTGGCCGAAGGCGAGGACCTTGGCGTTCTCATCCTCAGCTGCAGAAGCTGGCTCTTGTGACGTGAAACGTCACCTCTCTGGTGGGGAAGGAGCCGGAGCTGGTGTGCGAGGTTCCAACTGGACATCGTCGCCTTGCCTCGACGCACGGCTCTGGCACCCCTATCCTCGAGAGGGCTTGGACTCTCTTCCACTCTGGAGTTGCTCCCGTTGAGAGGGGCCGAGCTGGGGTGGGCATTCTGATTTCCCCCCATCTCGGCGCCTGCACATTGGGGTTTACCCCGGTGATTGAGAGGGTAGCCTCCCTCCAATTGGACTTCTGTGCTCGTCATGGATAAGTGTGTTTGTGTGTGCTCTTGGCACCAGGACACCCTAGGCCGCAGCTCGATGATCGACTTGGTTGTTGTTTCATCTGACCTGCGGGACACTCGGGCGAAGAGAGGGGCGGGAGCTATCCACTGACCACTACCTCCGTTGGTGGGGGAATCGGATTAGTAATCTTGATCCTTAACCACTAGAGCACCATGGAAGCATGAGTGAAGGGAGAGAGGAGCGCTGGAGCGGCCTCTTAGAGTTGTACTGAGGAAAAACGGAAACTTAAGGATCAATCTCATCACGCAGCTATTGATCAATACTCAATACCAACGTTAGATCGATACTATCGATAGTTTAGATCGATCCACCCTGCCCTAGTGTCGAGCCCTGGCACTGACGGTCTCAGTTGTTGTGTCCTTTGGCAGACACTTCACCCTTTGCCTAGTGGTGATGGTCAGAGGGCCCGGTGTCACCATTGTCAGCCTCGCCTCTGTCAGTGCACCCCAGGTCAGCTGTAGCTAAAACTTAGCTTACCATCATCAGTGTGTGTGAATGACTGAATGTAGTGTAAAGCACTTTGGGGTCCATTTGGACTAAGTAAAGCGCTATACAAAATACATCAACTGTTGAAGGTAGCCGATCATTATGGAATATCTTTTAGCTGAAAAATTAGTAAAATTGTAAAAGGTAAGTTCTGTTCTGGCTGTTACAACGCGTATGGGTCTTATGTTTGAACAGCAGAAAGAATTGCCCCTATTGCAACTTGAGAGTGAGAAAATGAAGCAAATTGCATTGGAGCAGGTAAAACAGGAACATGAAACTGAACGTTAAAAAAATGAGACAAAGTGTGGAAAGAATGAAGCTTGATTTGGAGCAGTAGAAATGAAATCTAGTTAAAGAGGGAAAGCTTGTAGAAACGATTTCTCAGGAGCAAAATGTATCATCAAATTTGTGTAATTTGGATGTTAACAGTGCCTCGTGTCGGATTCCCGTGTTTAATGAGAAAGATCTTGACACCTTTTTTACCTTGTTTGAGAGAGTAGCTGACTTAATGCTTTGGCTGATAAGGCAACTCTTCTGACTGAACATCTCAGGACAGCCAACATCCAGCATTCTGCATAACAAATGCACTTGAGCACAAAGGCGGATAGTGGATAAAGATAGTTACCACAGGGGGAACAAAAAAAGGATGTACAATGACTCTGACTTGTATGCATTCAGGCTTTGGATAGTAACTAAAAAGCCACATGCTGGAAAGCATCATTCTGGAGAGATGAGGCCTGAGGCAGACATGCTGCAAAGATCAAAGTGTATATCCGAAAAAGCTTTAAGTTCCCACGGGAACCCCTCTGGAGGAGATGGAGCATACAGGATGCATAGAATAGTCTTTTTAATGTGCCATCATCGTGGTATAGGCATAAAAAGACAAGATAACTGTAAAAACGTACGGTTTTAAGTTAAATGCACTTTTTTTTTATCTCTTAAACGTTTTGTTTTTGTTTTTTCAGACAGAACTTACATAAGTTTATGGTTTTCAAATGTTTAACCTATACTTTTAAATTGTCCTGACATATTTTATGCATGTCAGCATTTATTTGACTGTCTGAAAGATGACTTTGCGCATAGTTTTCAGCAGCTTGAGGACTTTTGTTTTTAAGCTAAATGACTTAAAATGTATAAGAGTAAAAGCCTAAAAAGATTAAGTCGATAGTTGAATAACACTATGTTTTGTTGAAAAGTTTCTGTCACAATTTTAAACACATTTTTATCTGTTTCTGAAAAAAAGCAACAACATTTTTCAGACTTTACAGCAATTGGTCAGAATACACTGTTATACAAAATGACAGATGCTGTCACTTTGTGTGATGTGACTAATTATCTTCACAAAAAAAGGGAACATTGTAACAACAACACATTATCGTCACCTCATGTGTCCATACAGATCCAATCCATCGCCTATAAGTCATGATATTTTCATACACACACCAGATGGTCCCTGAATTATTGTGAAACTGGCATGCTTGTGTACTGAAATGTATGCAAGCACCAGTTTATTAAATCTGGTCTAAATCAGAAATAAAGGTTTGAAAAAATGTCTGTGCAATTGATCTATATAATGTGTTTAACTTGCTATTAATCAAATAACTTTTTCAGTCGTTATATAATTTAATGAATGGGTATATACAATGTGATTTACTCAGGTTTTTTTTTTTTTGTCTTTCACAATTGAGGTATACCTATGATGAAAATTACAAACCCCTCTCATCTTTTTAAGTGGAACAACCTGCACAAATCTGTGCCTGCCAAATACCCTTATTTTCCACTGATTGCGTCTTCAAACTGATGTTTCAGCAATAAATAAAACCAAAATAAAGATAATTGGATATGTGCCAATGGACGTTAACTGCATGCCAATAATCCCGGTTCGGTACTTGCCTTGGTTTCAGTTTCACAGTTCTGTTCATTTTCAGTACAGTCAGGCAGGCTGGACTGGACTGGGACCAAAAAATGTCCCTGGATTAATAATGTGTAAAATATGTAGTCAGTCCAGCGTTTCAGATCTACATGCTTTATATTGAAAGCAGGTAGTTTATCTAATTTGGTCTTTTGGCTATTTTGAACATAAGGAGGTTTAGGTACAACAAAAAAGACTGCTGTGTTTGTTTACATGTATTTTTAGACTATTCAAGCACAATCAAAACTTATATTCCGTCTTCCATTGCTCCTTGAGGGGGAATGCATTCATAGGCTGAATAAAATAAACTCTAGTTATCCGAAACAACACTGCAATTGTAGGCAGACCTGCTGTAAAAAGTCAGAACCCCCAGCTGTCCTTGTAGGGAATTGCTTTTCAACACTGAAACACCAGAAGTAGAGAAGTATAAACGAAAAAAATCTCCGTCACTACATCTGTGTCTGGGTGCAAACTTGCTGACGGAGAAGTATAAACAGCAACTTCAAGAATCAGTGAAACTTCAGCCAAGACCCCAAATAAACTTAGACAACTGTAACATTATTTACCTCAGTTGAAGTCATGTCTGCAAATCTGTAAATTGTCCAGGACGGGACTGAATTGGCTGTTGTTTCTGTTCATTAATGAGTGCTTATTCAGCATGCGCACATGCCTGAGTTAATTTTACAAAATATGAAGGATACAAAAACTGGAACATGTAGCTTCAAAACGGTTCTGGCGTGTTTCCATTACCTGTGTCTGGTCAAAGACGACTACTACCCCACATACGAACTGATTGGTCCAGTAAGGTGATATCCCTCAAGTAACAGCACCAAAATCGAAATGT
Organism: Apricaphanius iberus; assembly: GCA_028564705.1. NCBI lineage: Eukaryota > Metazoa > Chordata > Actinopteri > Cyprinodontiformes > Aphaniidae > Apricaphanius > Apricaphanius iberus. The sequence goes on from JAPXFQ010002813.1 coordinate 428,598, forward strand.
TCTTCATAAAACTTGAAATATTCAAAGTCTCAGAACTTTTTGTTTTTCCCTTGCTTTAAGTAGCTCCATATTTTTTTTTTTAAACGTACTGCCTTATGAAGTGTTTTACAGCATCTAAGGAGGGTTGTGGTTTTGATAAAGCTGAAGCCGAAAGGTGACAGGGAGAATCTACATTGATACCAGCAGCAGCTTCGGCATCTGGGACATTGGGGAACTGAGTGATGGCAGATTTTTGTCAGGTTGCCAATAGGAGTGCAGCTGTGATCAGCATTGTTATCCTTCCACACGCAGTGGAGCAGTGTTCCGTCAGGTAGTGATGTAACAGGCGAAGTCGGTGTGTGAATGGGCGAAGATGCCGCAGTGAGCCCACGGTGGCAGGAAGGAGGAAGCTGATATAGCAGCAGAGAAGCAGGATGTCTCTGTGGTGATCAGAGATATGGAGTCGGCTAGTTCGGGCCAGAAGGCTGCAGATTAGGAGTCTCAACAGACTAGATGATCACTTGTTAATACAGTTCTGGTGTGAGTAACACAGATCAGGAGCTGGACACATAAACGGATCGATGTCTGAGAGATGTGTTGTGAGTCAGAAGTCTCACAACCTTTCAGAGGGTCTGTGTTGTCATAATGACTTTGTGACTGCTTTTTGCTTGAGCTTTTGTTAAACTAAGCCCATCCATGTCCTCGCCCACTACCATTCTTAAGCACCCTGAATTGCCTTGTGTTGAAAGTGTGCTATATAAATAAAATTGCATTGCCTTCTTCTGAGATGGTAATGGAAACACAACCATCCCGTTCTAGGCCGTACTAACCCAACCTGTTCAGGTCTAAAGCAACCCTAATGGAAAAGGGGCATATATTCTGTATTAATTTCATCTTCTTGGTATATCGATTTAATTTAATAAAGGATGAGAGAGAATTCCTTTGGCGGTTCAGAAGTTTTGATATTGGCTTCTTGATCAACAAGGGGGTACAGTATTCACACAGTATAACTACATGGACTGACCTACTTTCTCCAACCTGTCAGACTTATATAGGATTAAATAATCACAAGACTATCAGCCTTCCGAGTCATCTTGCTTATGTCAGCAGTGTCCATAGATAGCTGGTGGTCATCATGCGAACCTGATGTCCAGGGCTGACGATTGCACACACATATCTCCAAAACCTAACACATTGTCCTGATGACATCATCAAGCATACAGTGTTATCCTATCATATTTGATTAAGAGAACAAAATCTGTTCCTTTTTTTTTTTTTTTAACGTGTCCTGTCTAGCAGTATGCTACTCAGAATTGGTGTCTGAGTACCAAATACAAGCCCAACAGTTTTACTTTCCCAAGCAGAGTATTACAGCTTCGCTGTAGTACGCCACTTGATGTATATGTATGAAAAATCTTTATTAGTGATTACTGTGGGTTCAATTTCCTGACGTCATGGACATTAAACTGAGACAAGAAGGGAGAAAGGAAGAAGGTGAAGAAAAGAAACCGGACCAACAGAGGGGCGAACCGATGACACACGACAGGGAGGTAAATAAAGAACACAAGAAAACATCCCAGTCCTCCACCTCTGCCGGACGGCAGAGAAACAGTAATACAAAACAAAAACAACAAAGTGTACAGAACCAAACCAATAGTTCGGATCTGGTAGAATAAACAAAGAATTACACATTCACTACACACAAGCATTGATTAATGAACATAATACAAATGTTTCTGGTAAGCTCCTGTGAACAACTAACTAATGATGATAACCTCAGCTTAAGATATGTCCGTCCTCACCTATGTCCCCACACCTATGTGTGTGCGAGCATGCAGGTCGGAATAAGGTTTCCCCATGCAAGTGATTGATAGCTGGTGTAAGGAACCGTCAATCCGTCCTACAGGAATCGGCACAGACATGGAGGAGGCAAGAGATGTATGCATCCAGCGTCCCACAGAGTACAGAGTCCACAGGCGGATCAGCGCAGGGTCGATCACCCGCCAAGAGGGGAACAGATGGAAGCCCCAGGGGAGCACCCACCAGCCGCGATGCTGGGGCCCGAGAGATCGCAGTGACGAGCCCACGGGCTCCGCCGGTAACCGGCTACGCCAGGGCGGGCCCGGACCAGGAACCGGAGGCCACGGGGACCAGGGGCACCCCACCCCCCAGCGGGGCCCCAACCAGTGACCAGCCGACAAGGGTCCCCCGCCGCCGCCGCAGGCAAGGAGGACCCGCAGCCAACCGACGGACAACACACGCCGCCGCCACCCCGGACCAGTACCCACCGCCAACAACCCGGCCCGCCCCCACACATCCACACGCCAGGGAGCCACAGCGGATGTACGCCCTCCCCAGGCCGCGCCCAGCCGGCACCTGGACATCCAGATCTTCCAGCTCCAGGGTCCAGATCCCGCCCCACGTGGGGCGCCAAGATCAGGGGCCCAGCCAATGCCGGACAGCCCCACCAGGCGAACAGACCAGCCAGCTGAAGTCCTGGAACCGGCAGGAGGATTGGGCGCCAGGCACGGTCCCCACCGATCCACCGGACGGCACCAACCTATTCTACAAACCCGGCACCCCCATAAGAGGTGCCCCAGTCAATCCAAGGAGGACATCGGCCCGAAACAGCGGCCGCCCGACACACCGGACCACCCAGGACCCGCCCGACATGCACCAGGACCGAGCCGGGCCGCAACCGGGACCCCCAGCCCCAGGCATCGAGAGTCATCATCAACCAGCGGGCAGGAGCAACCATCACCGACGGGGAGTGACGGGGAGGGAAGAAGATGCATCAGGCCAGAGAGCAGCCAAACACCCAACCTGACAGGTAGACATAGACAGACAGAGACACTCATACGTACCCTCCCTTTCTTGTGTACACATTCTTACAAATACAGGACATACGAAAAAAGGACGCTATACCCTCATTCATACCCCCCATACGTACACTATACTCCATACTCCCAGGCCCAGGGACAGACACCCCAGTAGAGAACCCTGCCCCTGCACCCAGGAGACAGACCCCTTTGCCCACCAGGACGGGGACAAGTAGACCGCCAAGGCCCCACACCGGCAAGAGCAGCCCACCAGCCCAGGACCCCGACCAGACGGCGTGATGTTCTATCCGGGCTCCGACCCCTGATGGTCCAACGAACAGGGGTGTGGAAAGACCCCCCAGCCTCTCTCCCCCAGCTCAATGTGGTGTTGTTGCGTGTTGTTCTAATGTGCACTTAAAACAGAGGGGGGGGGCATGGGAATACTGCCGGGTACCCCCATCTCCCCCCCCGGGCCCTCAGTGTCTAGATGCGTTTAACCAGTGGGTGCCGGCACCACAGGCGAGGCCCCCTCAACGGGGGGTCTCGCCTGTGGCGCCACACCGCCAGGTCCCTACATGTGCGTTCCCTGTAAATGTTGCAAGTGTAGTGTCTAAATTGCTCAATAAAATCGGGACCCAGGCCGCCACCGGGTAGCGAAGACGGAAGCTCCATCCCGCACCCCTGTGACGTGCCCACGTCCCAAGGCCTTGTGAATGGTAGAATGAAGGAGCAGGTGGACAGAGGCATGGGGATGGGGAGAAAATAACTGGGGTGACCATTGCCAACCCCAGGGAGCCAGCTCCCCTGCTGACTCCAATAGGCACCCCCGTTCGGCCCGATCCACCAGGGGTGGGAGGCCCCAGCACGTCCAGTCGGGGCCCACGGCAGCGGTACCGCCGAGCCCCATGGGGGCCCCGGCAATCCACCAGCCCCCATGCCAGGGGCATACCTAAATCCTCCCCAACATTCACACTGCTAACAAAACACATGTCACTAGACACCCAGGTTGAGTTTAGCCCCCCCTCACCCTCAACGCCCTCCCCCCTCCCGTCCCAAGCGCACCCCGTTAAAAAGAGCGCCTGTGCTAGATGGTAAAAAGCCTCCCCGCCAATAAGAGACGCCCCAGGCACCGCCAGCGTCCGAGGACCCCCGGGCCGAGGCCGGAACCCGGCGCACCACCGACTCGGGTACCCCGGACATGCCGCGCCAGGCCCGTGAGCAGACCGAAGTCCCGGGCGGCCAATCCCCAGGCCGACATCCTCCAGCCTTGCTTCTACCGCCCGATGGCCGGGTGGAACAAAATCTGTTCCACCACACTGGTCTCTCAGAACCAAGCTCTCGGACAAAATTTTAATGCCCACCCTTGCCTAAAATAGTACTTTTTAATAGCAAAGCTATGACTAATTTGTTTTGGAAAAATAAAAAAATATTTTATTTAATAAAGTAATGTTATTAGTAAATGCCAATATTTTATTTTTTACACTGTTTCTAATGCACTTCTACAGCTGTATCTCAATATAATTGTCTGTTTGACATTTGAGACATGTATCTTAGATGCTGAATTTATTTCTTGTAAATATTTTTTTTGTGAAAAAATATTTAGATATATATTGAATATTGGATTTCAGCTGAAAAATATCTAGATATAACTTTTGATCCATATTGTCCAGCCCTATTCATTATTACATCTCAAAATATTCTCATGTTATATTGTATCTGTTTTATTCATATAAGACTCTGACCTAGGAAGGAATAAGACATTATTTTATGAAGAACATAGTTTAAAGTCAAAGCTACGTGTCCCTCAACTACACGTGTGCTATATGAGCAGACAAACAACTCCACTGTATTTGGACAGATGTGAAGCCTAAAGGTGAAGTACTAACATTTCTTTTTTTATACCTTTTGAGAAGATAAAGAGAGACAACCACCTAAAATTAACTGCAAAAATTAAATTGTGACTAAGTCACATTATGTAAAATCAATTTTAAAAGTCCATATTTTACATTGCAATAATCCTATTAAACACTACAAGTCATCTGCGTTATCTAATTATCCTGCATTGTTTGGTTTGACTGATTCACAGGAAGTTGTTGATATTTCCTCCATCAATAATTTTTGACTATCTCAGACTGAATCACACAAGAAAAAAGAGAGTGGTTCAAGCATTGCTTAAATAGGGATGATGTCCCATGTCCCATGTGGTGCAACAGTTAATATGAATTTATGTTCCATAAATTCAGGAAGCTGAAGTGTTCCCAAACAGGAGGCTTTAACAAAAGCTAGCATTCATACTCTCTCTTATAAGAGTTGCTGGCCATAACTTTTGCTCGCAGGAGGACAGGCTACACTTTGTTTTTTTTACAGTGGCATGAGTTGCTGGCTAAAGTCCAACAGAGTCATGCCTATGTGTGAAATCTCTGTAGGCTTGTGTGCTGTACCAAAAAATCTGAATATGGATATATGTACCATTATGTTCCTAACACTAACTGTAGTTATTAAGAAAAAGAAGGAATATGGGTTGTTGGTCAAGCTGATTGGCTCTCAATAATGTGCTATCCTTAACTTTCGTCAGTATTTTTTTATTTATTTAAAGGGATGCTAGAATTTAGCAATCATGACTGTTTAAATCAAATGCACTAGATTATTCTGAACAGGGGGATTTACCTCTGCAGTCTGCTACTGGTTAAAGGTGTAACACACTGAACTTCTGGTTGTATACAAGCTTCACTCCCTAGCCATTTTTGTTATAATTTTTGTATCTTTACATTGGAAACTCCATGTACTCGATTATATTGTTTAAAATGTTTGTCTTATAGCACCCTCTTTTAGAAGCTTTCCCTTTTATCTTTTGGAAGTCTTCCGGCTCAGCAAGTAAGAGCTCTCTTATATGAACTCAAGAAAGGAAACAAAGTGTGCTGTAAGGCTCTCAGAGAGCATGAACGCATTAAAATGAATGTTTTAGGGGCAATTTGGAGCAGGAGAAATTGGGGAGATTGCACTGTCTAAAGTAGAGGGAAATGAAGGACATTGAGGTGGAGAGGAAAAGAGGAGAAGAGCTGGAATGGGATCTCTCCACTGATGGCATGAATGAGTAATGATGACACCCCCCCACTACTTAAATGTGGTGTCAGCATTTTTACATGAGATATACACACACGTGCACACACACACACACACAATATTAACACAACCATCATGCCAGCTCTACTCAAATCTACATACACATTTAAAGGTCTGCAAAAACTGATGATACACAGACGCACACCCACACTTGTCCACAGCGTCCGGAGATGGGGAACACTGTGAAAGTGTGATGATGCATCATTTTGTTAAGCACCTCTATCCATCTTCCTTTCCTCACCATGTTGTCTGTCTCTGCGTCTCACATCCTTAACTTTAAGGAGGTTTTTAGAACCTGACCTTAGTTTGAAGTTTATATGTCTACAGGAGCAAATATGCATCGATGTAGATCCCCAGTTATCCAGGACATGATAATCTTGAGAGTTTAGATGAAGGAAAATTGACTTTTCTTGTTATCTTGAAAACGTTTCATCTCTCATCCAAGAGGCTTCACTTCTGGAGCAGATATGCTTGACATGGCACTAGAACATATTACACAAGATGAACTAGACATTAAACATTCCTTTCACATCTGCTAACCAGTTATTTGCAGAGTATCTAAGTTAGAAAAAAAAAATCTTATTTTCTTTTACAAACGATCAATTATAAAATTATCTTTTTAGCTTTACATGGTAGATATGATCATTGATTGCTGGAGGTCACAGCCTGCGCACACATCATTCAGCATCAACAATTGAGCACTAGAGAGAGTGAAAAAGCTAGTTTAGGAACACCACAGAGCTTATAAAAGGTGCCCTACCAGTTTACGGGGGATCTGAAGGGAAGACACCTTTTGGAGCAGGTCACAAAAAGACTCGAGCAGTGGGACTTAAATTGGGATTAAAACAGGTGATGTTCATCTATTTGTTCTGTTTACGATGCACTCTTCCATCTCACACTTTATACACAACCCTGCACGCCGCAGCCTATATCCATACCTCCCTTTATCCTGGCAAGCAGTAATCTTTTGTGAAAAGCACCCGATGTCAGCAGATTTCCGCCACAGGCTGAACCTCTATGAATTACCAAAGGGCTCACTGATGCTGGCAATAATGCCAGCATTGTCTTGTGAAAGACACTTTTGACTTTTCTCAGTGTTTTTCTCTTTATAGAAGCTTCACCTGCTGTGCTATCCTCCCTAGCTACAATTCAGTTCAGTTTATTTATATGGTCACAATTCACAAGAGTATATCATCCCATAGCACTTTACAAAAAAGTCATTTCAATACAATTATACAAACATTATAATCAGTTTCAAAGTTTTTTTATTTAATGAATCCCAGCATATTGCCTCAAGTCATTGACATAAGGTTGTGCTCCATGCATGCAGATCACGACACGCAGCCACAGCAATCCCTCATAGTGAGCAAACATGTAGCAACAGTGGACAGGAAAAACACCCTTTTAAAGACCCACTCTGAAAAATATTGTGTTTTTGTGTTGTTAACATGTTCTTATAGACTTTTCTGATGCTAGCAGACTGATCTTGAGAAAATTAAGCTCAAAATTGTATTTCTGCTTTCAAATCACTGTGAATCATTAGTAGACACTAAATACTAGCAAAAAAAGACTGGCTATGTGACATAGCAACACCCCTAAGGGGGCCACAAGCTCCTCTCCACCCTGCCCGCTCAGGCTCTGAGGAGTAGAGAAGACGATGACGAATCTAGCATTACATCAGCTATTTATGGAGCTACAGCCAGTGCTGCATGCTGCTATGTTAACCCGTCAGCAGTATGATGGCCCATAAACAGGTCCCACCCACTTGCACGTTTAAATTCACCAATATTCTGACTCTTAACTTCTATGAACTTATACATGTTTTATATCATTAGAAAGCTCTTTTGCCAAGAAAGATACACAGAGAACCCCCAGCCCCCCCCCCCCCCACACACACACACACACACACACACACACACACCACACACACACCTTCAATTGCAACCCTTCGTAGTCCAATAAACGTAATAAAACTGATCCATCTCTTACATAAACAGTCTGTTTACATTCATAAGCGTATCCCCCCCCATCCTGTCAGCTTTACGCACCATCTACCACCCTCTCCCCACCCCCTTATACAATTGGGCACGTGCATCACCTGTGATTTCACAGCAACTCATTGTGTACTTTATCGATACAATATTAGATCTACTTGCTTTACTGAAGATATGACTGTCTTACCAGTTCAGCAAAAATGTGTCCAAAGCTGCATCGGTTTGCCTTTTAACATTCGATGGTAGCCCATCTCCATGTTGAAAAGCATCTCTGATATAAACTGAGGGGGGGACATATATCACCGTAACACCCTGCTCAGGTCTCTGAGGCATTTTTTGACTTTTTTGCCATAATTCCTATTGTTTTTCTTTCTGAAGTTGATAAAGCCCTGGGTAGCCAGGGAATGGCTAACTATTTAACAGAAGTTTGCTGTGAGTTCTCCATAACCGCTCTCTGGCATTTTGGTGACTGTAACAGGAAGACACGGAGCGGCCTGTCTGCGTGGCCACATCTCCTCACGTTTGTGGGATGAGTATGCACGTTGAGTGACAGTCCGAACAGCGGAAACCTGAATCTATTGGATAAAAAAAAATAGCTGGTCAGTCTGAATTGCATAGGGGCCTATGGGTTTATTGGGAGGAAGTAGGGACTTAAAAAATAACAAATATTGTGGAGAACTAGACTTTTGTCATAATACTGAGCCCCACATCATTTGAAGGATATATAAAACTTTACTAAATAAATAAATTCTCCATAATTCAGCTTTAAAGCCCTCCAATAAAGAGGTCTGTCCATGACTATAAATAAGCGCATAAAAAAGCTAATAAACAATATAAATAAACTTCTGAAATTTGTTCTCCTTATCTTTCCGCACCCTCCTGCTTTCAAAAGATGTCATAATACCATCCTAATATATCCACTTGTAGAAGACCACAGAGGTGGAAAGAGAACAAAATATTAAACTCAAGTAAAAGTACTATTACTGTGAGGAAATTTTACTCAAGTACAAATAGAATTACCACTCTACAACTTTACACAAGTAAAAGTAAAGAGTAGCTTACTTAAAATGTACGCAGAGTAAAAGTTTCTTAGTTCCTTTTTTGTTATAGCAGTTCTGGGCGCAATATTTTTTATCATATTTATTAATAATTATTTTTCTCCTCAGTAATGGATATAATAAATAATGTAGCAAAGTACAATACTTGATAATGAAAAAAACAAGGTTAACTGCCAAAATAACAGCAAAAAAATACAACTGGAAAGTAGTAGAGGAGAAAAGTGACAGAGTAAACAAAAGTGGTTGGTCTGTCCTCCAACAGTCTTAGCCTATAGCATCATAACTACTGAGATGGCTCAGGATAACCTAAGCCATACTAACCATAAGCTTTATCAAAAGGGAAGGTTTTAAGCCTACTTTTGTAAATAGACAAGGTGTCTGCCTCACGGACAAAAAACCTGGGATCTGATTCCACAGGAGAGGAGCCTGATAACTAAAAGATTTGCCTCCCATTCTACTTTTAGAAATCCTAGGAACCACCAGTAAACCTGCAGTCTAAGGGTGAAGTGCTATGTTAGAAACATATAGAAGATATAAGATGGAAGTTGATTGTTAAGGGCTTTATTTGTAGGAAGGTAGATGATAAATTATATTCTGGATTGAAACGCCATGCCATACCCAGTGGACAGCGCTTGATTGGAGCCAATTTCTTCCTACAACAGGACAATGACCCAAAACACACTTCGAAATTGTGTGAGAACTATTTAGAGAAGAAGCAGGCAGCTGGTATTCTATCGGTAATGGAGTGGCCAGCGCAGTCACCAGATTTGAACCCCGTTGAGCTGTTGTGGGAGCATTCGATAAACCAAATGTAATTGCTTTATTTTTATGTTTTGTCAAAGTCGTATTTATCTTTATTAGATTTTCATGATATGCTATTTTTATGTTAGCTTTTAATCCATTAAATTTTGGCCATGGATAAGACACTGTCTAAAAGGGGTAATGGGTGGGGTAACAGTACAGAAGCTACAGAGAGGTTAGTTAAACTACGTCTCTGCTTCCTGGTCTGGACCCTGGTTTTTCAGTGTTTTGAAGGACAAATAAATCCAGCCAGATTCCTAGACAAAAAAGCTGCTTCATCCAAAGTGGGATGGATGCCATCTCTACAGATCAGATAAGGTTTTCTCCTAAATCTTTTCCAGTTATCAATGTACTTAGACCACTTAGACAACCATTGATTGAATGACTTGTGACTAAACATGGGATGATTGGTCTGATCGGTCTGATCAGTTTCAAGTGTGATTTTATGTGCTCTTGTCAGAGCGGCCGTCTGACCCCGTCAGTCAAAATGACCAACAAGATTATTTTAACGAGACCTCTGATAAGAACATATGTTAAAAGGAGGTGTGAACTCCTCCTTCATGGCTTTATGGGCATATACCATACCATACCATACCAATTTATTTATAGAGCACATTTCTACACAGCCGAGGCCGACCAAAGTGCTGTACAGTATTAAAAACATATACAACCAAACACACAAAAGAAATATTAAAATAGCACAGTGAATACCATAAAATAACAAAATAAGATAAACAGGGATATAGCAGACTAGGTCAAATTAAAAGCCAAAGAATGAAAGTGAGCCTTCAGGCGTGATTTCATATATAGTGTTGTTCTGACTAGAGTCTTATAGAGGACATTTTGAAAATAACCAAAGGAAACATTTAAAATATCAGGTCAAACCTAAGGAATTCCTTATCCACCAGACTGATGCACAGCTTTCTGTATCAAGCCGTTAAAATGTTGAACTTTTAGGATTATACACTGTATATTGTTGGAGTTAATTTCTGTTTTTTATCAATTTTGTGTTTTTATGTTTTCTGTTTTTTTACATTTATTAATTGAATGACTTCAGCAGAAATTGTCATTTGTTGCTTCACATTAAACTATTGTATACTGATTTGATTTGAGTCCACCATTTTTGGTGAATTTGGGATATGGTGAAGCATTCTCTGGTTCTTGTTAAACTGACCAATCACAGGCATATATGCTACATTGACTAAGACAAATAGTTAGAAAATTGACCACTACTCGGTCCGTCCTTGTGTAGGCGACGAAGAGCCCTTGCATCAATCCGTCTCTGTCAAAACGGAGTAGTACAAACTAGGCTTAAGACAGAGGAATGAACTGAAACGGATGAGTTGTGAAGGACGATCAAAACCCAATATGATGAAACTAAAATTAAAAACAGCTAGGAATCATGAGACTTTTACAGTTATTCATAAATGTCATTTTCTTAAGTGTTTGTAAACTGGGTGGGATATCAATAGATATCAAGCTCTGAGGCTTAAAATGAGTTCCACTCTAGTCCTGCCTTTATCAAAAAAAAATTTTGTGATGAATTCAGACACAGATATCTCTTAAGTCTTTTATTAATTTGATTTATTTCACTGAGGTTTTGCAGACAAAACTGAAAAAAAGCTTGTGTTTGAATGAAACAAATGCAAATTTCATGGGTACATTTTTGCCATATGAAGGAGTTGTTGAAGTAATTAAGTAAGTACGATTTTATTTATAGGGCACCTTTCAAGGTATGAGAATCACAAGTACCAAGGTAAAGTACCAATAGTCAGTAAAGTACAAAGAAGTCCAAGCAGTTCCCTTATCCTTGTCACATGAAGAGTATTGTTGAGGTGAATAAATAGTTTTTTACAATACCAGACAATGTGTTTGCTGCTAATAGGGAACCTTTTTGTAAATTGCGTATTAACCTATCAACTTATTTTAATGAGTAGTCTATTCTTGTGATGTCTGACATTGAATATGTCTCACCTTGGTTTATGATTAGGGTCTGATTTTTGGAAACTATATGCTACAGAGCAGCTGTGACTTGAACTTTATAAAATACACTGGTATTTCTTTATGTTCAGAGATAATTGCTGATACTGTTTAAAACTGATGACGACATGAGTGAAAAACATTATTTAGAATGACTGAGGCAAAGTCTAAAACCCTGATCTCATAGAAAAAAATATTTATGGGCAGACCCGAAATTGTGTGTGCAAACAAAGCAGTCGATAAACTATACACTGTTTGGCGAAAATTTGCCAAAATTGCAGTAAACTATTATGAGAAGCTTATGAAGGGATACCCAAAACATCTAAGGAAAGTAATTTAAATGACAATTCTACCACATTCTAAAGGAATGGATATAATTTCCCAATTTAGAAGACAGTTTTAAAATCTCACACATCAATGTCCCTCTTTATTCTTGTGTTTAGCAAATGGAAACTTAATGGATCAGAATAAAACTTTCATTTCAGTTTGATGTGAAGGTCTAATTAGGTCTGCTCCTGTTTTATAATGACTTGATTTTATGTTTTTTAAAGATTGCAGAAGATATCTGACTACTGAGATTATTGTGTGGTTTTTCCCAAATATTATTTTAGACTGTACATGATTCACTTTAATTTGAATGTCAGACATTAATGTTGTCAATGTTGTAGAGAATGTTGAAAAAATTAAGTTTAAGATTTTTGAAGTACATAACTGCTAGTGTTTTGCTTTTAACCAAACTAAATGCATTTACCTTTTCATCTGAAGGGCAAAAAACAAAAAAATACATGTGAAATTAAATGTCATGCAACTGTTATAAGGCCACTACAGTTACATTATTAACTCTAATAGAAATATTCATATAGCACAGCCAGATTTTCAAAATTAACATGTGTTTAACAATGTGTAAAGATTATGAGAAATAAAAACTGAACTCAACCAAACTCTTTTTACAAATAGATCAGATCTTCCTCTCTTATCATATGCAAGATTATACAAAAACAGGAAAGAAAAACTTGTAGACACCTGAGAAAGTACATTTTTTCTTGTTTTTGTACCATTACAACTGCAGTGATGACTTTATTCTGCTGCAAAAGTAAAAATGTTATTATAAATTATTATAAACCCACGTAGCTTAAAGAGAGCTGAGCTTCAGCTCAGAACTCCGTGATATGCCATCTATGAATCAAATTTGCATTTTGAAAGTTCTACATTAATTTTAGATGTCTACAGTATTTGCACTTTGCTGTTTGTAGCATTTTGTTTGGTTTTGCTGTTATTTGTCCATAACTTACCTGGTTTTCCCCAATATCAGCAGCTTCCTGCAGAGACTTAGATAGGACTAAATAATACAGAAGGCGGCATACATACAAGACAGCATTGACCCTGGAAAAAAAAAAAAAAAAACAAGACATGAGTTCGATATATGAAAAAAGATTCTAAACTAAATAATAATTATTTACAGAAGATATTCAGACACTTTTTCACCTCTTTCAGTTTATAAAATCAATGTAAGTTTTTGATTAGTCAGAAAGAGATTTTATTTTTACCTATAAATTTTAAGTTGCTTCTTTAGGTTAATTGGCAGGGGTGGTCAGCAATATAAATAGATGAGTTTTTGTAGTTTGCTGATCTAGATACATGGTGGAATTTGTTAGCACAATGCCTATGAGGAAAGACACCTGCAATGACTTCAGAGAATTGATGCTGTAGAAAATTGTTGCTGTGAAGTATTATACCATACCATTCCTATTTCTTTGTATAGCCCTTTCAAACACAACAGGGGTTAAACAAAATGATGAACAGTTGAAAGACCATGAATAATATATAATAATAATATAATTATATATTATTATAATATATTATTAATTATAATAATAAAAATAATATAATAAAATTCCCCCCTCACCATTTGCAGGGGATATCTCATCAATTCCAAGTCTGGGTCCTTTGCAGTATCTTTAATGTCCCAAGAAAATGTATATATGCCCTAAGAAACACAGAACAAGAGCTGTATTTGTGTAGATTTAAACCAGAATCCTTTTCTGGATAAAATAAAATGATTATAGGACTTTCTTAAAAAACTTATAAAACACTTATATATATGTATATGTAGATTGATAGATAGTCTAAAATATTTATGTTTGGAGCTCAGAGCAAAATTAAAAGTTTAAATAAAGTTTTCTGTTCAAAGGTTTAAAGACACACCGTAACTTTGTAGCTATTTGCCCTCTGTCGCCCTGTCAAGGCTTGCAGTGTAACGTCACTGTCGTAAATGATTCTGTATGGTGCGCATCTGAAAAGGAAGTTTTTAGAAGCTTGACAGTCAAAATAACAAAACATAAAACTAACAGCGTGTCAGCTGGTAAACTGTCATACAGTTTTCCCAGCACTATCACATCATCACGCTCAAATAACTTTAGAGCAAACATTTATTACTTACCAATCCAACAACATGGCTTACCCACACAAATTTGAAAAGTTGTAACACTGGGTTTTAGAAGCTAATCCATCTTTGACCTAGACTGAGCAACAGTATGACAAAATGTATTTCACACCAGTGAAGGGCAGGAAGTGTTTTCTCTCACTTGCATCGTCTCCCAGCCTTCTGCTCTATGAGGCAGCAGAAGGAACCGGGGGAGGTGCGCTGTTATCGAAGATGAGGTAACAGGAGAACAGCATTGTCTTGCTTCAGCGTACAGCTCAGCGGCTCAGCGTGCTACAACGTTCCTTACTTCCGATTCACAATGGGTGCAGAACCGATGCGCCCCGGTAATAATCATCACAACGAGCCTTCTACAGCAACTGTTAGCTTTTGCAGCCCAGTTCATTTGCCTCACTTCTTCTGATAGCAGCTTCTTTGGTTTCTTTGGTGAATCTGCAGTGACTCAAGAAGCAGGAATGTAAAAAAAATTAGAGGAAATTGCAGCATACTCGTTGGAAACCGAGAGAGAAAACAGACTGCTAATAAGCTGGTAAACAGCAATAAAGTTTAGTTTCCTTCTGCAGATGATGATAGCGAGGTTTGATGATGAGTAAAAACAGTTGATCAAATTATTTGATGAGCCTGTTAGTTATTTTGGGTATGGATCTGTAAAATTCTGAGCCCAATAATTTCCTTTCTGTTTTATGTAGTGAATGGACTAATGGAGCCTCATAACAATGGGGATTAAACATATATGTCCACCTGTTCTTGAAAAAAATACCAATAAATACATATGTAGAAAATACATATATAGAAAAATAAAGAATATAAATATTTAAAATAAAGTAAGTTTTAAACAATGTAAAAAAGATGAACATCTGAAAAAGTATTCCAAATCAATATTGCCAATGCCTTAAGATGTCATATTGTGCAAAGTAAAATTGTTAATTTGCTCCCATCACAAACTGTGGATCAAACTGAAGATTTTTCTCATTTACAGTATACCTTTATCAATAACCATATTAAAGCTACATTTTGAACTAGTGATATCAATATTGAATATTTTTTTAGAAAAAGCCCAGGCGCCTAAAGAGTAAAAATCAAAGTCTAAATTTTCTTCTGGGGGAGCGTGCCCCCAGTCCCGCATGGATGGGTAATATCCTTCTCACCTTTCTCACCCCTGACGCGATTTCATGTCTGAATATAATATCAATTGGAAATAGTCTATAGATGTAGTAATAGATGTAACCAGTGTTGGGGAAGTTACTCAAAAAAAGTAACTAGTTACACATTACTAGTTACTATTCAAAAAAGTAATATATTACACTAATTAGTTTCTCACTTATGAAAGTAACTTAGTTACACTACACCCTGATTACTTTTGTACCCAAAAAGTAACCTGCAATGTTGTTTTCTTATAGTAATGGTACAGAAGATCTCTTTTCAACACCCTTCTTTAATAAAATATATGAAAAACAAGCACAATCAGCTGTGTTACACAAGTACCCTGAAAAAAGATACTCCCGAAAAACTATTCTGACCTCAAGTTCCACAGTTTGACAATATTAAAATAAAGTTTTGACTGAGTGGGCTGTCCACCACCAAGTAATAGTGCAAAAATGAAGTTGTGCAAATTACAAATAAAAAGACAGCTAACAATAGCTTTGATAACTTAAACACACTACTACAAAAGAGTATTACAACCATTGTAGACAAAATAAAAATACTGGACTCCAATTTTAAAATTAATTTAACTTTTGTGAGACCGTTCAAGATATTCATATCATCGTCTGAAGCCAGTAAAAGTAGTTCTGATCTTGGGGGAAAATGGATGAATCACACAAGTTATTTCTTAGAAATGTAGGTGTTTTTTTTTAAATGTCTGATTTGACCATATGGGGAAATGTCTTAGCCTAAATATCACAAATTATTCCCTTAGTCATGGAAAATTCTTGGTTTTCTCAGTTTGACAAATTTGAAGATTTTTCTCTTTAAAATATGTAAATATTTAATATATCTAATTTCTGAGTTTTGTGGGCATGAATTTATTCCAAAAATACTTTCATTTCCTCAACAATGGGCGTAATACTCTTTCATAAGATACACATTTGACAATATAAAAATAAATACAGCTTTAACTGAGTGTGCTGTCAGCCAAGTGTTTGTGCAAATTATAAATAAAAATAAGGAATCTCAATGATTTCTGAAATAAGGTCGACGTCTTAACAAATCTCACCTTTTTTTTTTTTACTATGCAGTAGGGTGTAAAATTTCAATGCAATACCTCACCTTACAAACAGGTTTACCAGTACATTTACGAAGCAGGTTTGTCAAAAACGTGGTTGTACCGCATTAGCAACAGTTTTTCAAATCGTTTATCAGACAACCTATTTCTTCTTGGAGTGAGCACTAAACTACCCAGGCTAAAAAGCCTCTCCACTGGTGCACTTGAGGGTGTTGCAGTGTTATGTTTAATTGATAGAGTCTTTATATTAGGAAAATTACTCAGGACTTCAATCTCAGAGCCTGACCTTAGGTAATCAAATACTTCCCTCTCACAGTTAGGTGGTGCTGGATCTTCCTCAAAGGTGAAAAAGTCCAGTTCACTTTTGTTGGAAGAGGCAGAAGTCTGTGGTACACACAGGTCTTCATTCTGTGTGTGATGAGGTAATGACCGGCATTCTGTGATCAGCCGTCTCTTTAAGGCATCTCTCCTCTCCTCTTCTTTCAGCCACCTCACTTTGAACTTAGGGAGAGTGACTGCTGCAAGCTTAGCGTCATGGCTCTCCAACACAGCATCAAATCTGGTCTTGATGGCCTGGAAAATACATATAAAAACAAATAAGATATAACCAAAAAATTTCACATGACATATTATGAATCTTAATATATTTAAGTATTTTACACTGACCTTTACTATGACATCTGGCAGACCCGCTGTCATTCTTGAGAGACCTGTTTGTAGCGCGAGTACCTTGGACATCAGTATTTCTAGTGTTGGCAAAAGGCTCCCATAATAGCAGTTATCTTCACCTTGGAGTATGTCCAGGGCCACAGTGAGGGGTTTCATGACTGAGCAGTATTCTTTAAGAAAAGAACACTCACGTTCAGTAAGGCTTTTCATGTCCAGTTGAGTAAACAAAAGGTTTAACTCTGAGACAGGAACATTAGTTATGCATGAAAGGGCATCATGGAAAGAGTTCCATCGGGTGGTAACTGGAACAATAAGCTTTCGTTTACATACGTTTTCTACCAGCTCAGAGGCTACAGTTGAACGGCTGCACTTGGTCCAGAGGGCTGAACACTTCGCAGTTGCACTTCTGTAGACTGACTTGGACTCAGAATTCACAGACAGCCATTTGTCAACATCATTAGTAGAAATTAAGTTCAGTGTGTGAGATGCACATCTAATGTGAGGGGGCAGCATAAATTGTCCTTCTGAGGTGCCACTGGATAGCACTTCTTCAACGTCAGTAAAAGCCACCTCTTCTTCTCCACCTTCCTCATCTGAATCTGCTGCTGGTGCTTCATACATCTTAAAGGCTTTAACAAAGTTTGACCCATTATCTGTAACTGTGGCTGTTACCTTGTGTGTTAGTCCATACGCTGAATGGATTTGCTCAATCTCACTTGCTACAACGTCGTATGTATGTCGGCCTTTTATCCGTTTGCAGGCAATGGCAGCTTTTTCTCTTGTAAATTCTGCTGGGTTGATCCAGTGTGCTGTCATTCCCAAATAACTCTTGTTATGATGGGTCCAAATATCCGCAGTAGTAGACACGTACTCTAAGCCCTCAAATGTCTTTTTCAGTTCTTTTTCCATTCTAATGTAACACTGGTCCAGGTAGTTTGAAAAGGTTTTTCTGTCCGTTGGTACCATTTCACTTCTTGTCTCTATTTTGTTTAGAATGGCGCGGAAAGACGGCGACTCTACAGTTGAAATGGGCAACATTTCCTCCACAATGAACGCTGCTGCAAGTCTTTTAACCTCAGCCTTTGTAGTTACCTGGTGGTTAAATTCAAGTCGTTGCTGCTTACACGGTATAGGCATCATAGTGTCGGCGCTTTCACTCTGGGGCTCTTTAGCAACTAGCTTAGTGGCTGCATGTTGTCTTTTTAAGTGTTTGGAGAGATTCGATGTCGAGTTCGTAGCTGTAGACAGTTGCTTATTGCCCGGGCATAGCTTGCACAACACTGTTAGGTTTTTGTCCTTTCTTGCAACAAAGGAAAAGTAATGTGCATACTTCCATCCGTTAAACGTCGTTTTGTCCTCCGTCGCCTCTGCCATGTTGTTTTCTCGTCCTTTCCCTCCATGTGTGATTGTGTACGTACCGTAGCAACGTCATCGCGTATAGTAGGAAAAGCGTCCTCTGAGCTAATTTCTCCACAAACGTAGCCAAAGACATAACAGCGTAATTGATTGTAACGTAGGGAACGAATGCAGCTTTCTCTTAGTAACTAGTAATATATTACAGGCATCACTAACGTAACGCATTACATTACTGCGTTACCGAAAATTGTAATGTAATTACTGTAACGCATTACTTTGTAACTCGTTACACCCAACACTGGATGTAACAATGTTAAAGTGTAACTAAACCCCAAAACCACTTTTTTTTTTGCTTATAAACTGTATCAATGGGTTTTTACCAATGCAATCTTTCAATTTAAGGGCATATATTTGACATTTTCGTGTAAACTTGTTAAATTCCAAATTTTTTGGTCTAAAAACGTCTTAGTGCTGCTGTTCATGGTCATTGTGTGGTACTGCATTTTAATTTTCTGATTAGCTGAGACTGGTACATGAGAGTTCATGCCTACGTCCCCCTACGTCACAGGCACTGTCTCACAGAGACACACTTGCCCCGCCCCGTGACGAGTTGAAACTGCTTATCTTGTGTGCTACGTGTGCACACAGAAGCATACTGAGAGAAACAGAGAAGCTGATATCCATATATCGCACTTTGGAGGACCACAATGTAGAAGTGGTTTAAAGCCATAAGTTAGGACCTATATGTTTCAAACAAACTGTGAATAAATAAACAATAGCTGAGGTAGTTCCATCCAGCGCTACTTAGCATCAATGCTAGTGCTAGGCTCTCTGTGGTTGTTTGCTACTATGTGTGCTGCTGGCTTCAGGCAGTGCTGACTCAACGACCTGAGCAAACAGCTTGAACTGAATACTTCGTTTGGCTGCTACGCTCCATTGAGCCTCTATTTACCTATGGTGGATGGCGGAGAAGAGACCTCATTTCTCCCTTTACCATAGGTAGGAAAATAGAGGCATCACTGAGCTCAGCGGTGACATGCCATAGCTCCACCATGACTGTCTTCCAGACCACACCCCTGCGCCCCCACCTCGCTCATCCTCCACACTTGGCCATGCCCCTCCGTGTCTCCTGGTCCTGTCCACTTTGGTAGAGTTTTTCAAAAGTTGCCTGGGATGATGCTTTTTCATGTGGCTCAGTAACACTTCAAATTCAAAAATACTTTATTGATGCCAGAGAGAAATTAAGTGTTGTTGTAGCTCATTCCTAATTAATTTTTCAAGGAGTTTTTGTAGTCCACAGGTGTCAAAGTCACTTTAATTTTAAGAAGTACTTGTTGAGACGGATATTTATTCATGTTTTAGCGGTTTGATAAATCTAGTTTTATCAATACTTTCTGCCACAACTGGCCCTTTAAGGACATTCATTAACTTAATGTGGCCCAAAATAGAAATGAGTTTGACATCTCCGTTGTAGACCATGATGGTTGTGAGGAAAAAGGATTTCCTGTAAAACAAAGTAAACAGTTGTGTTGTATAAGCCTACACAGAAAAGTTTAAGTTTTATGAATTAGGCTTCACCAACGCACAAAGGCCACACGACTGAAAAGTTGTAATCTATAGGCTAGGATAGCCTAGCTGACAATTTACAATAAGTTGTTAACATTACGTATTTGGCAGTAGCCTAGTCTATTTATGCCATTTAGAACTTATTTTACCTTGTTTCTTTAGTTGAAGTGGGATGAAAATATATGCAATATTACATTAGCTATTAGACAGTAGACCATAGACAAAAAGTTTATCAAAATCACATTTTTTTCACAAATCGCACCCTGATAACACTTTTATTCATTACTTTATTTTCAGATGAGTTTGTTAAAATGAAGAAAACCAGGTAAATTCACTTTTCAGTGTTTAAGGGAAAGAGCTTATGCTATATTACTCATTTAGACTATAGCCTACATGTGCACTGGAGGGTAGCGCTGCACTTCAAAGCTTCCCTATTAAGAATTTATGTTGTAGATTCTGCAGAAATACAGTTCAATCACAATTCAAATATGCCTTGTTGCATGTGAATAGAAGTGAATAAATATATATTTGTTTGCAGCGAAGTGTCATTTCAGTTTCATACTAGGCGTGGGCGGGCGGTTTGGGGGGTGTGCAGGGGGGGAACATTTCCAGGGGTGGGTGCTTTCGGCAGGCCTTCCTCCACTGCTAAAAAAAATCCTAGAGGAAACACTGTAATTTATCCCTTTCTGGTGGCTGACAGCAGGTTGAAGAGTTACTAAGGCCTTGGGGCAAATCTGTGGTTGGAGTGGCTGATCAGACACATTCCAAAGAGCCCGGCACAGTGCCAACCACCAGTACAGAAACGACTCATATGTTGCAGTATTTTCTCCCGTTAAAGCTTCCAAGTCAGGGAATGGCTGCTTCAGAGAGTCTTTATGACTTCAGATCACTTTAATTTCAGAAATGTTCCCTGATTTCAAAACTGTGACTAGAATGGGGCTTTAATTCCTGTCTCCAGTGCAGTGTCGTGAAAAGACCTTGAGAGGGGTAGTTGCTCAGAGTTCAAAAAGTGGCACATATAGCAAGATTTTAAAACAGCTTACAACAATATAACTTGTTGTATCATCCAGAATAGCAACAACCAATATCAATCAATAGTATAATGTAGTATCACAACATATCAATGTCATCATTATGGGACCATGCAAAGCCAAGTAAATTATGTATAAATCCACACAATTATTTTAGACAGCACATGAGATTATATTATTATAGCTATGCATAAAAAGAAAAATAAGTCTGTCTTTACTGTTTTATTTTGAAAAACCGGATGGTCTGCATGTTCGATATCCTGCTTGGTGATTTTTATTTGGGTAGATTGACTGCGGACTTGCTCTGCTGTCCGGCCAAAATCATTTCGATCCTATTTTTGCCGGAGGGCGAAACGGCGGCCGGCACCCTGCGCCGCAAGGTGACAGTAGTGGGAATGTTATTTTTCATTACAATGGAATCGGTTTTGCTGCGGTGTGTGTGGCGGAGCTGAGCCCATGTTGTGGAATTCAGAGTGCATTATGGCTGGAGGTCTGTCTTTGGTCCTGTGGTCCAATATACCATTGTCTTAACAGTGTCATATGCTTGGAAAAGTTATAATGGTGTGTTATGTACAGAAGTGAGACACACAATGTATATCATGCTGGACGTATTAGAAAACTTGTTCCAATACATTCCTTGAGAAACTCAGGTTTTTATCTCATATAAGTGTGATCATAAAAATGTTTTTTCTTTACCTGATTGATGTTTTAACAGAAACTATTTTTCATGTTTCTCATATATGTAATAATAGTAAATCCCTTCTTAATGATAAAACAATTACTTTGGACTTCTTTAAAATTAGGAAAGTTAAACTGACTGCTGCTAACAAGCAAACTCTGTCACAGCAAGGATAAAAGAAGTCAAACTTGTTACCAAAATCAAATAATCCTTATCACTCTTTGCAGACTTTACCTTATGTTTGTCCACTCTTCTCTAACCCAGCATCCTTAAATGATTGATGTTCAAGTGCTGCCCAGGCCTTTCCTACCTTTCTATATGCAGCCTCCATCCAGAGCTCATTACAGCTCATATTTGCTTCCTCCTTATCTGACTCCTCACCATGAATCCTTAACCAGCTGTTGCCTCATTCTCCTCCATCTCTCACGATGTACAGCCAGCCATATTGAGTTAAATCAGAGTCACTGGCAGGTCATTTCACTCTGTTCTCTGTTGAGTATGTTATTACGAAATAACCTGCTATGCCCTTACTCAATCTTGAACCTCCTTAAGGATACAGTTCCAGTTTCTGCAGTATGACAGAGCAAAAAAGGAGAAATAGGGCAGAAAACATTAGCAGCAACATGAAACAGGTTACTTGTAAAAAAAAATATTTTTTTGACTTTTTCTTTAGTTTAGTCGTTGACTCTTCGGAAATTACTGTAGCTTAGCAAATTTTCACAAAGTAGCTTTTCAACTCCAATATTGGCAAACATTTTTTTATCAAAACTGTTGAGATCCTGCATTTTCTAAAAACAATTTTCAGGTTAGCAACATGATTTCAATTTTGGGACAATATCTAAATGACTGGTGTAATACAAAAGGCAGAACATGAACTTCCCAAGATTACAGCATCATTTTGATAGCATTAATTTTGCCTTAAAGTTAATTCCATGTTATATGATGATATTGATAAGGAGCATGGTTCTCTTTGTCAATACACAGGCTAAGATGCCGACATGCTCTTGTTTACATGACTGTTGCTTCCATTTTACCTCTTGATTTTCCTTTAATCCAAAGATTTACAAAACAGTTTTTTAGTCTCAGTTTCATATGAATGGAGAGAGGGAAAAAAGCTCTCACATATGCTGCTTGCTTTTCCTGGAACAAAATCCGAAAAGACGTGAAACTTTATAGACATGGTCCCATTGGAGGCATTTTAACAAAAAACTGGATGGCTTGGTGTCAGACGTCTTTTAGCTGAGGTTCAGAGCTGAATTTTATACATTTATCATTTTTAAAATGTGTTGATATGTGTGGCTTTTTATTTTTTATTTTTGTACTTCTGTCTTTGTGAGGACACTCTTGTGAAAGATATTTTGTATCACAATTATGCATTTCATGGTTAAATAAGGTTACAGACATAAAGAAAACAAGAATTGGCCACATTTTTGTAATCCTCAATTGTGACTCACTTGTAATTTCAGTTAATTAAATTTTTGTTGTTTTGCTGAGTTTTAAAGAGCAAGCTGCCTTTAGAAAGAAAGTTAGAAAGATAATAACTTCAGGAGATATTAATAAATGAAGAAAAAAAACTTTTTTTCAGGTAATTTGGTTTATTTTCTTGGCTTTTTGAAACAAGAGATGATGATGTTTGTGATCTACTAGCCATGAGAGTGTAAACATTTTGCTGCTAGTAGCTTTCCTTTGTTACCTCAGAACACAGAAAACTTTTTGAGCATTATTTTATTGCAATTAACCTTGTGAGTGGAAAACCAATTGAAGAAACCTGTAGAGCTTTGTACTTACCCGTATATTTAAAAATCCAAAATAAGAAAATCTTTACACAACAATCTAAAGACATAATTCATTCTGAGTCAATAGCTAAAAAATGGGTGTCAGTGAGAGGAGCTGAACCTTATTTTATTTGTATAAAAATATATAAAGTGAAAGAGAAAGACTTTTCTGATACAAAATAAAATAATAATACAAACTAACAATAAATCCAAACAAACCATTTGGGAAAGAGAACACAATAAATCCTCGACAATTTTAGGTTAAGATTTTTTTTCTAATAAGTTACATGCATTTGCATGAAAAGTGCTTTATAAAGATTGATTGATTGATTTTTTTGGGGGAATAGTTCGCAAAACATCTTAACAGTTACAATCTTTCAATTGAGATTAGGGGTAAGAGAGACAAAAAAACAAGAAGGGTATATACAGGGAATATACAGAGTGTATATATATAATTATACAATAGACATTTCTAGGAGAAACCAGTGAGGATCATCAGATCATCAGATTGCCTTCAGATGGGTACAGATTTGAGTAGTCTTTAAAGCCTTCTGGTTTTGTGAAAGGTGGATAGAGTCCATATTTTCAATTCAGTTTATTTATATAGCGCCATTTCACAACAGATGTCATCTCAAGGCACTTTACAAAAAGAGTTATTACAATACAATGTTAAGTGTAGAAATTACAGAACCACAGAAGATTGCGTCGTGGAATTCTCAGCAATCCCTCATACTGAGCAAGCATGCAGCGACAGTGGGAAGGAAAAACTCCCTTTTAACAGGAAGAAACCTCCGGCAGAACCAGGCTCAGCACAAGCGGTTATCTGCCGCGACCGTCTGTGGCTTGGAGAATACATAACAGAGACACAGAAAGAGCAATAGAACTGATGCAGAAGTTTGTTGCAGGACGTGGAGAATTTTCCGTCACTGCAATGCCATCTTAGTCAGGGTCGTCAAGCAGGGCTAATCCGGAGCACCTACTATAATAGAAAACAGGTTAGTGCTTGAATTGACAGCACATCATGCAGTTGGGGAGAAGTAGGAGAGAAAGTAGGAACAGACCCTAATAATGTCCTCCAACAGCCTAGCCTAAAGCAGCATAGCTACTAACATTAACCTGTCTCCTAGCTACTAGGAGACCTGGCTACCAACACTCTGTCTGAGTCCTCCTGACCCGTGGACGGTGTAGGGCCGGTAACGGCCCCCGTCATGCCGGGGTCTTCTCGGAGTCGGGTTGTTTGAGAATGCAGCCCAAAGTGGGTGGTAAACTCCATCTAAGGCTAAATACCGGCACGAGACCGATAGTCGACAACTATCTTAAGGAAAAATAGACAGAACTGAGAGGACAGAGTTGAAGAGGGCGAGAAACGTTTAAGAGATAAACGGGTGGGGTCCGCACAGTCTGCCCGGGGGATTCAACCCGGCAGGTAATGGGCGGCCGCACTGTGCGGGAGGATCCCCTTGAGGGACCTCTCTCCGGCGCTGGCTGGCCCCTGTGGGGCACATTTCTTCCGCGGCGGTAAGCTGCGACCGGCTCCGGATCTTTACCTGGCTTACATTAATCTATCTCTACCTAGCTACTCTACCTCTTCCTATCTCTTCCTAACTTTTGACACTCTGCCTGACTACTAACATTAACCTGTCTCTTCCTATCTACCTGTCTGACCTGACTCTAACTAATGTTGGCTCCTCGTTCCCATGCGATCGGCACTCGCTTCCGGAGAGTGTAGGGGCGCCAACATTTACCCCGGCGGGAGTTTTTCAAAGTAAAATCAGAGCTTAGAGACAGAGAGTGAAATAATGCACAGACACAGACTTTCTGTTTCACACTCATACACACCTGCAGGTGGAGAACAGTCAGAACTGAGTTGAACTGAACTGAACTGTCGTATACAGGGGTGTACCATTTTTATTAAAGAAGAACAAAGAACGTAGTCACATGTCTATTCTCCTCCCCCTAGATTTTATTACCACCAAACGTTTATTCTCAGGTTTCTTGAGTTAATCGTTTCGTAAAAAAACCAACGGTTCTGGTTTATGACTGTATACTCTCTACTCTGTTTCGTATACTCCGCATCCCAACTTTTACACCGTTGCAATAAACTTAGCCTAGAGTTTTACGACTTAAAAGCTTAACCCCATAAACCATACTTGACAAAACATTTCTTTACTATCATGCAAGCTAATAAAAACAGACTTTTACTTTCTGAATACTAACTAAAGATTATATAAACATATTCAATACGAGACTGTTATATAAGGTAGCCCTAAAAAATGAATCACGTCAATTCCCTCTTTCAATCTTTTTTTCAAATAGATTGACCATTTCTCTGTACTTCTCCTTCAGGCTCCAAGTGAGGGATTAACAGATATTGACCTTGCATATTATTACCAACAGCTTTGTCAATGCATTTTATGAATAATGAACGTATACATGGAATACAACAACATCCACATAACACCATAGTCGACACAAATACTGCTAATGAAACCATTATTGACATTGCCAGAGTTTTCCATTTTCCAAACAAATTATTTAACAAATTGTCCCACATTGAGGTATCTACACCTGATTGTTCTTTTAGCCTATTTGACAGTATTCTCAGTCCTTCTACTGCCCTAGTTAATTTTCCATCTGCATTAGTATTATTAGGGATAAACATACAGCATTGATCACCAAATATTGAACAGACACCACCCTTTTCAGCTAAGAGCATGTCAACTGCTATTCTATTTTGAAAAGCCATTAAGGAGGTGGCTTTCAGTTGCTCATGTACAGCCTCAAACCCATCTCTAGTTTTATTAGCTAATTTCTGTACATTATAGTGTATATAATTTATTCTGTCCACATTCTTATTTATTGAACACCACCAGCAAATACTCGATTCCCAACCTGCTGAGATCTGATTAACCAATTTATATTCGTCTGGAACACCTCTAGGAACTCCAATGGCATCAATATAAGTTGGATCCTCTTCATGGCCTATTTCCCTCTTTTTAACATGATTATTCAAAGTGAGAAAAGTCTGATCTCCTGTGGGATCATACGTAAATATTGCTACCGGCATAATTAATGTAACAGGTGCACACAATCCTGTCCAATTACTAGGTAAAATGGAGCGGAGGAACTTTCCTCCACACCACCACCAAATATCAGCACGAGCCTGAAAAGATTTAATAGAAGTTTGGATTGAATTGCAATATGTAATGTTGACTGAACCCACTACTTTATTTCCAGGCTTATCATTTTTGAAACAAGTAAAATTATTTGGAGCAACATTACTATCAAAAAAGGGTGGGGTAGCTCTGTTATCAGCTATTGGGAATATTTTTTCCCAGTTACTACAATCTTTTACTGGATTTACACTAGACAGCAGGGAAACCAGACAAGTTGTGTTGAGCTCAACAGGTGCAGGGACCACCTTGAGAATAGGTCTGGCTCCCATGCACACAACACAATCCCGCCTCGCTTCTTGTCCGGCTTGTTCTACCATCAGCAACCAATTATTAGTGGAGCCACCCACACCTGTCATCATTTCAAAGTAATCGTCCACAGATGGTTCTTCTTTAATTACACTACCTCTTGCTGCTGAGGCCTGATTTTGACTTACCGAGGTGGAAGCATTAAGAGAGTCTTGACAGATTATAATAGGAAATTGAACATCTTTTCCCCCTTTATAAACCCAAATTATAAAGAGAGTACAACCTTGCCCATTCTCGAGATATTTTAAGGGGAGGAGATCACTTTTAGTTAAATTAACAGTAAGAAGTAATTTATCTGCAACCTTATCCAATTTAACCAAAGGACGCATATGTTTTGCATAAGCTGTAGTAGTGTACCTTCTCCAGTCTATCCACGGGGATCAGCAATTAAAGTGGACCAACTAGTATCTTTTTGATCATTTGTTATGTACCACAAGGGGTAGGTTTTATATTTACTTGCTTGTTCTCCCTTATAAACTAATGTATTTAAGGGAATAGTAATCACTGCAGATCGTCCTTTTGGTAGGCAAAATTGAGAAAATCCACGATGTGCGGCGGAAGAGCCACACAGTGAATAGGGAGTTGATTTAGCCATTAAGTTTCTTCTCGGTCTAATTGAGTGAACTTCAACCTGTGTTTGATTTGCAGAACTATTATAGGGCCATTCACCACAACAGTAAAAGATAATATTGACCAATAACATTATGCAAATACCTGTGGTGCACAGCACCTTCTTATTTTCCCAAAGATGCATACTTTCTGTTAGTGGTGTGATCCTATGTTTATTTTAACCAAGGAAGGGTGTCTGTTTTTCTTTATCTTTACCTTTAAGCACTTATTTTTATTTTATTAATTTATTTTTTATCGTTTTAACCCAATTCAATATTCTTTTAGTACAAGGCAAACTCTAGCAATTGTCACAACCTAAAAAACATTGACAGAAAACCATATCATCAAAAAAGATAATTGAAACAAAGATTTAGTAATCCAGTCAACCTAATTATGATTTAAACACCCCTTAAAATGTTTTAGCGTATTAATAAAAACTTTTATAAAACCGTAAAAACTGAGTATTATGACAAAATCCTACAAATTTACTACTTAAAAAGTCTTTGACACCCTCTTAGGCAGTGTCTAACAATCTGCGCCTGTAGAATAAAAATTGGTTAAACAACCTGTAAAAAACAGAAAAATGATTAATAAATGTTCAGTCTTTATTATTATATTTTTAGTCTTTACTCTTGTTTATTCCTCCGTCACCAAGCGGCTGCAAGTGGTGAGACGATTCAGTAGTGTGGGCTCTTTATTTCTTCCAATTTTTTTCAGATCGCCCTCAATGAAATGCCAGCTACTTCATTAACTGAACATTTCCCCCAATAACACAACTACACAGACAGGCCCCGCCTCCTGGCTTCCTTCACCGATTGTGAAGTGGTCAAAACCTGCTGTGTAATGTGTTAGATGTTTTGCGATCTTTCTCTTCTGTATACTCCCTCTTCGAGAAAAGCAAGCCCAAATTGCTTATCTCGCCCAATTTTGGCACATAAAGATCACACTGAATGATCACAGCAAACGGAACCAATCTTCTGGGTGGGCCAAGCCCTGCCTCCTGGCTTCGGCAGTCGATACTGCCTAGTCAGAACCGACACCACCCACTGCAGAGAGATTCCCCCAGGTCAGCAGAGAGCTGCTGCAGATGAGGGACAGGAGGGGGGGTCAGGGGCTGGAGCACACTGGGACCAGTGAAACCAAGTAGAACCTTTCCCACGCAGCTGGACAGCGTGAGTCGTACGAGCAGCAACCTGGAACGGGCCAGACCAGCGGGGCTCCTGCCACTTCCTCTTATACACCTTCAGCCAAACTCGTCCAGCCTCGTAAGCAGACGCCGCAGGTCCCTGCACGTCACGGGGAGCCGGAAGGAAGGAGGAGACCAGGCCCTTCAGCTGCTGATGATCACCTCGAGGATCTGGATCAGGATGGGGCGAAACCTGTGGTTCTCTGCCAGCCCAAGGACCAGGGAAGATCCTGCCTGTAAACATCTCATAAGGAATAAGACCTTTCGTCCTACAGACAGATGATCTGATGGCCATCAGAGCAATAGGGAGAGCATCTAGCCAATTAAGCCCCGTCTGAGCTGAAATCTTTGCCAGCCTCAACTTTAAAGTAGAATTAGAACGCTCGACAACACCTTGCGATTGCGGATGATAAACAGTGCCGAACTTGTGGGTTATTCCCATCTGTTCCTCAACCTGCCGGAGATGTTTATTTTTAAAATGTGTGCCATTGTCAGACCTGACCTTAGTCGGAAAGCCATGGCACGGAATCCAGTGGTTAACCAAAGATTTCACCACCGTTTGAGAAGTCTCCCGTCTCGCAGGAAAAGCAGAAAGCCAAGAGGTCAATGAATCAATAATCACTAACAGGTATCGGAAACCCCTAACAGGTGTCCCCATATCTGTATAATCGATCACGATCTCCTCGCCAGGCCTGCACAAGTCCTGGAAGGCTCCCATTTCTGGCTTGATAGTAGGCTTAGGATTAAATTGACCACACACCACACATTCACTCAAAAAAACGCTTAATCATATGTGGCAGGAAAGGATGCCACCAAAAACAAAGATTACGTTTCATCTGAGTGTATGACACATGTGCCACACCATGAGCCTCCTGAAAAAGGGTGGGTTTTAACGCGGCAGGTAAAACCAAACGGCCATCAGGCCCACGCCAAAAACCATCAACAAAAACAGCACCTCTATCCTTCCACACAGTCATCTCCTGTGGCGCAGCAGCCTGCTGCGCCAACTGCAATTCCTCAGTAAAACTGTCTGACAGTTCCTGCGCTGACGTGACAATCAGCTGTGTGTGGACACGTGACAGGTAACCCGCTGCCTCTTTTGCAGCCAAATCTGCCGCAGCATTTCCACGCGCATCAACAGTGTCAGCCTTGCTGTGACCCTGACATTTAAGAACAGCAAGGTTAGCTGGCAACATGACAACATCCAAAAGTTCCATAATGTCCGCATGATGCTGTATAGGCTTACCCGTAGTGGTAACAAAACCTGCTCTCTTCCACTGCGGTAATTCATAATGAATGACAGAAAACCCATAATTCGAATCAGTGTAAATCGTCACATCTTTATCTCTGCCCCACTTGCATGCTTCAATAAGAGCCCTTATTTCAGCACGCTGTGCGCTCTGCTTGCCATCAAGCTTCCCAGAAACAACAGTCTGAAAGGAATCCCCCTTTTGCTCTACTATTGCAAAACCTGATCTCAACTGCCCCTGCAAATCCCTAAAACAGCAACCATCTGTATAAAGCACAACACCTGAAGGCAAAGGGTCAGATCGCAAATCAGGACGTATTTTTTGAGCAACCGAATTCAGTCTGACACAGTCATGCTGCTCCCCAGAGATGGTCATTTGGTCAGCCATGTTTATTCCTTCATGCGTAAAAAAAATGTTCGGTGCTTCCAAAACTCTGCTAATTCGCTGTTGACGCAAAGTTGAAAGAGTAAACATCTCAGAATTAACCAATGCCATGACCCCATGAGATGTCAAAATATGAAGTGGATAACCCCTGACAATGTGTGATGTTTTTTCCACTAGATGAGCAATACCGGCTGCGTGTCTCGTGCAAGGCGGCTGTCTCATTTCAATAGCTTGCAGCTTTATGCTAAGATACATAAGAATCTGTCTCTGACCACACTTTTTCTGAAACAAAATGCCATTAACAATCCCATCTGTCTCTGATGTGTCGAGAAAAAATGGACATGTATAGTCAGGAGTGGCCAAATCAGCTGCTTGTGCCAGAGCCTGTTTCAACCTAATAAATGCCTCCTCAGCTGGTATATCCCATACTAATTTAGCATGTAGATTCTTCATACCATGAACATTTACAAGCGCTCTGAGTGGTGTGGTTAGGTTCGTGTAATGAGGCACATAATGTCTGGAAAAATTTGTCAGTCCCAGAAATGACAGCATTGATTTAACAGTGAGAGGTTTTGAATGAGCCAAAATAGCATTTTTGTGGGTATCAGTCAGTCCAGCGTCTTGAGCTGTCACCTTCCGCCCCAGGAACTGGACCTCCTGTCTGACCAACTGAAGCTTATCACGGGAGACTTTATAACCCTCTCTCCCCAGATGTCGTAACACAGCTAGAGTAGCTGCTATGCATGATTCAACAGTAGGGGCCGCCAAAATTAAATCGTCCACATACTGGGTCAGAACACAGCCTGGAGGGAGCTGTACAGTGCTTAATGACTGCTTCAATACCTGATTAAACAAACCTGGACTCAAAGCGAAACCCTGCGGAAGCCTACTATAACGTAGCTTCCTTCCCCTGAATGTAAATGAAAAAACATCCCTGACAGAAGGATGGAGGGGTAAACAGAAAAACGCATTAGCCAAATCTATGCAGGTAAACCATTTCAAATCAGGTGTAAGAGATGCCAAAGCTGTATACGGATTGGGCGTAGCAATGGGAGGGGTTTTGAGGGCCTCATTGACAGCACGCAAATCATGTGCCATTCTGTATTTACCAGTACCTTTTTTTTCTACAGGAAGAATAGGGGTGTTATATGGAGAATCCGATGGTTCTAAAACTCCTACTTCAAGTAACCCTGCAATAGTGTCTGCAATACCTTCTTCAGCCTGAGGTTTATGTGGATACTGCGGACGCCAAATTGGATCAGAATGTTTCATCTCAAATGTGATGGGTGTTGTATGCACTAGACAAACATCAGTGGGACCATCTGACCACAAAGAGTCAGGCACGACCTTTAATGCCTCCACTGCATCAGGATGATCTGTTTTTTCTCTGCCATGATTTCTAGAAAGCTGCAAATGTTCCAAAAAAGTAGTGTCTGAGAGCTGCGTGTCTATTTTGTACATCTGAGAAGAAGGAGAAAAACAGACCGCAGGTACCTGGGTAGGAACCCAATCCTTTAATGCAACTCCCCTTTTAACCATTCCCCCCAAATTCTTTAGCTTGATGTTTTGGATGCAACAATAGCGATATGTGAGGAAGCGCTTCAGCTTCCATCATATACCATTTATGCTGCTCTGAAGTCAGATCAGCAAACAGTGCAACACCCTCCTTCCCCACAAAGCATGGACCCGAAGCCACAGACCAAGTTTGTCCTTCAAGTTCTGTTTCAAATTTTTCCTGATACAAAGTAGGATCGCCCCTCTCATATAGGAGGGTTACATGTAATGGGTCAGGCGGTGGAACAAAAGGCCGGAGTTCAAGCAGCCACGGCTTCCAGCATCTCAGAAATTCAGCCGCAGAAGATTCACTTGCAGACATCGTAGTCAATCTGGCCCAGAAAATATCAGCCACTTGTGAAGTGTCATCTTTCACCAAAAATTGACCACTCATGGTGTCACAGCAATGTGTATGTCCATTCGGAAAAGTCACCATAAGTCCATCAGGGGTACACAGGATAGTAGCACCCAGTTTGATAAGCAGATCTCTGCCTAACAAGTTGACCGGAGTGGTTTGAGCAATGACAAAAGGATGTGATAGTCTTTGACCTCCCACCGCAACAGGCAATGGTTGAGTGACAGGGAGAATCATCGGAGCCCCAGAGATGCCCATCACAGACACTGTGTTCCCAGAAAAATTGACGTCTGGTAAAACTCTGTCCAGCGTGCTGAAAGTAGCACCAGTGTCCACCAAGACTGGCAATGAATGTCCATATATGTCCATTGTGAGCATTGGATCCCCCTTAGTCCTGCTCACCAAGGTACTCTGTGGGCATTGTCAAAACTGAGGCCCCCCCTGTCCTCCTTGATAGGAGGGAGGAACCATATGCTGATTCGGAGCAAAATGTGAAGGTGGCTGACCGGGAGGAATAGCGCCCTCTCGTGGATGTGGACATTCCTTCACCCAGTGCTCATTTGAGCCACACCTCCGACAACCGCCAGCACCTGGCTGCCCTCTTCCCAGGCCTCTATTACCACCAAACCTGGCCCTTCCACGTGACCGTCCCCGAGAGTGCCATGTCCGATAAGGAGCAGCAAATGGCTGATTCGGTGCGGCTGCAGCATACATTACAGGAAAGGAAGGCAACACTGTAGCTGATCCAACAGTCGGCGCTGCTTTAGCCACCATCTGATTCACTTTTTTTGACTGATGGAAGTCACCCAATTTATTCTGAGCCTCCTTTAAGTGGAGCTTCAGCAAAGCAGTCTCCATTTTCTTATTCTCCGCAGCGTCCCTTAACGCAGAATCTTGAGCTTCTTGTAAATAATGTGTTATGTGTCTCTCCCATGTAGGCTGATCATAAATATGTGAATCAGGATTACGTTTCATTAGTGTAGCAACAGACTCTGGCATACCCGCTAAAACTGCTTCTCTAAACCAGTTTCTGTTATTCCCGGCATCTCTGGGATATTCGCCAGTAACGTCAACCCATTTATCTTTACATTTAGCCAGATATTCTGCGGGAGTTACATCAGTTGACCAAGGAAATTTCAAAATCTTAGAGGCGGGCGGGGTAGGATACTTTCTCCTGACCCACTCAGCAAGTGCAGGCGCGTGAAGCGCAAAAGGGACTTCATCTAGTATTTGCACTAAGTTGCACTGGAGCATCATCTCATTATAGTCTGTTAATGTCAACATTCTGCCCATAATTGCTTTCCAGTCCCCCACCGCTAGTGTTTGGCCTGAAGTCAGCTGATTTAATTTGTTTATCCAACAGTTTCCACCACCAGTCAAAGCGGGGAGTTGCAGAGTGATTGCAGAAATGTCAGCCAGCCTCCATGGTTTGTAAATTACTGAACCATCCGATGCACCCACTAAAGGAAACATTAAATTAGTGCCCCCATGAGTTCTGGTATTCTGATAAACCCCCTCGCCCTGGTCAACTCTCAACGTCTGTACGTCGTTAACCTGTCCAACTGTTGCACATTCATCACTTTTAGTGGGGCTGGTACCCCCCCGAAGGTCAGCAGCCTGCCCTCGCACCAAAGATGTTAATCTGTCCTGATCCTTAAGGACCTCATCCATCTGTTGTTGAACTGTATTTAACCTGTGTTCGTGCTGCTCTATTTCCTCCATTAATCTACCATTGTAAGCCAAAAACAATTTATCAGTCTCCTGTTCTGTTCTGTTTTTAACTAAGTTGAACAACTGTCTGTCCTCCTCCGCAGTGTGTGCTACAGTTCCTTTACCGGTGACCTCAAAATGCAATTTATAATCCTGTCCCTCATCGTCCACCTTCAGATCACCCTGTGGTTTATTAGTTAATGGGTCATGGGCCACAGACCTCTTTGATGGGCCACTCCAGTGTAAGACTGCAGTGTTTGAAGGGAGGGGGGAAGCGGGGGAAGCAGGAGAGGTACCCAGAGAGGGTGGTGCACACCTCTGTGATGTAGCCTGCGTGCTGTGAAGTACGCTCTGGCCATCGTCAGTTTCCAACCCCCAAGAAATGTTTGTTTTACCAGATGTAGACAAGACGGGATACATATTTTGATAAGGCGGAGGAGTCTGGTCTGCCGAACAAACACTATCTGCAGTAACACACAAATGATCAATGCCTTGACCCGTTAAACCCCATGTCTTCCACATTTTCTCAGTTTTTAAGTATCTCTTCTTAGCACCAGTGATGCTCCTAGCTGTTTTAGCTTTTTCTGCAAAACGCTTTCCTTCCTCAAAACACATCTGTAAGAGACACCTCTTATGTTCACCACTAGCAGCATGCCGAGACCACATGGCCTTCATGTCGGCTTGAAACTGCTTTTTATCTATTTCACCGGGCTTATCAACTAATACAGAATATAGTTTTGAAATGTATATTAACAATTGGGCATCTAACGTGCGCCACTCGTGTCCCAATGGAGCAGGAAGCAATTTATATTCGGCTGCCATTGAAAGTTTAAAACAAAATCCAAAATGGATTAAAATTGAAGTAGGCAATTTGTAATAACTCTGTAAATTATTTATTTTAATTGAAAAACTATCAATTAGTAGGCCAAATTTATCCCAATATTAATGCAGTTAATAGTAAAGACAGGCAGTATTGTATTTAACCTATTTATTTTTATTCTTTATAGTGAAGTGGTTTATGTATTATTTTAGTCATATAACATTAACCTTAATAATGATTTATGCAAAGCCGAAACGAAGGAAATCTAAAAAGGTTTATAACGAACTTTTTATTTTCTCATTAATTTATTTATATACTGAGACATCAGCTGTTTTGTCTAAAACACAAAGAATTTTAATGAAGTCCGGCCGGCGGCAAAACCCGCGACGGACACTTCCACGAATCACACAAAGAAATAGAATTCTCCCAATATAAAAGCAGTCTCATTTATCATTAAAACAAACCGAAAAAATATCTGAAAAACTAGCTTTGTAACACAATCGTAGATCGTTTTTACAAAAAAGAAGTCGACCGAATTAGCGGACCAAGTCAAAGACAATAGAACTTCCGGGTCACCATGCGAAACGGAAAAAAAAACAACCGGGACAAAGACGGCTAATTCTTCACTACAATGTTAAACCGAACAAACTGTACTCATAAGTAAACCAACCAAAGACAAAAACAAAATGCCTCCAGCAGAACCACACTTCGTCTCCAAAAAACTCTAATAGCTGTTTAACCGTGTCAAACAAATACCGGTCGGAAGCTAGGCTACCAGAATGTAGCTGTAAGCATGAGCACCCCAGCTCAATCTGAACAAAACGGTGCCGCTTCTTTACAATAAAGTTATTTTATATATATATTCTAAAGAGTTTACTACCAGTTATCCATAACAATAGTCGTATATATGTGTTAAACAATGCTTTAGACGTGTTCACGTAAGTGTACAAGGTTGAACGCCTTTATTCCAGGCGAGACTCACACACACTGTATGTTAGCTGAAATCTAAATATGGTGGTACTTTAACTTAACCGAAAATGATAGTTCCCATTATTCCTCTACAATGCCAAGCTTCTACGCAATCTGCACAAACAGAAAACGAGGGCATCGACTAGGCGTTTAAAATTCGCAGAGGAATTATGGTTTTAGATTCAGTCAGTTAGTTCCCCTAAATGAGGAGTTTATATGAGGCCGGTGTGCAAAAAAGCTACCTAGTAGCTTTCTTCCCTAGCCTCCACTCCGTCCAAGCACACCCACAATCACACCAAAAACAAGTACAGTAATTTTACAATATTTATCAAACACTAACCTCAAACCGGGCCGACCAAAAACTGGACCATAATACAGACTTCCACGTTTGCGATGCTCAGTCGCGCATTTTGGAAGAAAACGCAGCCTCTCCAAAGTAATCCGTTAGCAGTCAGAGGGCTCCCGGGCCCTGCCTGCTGCTAAATTCGTTTGCCAGCCAAGGAGGTCCCAAACCAGCGTCCTGGTTGGGCCGGACGGCCACCCTCGAGCCCGATCCGCACTTTGGTCGGCCCTTAACCAAAAAAAACAACACATCAACATTAAACGGAGAACGGTTAGATCAATCAATACCTATTAATTTGGTGTTAGCGCTGTTCCAGATTGATACAAAACCACCCGGGTGCTGATTTAGCAAGGATCAATCCAGTCGCTCTCCGATTCTCTGTTGAACTCCAAGGAAAAACACAAAATTACTGCAATGTCACAAACACACGCATGAACCAGTTATGCCACACTTTACTACTCACACTCAATCTCTCCCAGCTCCGAAACAACTTAAGACCGAATTACGGAGCACGCATCCTCCACCATGTGTTGGCTCCTCGTTCCCATGCGATCGGCACTCGCTTCCGGAGAGTGTAGGGGCGCCAACATTTACCCCGGCGGGAGTTTTTCAAAGTAAAATCAGAGCTAAGAGACAGAGAGTGAAATAATGCACAGACACAGAATTTCTGTTTCACACTCATACACACCTGCAGGTGGAGAACAGTCAGAACTGAGTTGAACTGAACTGAACTGAACTGTCGTATACAGGGGTGTACCATTTTTATTAAAGAAGAACAAAGAACGTAGTCACATGTCTATTCTCCTCCCCCTAGATTTTATTACACCAAACGTTTATTCTCAAGGTTTCCTGAGTTATCGCTGTAACCATCCGGTCTGTTTATGACTGTCTACTCTCTACTCTGTTTCTTATCTCCGCATCCCACTTTTACAACGTGCAATAACCTTAGCCTAGAGTTTTACGACTTAAAAGCTTTCCCCCATAAACCATACTTGACAAACATTTCTTTACTATCATGCAAGCTAATAAAAACAGACTTTTACTTTCTGAATACTAACTCAAGATTATATAAACATATTCAATACGAGACTGTTATATTCCCATAGCCCTAAAAACATGACATCATCTTAACTACTCCCTATAAACATATCTCTAACTGTAAGCTTTGTCAAAGAGGAAAGTTTTTAGCCTAGTTTTAAAGATAGACAAATTGTCTGCTTCACGAACCAACCCTGGGAGCCGGTTCCATAGGAGGGGAGCCTGATAGCTGAAAGATCTGCCACCCATTCTACTTTTAGAAATCCTAGGAACTACCAGTAAACCTGCAGTCTGAGAGCGAAGGTCTCTGTTAGGAACATATGGAACAATCAGGTCTCTTATGTATGATGGAGCTAGATTATTAAGGGCTTTATATGTCAGAAGGAGGATCTTGAATTCTATTCTAGATTTTACTGGGAGCCAGTGAAGAGAAGCTAAAACAGGGGAAATGTGATCTCTTCTTTTAATATTCATCAGAATCCTAGCAGCAGCATTTTGAACTAACTGTAGACTTTTAATTGTATTCTGTGGACTACCTGATAATAGACAGTTACAGTAATCCAGCCTTGAAGTAACAAAGGCATGGACTAGTTTTTCAGCATCAGTCCTGGACAGGATGGTTCTAATTTTTGCAATATTCCTAAGGTGAAAAAAGGAAATCCTACAGACTTCTTTAATGTGAGTTCTAAATGACATATCTTGGTCAAAAATGACACCGAGGTTTTTTGCTTTATTACTGGAGGCTAATTTAATGCCGTCCAGGTGAAGGGGCTGACTAAGTAGTTTCTTTTTCAGAGCTTCTGGTCCAAAGACGACAACTTCTGTTTTATCAGAATTTAGAAGCAAGAAGTTTAGAGTCATCCAAGTTTTTATGTCTTCCAGACATGCCTGTAGTCTACCTAACTGATTGGATTCATCAGGATTAATGGATAGATATAGCTGTGTATCATCTGCGTAACTATGGAATTTTATCCCATGCTGCCTAATTATTTTACCAATAGGAAGCATATATATAGTAAAGAGAATCGGCCCAAGCACTGAACCCTGTGGTACTCCGCAAGTAACTATTGAGGTTGAGGAAGATCTATTGTTTACCTGAACAAACTGAAATCTGTTAGACAAATAAGATTTAAACCAACCTAGTGCTGTTCCTATTATACCGACACTTTGAAGCCTTTCTATGAGAATATTGTGGTCAACAGTGTCAAAGGCAGCACTGAGATCTAACAGAACCAGAATGGTCACCAGTCCATTGTCTGAGGCTATGAGAATATCATTAGTAACCTTCACCAGAGCTGTTTCAGTGCTATGATGAGCTCTAAAGCCTGACTGAAACTTCTCAAACAGCTCATTATTGTTTAAATGCTCACATATCTGGTGTGCAACTATTTTCTCAAGAATTTTAGATAAGAAGGGAAGATTAGATATCGGTCTATAGTTAATTAAGTCGTTTTGATCAAGAGAGGGTTTCTTAAGTAGAGGTTTAATTACAGCAATCTTAAACTCCTGTGGTACATATCCATTGACTAAGGATAGATTCATTATATTTAAAATTGGAGCAGCGATCAGAGGGAAAACTTCTTTTAAGAGTTTAGTTGGGATTGGGTCTAAAACGCAAGTTGAAGGTTTAGATGAAGCTAATAATTTTAGTACATCACAAAGTTCGGCTGCATTAAAGCAGTTTAAGCATATATTATGTTCCACCATTTTTGAGGCTGCCTCATTAACTAGGGAGGAAGCCAGCATATTGGGAAGGTTCCCAATTATCTTATTCTTTATGGAGTCTATTTTATTTATAAAGAATTGCATGAAATCGTCACTGCTTAGAGCTTGGGGAATGGTTGGCTCGATAGAGCTATGATCCATGATATAAAATCTGACCTCCATCAGAAAAGAATTAAAGTTTGGTTTTCTTTTGAGAAATGTATATTTGTGTAAATGAAATTTGCACAAATATAAAAAATGAATTAATACAAATAATTAACAAATTAATAAAAAAATTCCACAGAGCTATGAAAGATACCATGGGGAAGGCCAAACAAAACCTGTTTCCAATATAATCTAAAATTGATAGAGAATTTACAGCAGATTAAATAACATACATTTTTGGCAGAACAGTTTGGAGTGAGGACAGAGCCAAAATAGATGAGTCATAGTTTCTGGAAAATGTTCACAAAATGTGCAGTATATATCTATGTCTGATTTTTAAAAAAATTAAGTACCATTTAGAGGGGTAGAATCTCTGTAGGAGTTTCAAGGATATTTATTTTACCTTGTTGGAAATAAGATATTGATTTGGTAGGAGCCAAACCTTCCTCAATGACAAATTATTCACAACTCTTCCAGTATGACACAGCACATGGAAGAGCTGTAATGTCTTTTAGAAAGGGATTTCTAATATATTTATTTTGGTTGTGACAAACATTAAAACATATGTTCCCAACAGGAGACAGGGCTGTAGAAAAAACAAGAGAACTGCTGCAATCTAGCCGGGGTCTCTGCTTGAATAACATGCACACTCCTGGGGTAATGGCTCCAAAAACTTTAGCATATTTACCCGGTGTCACCGGAATGCTGTATTGTTGCAAAAATTCACCAAAGTAAGTAAATGACCTTCTGGGTTAAAAAATTGATCTACTAAAGTGATGTTATTTTGGGACCAAAGAGTTGAAAAAATAGATTTGTGTTTAATGTCTTTATTATTCCAGAAGAAGTAGCTGTGGGGTGAGAAGTTGTGCTTGTAAATGAGTTACCATAATAGGAAGGCCTGGTGATGGAAAGGCGATAACTTAGCAGCGAGTTTTTTCGACATTATTGTTGCAAAGCAAGAAAAAATTCAAACCACCAAATTGTGATGGGGGATTATGTACCAAATTGAAGTCGGATATTTGTAAAAGTGATGGATCCAATTAACTCTAAAAGTATTATTCAGTAAGGAAAAGGGGAGTAAGTTTAGACCACGGTATTCATAAGTATTCATTACAGAGGATTTCTTAAGAAAGTGTGTCTTGTTTTTCCAAACAAAATTGAGTAATAACCGATCAATATCCTTACACACCTTATTGTCAAGATTTAGGGCCAGGGAAGCCTAAGTCAGCCGGGAGATTCCTTTGGCTTTGCTAATCAAAATGCGACCTCTTAAAGAGAGGTCTATTATGAGCCCTTGATTAAGCTTTTTTTGTGTTGTTTTAATTAAAGGATCGAAGTTCTTTGAAAATATCTCATGCTGATTCTTTGTAATGATTACAAGTAACTTCAATTTGAACAGGTATTTTTTTCTATTTCACATTCAGCACAATTCTTAATTTCCATGAGTTCACATTTTTTTATATTTAGATGTAGGCCGTAAATATTTGAAAAAGCATATATCACATCAGTTGCCACTCAGATCTGGGAATGATCTTTTAAAAACAGAGTTGTGTCATCTGCCAGCTGTGTTAAGATTAAGTTACTGCCAGCTGCTGTTAGACCTTTAAGTGGACAGGATTTTATGTGACAGGCCAGAATTTGACCAACTAATAGACATAGATAAGGGGAAATAGGGCATCTTTGACGGATACCTCTGCATATATTAAATCTAGGTGAAGTGCCTCCCTTCAAATTGATAGAGCTATTACAATTTGTGTATAAAGTTTTAAAACTAAAGTTATCAAGGGGCTGGAAAATGAAATTGAGCTCAACAGCGTCAAAGGCCTTGTAAAAGTTTAAAATTAGAATAAAACTCTCATCCTGAACAAGTGCGGGGTAATGTTCCCAATGAATTACGGGGTTATGAAAACCAGCAGATGACAAAATCACTTAGCATAAGACGTTTTATTGTAAGTAGATGTTTACTAAATTAGTGTGCAGTTTCCTGGTGATAGGGAGCACTACATACCTTAATAATTGCAAGTAAGCGGTATTTTTGTGTTTGAGTGACAACCTTACGAATGAGTGTAAAGTAAAATCGCAATTGCGCAATTTTCTACTACTATAAGACAAATAGTTCAACCTCCAGCAAATTCATATATTCAACAAAAGGACAAGCACATTAGACTGTCTTTCATCACAGGCCGCAAGTGAAGAGGTAAATGTTTGAAACTACATTTGTGAATGGCTGAATTTTTTTTAGCATTTTCAGGATATTATTTAAAAAAGATTTTAAGGGATAAACTGTAATAGTACACTGACTGACCTCAATGGAAGAAATGACTAATTTTAGGGTAGATTCACCGTGATTGGTGCTAGTTTGAAAAGACATTATGGTGAATGTTGTTACCTGTCCAGCAGAAACTATGCGACCTCAGTGTGTTTCCTTATATTTTACTGGTCTTTCAGTTATTTCCATCAAGAGAATGCAATGCCGATGTTTACTCTAGTTTTCTCGTGCTATTGATCGTCTCCCTGGGCTTCTGCCTGTTATGTGGAGCCGCTAGCCGGGTTTGTGTCACACACCAGGGCTCGGACAAAACAGCTGATTGCGCACCTTACCCCGAGGAGAGAACTGATGTTAAGGCCCAGCGACCTGGGCTGGGTGCATGTCGGATCGGGTTGGTCGGTGTGTCCATGTTGGGGAAAGATTTTTCATTTTTTTGTCTGTTATATAGTCTGTTCAAAGAACTCTTCATTTAAACTTTTATCGAGGACGAGCGAATAGTGAAGTAATCGTGTATTTATAAATCAGTCAAGGAGCTTGTCCACAACATAGACTCATGTAGAAGCAGGAGCAGTTGGTCCATAATGGCCGATAGTGCATCGCCCTCCTTGAGTCACACATAAAAAAAGAGGGGAGAAAAAGAGTGTAATATTGCCG
Source organism: Apricaphanius iberus (assembly GCA_028564705.1). NCBI lineage: Eukaryota > Metazoa > Chordata > Actinopteri > Cyprinodontiformes > Aphaniidae > Apricaphanius > Apricaphanius iberus. The sequence continues at coordinate 470,587 of JAPXFQ010002813.1, forward strand.
GTCCAAGTCTGTATATTATTGTCCAATCAACAGCCTGAATATCACTTTCCAACCTAAAACCCTGCCCCGTTGGAGCGATCTCAGTCAGACTGAAAATCGCCCCAGGCACTCTCATAGAGTTACACTGTGAGTTTTTTCTTTTTAAAGTTTGGACCTTACAATGCATTTCAATGGGCACGGGAGTGCTTGCCCCAACTTGATTTCGTAATATGCTCTGATGCGAGCTCGGAGACGTACAGCCATAGATATGCGTGTCTCTGCCTAGAGCAGCCACACGGGTAGGGACAAACCACAGGAGTTGGAGACAAACGAAAAGAGACACAAAATGCAGAAATAAAATATAGTAATTTTATTAAATCACTCATACTGTTTGAGAGAAAAACATTGCAGGAGAAGCTTGAGGTAAAATAGCTCGGACTTGATCAGCAAAATATAAATACCAATAAGCAGGAAAACGAAAATAAACAGCACTGTATTAATGTGGAATTATGCATGTTGGGTCACTGTATAGCTTGAGTTCATTTAATAGTAAGCTACCGCTGCGTTAAAAATGTGCATTATTCAGTTTAAGTTATGTTTTCGAACTTAAATTACTGCTGATAGTTAGCAGTAACTAATAGCACATGGCGGAAGCTGTGTAGACGTGCAACTTCACAATAAGAGCATGTAGTTCGGTTTTTTAGATTGAGAGTTTGTTTGCTGAATTCTTACATCTTGGAAAAAGGGGAATTGTGACATTTTATTACTAAGTCTATATTACATTTGATTTATTTAATATTTAACACAGCTGCTGATATCCAAATACTAAGTTTATTCATATATTGTGGTTATTTCTATCTTACCTTGCATTTGTTCTTATTTTTCATATAAAATCACACATATCATCTCCCTCCTCACATTTATATCACCCACAGCTGTATCAGCAGCTTTTTGGAAATAATAAAGAACAATAGAAATATAACAATCTTTTCTCCACCATATATTCTCATACTCTGAATGGCTTTAAGTGGATCTATGGCAGGTTCTCACAGTATGAACAGAGTGATCCCAGTCTGAACCAGTGCCTCTATAGACAGTTAAGTGTTTCCTCCTCTACAGTAGCAGTCTGTTCTAGGAAAACTGTTGAAGCCTTTTACTGAAATTATTCTGTTGTCGTAGGATAGTCCCATTTAGGGATGATCAGGGTTGTCCAACATGATTGAGAAACAGTCAGCTTTAAATGCAGAAAATGTTAGCCAGTTAATTTGCCTTAGCAACTGGCTAAAAGATAAAACAATCTATTAATCGCTCCTTTATTCAATGAAAAAGAGCTTTGGCACTTGAATTTGTCCCTTTACAATGCAAATTGTTGTTTTCTTAGTCATATTTAGGAATGTTAATTAGTCAGGATTAATTCACAGCTACCCTGTAATTAATTAGGTTAAAAAATGTAATCGTATGGCAGCTAGCGTTTAACCATCATAGTCATAGCCCCCGTGGAGAAAATTCCACCAGCTGCCACTGTGTAGAAGGAAATACAGTGTCCACCCCGTACAACTTTTTATGGTTATATGTTACGAAGCCGGCAATACTTTTCAATGATCGGGCATCATTTTATTCATTTTCAAATAAAAAATAAAAAAATCGATGGATATTTCCATAGATTATTGTTAAAAACTACAGAATGTCATTTAACTTGGCCCATCCCCATGTGAATGACTTCATGCAATCTGCTGGGATTCCTTAAATAGAAAACTTTCATGTGACTGGGATGTCTGTAAAACTTTATTGAAATGACTTTTGTTTTAAAGTGCCCTGAGATGACATCTGGTGTGAATTGGCGCTGTATAAAAAAAATTTAATTGAATTGAATATCACATACATTTTGGGCCTATAATTACGTATATACTTATCTATCTTTGTGAAGAAATGATTATTAGACAAACACTTGTGATAAGTTATAAAAACAACAATTAGGTGCTTTCAATGCTTCTCTATTGAAACAATTATGAAATATACAAATGTGCTTCACAGCTCCTTCCAGTTTGTGCAATTCATCAGTATCACTAGCATTTTATTTATTTGGTTTATTTGATAGGGACAGATGCAAAAAGCAAAGACAAAACATAACATAACATAACACATCGGTCCAATGTACAGTATGCTTTGTAGTTCTGATAGCAAGAGTTAATCTGCACCAATTGTTACAAAATGCTTTTGTAAACAGTGACAAATGCATAACGTTTTAAACAATGATAGTAAAATGAACTTTTATAGATCAAGGCTATCTTGATAGTTCAAGACTATCACAGACTGGCAGTGACAGATTGCTGTAGTTTAACCATTGATGCAAAAAGAATACATGCTCCCACTGAAGTGATCAAGAAAGCCGTTGTTCAGAGAGTCCTTCCCAATTCTGATCACTTCAACTGGAAAAATGTTCCCTGATTTCAAAACTTTGGCGCAAGTGGCACTGGTAGTTCCAGTCTCCAGTGTGGTAGCACAGCGTGGACTTAGCCTCCATTATACACAGACAGTAGCATAGTCAACCTCCATAGGGAGAGTTCAGGCCACAGCAGGTGAAATATTAATTATTAATACATATAGCCTATTAATTTGTTTGATGTTTGATGGCACAATGTGGATTTAGTTTGTTTAGTTTTTAATATGAATTAAAATGAATGACAATGATTTACTACTCAATTTGTCAACATTTATATTTTAACAAAAAAGGGGTAAAAATAGATTTAAACCAGATTGTAGATGACAAAAAAGTGTAGCGTGACTTCTGGCTAAAAGCTTGTTGAGAAGCACAAAACATGTGTAATTGAGGTACAACTTGCTAAGGGCCATTTAACCAGCTAGTTGCTACTGGTTATTCATATGTATGTCAGACTTGCATGTACCGTAACATTTCTTTACCCACAAGAAAGTCCAGCTTACTTACTAAATTCTTATTTATAAAATTGCATGATCAATATGGAGCAGATGAAATCTGTTATGCGTTCTTCTAAATGTATTTAGATATTTTATAAAAGATAATCACAAAGTATAATTTAACACATTACAAGTGTTAGCTGTGCCTGCTTTGCTGTCTCATCAAACTAAAACTAATTTTCCCTTAAGTTACTTCTTTATACTGAGGCTTACTAGTTTTGTACCCAATATTACTCTCAATACCTGATCGCCTTTGAGCGGTGAATTCCCAAAGCAGGGTAACAGAACGAGATGACACAAAGTTGATCTAAAGGTGAGAGGCTGGGCCATAAATTAAAAAGCAAGTGCAACTTTGGTGAGAAAGATATGTGGGAAAGAAAGGTATAAACCATAATAAATCAACAAAGCATTTTCATGCCTTTGGTTCGTCTTCTGTTTTTTTAAATTTCTTGTTAAGCCTGCCCTGCAGTTTGTGCACATTTAAAATAAAAACAATTACTGTCAATCCGATCATAACTGTGTCGTAGCAGCCCACAGCATTTGCAGACTGGAGGAGGTAAATCAGCTAAAAACAGATGTACTGCGGTCCTGTGTGTTTTGAGTATGACATTGTGATTGTGTGAGGAAGTAACATGGCAGATTTAACAGGCTGCTGAGCAACAGAATTTGTCTCCCCCACTGCTTTTATCTAGCCTCTCTGTTTTTGCCTTTAGCTCCTTAGATGTTCTGTTCATCCTGATTGCTGAACTGGCAGTCATTCACATCCACAGACGGAGCACAGATGGTTTTAAATGGTTGGACGTTTTTTTTTTAGAAAATACTCTGTTCATTTACTCACCCAGACAAGTTACTAACCTACTTGGAGCCATTCAGGAGAAGTTTATATCCATATAATGGAGTAAATCAGGGCAGGACTTCGCCGCCTGTAATAAGGCATTATCTGCTCCAAAACGCCTTCATTTAGCCATGTTTTGTTATGAATAGTTAGCGATATTCCCCTTTGAGTCCAGAACGTCTCGGAGATGCTAATGTATTAAAATCTGAGGTTTTTACAGGTTTTCAATTAAATCCTACACTGACCTAGGATTTCAATGACGTTGCACCTGTTGCCATTACAGCTATAGTCTATGTAGGCTGTGAAAAGGGAGCCTGAAGAAGTTAGTCCAACTGGTCATGCGGTTAGTAGAATTTGGAAACATAAAAACGTGAACCATGTTGATGTCTGTGGTAGAAATTCTGTCAAGCCGACCACCATAGAGCAAAGAGTGAAAATTCTGCTCAAATTACAACTGGGATGGAGCATAGCAGTGACGTAATTGACCTTTTGCCAAGCCCCGCCCCCTTTAGTTACTGTTGCTACGTCCGACAAACAAATGCTCAAACATGACTAATGTTACAACGCCATTACAGTTACTGGGGACGTGAAGTGGAGTTAATACAATTTTGCTGAATGAAACGCAGTGCAGTGCAGTGCAGCAGTGTCAGGCTTTCTGACGGTCACACTGCAGCTGCAGAGAGAGCGCAGGTGTCTGTGATGATGATGCAGCTGCAAATATGATTTGGTGAATGGGCAGATACTGAGTGCTCTTTCTGTCTGCATGCTGTAAGAAACTTTGTTGTGAACTTAGTTTTATGTTGGATATTAGGTGGACATTAATTTAATTACAGCGGACACTCCCTCTAAGGTATCACCCAGAAATGCGTTAATAAAACGGCTGCATCGCCGGTCACTTCTGAAGGCAGTGGGTTTGGTTTTCAATAAATCTCCATACATCCCAGAAAATACCTGTGAAATCTACCAACAAATTAACCCGAAAATATTAATAGTTGCTCAACATGCGAGAAACTCGACACACCAAGGTTTCTTATTAATATGTTACTGTAAAATAAGAGAGGGAGTGGGGCCGTCCACACTTTTTATCCATTGTAAGCATTGCTCACGTTGTGTTTTCAGTTTTGGGAATGGAAAAACAAATTCTCCAGACAATGTCTCAGGGGTAGCTAGTGTCCGATTTACAAATGCAGTGGGCGCTGCAATTCACAATCTGGCTTGGAGTCAATGTTTGTCGAACCTGCTCGCATAGTAACTGTTGCTATTCGATGTGTGATTGGACAATGGCCATTTAGGGGGCGCGGGCCGGTGAAAAGTCAATTGTAATCGTTCCATACCGTAGTTGTATTTTTGCTTCTAACTAACCCCACAACCGAACAAGTAAACACTTCCAAGACGTTCTGATCTCCAATGGGAGTAGTGCTAATGTCTAATAACATGGTTAAATGAAAGTGTTTTAGGGCTTATAATGCCTTATTACAAGTGGCAAACTCCTGTCCTAATTAACTCCCATTATATGGATATACACTAAAGGCGACTCAATATAAGCTCATGCTGAACGGATCCAAGTAGCTTTAGACTTGTCTTGGTGAGTAAATGAATGTAATATTTGCTAAAAATAAGGTCTAGGTTGAAAAAACAAAGCATTCCCAGGTGGTGCATTTGAAAAAAAAAAAAAAGTCCAGCATTAAACCTCCCACTTCTGCTTCCTCACCAGAAAACAAATCTCGTCAAATTATACGAATATGATTCTCTGCCTGATGTTTAAATGAACCTTGGGTATGAACTACTGAGCCCATGAAGCAACATTCCTGAGACTTCATAAGCTTGTTGGACTGCAGGGAGTGGTGGAATTTCTTCCAGTCAAAAACTGCAGGAGCAAAAACACACATTGGCTCCCAAATTGTTTCAAGGTTTTACAAGGTCATAATAGTGTTACTGTTTTTTATCTTCTGAATTTGAAGAAATTAAAGAGTATTTTTGATCTGATCTTTAATCATTCTGGCATTAAAAAAAATACAAGAAAATTTTTCACAAGTGACTTAGTCAGATTTTTTTTAATCTGATTTAATTTCAGATAGTGAGAACAGAAATTTTATGTCTTAAAGTGCTTGTAATGATCTTCTTTCAACTGGATAAAAACAAGGTAGAGGATTGAAAATAGCGTTGTTTTTTTAAAAATATCTTTGTTGGCAGCATTTAGAAATAATTTATCAGCAAAACGTTCAACGTAGACTATCATCTTTGCAGTTCATTGTGTTGTTAAATTCAGGATAGGCTGCAAAATGAACACATTATACACAACAAAGGCTGGAGGAAAAAATTGGAAATTATAAGATGAAAAATAATAGCCAGACTAGACTGAGAATGGTACTTCATGTCTGACAGGACAGAAACAGCATGATTACTTGCTGCTGAGACAGGCACTGCACCCCATGAACAGTGGCACAATTTTAAAAGCCAGCTGCTTTGTCCAAGGAAGATATTGACTTATCACAACAAAACAACCACTAACAAGATAAACTGAAAGTCATGGTTTGTTGTGATGGGCCTCAAAAACCGGGAAAAGTCGTCAAAAACAAAAGCACAGCTATTTATCATGATTATAAATAGCCAGACCATCCTTTTTATTTTTAACAGTCCCTCCATCTTTTTCTCTTCTCAGGCTGGAATAAAAGAGTGGACTATGAGCCAGGAACTGGCAGTAGGCAACTGTTTCCCAAGATGCACCTGGAGACATGTGGCGAGCCACTGTCTTCGTTGAGGGTCACCATGGAGCTTCAGACCAGCCACATCGGGAAGGGCTGTGACCGGGAGACCTACTCGGAGAAATCACTACAAAAACTTTGTGGTTGGTTTTTTAATTTGTCTTGTTTTTATCTACAGTGCCTTAGAGGCAGTTCACACGTTTTTTAGAAAAAACACTGGTTGTTCTTGGCGATTCAGCCTGTCATTTAACTGAGGGGTTAAATGGGATGTCAGAGTAGTCAAAATGCAACCTATCGAAAACAGGTACCAGAGTGGAGAATTGTGACAATGTTGGGTGATTCGTTGTGAAATAAACAGAAGGCCAGGGACTTTCAAACATGATGACATCACTGCCAGAAATATTGGAATTGTGCACTCCGCCATGCTTTATGTCTTTTTCCGCTTTTTCGGGTAGTGAGGGGGAAACCATAACACTGCATACATATGGCATGCTGCCATCTAAAGGCCGTGCATATGTACTTCATCGTTTTCAGCAAGCTCAGATTGTGCACACTTTCATGTAAACGCAGAATCGTTTCACCTGTGAATTCAAAAAATAGCCACATTGTCGTGTAAACTGCCCCTTAAGAAAAGCATTCACATCTCCCGAGAGTTTTTACGCTTTGTTACAATATAACCACAAACTTTGTACATCTTAATAGGATTTTACACTATAAAACAAAGCAGAGAAGTCCACGATTGAGAATTGGAATACATTTTTTTGTGTAGTTTTATAAATCTAAAATAAAGATGTTTAATACTTTGATTTAAAACTTTATGGCTTCACATTTTGGTACATTTACAGCTGTGAAAGCCATATCTAAACAGAAATCTATATATACGCACATATGTGATGTTTAAGAAAAAGAGACTGACTGGGACATGGGTGAAGTTAAGGGTAAAAGTTCCACCAATCCTACATAGACCTCATCCATCTCAGAAAATTTGAAAAGAGACCACAGCAAAATTGTGTCAAAATTGAGAATCAACTGAAGTCTTTACTGATGCAAACCCACATACTGCATTCTGAGGAACTCAAAGACTTAACAGATTTCTGTGCCAAGACAAATTCATTGCATTCCCTGAACCACTATACCTCAACAATGGAACCTTACATGCTTAGTCACACAAATATTTGGCCTAAACTACTGCAATGAAGAGGGACAGTGAGTAGTTTCCTGATGGTAGAAGGCATTACATGCTTAAATCATTGCAAGCAAGAGGTACTTTTGCAGTCGAGTGAGGACAGATGGCCATACAGGTCCAAAAATCTCGATTGCGCCGTATTCTACTAAAAAGGCAGATAGTTCAAACTCCAGAGAAATATAATCAGCAAAGAGGACAAGCACATCCGACTCTCTTTCATCAGAGGCACACAGTGAGGAGGTAGATGTGTAACATAATTTGTAAAAGCCGAACTTTTTCAGCATTTTTTCGGTTTAGGATATTATTCAGATGTGTTTGTAAATTAATAATCAGTTGTGTTAGAAGGAATTGCGTCAATGGGAAAAAGGACATGGTTCAGTGTAGTTTCACCATGACTGGCTCTAGTATGAAAACAAAACAAAAAACATTACGGTGAAAGTTGGTACCTGTGCAGCAGAAATCATGCAACCTCAGCGTGTTTCCTTAGATTTTGCCGGTCCTTCAGTTATTTCCATTAAGAAAATGTGATGCCGATGTGTACTGTAATTTTTTGGTGGTGATAATCATCTGGGTGGGTCTTCTGCCTCTGACGCGGAACCGCGGACTCGGTCTGTGTCGCAAGAATGCTTGGACACAACAGCTGATTGCGCACCTCTCCCTGAGCAGGAACAACAACCTAGGTTGGGTGAATCTCAGATCGACTCAGTCTCTTGGCCTGGGTTAGAGATATAACTGAAAAAACCGACAAAAATCAGCAAAGGTGTTTTGTCCACATCGGCTCACGTAGAACGAAACACAGTGCCCAATATGTCGGCCCACATATTATAGAACCCCCGCCCATGTGTTTTAGACTCGCTTTTCATGGTTGTATGTTATGAAGCAGCCAATACTTTTTAATGATTGGGCATGATTATATTAATTTTTAACAATACTTTGATGGATATTTCCAGAGAATAATGATAAAAACTACACACTGTCTGTTTAACAGTAAAGTTTGTACTTTAGTATTTGGATCAGATCAAACTTTGTAAAGACCTTTTCATGCAACAACTGCATCTCAAAGTGTTGTACAGTTTAAAATGACCTCACATAAACCACATTCCCATTCCTTCCCCACAGAGTTAAAATGATGATCACAATCCAACTCCCAAAGAACGCACACACTTAGCAACATTAAACAAAAGGACATTGGGCCGAGATCAGATAAGCCAGGTTAGGTAAGGAAATGCCTTCAAAGAAGACTTCTGTATCAGCAGCCATCAGCAGATCAACAGCAGCAGCCGAGGCACTGACATCTCCACCCAAGCACTACCTGGAGAGCTCCCAGGCAGCCACATCCAACCACCGCTCCCCAGGCAGAGGGCTCCCGCAGAAGAAGGAAGATTAAAATTAACAATTAAACAGTTGATAGATATAAGATTAAATACTAAACCGCTTACAATCAACTAAAACATGTAGCACAATTAAAAGACAATAATAAATAATAATCAGTTAAAAACTCGGCTAAAAAGGTGAGTCTTTAGCCTGCTCTTAAAAACAACGTTCTCTGAGGCCCTGAGGTTCTCTTGCATCCTGTTCCAAAGGTGAGGGCCATAATAATGGAAAGACACCTCACCATTAGTGTGTGCCCTGACTTTTGGGATGACAAGCAGATGGCTGCCAGAGGAGCACGGAGACCGTGAGGGTTCATGTGGTAAAAGCATTTCTGAAAGGTAATAAGGCCCAAAACCATTAGTACAGTAAAAAAACTATTAAAAGAACCTTAAAATCGATCCTTAAACATACAAGGAGCCGATGCAATGATTTTAAGACCAGTGTAACGTGCTCCCACCTCCTGGTCTTTGTCGGCACACGTGCTGCTGAATTTTGTAGAAGCCGTAAACCTGTGACTCTTTTTGGGAAAACCAGAAAGCAGGGAATTAAAATAATAAATTCTACTGGTGATAAAAGCATTCATCAATGTCTCTGTATTGGCCTGAGAGAATGGGGTGGACTCTGGCAATATTCTTTAGGTGATAAAAACTTATTTTAGTAAAATCTTTAATGTGTGGGATAAAAGTCAGCTCAGAGTCAAAGATCATGTCCAGTTTCTTAAGGATTAAATGGTAGTGATCGTAATTCTGGAAAAAGGATTGTGGCCGCCCTCCTGTCCTGACAAAATAATATTTTTTCCTTTTTTAATTATATTATTTGTAAACAACTATTCGTCTGTGAAACTACAGTTAAATTACTGTAAATTGACAAATTTTCAATTGGTTGTCAAATTGTTGCCTAGCTCAACGAAGCCTGGAGTCAGAGATTCTGATGGGTCACAGATTCTGGTGTAACACCTTGGTTCAGAGGCTCATGTAAAGGTTTCGTCCCGTTTTGAACCGATCCTCGACGCACTAAAACACTAAACGTAGCAATAATGAACGAAATATAAAACTACGATCAGCTGTTTTAAGCAGGATTCCCGTCTCCAGCTCGCTACGAATCTCTAAGAGAGACACAGGAAACGTACCCAGCTCGCTTCGCGTTGCTAACGTCTATGGCTGTTAAAATGTCCCCTCGGTTCTGCTCCCGGTCCTCGAAAGCGAAAAAAATAAAAAAAAAGCTTTAAAAAACACAACAGGGGTTGGATAAACCGATAGACCTACTGGCCTCGGCTCAGTGACTCAGCTGCAGTGTTGGAGCCCATCAACACCGGTGAGTAGCTAGTTAGCTTTAGCGTACAGCTGAAGAGCTGAATTGAATTAGATTAAGCTTTATTGACAAAATAAAGCCATTAATATTATAAAGTGTCATAAAATGTTTAAAAGACTAAAAAGTGTAAAAAATAATCCTTTAATTTAAATTACTAACATGACTTAAAAATATATATAATATAATGGTTAATGATATTACTTTTCTTTATATTTAGTGATGTTACTCAGGTCTCTTGGTTTTTTTTCTGTGTCTTACAAACTTACTTATGATAAAAAGAAGTGTTTGAAAATTTAATAAATTTAATTCTTAGTTAAAATTAGTTCATGGAAGAATAACAAAATGACTGGGGAGGCACCTAAACACTATATATATATACTTTTTACATTATGTGATTTTTTTTTTTAAATCGCTAATTATTTATATCGATCAATATGACTATTTTATCTAAATGCTTTTTTTTCTATATCATCCAGCCCTACGCTGACTTTCTTATTCATTAATTTCTGAATAAGTAATCATATTGTGGGGTGAGGAAAAGGCTCGTCTAATTTGCACTAGATTCCCTGCATTTGCTACCCTGTAAATCCAAAGGTCTTGCGAGAGCACAATTTGAATTGTGTCTGCAAGACACTCAAGCAATGATGCAAGTTCCTGCATTACGTAAGCGGTTCGGGAAACCAATCAAATCGATGTATCTGATGTAGGTGGGCCAGGGCGAGTTAAGCTGATGACGACAGCAGCAACAACAGTGGCTACAGATGAACACAATCAATGAGTTAGACTTTGCTTTTCATATAAAAGATGAACAGAAAACTGTGCTTGAATCGTTCCTTTGTAATAAGGACGTTTTTGCTGTTTTTCCGACTTGATACAACAAGAATTTAATCTATCAGTTAGCTCCGTCTCACTGTATTGTTGTGATTGACCCTGGCATTATCCAATTGCCTGCACTGAGAGTTTAAATTGCATGCTTGGTTCCGGCCCTCGAGTTAGGCCCTTTTCATTACATAAGACACTAATCTATTAAGATTTTTCCAGGCTAGTGTTTGCACTAATACTGAACACTTTGAGCGTGTTCCTTGAATAAGATTTTAGAAAATGATCACCTTGATGCTTCTCCATAAACACTCAATCAAAATGGACTAAGAATGTAGCAGAAACTTTTAAACAAAACATATTGAATGCATTGCGCGATATTAAATGAAATATAAACCATATATTCTCATATACAATAATGCATGTGTATTGGTTAGCCCTTTACCCAACTTTCTGCTAATGGTGGCTGTAAGTGAAAGATGACTATTCCAGCCCTTTTGCATTCTGCATTCCCTTTTCATTGCAGAACCATTATGATATGAGAAAAATGCAGCGAGAGACTATAACATGCTTCTTGTTACAGTTGATAACGTTACACAGGTGCACGGCAACAAATAAAATACCACTATCTTACTATTATGTCTGTAAATCATAAGTATAATAGATCACTTCATTTGATTAATTTTTCATATTGGTATTCTAGACAGTCTGTTTTCGTTTCCTTTGTAAGTCAACAGCAACTTTACAAGTAAGCTACATGTTCAGGTAGATATAGTTTGCTTGTTAGATCGAAACATGAATTAAAAAGTGTACACACCTGACCAACTGAGGTGGACACTCTGAGGATACAAACTGGTCCACTTAAAGCACCCTAAGATTCACACAGGTAGACTCTACAAAAATACTGCAATGCTGATCATATTAGCTCAACTGGATTTAATTTGATGGATTCAGCATAAGGTCTACATGCAAATGCATACCACACTTTTCAGATTGATATTTATACAAATTTCTGAAAACTAGCCATCCTTTTCTTTTAGGTTGAAATGTGACTTAACAAGAAAAAGTTTATAACACGTGAAAATAACCAATACTTCTACCACACAAAAATATGTATTGAATTGGACGAAATGTTTTATTTTCTTCTCCGCTTGTCACAACAAATTATATTGAATTAGATAACAAAAACATTGACAAAAATGAGCACAAAACGTAAATTTTAAGTGAAAACTAAAAATTTTCTGTGAAATTATTGCAGAGTTCACACATTTTAAGTATCAGTTCATGGTATCGCTTAACTTTAACCAATACGATACAGTACATAAGAACGGTATAAACATCGGTATATCCCTAACAACAATATTTCACAATAACTAGATGACATGGGTTCAGAAGGCCATATTTGTAAGCCACAATCAATGCTATTTAATCCATTCTCATTGAAAATGTTGTTGATGTCATAGTGAGGAGTGAACCATCCGCCTGTAAGTAAGAGCATGAAATTAGCATTCATGCTTCTGCTTAAAGTCCACACTCTGAGAGGCAGGATCAGTCAGGCCCCAAGGCACCTTCCTTTTGCCCTTTGAAAATTAACATCTCAAAGCTCCCAGTCCGTGTTTCGTTCTTATCTCAACTTATGTCCCTGGTAAGCCCCTGTGCTAAATGAAGGCACTGAAATGGTAACTTAAAGGTGTGTCACTAATGATGAGACAGAGCGAGGGCATTAGCCACCCTAGATGCAGCCACACTACCTCCTCAGTGACTGATGAGCAGCAGAGTCGCCTTGTCAGTCCCCAAAGCCCAAACAAAGCAGTCGAGCCCCCCTTACTTCCCCCTCTCCTCCCCACCCACACTGCAATGCCAGCAGGCAGGCAGTCATCATCTTTGACTAAAGGCCTTCACACAAGTTCCACTCCGGCTCATCTGAATGCATAACCCCCCATCATCGGTCTTCTTCCACCCCCAGGCTCTCGGTCCATGCATGGTTTACCACTAAAGAGCTCTTTTCTAGCACCTCATAATCGTTATCTGATAGCAAAAAGAATAAATTATAATTGCTTTTTTAAAGCACAATCCATTTGTGATAATGTACTACGTTATAATCAGTTTTTATTTACTAAGGGAATTTAATTACTTGAGTCGAAACGTTTCTGGTGCCATAAGAAGCCAGGGGGAGGAAAACAGACCTTTAGAGATGGAGGAAAAACACCAATTAATGTGCTAATGTGGTTTTTGCATTTGGACAACACTGTCCAGTATCATCTCTAAACAGTGCTGTGGTTCCTGTTTTATTGGCATTCATAAGCATTCATCAGCAGATAAATGAATATTTCAAAATGTGCTGTAAAGGGATAATCCAGGATTTTATGAAGTGAGCTTTTCTTTAAAAAAAGTAAGAGCAGTTAGCATCTTACCGGCAGCACATGATTTGGTGTTTATTTTCATGCTGGGTGGCCTCTAGACTGGATGGCTACTCGAAAGCAGTTTAGTTGTTGTGTGGGTTTTGATGTATTTTGGGGTATCAGCCATTACATTGAACTCCAGATTTCAACATACACTGCAACCTACTAGCCAAGCAGTTTAAGTTCATAAAAAACTTCAAAACACACATGGGTGGCAGTCACAAAGAATGCTCAACAGTTAAGGTATTAAACATTTGGAAGTACTGACTTAAAGTCGGGGGGGTGGGGGGGTTATGAAAGTACTGATAATGTGCTATTGATGAAAATATGCAACAGACATAGTTTATGTTGTATTAAAAACAACATTTATATTCAGATTGCTTTTTGTAAAGAAGAAACATATTAAAAACTAGATCAGTTGGGTCAGTAACAGGTAGTGTCTTTATTTTGTTTAAATATTAAACACAAAGACCTGTTGAATCTAATATCTAAATCAAATAAGGATGATCATACTGAAGGGGCCTGTGAATGTTTCTTAGAGAAAGGATTGCAATATAGATATAGCGTCCATGGAGATAGGGATACTGAAGTAGGTACAGATGCTGAGTAAGATGAGGATTTGCACTCAAGTACAAAAACCCCCGCAGAATATGAAATACTAAAAGCTCAAAAGGATTATGTACCTTTGTTAAACTGACACATTAATGTAATTAGATTTTTTTTGTATTATGGAGTTAATTGATGACACCAATTTCCTCTTTGTTCATAATCATGAATAATGTGGTTTAACAATATTTATTGTTAAAATATGTAGTTGAATGGAGATGCTTGAGATGGGGATGTGTAGCATACACAGGCTAAAGAATCAGGAGTAAGGTTACATAATTTATTACACTTTACTCTGATACAATTGTGTAACTTAAGTGTCCAGAAGAACATGCTAAATTTCAAGATGCTGTGTCATTTGTGACAGATTGTGCTTTCTTTCATACTACTCCAGACCAATCAGAATGAAGCTGGTCAGAGTAGAAACTGAAAAACAAAAAAGAAATGGATCCTCCACAAACTGCTGTTCTAATCACTGGGTCTCATGATAAATTTGGCCCAATGATTTTTCTCCTATCTCACTAATGTTGGCAGTGTTTTCTGTTGTGGATATATATATATATATATATCCACAATATATATATAATATATATAGATATATTATACAGAGTCCATGCACCATAATTATTGTTTTCAGTTCTACCGTTGATTTGATATAGCGCTTTGCTCTCCAGTTCTTCTTAGTTCTTCACAGGCGAGATATACAGGTGCTGGCCAGTAAATTAGAATATCATCAAAAAGTTGAATTATTTCAGTAATTTCATTCAAAACGTGAAACTTGTACATTACATTCATGCAATACACACAGACCAATGTATTTCCAATGTTTATTTCTTTTAATTTTGATATTTATAAGTGACAACTAATGAAAACTCCAAATTTGGTATCTCAAAAAATTAGAATATTTTAAAGGCCAATGAAAAAAAATGTTTTTTTTTTAAATGTCGGCCAACTGAAAAGAATGAACATGAAAAGAATGTGCATGTATAGCACTCAATACTTAGTCTGGGCTCCTTTTGCATCCATCACTGCAGTAATGCAGCGTGGCATGGACTCGATCAGTCTGTGGCACTCCTCAGGTGTTATGAGAGCCCAGGTTGCTCTGATAGTCGTCTTCAGCTCCTCTGCATTGTTGGCTCTAGCGTATTGCATCTTCCGCTTCACAATACCCCATAGATTTTCTATGGGGTTAAGGTCAGGCAAGTTTGCTGGCCAATCAAGGACAGGGATACCATGGTCCTTGAACCAGGTACTGGTGGTTTTGGCACTGTGTGCAGGTGCCAAGTCCTGTTGAAAAGTGAAGTCTGCATCCCCATAAAGTTGGTCAGCAGCAGGAAGCATGAAGTGCTCTAAAACTTCCTGGTAGACGGCTGCATTGACCTTGGACCTCAGGAAACAGAGTGGGCCAACACCGGCAGATGACATGGCACCCCACACCATCACTGACGGTGGAAACTTTACACTGGACCTCATGCAACGTGGATTCTGTGCTTCTCCGCTCTTCCTCCAGACTCTGGGTCCTTGATTTCCAAAGGAAATGCAAAAATTGCTTTCATCAGAAAACATAACTTTGGACCACTCAGCAGCAGTCCAGTCCTTTTTGTCCTTGGCCCAGGCGAGACGCTTCTTACGCTGTTTCTTGTTCAAGAGTGGCTTGACACACGGAATGCGACAGCTGAATCCCATGTCTTTCATGAGTCTCTTCGTGGTGGTTCTTGAAGTGCTGACTCCAGCTGCAGTCCACTCTTTGTGGATCTCCCCCACATTTTTGAATGGGTTTGTCGTCACAATTCTCTGCAGGGTGCGGTTATCCCTAGAGCTTGTACACTTTTTTCTACCACATTTTTTCCGTCCCTTCGCCTGTCTGTTAATGTGCTTGGACACAGAGCTCTGCGAACAGCCAGCTTCTTTAGCAATCACCTTTTGTGTCTTGCCCTCCTTGTACAAGGTGTCAGTGGTCGTCTTTTGGACAGCTGTTAAGTCAGAAGTCTTCCCCATGATTGTGGAGCCTTCAGAACAAGACTGAGGGACCTTTTAAAGGCCTTTGCAGGTGTTTTGAGTTAATCAGCTGATTAGAGTGGCACCAGGTGTCTTCTATATTGAGCCTTTTCAGAATATTCTAATTTTCTGAGATACTGAATTTGGTGTTTTCATTAGCTGTCAGTTGTAATAATAAAAATGAAAATTAATAAACACTTGAAATATATCACTATGTGTGGAAGGAAGGTATACAGTATAGAAGTTTCACGTTTTGAATGGAATTACTGAAATAATTCAACTTTTTGATGATATTCTAATTTACTGGCCAGCACCTGTATTGTGTTTTAAGGTTGATAGATCTTACAAGCTGACTTAACCTCCCATTCCTACTTATAAAATGTTAACTGGATCTCAATTTTAAAAAATCTGAAATATCACCTACACTGGACAAATTAAGATTTCTCAGAGCTAGATCTTAAAAAGATGTGAAGAATCACTTGAGTGTGTCAAATAAACTTTAAAAAGCAACAATTGCTGTATTTATATTTAATAAGTGTCAGCTGTGGTTGACAGATTTTCACAGAGAAAAATAACGTGCATATATATAAAGCACAACAGTTAACGGTTTAGATAACCATGTATGTCACGGTAAAGAAATGTTGATTTACAGTAGATTACCATGAATTGAAATGGATACTGTAAAACTAAATTTAAACATTTTACATCTATAAATATTTTTTATTTATAATAATTGCTCATTAATCCATGCATCCATCCATTTTCTGTGACACTTATCTTTGAAGGGTCACGGGGGGGTAGGGGTGGGGGGGGGGGCTGGTGCCTATCACCAGCAGTCATTGGCTCAGGGGCGGGGTTCACTATGGATAGGTCGCCAGTCCATCACAGATAATTGATCATATTTACAATATTTACTACAAAGATAAGCTTGTTAGTATTTTAATCATTTTTCAACGTAACTTCTAAAGTAGTTTGAACAATGTTTTGAAATATTGTTACTGTTAAAAGTAAGCTAAGTTTTGGGTGATTTATTTACATTTGCAAATTGATATATAAAACACACTAAATATTGTTATACATATAGAATTATTATGTAACATTTAAGGTGATTAATTTCAAATTATTTGATAGATTTGTCCTGTTTTATTTTTACAGTAAATGTGACATATTAATGTAAATTAATGTTTTTTCAGTATATTAGTACCATAAAACAAAACCAATTGAACATTTGTCAATTTACAATAATTTAACATATGTATTATAATCTACTAATTACAATTTACTATTTTCAATGGGGGGTCTAAGTCTCCTCCCCTTCTGGTCGGCCTGTGGGTCCCCTAACCGAAAAAATAATGAATGGAAGTCAATGAAGCGATAAAAGCTCTTTTCTGGTCTGCTTTGTCTTACGTCCTGAATCACACATATGTTGTACTTCTATTTAAATGATAACTAATGATGTACATTTCAAATGTGTTTGTCCGGTGATTTGGGATTTATTTGATTGTAAAAATTTGCATTTACAATGCCTACTACAAATTAGAAGTCAGAAATCGCATATATGACGCCATTTGGCTAATGGAAACTAGCACTAGCTACAGCACATAAAATACTCACCTAGAGCTTGTAGAGCTTCTCCTCCATGCTGGCTCTAACTCTACTGACTGCATAGCAGCTACTTTCCACAAGGTCAGATTTATAGAGGTTTTCTACGTGTTTAATACTACTTTTTTAGACCTGGAGGCTACGAACCTCGCTCTCCTTCTTCTTCTGCAGTTGTAGTCCGTAATCCGTGTTGTATCCTCAAGTAACTTTTGCCTCCGGTTGAAAATCAGCGTTTTCTCTGCATCAAAATTAGTTTTTAAAATTCACGGACATCATATGTTCGATCCACGACGCATTTAAACCGGATCAGAAAAAAAACGTTTATCGCTCCATTGACTCTCATTTATTTTTTTTTTGGGGGGGGGGGCATTAGGAGAACCATGGACCGGAAGTAGAAGGGCTGATAGGCTCCCCATTCAATAGTCATTTACAATAGCTACTTCATAGTTATTCACCATCATTTTCATGTACATTTTTTATAGTATATGACAAGATAAGATGGGCCATGTGGCAAAAATATACTTTGTCAAGGTGACAGCTTAAAAAGAAAGACCTCTCTGAGCTCAAGATATTGAAGTTATTGTATAGAGGGAATGATGGAGCTGTTTGCAAAGGGAAAAGGAATTGAATGACTCAATGCTGTGCAGTTATGATTGGTGTATTTTGTCAGGACTTGAAGGGATCATATACCAAAAGTGTCATCTGTAAACAGTTCATACAACACTGCTGTCCTCCTCAGCAAATTTTTGCTGCATCTCCTCTCATTGTGTAACCATAGTACTTAGTTTCTGTCCTCTCTTGTCGCTACAGAGCCACAATTTAGCTGTGAGCTATGCTCCAGATTTATGGACAGTGACTCCCATCTCTGCTTTTATAAGTTAGATTCATCTGCCATGAATCAATACTTACATCCTCTATCCATCTCACTCTATTGATTACACATTAAGCCCTGTCATCTGTCTTACTCATAAGTAATCATACCCAAGGTTAAGGCAATATACACCACATATCTCCCATGATTGTTATTGACACATCCTATGTTGCTCTCTTTCTTTATTTCCACCCCTGTGACCCCCAGGCGCCTCATCGGGCAGCACTGATCTCCTCCCAGCCCCCAGCACCTCTACTAACTGGACGGCTTCTCTGGTGTCTGACAATGGACGGGACAGTGACCTGATCTTTAGGTTTGACGGGCATCAGGCGGCCAAAATCCCCGACTGGGTGGTTCCGCAGAATCTGACTGACCAGTTCACGATTGCAACATGGATGAAGCATGGACCCAGCCCTGGGCTTAGAGCTGAGAAGGAGACACTCCTCTGTAACTCGGATAAAACCGGTAAGTCTTTGTCATTTCTTAAGTTTCTTCCCAGCAAGTACCTTGAGGACACCAGAATAGACAATGAATTGATTGTACTCATCTAGCTCATCTGTGACACAGACCTGCACTTTGATCTAAAGTCAGTGGCCATCTCTTGGAAACTTATATCCAAACTTATCTGACTCTGGATTTCTGGATTTATCTGTCAGAATTTATCATTCTATTTTGGAAAAAAATAACTTTAAGATAAATTAGCCGTGTACCATTAAAATTACATAATGAGTTTGAGCTTTATGTTTATAAAAGTAAAGTTTGTGATTCAGTTATGTCACCAGACTGCATAATGTTCTGACTATGAAACAAGTTTGTTAAACCAAGTTTTAGTTAAACCAAGAGGGTTTTTTAGAGATCAAAAGGCAGACACAATAAAATTTTAATGGTCTGTAAGAACTCAGCCTTTCACCATGAACAGCCAAGTTTCCTGTCTCTTTTTTGACAGTTAACTTTGGCAAACTGCATTAAGAAAGTAATGAATCTGTACACAAAAACCTGTCTATTTGCATTTTCCTGTAGAGAAACTGAGGCCTCTTGCTCACCTCAGATTTAGCCAGTAATTTTCAGAGCTATTCAGGCCACATATGGTGAAATAGAGTAGACATGAGCTTTTCTGTGCAGTTTGGGTCAAAAGATAGCACTGGCAACATTAAAAAAGGAAAAACTCTGAACTACTCGTGTGCTGTTTTTCCAAATCAAATCAGTGTAGAGGTGATTTAATATTATAAATCAAGAGTCTAGTTTTTAGTCCTGTTAGCAAAGTATGTACCTCGATAAAGGGCAGGTGCTAACCATTTGGGTGCCCTAAGTAGGCGTGTGTTATGGTGCAGCCAAACTGTTAAACAAATAATTGATTAGACAGCTATTTCAATCCAACCCTGCTTTCTGCAGCAGCTTCTGCTATTCGGAATTTATTGGGTTGCCTTAAGTATCACACAGCCCCACAAATTAAAAAATGACCCTTTAATTGTACATTTGGCATTACGAAATCTAGACCACTTTAGATCAGTTCACCCCTAGACACCACCCCCAAACCCCAAAATAAAGTTTAATATATATGACTGAATAATAAACTAAAAAAAAGCAAACCGAGAGAGCGCAGACCTCTGTCAGGGCCACTCATTCCCCCAATCCCCAAGTTTTGATCTGCTAAGTCAATCACTTCATCTGGATGGCCTCTGGTAATAGTGTAAAAAAACGGTTATTAAACAGGTTTAATATGGGTTCAATAGGTTCAATATTGCTAAAATTAGAACATCCTATCCAGGAATGATGGTGAGAAACTAGTCCATGCATGTTTTACTTCAAGGCAGGACTACTGTAATTCCTTATTATCAGGAAGTCTACAAAATGCAATTAAAGACATCTGAGGTATGAATGTTCCAGATGTTACTAACAGAGCACTTCGTTTTCTGAATGCAGGTCTACTGGTAGTTCCTAGGATTTTTTTAAAGTAAAATGGGAGGCAGATCTTTTAGTTGTCAGGTTCCTCTCCTCTGGAACCAGCTCCCAGTTTTAATCCCTGAGGCAGACACTGTCTATTTTTAGGACTAGGCTTAAAATCTTTCTTTCTGATAAAGCTTATAGTTAGAATGGCTTAGGTTATGCTGATTTATTTTAATAGTAATGCCGTTAAAGGCTTAGACTGATTTTGTTCACTCGTTTACTAATCTCCAGATGTATTTTTGACTGTTATTTAAATTAAATTTAAATTTAATTTCTCTCAGTGGTTTTCTCAGCTCCAAATGCCCTGCGGAATGGCCGAGCCGAGTGACCGAGCCTCCTCCATGTCCTATTGTCAAATTTAATAGATGAAGTACTCTTAATGGCCTTTATTATCAGTGGACAGATATTTAAGGGGCACAGGGTTGTGGGAGACACATTGGCAAATGTCCATGGCTGGGAGTTGAACTGGGACAGCCACTTCGATGGCTGTGGCCTATAAACATGAGGTGCCCATCTTAACCACTACACCACAAGACGTCCCTTATGTCAGTTCTTTAGTTCTTTTTGTGTCTTTTCTGTCTTCTCAAACCTCCAGACGGCCATGGCAGATGACTGCTTGTACTGATACTGTTTCTTACTGTTTAAGGGGAATTTTTCCTCTCCACTGTCGCTATATGCTTGCTCAGTTTGAGGTCGCATTACAGAGTTTTCCTGAAAATTTCATTGAAATCTATCAATAGCTTTTTGAGTTAACTTGCCAACAGACAAACAAAATGGCAGATAGTTGGGCACCAACATACTTCCTGGTTGAAGTCAATAAGAGCTTAAGTAAAAAAGAAAAATATTTGTTTGTCCTGTATTCATGTTTAAACCAATATTTTATATGTTGTGAGTCTGGTATTTGTTGCTCACCTAGGCCCCAACCCCTCATATTACACATTTTCTTTGCCTGGCTTTTATTTTGATGTGACCAATGACCCCTGAACAATAGTTCCAAAAAACATTTTCTCTTAGCTTAGATTGTTTTTTTGTCTCACACTGTAATTGTAGCCAGAAGTGCAGATTAAGTAATGAATGGACTTTCCATACACATTTGTGTTTATACTACAATCACTTGAGACACACTCACTGCACTCAGGTGATCTCCTGTCAGACGGCGGTCATGTGATCCGTGAGGATTTCCTACTTAAGGAGGAGCTACTCACCTGCTTGCCGCTCTGACATCACTTTTCCCATGTCCCGAGCTCCACAGCTGTGCTCCCAAGCATCGCTAGCTTTCCGGTGGTAGCGGATTTCCCAATCCTCACTATCGCCCATCCTTACTGTCTCACTGGATCTTGTAATCCCTATCCGCCCGACAGATCAGCCCTTACGTCCAGGGATTACTATATCAAACCGCGTGCTACTGTCCTTCCTCGCTCGTGCACCCCCGCGCTTGGGTCTCAGCCACACGCAACACTTCTATCAGGCCGTGATCCTGACATCTCCATTCAACTTATTGTGAAAGTACAAGCAGTAATTGGTTGGACTTCTGTTGATTACACTTATTTTATGTTAGATATTTTCATTTTTTGTCATCATTATAGAGAAGTTGGTTTTCACTTTATCTTTTTTTGTCCAAAAAGCAATTTTTTGTTAATCATGATCATTTTCCAAAAACAATTCAATGGGGAAAACATTGAATGGAGAGCAAACTTTTTATAGGCACTATATTATTAGTTTGGAAGATACAAGGACATTTCCCTACAGATGACTGATTGGAGAGTAGAGTGGAATGTTTTACTAAACGCTGCTTGAATAAAAAATAAGCTCTCAATTTTTGGCTCGAAATATAGTGTTGTTAGGAAATTTAACACAGGTATTTGATCCCTAAGATGTTTTCTTCAGTGGGTAACCCCAGCAAATAGAAAATGAATTTTAGAAATGAAAATTTCAGTAAGAAACAACAACAACAAAACAGGATCCAAGCCACTCACACTCACATGTGTAATAATTGATTGCCCTCATTGTTAAATCATGAATAAGCTGTAATTCCCCCCATGTTTTGGAAAGAATAGTTTAAAATCTTTAAGCACACTCTTATCTGATTACTGTCAGACTTGTAGAATCAACAAATCACTTAAATAGAACTTGAAGTGGGCAGACAGCTTTTAATCATGGTCCAAACTATAGAAATTTAAGAGCATAACAGAGAAAAAGACACACATAGGTTTGGGACTCAAGTAAACAACAGTGAGATGCCTTATTTTCAAAATGAGAAAACGTAGGGTGGTTAACCATCTTGAACTCGCAAACCAAAATAATTCTAGGAGTGCATCAACATCTTATCCAGCAGGTCACAAAACAAAGCAGCACCTAGCACTGCTGTTGTTACTTGTCTAAGTTATAAAGGTTAGTGTTCACAATTGAACTATATGAAAATGCCCTCTCTTTTAAGAAAAAAAACACCATTAAATAAATAAAAATAAATAAATAAATAAATAAATAAATAAATAAATAAATAAATAAAAAGGAAAAACTGTTAAACATATTTTACTGTTTCAGAATCAAGGCGAATTGCAAAAATTAAAGAACAAAGAAATTCTGCATCTGCAAGAATATCCTGAAGGAAAATATCTGGCCATCAGTTGGTGATCATGGGCTGATGCACTTTAAAGAATGCCAGCCACTGAATATTTCAAAAAACCAAGGTGAACATTTTGGAGGAGCTTAGTGAAAGAAAAAAAAAATCTAATTTGGATACTCTGGTGTGACCTTAAACAAGGTGTCCTTTTTGAAAACCCTCTCATATAACTGAATGAGAGGAAGGTTGGCAACAGCCATGTAGCAGCCTAATTGCCTGTTAATACAAATGCTTGAAGGCAGTTCCCACCAAGGCTGACAAAATGTGTTATGTCTAAGGGGCATTTCTTTTTTTCACATACAGCAGTGCCTGGTTGTTGTTGTTTGTTTTTCTTTTAAGTAAAATACTCATTTGATAACTTATTTTTTTTAAATTAAAATTACATTCAAATGTATTAAGCCAAAATAATGTAATTTCCCTAGCAGATTTATATTTTGAATTATGTTTGTACAACAAAGAAGCTTGTTTCAAAAAAGAAAGTTGGACAGAGATTTCTCAAAATGATAAAAATATAATACTTCTTGAGGAAAAGAATAGTTCATCTGTTTTGTTTAGATGTTATTAAAAAGTGAGAACTTATTTAAACATGTCCCTATAATCAGTTAACAAAATCAATAAAACCCTCCTCATAATTAAGACAAGATTTTTGCATTTTTCCCTGATCGGGGTGTAAACAGTTTTGTATCAGTTGATAAACTGGAAGAAATCTTTAAGGAGGTGTCACTGAGTGGTGTAATGGAAAATAATGGTTAGTGTGATATATTGTTATTTTGAACTCTATGTTGGACTATAATACTTTGGTATTAAGAAAGTAACTCGTAATAGTTTTGTTTTAATATTTCCAGTGAAAGCTGGAATTAATATCTGACATCTGGCATCAGTCAGAGAAATCGCCACTGTCCCAGTTTCCTGTGGTTTCAGGAAGCCAGATGTCACACTGACTTTACCTGACAGTTGTGTGTAGGTATGGTGTTTTGTTACCTGGTGACTACTCATTTGTCTTTCTCTTTACAGAGATGAATCGTCATCACTATTCTCTGTATGTCCATAATTGCCGGCTTGTATTCCTGCTGAGGAGGGACTTTACTCAGGTGGACACCTTCAGACCAGCAGAGTTCCACTGGAAACTGGAGCAGGTAACAGACTCATGTAAAGATATAAACAGACAGGAGAGCCTGTATGACCTCATGGCCCCTTTGGGGATTAAATAAGTAGGTCACAGGACAATAACGGTGAAAAGCTTTTACCCTGGATTAAACATGTAGTTTACTTAACATCCAAAGGGATTTTTTTTTATTTCTCTTAATCCATGTTTGTCTGTATTTTCAAACCAAAAATATAATTCAATCTAAATTAGTATTTTATCTGTTTTTCTTTACCAAAAGCAGATTTCAATTTTTTAAAATGGGACAAGCAAAAGTTCATCTCCTACTTGTTCAAAGTTTCCGACCATGGAACTTAATAAGAAAAAAAAAGGGAAATCAAATCAACTCCTGGCACCAATGGCTAGACTGAGGGGAGCCTGATACTTGAACAGGCAGATTACAAAACAGATGAGAGATTACAACAGTCCTGTAAATTAAATTACACCAAGCGATGTATTGACCCAATACAACCGGCAGAGAGTTCTGAGGCTATTAATCTGGACTTTTGGAAGTAGTAAAGAAGATACTTTAATACAGTTACATGCCAAAACATTAGAGACATTGGAGGTTGTCTTAATAAAAACAAAATCAAAAGTAGTACAAGCAGGGGTGATACATGTACATCAGCAGGTTTAGAAAGGTTAGTGTAAACCTGAGTGACATTCCTGTCCACATTCCACAGCAGTGGCGGTAATGCACCAATTTGTTGTTTTTGCCATCATGCAATTAACATCACAGATGAGAAGTAATGACTGATGTGTTATTTCTAGGCTAATATGGGCATGCTACTGGCAGTTATGATGAAACATTGAGAGAAATACACACAAGGTTGGAAGTTATCAAGGTTTTGAGCGGCAGATTATGTTGGACTATGGACGTACGACTTGTTGTGGACTTTATTTTACAGGAGAACATTAATGGAGCCCTTGTGAGTGTAAAATGACTGTTTTCATTTGAGGTGTCTCTTTTTCAGCCAGTGATACGTGAATTTGTATATTGAGTTAAATATTAGTGGCTTGACAAAAGTGTTTATTATGTCTAGTGTTTTGTATCCTTGATTAGCATACATCATAGGAACCACAAGAATCTCAGCTTTCGAATGGTGTATTTTATACATACAGTACAGACCAAAAGTTTGGACACACCTTCCCATCCAATGAGTTTCCTTTCTTTTCATGACTATAGACATTGTAGATTCACAATGAAGGCATCAAAACTATGAATGAACACAAATGTAACTATGTAGTACTTTTCCAAATAAGTGTGAAATAACCTGGCCTCCAAAGTCACCAGACCTGAACCGAATCGAGATGATTTGGGGTGAGCTGAACCGCACAGTGAAGGCAAAAGGGCCAACAAGTTCTAAGTGTCTCTGGGAACTCCTTCAAAACTGTTGGAAAACCATTTCGGGTGACTACCTCTTGAAGCTCAAGAGAATGCAAAGCAGTAATAAGAGCAAAGGGTGGTTACTTTGAGGAATCTAAAATATAACATGTATTCAACTGTTTCCCCCTTTTTGTTTAAGTACATACAGTAATTCCATACATTGAGTTCATTCATAGTTTTGATGCCATTAAAGGAATAGTTCACCGTTTTACGTACTGACATATATTCTTACCTTACCTCAGACTAGTTGATATGTACCTGTCTGGTCTTTGTCTGTGCGCTCTGTCGTGCAAACGGAGCTCAAACGCAGCATCTTCCACATACTGTATAGCTCCAAATCAGCTCCCGTCAGAAGCTACCAAACTCTTCCACGTTTTCCCTATTTAAATACAGTTACGTGAAGTGTAACACTACAAAGTATAGTAACACAGAAATGTAACTGGTTGATTTTCTCAGCGGATAAAAAGGGGTACTATATTGTGAGGCGTAATAATGCGAGGAGCACTACGTCCGCGCACTAACTCCTAAAGACTTCTCTCCCGCTCACTTCCGTCAATAGAAGCAGCGTGACTTGTAGGAGTTAGTGCGCGGATGTAGACAGGTACAGGACCAGACAGGTACATATCAACTAGTCTAAGGTAAGGTAAGAATATATGTCAGTATGTAAAAACTGTGAACTATTCCTTTAATTGAGAATCAATTAGCAAATCAAATATATAACAATTTTGAATGTAACACGGAATAGGACATATGTACAATCTACAATCTAATCTGTCTTTCCAGTAAAAAGATAATTATTTGGCCTCTAACATTAACCTAACAACTTACTTGATGCACTGGGCTTCAGTCTAAAAATACACTTAAGTAAATGCCAGTTTGTTGTTAGTTGTTTTGGGCATATGATCAAATATGGTGCTTCTAATTTTCGTTGTATAACTTCACGAAGTTTAACATATACAGCACATATATCCTTATTTAGCAAGGCTAGTCAACCATATAATGTGAGAGTTTTCATAAATTGATTTGTTTTAGAGGTCGACAGCAACATGAGACAAGAGCTAGCAAAAGGATTACACTTTTCTGGTTCTGAAAGCTCACTAATGTTTGGAGCATCACAGACTCGCTCTGAATGGTCGAGCGCCGCAATGGCGCGATCTGTGAAGATCTCGATCTCTGCTGAGTGGTTGGTTGAAATAACATGATTGTCTGCAAAAAGTCACAGTGACATATTTTATAATGTATGTGGAAGTGACAAAATATGATCATTTGCTCTATAAAGGAATAAAGAGTGTGTCAAAAGCTGGACTGCTGTACAGTAAATGTTTCAATTCATTTTTTTCAATTTACTTTTATGTATATATAGCACCAATTGACAACAAATGTAATCTCAAGGCACTTTAAAAAAAAAGTAATTTCAATACAGTTATACAAACATTCCAATCAGTTAAAAGTTTTTTTTATGTAAGGAATCCCAGCAGATTGTGATGCAGGATCAAACAGAATTTAAAAACTGAGTATTATGATATACCAAGATATTCTATAGATAAAAAGTTGGGATAAGCAATGTCATTGTCATCAACATCTTCGTCACTAAGGGAAGAATTTTGGTTGTGGCTGGTGCCTATCTCCAGTGGTCAATGGGTGACCGGTGGGGTACACCCTGGAAAGGTCGCCAGCTTTACCTTATCATTTTAGTTTTTTTCTTGGTGTTATGTTTTACTTTATGATTTAGTGTTATGATTTTTGCTTTACCTTAGGGCGATTCAATAAAAATATCTGTCAAAAGGTGTGTGTCGTGTTAGAAAAAACGGGGTTGATATAAAAGTTTGTTAAAAAAAAGTATCCTCTCATTTTTTCAAAATAGTCCAAAACACATGGGAGAGAATATAATATCCAGGATGTCATTTTTGAGTGAGTTAACCACTCAGACTTGTAAGTGTTAATGTGGGATTGTGGAAATGAGGCAATAGTGAAACGCTGAGGTTGAAGCATAGGTTTTTCTTCCATTTCAAACAAGGAATACACAAGTTGCTGTGACACTGAGCTGAGCCAGACAGGAAAATTCCTCCACATATATTTCATCCATATTGCTCAGTATGCCTGTTGTGAATTGCAGGCACCGCCCCTTTGTTTCTGCAAACCTGTCTGTCCAAGATCACATCAGGTCAATTTGTCAACCTGGTGGCAAACACAACAAATCTAGCTTCAAGTTAGAGCCTTATTCCTAAACATATGGTGTCTGTGGTTCTCTGGATTCATTTTTTGCTGCTGGGGATAGAGGAGTGCTACAATCGTTGTCTAGGATCCTTCAGAATGTCAGTATTTTCTTTATTATGACTGCACTGTGTTGTTGTTTTGAAATTGTTGTGAGATTTATCCACGTTGGGACCCGGTTTCAAACATAGTTGTTTATGGTATCCTTGATCATCCTTGTGGATTAGAAAAATATATTCAATTCAATGTCTTTACTACTACACCTGGTTGTTAATCTCACCGCCTTGCCTAGTTGTGGTCAGAGGGCCAGATGGTGCCTGTGTCCCACAGCCTCATTTCTGTAAGCGTGCCTGTCAGTGTACTACAGTGAAGTAACTTGCTACCATCAGCATATTAATTTGTGCATGAATGGCTGAATGTAGTGTAAAGCACTTTGTGGTCCTCCGGCTAAAAGCATTATACAAACGCAGGCCATTTACAATTTAGCATACAACTGAGATCCATTTACTAGGAATTGGTAAAATGTCATACCTGTGAGAACTTTCCTGTTGGTCTCCCATTATTTGTGGTTCTGTTTTTCCTTGGCTATTTCATCCATTTTTAAACAGCCACTGTATGCCCAGACGTAAGAGCCATGTAATCACATACAGGTTTGCAAACAATGACATTAAAATGATAAAATATCTAACTAGACAGCTACTTAAATACTGATAAAACATGACTTTTTCTTGAACCTTCAACATGTTACCATTTTTTAAAATATTCTTCTGCTTTTGAATGATGGAAGTTTAATTGGGTGACATGGCAGATGTAGACATGGTCACCATAGGGTGGCCTGCAGCTGTATGTGTGTGTGTGTGTAAGTGTGTGTGTGTGATTGTGTGTGTGTGTTTGTGTACTAACAGTCTTTTGCTCAAGGAGGCTATCCAAATCTAAGACAGGTCACCTTGACTCCAAAGACCCCATACTTGCATCCAGCAAAGGCAGTGGATTCAGGCATGAGACGCATAGCTGTGGCTGGCCATCCAGATGGAGTACCTTGGGCTAATTTGATCAGACGGATCACTGGTCTTGATTGGGGAAGGAGCATGAACGAGGTCATCCATCACCCTCCTGACAGAAAGTAGAATGTGTATGACTCATCTTTTGGTGGCTTTTTAGAGAGAAAGCTCAGAGTATTGGGGTTTAATTTGTGTTGTGGCTCCATATGTTCTTTCTGTGATGGATTTTTAACAACAGCCTTCAAAAGCTGTAAGAAAAAGCTTTCCTTAGAAGTAAAGGTTAATTTAGTTTAGATTGTGCTGACTTACCAGACTGTGACGGTATGGATACAGGGGGTTAGTTGCACACAAACACAAAATAAAACAAAGTTGTTTAATCCATCTAATGTTATGCAATTTTACTACAACTAAAAGTGTTATACATGGAACAAAACACAATAAGGTAATTTTCAGATTCATCAAATGTTTACACTTTGTAAAAAGTTTCCTGGTATGAAAACCTCTGTTTTGTTAAAAGTTTAAGACAAAAACAAATCACAAGGTCCAACTTTTTTTAAATACAAACAGAAAAGCATTGATTAGTCTACAGCTGCCTGGGGGATAGGGTTAGGGTTTAGGTATAAGATTAACAGTATAATGAATGGATAGAAGTTACCCATGGCATTTTGTTATTACTATTTTAACTTGCATACAAATACTAATGAAAATATATGGAATAAAGTTCCAATATGGAATATAGTGATCTTTAAGAGTAGGAGCGGTATTTCAGATAACATAACTTTTTAAAACCTTTCTATAACTATACACCTATGATAGCCTAATACACGTAAAGTGCCCTTTGATTCAGTCAGTCAATCAGTGCCTGTACATGCACTAACATGAATTGAGCTATGACCATAATTGAGCTAATACCTGAACCACAATGGGAGCCTTTATCTGAGTATACATTTTAGTAAATAAAATCTGATTATTGAATGAAGGGTGTTCAACTCCCTGACGGTAGGTCGTGACACAAGCCCTTTTGCACAAATAAATTTAAAAAATGCTGCCGGCAGTCAGGCAGATGGTAAAAGCAAGCACTTGACGCAAGATATGAACTCTCTCTTTGTCAGCCCAAACATTTACAGATCAACCAATCATCTTTGTTACACTATTCTTCTATTCCTCCTATACTTTGTTGTTGTCATACTAGTGTTATTATTCTTCGTTCTGTTGTCTCATCACTTACGAAAGGGGAAGTGCCCAGGCGAGTCATGACTTGACTAACCTGGAAGGCCATGTATATGCAGAGGAATACGTTTTCTCAACCTCATTTTCTGGGAAACATAGCTCAATTAGGAGTCTGCCAGTTCTGCCACACTAAGTTGTGTACATGCATTTCAAAAGTCTGAATTCAGTCAAAACAATAACACAATAATTCAAATTTCTCTTACTGCATGTAGGCTGAATATTTCTGTCATTATTTTGTTTCTCATTGGCTGAGCAGGCCCAAAACACAGGTAGTCAGTTTCAGATGGTGTTTTGTATCTGAAACCTGCCCCTGCAAATTTCCATATTACCCAATTCAGTTATTTCAAACAACACAGCTGATTAGTCCATTTATGCGTGGATATCATCTCTGGAGTTAACTGCAGCTATTCTACACAATGCCAGGAGAAAGAATGCTGTTTGTTTTTCAGATAGTATGCTTTAGATGTTTGATGATGATTGACAATAATTTACTGGTTTAAGTTGTTTAAGCTTGTTCATAGCTATTTTCATCTTGAATGATATGGGTGGACTTGGACAGTAACAGTTACACAAACTTAAAACTTCCTCTTGAGTAACCTTCTTATTGTAGATAATGCAGTGCACAAATCTATAATCCTTTACATGACTTGGAGCTTGTGCAAAGTTACAAGTCGGTCCTGAAGTAGGTCCTGAGTCTGCTATGCTAAGAATACATGCGGGGAATGTCTTTACTGCAGCTGCATCAAACTGTAGAGAACAAATGAGCTGGAGAAGAAATTGGTATGAAACAGTTTTTTGTTATTAAATAAATTGTCCAGGTGACAAAACTCAAAAACTGAAATAATCCATATACTCAAAGTACTCCTGGCCAAATGTCTGGGTAGATTGGTCATTAAATACTTTTAAGCTGCCGTGTCACCCTCAAAAGATCCATATCAGTTCCCCTACATTCAAAAAAATAAATGTTGACTTTAACTAAATTTATTTTAACAACAGGTTCCACGAAATTGAATTAAGTTAGTTTAAAGTAAAATTGTTAAGTCAGTGTAACATGGCCCTGGCCACAATGTTTGACGGTGGATTGTACATGAAGGCAAATATGCAGCAGCAGAAGGGCCTCAAACCCAGGACAAGATCTGGGTCTCTGTACACCAAGCACCTGCACTAACCACTTTGCTACTCAATGACTCAAAAATCATACATTTTAATAAGAAATGACTTAATTTCCAGTGTAAATACATATTCTTTATTTAAATACAAAAGTACAGAGACACAGGTCTTATCTTGGGTTGATGCAACAGCTGCTGTGTCTTACTGAATGTTTAGAGACATTATACAAACTCAGCATCCATGCTCATTAGAATTATCTCATATTGGACCTCCTACAGCCCAACCTGTTAGCAGGGACAGTACTTTTTCTCTCAACATAATGTCGCCATGCGTGTAGAGGTCTTGGGAATAGTTTTTTAAAATGACTATTTTTTGTGAAGAATTTGTCCACGCTTCCATGCGATGTGTGCATTTACTCACTGCACCATCTCACCACTCATGAGTGATGCCCAATGCCCCATGCTTCTTTAAAATTAAAAAGATATAAATCCATTGAAAACACGTGGTGAATAAATTATTCTATTAGTTTTCCAAAGTAGATCTATTCACTAAATGTGTCAAAAGGGTTGGACTGCTAAATCAAAACAAGTCAACCACAAAGTAGTGGCAACTTGATCAGTGACGATTTGTTTAGTTGGCATAGCTACAAATGGGAAAAATCCCATTAACTTTTCAGTTTTCAGTTAGACATGGCTATATGTTTAGGGTTGTCCAGATGGAAGAGATTTTGCAGCCTCTAAAAGGTTTTCTTCCAGAATGGTCCTCTAGTCAGCTCCATTAATCTTCCATTACCTCCAATCAGCTTCCCGCTCCCTGCTGTAAAAACGGTATGCCATGCTCTCACCACCATGTTTGATGGTTGTGATGTGTAGTGTTCATTCTCACTGCGAGATTTTTTAGTTTTTCGAGAACGCCATATATTACCTTTGGTCTCATTCAACGAGAGTACACATTACAACATGTTTCTTTGTCACCTGCATGGCAAAACTGTTAAGTGGATCTCTAGCTACTCTAAAGTAACAATGCATCTCTTGACATGCTTCTCTGATTAATACTCTTCTTGTCTGGTGTTTTAGGTTAGGTGGATCACTATGTCATGGCATAGTTGTAGTTTTTCCAAACTCTTGCTTAAAGATGTTTTAAGCCTAGTTTATGCTTCTCCGACCGCAAATTTGCACTCAGACACGAACATATTGACGGAGACATTTCTTGTTTATAGTAGTCTGTTTTCTCCTCTCCACTCTCGATTGTTTTTTTTCAGCATAGCTTGACCAGGACAACAGGGGTTGCTAACTTTTCATGGCCTATCTGCCTACTATCAAAGTGCCGGTTGAGTTTTTTTCTAGGCTTGTGAACGCATTTCTTCCTCCAAGAGCAATGGACGACAGAAAGTAAGTTTTGATTAAGCTGTAAAGCTTTTTACTAGAAGTGCAGCTCATAGAATACTCTAAAAACTCACCTCCTTGTGTTCAAAATTGCCAAAAGAACAGATTAGATGAATTATCCTTTCAATATAAAGCATGTAACATGGTATTAACTACTGATTACAGTGACTATAGAGCCCTGTTCTGGTGAAGCAATCTCTGGCTGTTGCTGAAACTGACCAATCAGATGCATACGCTATCCGTTGACGGAGATGGATAGTTAAAAATTGGGCCTCTACTCCTCTCATCCTTGCGTAGGTGACGGAGAGCCCTTGCGTTGATGGATAATGACGTTGTGTCAATCCATCTCCATCAAAACGGAGACGCATAAACTGGGCTTTAAATTCTTCTGTTATCATCTAAACCGGCTTTACACTTCTGTACAACAGTATCTCTGCCCTTTCGAATTAACTCACTATTTTGTATTGGACTATTACAGAAAAAATATTGTGACAAAATGTAGAAAAGTATGTAAAAAAAAATTTTTTTCTAAGCAATGTTGAAATATTATTATTTCTAACGTTTTAAGAGTACAAAGACAATTAGCTTAAGACCAAATATAGGTAGTTCACAACTGTGTAGGAAGCAGCTTTAAAATGAGGTCAGAAAACTATCTCTCATTGGAAAGTTGTTAAGTTAGATAAGATAGTTCATTTATACTTAACTATCATAAAATCACAGAAAAGGCATATGCAAAAACACTTATCTGTAAACAATGGGAAGTTTGTAATGACAATGGTTTGAATGAGGTTAACTATATATGTAATAAAGAAGACCAAACACACGGAACATATTGTCTCCTTAGATACATTCAGAGAAGCAAAAATAATTAGATGATGAACAAAGATACAAATCAAAGTCTAAAGAAATAGACCTTCATTAATTATGGAGTACTTCTTAAAAAAATATTTTATTATGAATTTATGAATTAGCATTTGAACTTTAATAAAGACAGTAGCACCTGTAGAAACTGGGTATCCATGGGTAGCATTTATATATCTTTGAGGTTGGCAAGCTGTTGCCCTTTTTTTACTGTGGAAAATACATGTATTTTTCTAATACATATATTATATACATAGAATATATAAATATACTTTTACTAAATAAACTAAATAGAAATATTTAGAAAGTCAGGTGAATTTCAATCATTTGATTAAATTTGCAAAAGAAAAAAAAATGATGGACGTCTTTATGTAGACAACTTTTTACCTTTAATTATTCAATCACGTTTTTGACACATTTTTTCAATGCGATAGAAAGAAAAGTATAAAAGTGTGTAAGAAATATGTCTAATATTTAGTGCATAAAGAAATCCTAATCTTTCAGCGGCCAGTAATTTTTATATTATATTTAGGAATGTCCTGATCCAATTAAGTGATTGGAAATTGGGCCCTTTATCACGTGGTTTCAGACTCGATCAGAATGGGATGTTATCTCCCGATCAGGACTGTTATATATGTTCCTGTCAATTTTTTTATTCTATGCAGGTTAGCCTCTAGTCCTAAGAGTTAATACTTATTCGATATTTATCTTTTATTCACTTTAAATAAAATTAAATTCAAACAGGCTGAACAGAGACCTACTTATTAAAGTGAAATTAAACATTTGCACTTAGAATACCCCTGCTGCGGTTCCTGCTTCACATGGAAGCATAATGCATGTCCGTGTGTAATCAAATGTTGGTTTTTGTCATCAGGTTTAGGATTGTTGCCTCGGACAGATGACTCATGGGGGTTTATATATTGTTCTGGATGCTGTATCCACGCGCTGCCACACTGGAGACTGAAATTAAGCGCTGCTTCAGACAAAGTTTTAACAGGAGGAAACATTTTTCCAGTTGAACTGATCAGAAGTCTAAAAGACTCTTAATGAAATGTTTCCTGATCCGTAAACTACCCTTAGCGGCAGAAAAGCCAGTCGGAGGAAAGCGTCTGGGAATCTTTTCTTTAATTGATTTATTTACCTATAATCCGTGCATAAAGTTAAAAGTATCTGTGCATTTGCAACAAGTATTCAGTGTGAATACTGAATCTGTAAAAATGACTGACAGCCTTCCGATTTTTCCATCGCCATTCTAATAAACATTCAAATACGGAAAATATTCAGTTAACGCGACCTCTGATATGTATATATGTTCTCATTATTACGTTTATTTAAGTTAAGGTGCTATTTGTTTTATTAGACCCTTTTATACTTACTGTTGCACTAAAGTCAAAAAGTGAATAATTGTTATTTATTACTTGTTTGCCCAAGCTACCTCACAGAAGTACTTTCTTTGTTATCAGAGTTATTAAATGTTAAATTAAGGTTAATAAAAAAGGAACATCCTGAATCTGTTTCTAAGTTCATGATTCTTGTTTCTTTGTATCAGATGTATCGGGATAGGACCCTGCAAATACTCAAAATCAAATGACTCGGACTCGAGTGCAAAAGAAAACTGATCAGGACATCGCTGGTTAAAATATAAGATGTTAAAATATAAGATGATGGAAAAACATCTACGTTGATTACTAGGCTTATCCTGAATGTCTCTGAATTCCTTTTAAGCTTTTATAAATTGTGTTTTTCCATTCCATTTTAAAAGTTTTTCTGAAACATTGAGGTGTAGCACAAGATTTCCATTTAGTTTATATCTATTCTTGCCGTAATGACACATACCCCTCAGCTTCCATTTTTTTTTTTTTTACGTCTGAATACCTCAACCTCTGTTGAGCCTTCTTCTACAGAATTTCTTGCTACACTGGTTTATCACAGAGGCCCAATTAATTTTTCTTACAATGCAATCAGACATAGTGCGCTGGAACATAATAATTTTAACGGGAGAGAGATGGTTAAAGATACTATTTTACCTACTGACAAAAGGAGATGACTGTTTCGTAATAACAGATGCAGGAGTCTGATGCAGGGTGGCTTTTTACACACTGGCCCCGTGTGTTCAGTGCTGGTCCATTGCTACTTTTAGCTCCATCGTCTGCATTGTTAAATGTTGGCACCTAAGGTTTTAATTGACATCACTGACAATTGTGGCATTGAGGTGGCATTCACTGTGTTATTTTAGTGCATAATTTCATATTATTCCAGTAAAGATCTAATCTCAAAAGCATTTCAAATAAGAATGCCGTCTGTCTGAAAATGTTTTCTGCTAGTGCAATTATGGGACTTGCAAGTTTTCAAAGGTAGTTTAATTTGGAATGTACAAAAAAACTATTGCCTGAAAGAGTGCTAGATTCATGTTTTAGTTCAGTGTGTGAGCTTATAACACATTATTATTCTATTCACTTAACAAATGTCATTTTAACTAAATTCTGTTTGATATCTTTGAAGCCCTTATGATGAAAATCTTGTATATTAAATATAATTAATGCAGCTGTTCCTTCTTTGTTGTAAGGTTACAGTTAAAACCTTGAAATGTTAAACATGGACTCAATTCTGTCACACTTTCTTGCAAAACTAGAAAAATGTATAATTTAGTACCAGTATAATCAAAGCTATGAATATAAGGGAAGTGGGCACTGAGTTGACCTTTCTAATACTGATGTTCCATACCTGCCTAGGCCTGTACAAGAGAGAGGAGGGGTATTCAGAGCCAGTGGAAGGAAACATTAGATAAAGAAAACAGGTCACCATAACATAACATACCATAATACTTAAAAAACAAAAAAAACAAAAACAAAACACATGGTTGTTTCTTTAAAAGCAATAAAAAAAGTCATGCATTGTCAGTCTCCCACTACTGTGAAAGCCAATGAATAAAAGTGAGTTTTCAACCAGGATTTAAAAACCTTAACTGAAGTAGCTCTTCTAATCTATAGAGAGAATTCACTCGAAAGATTCAGCGCCAAAAAATAAAGGTCTTTCCTAAGTTTCAGACAGAAATTCAGAACTGATGTAAACATGCAGGGAATGTCCAGCAATACTATTTTACGTCTTGTTTTTCTTTCGTAGAGATGAAACATGTTTTGGTGTGAAATCTTCAAAGAGAATAAATCTAATATATAGAGCCCGTCTAGTGACATTGACAGAAAAAAGTAAAAACTCATGGCCCTATCATTACAAATGCACTAATGGCCACAACTTCTTGCTTCAATGCTTGGGAAAGAAATAGTTCAGTTGTAGCCATGAGTTATTAATGCGTGAGAACAAGATGGTTAATGGTCATGATGGTCATGGCTATGACAAAGGTAGTGCGGTCATTTACATGTTGAGACTAGACTGTCTGTTTGATTGTTAACACGGACAAATCTGAACTAATTTCATTTTATTTTAATCTTGGAATGAAGTACAATGACATCCTTAAGTCACTTGCGGTTAGGTATATAGAAGTAATTAGCAAGAGGAACTAAAAGCTGGTTTCTGGAGCATTTGTTTATGCATCAAATTTTCTAAATCTTTCAAATGGTTCCGGGTACAACCTCACGTCAATGACTAAGTGCAATCTTCTGGGATTCCTTACATAGAAAACTTTTATCTGATTGGAATGTTTGTATTATTGTATTGAAATTACTTTTGTTGTGAAGTACCTTGACATTTGTTGTGAATTGGCGCTATATAAATAAAAGTTAATTGAATTGAACAATTTTATTATCCTCAAATCTAACCTTAACTTCAAACTACGAATTGTAATATCAGCAGCTAAATATCCCAGGACAGGAGCTTGAGAGCGGAGGGGCTGACAGAGCTCGTGGCTGGTAGGGGGAGCGCTAATCCGAAAGGACTATGACCACAGATCATGTGAGATGACCAGCTCAATTTAAGCATAGTACTAATTGGAGGAAAAGAAACAAATAAGGTTTAGCTCAGTAGAGAACAGCGAAGATCGCAGCATCGAATCCCTGTCCGACTGGCGGGCATGTGGTGTACAAAAGACTGCTTGTCTGGTGTCGTTCTGGAGATTGAATGGGGACTCAGTGTGAGCCTGGTTAATGGCCACCACCACGTCGTATGGAAAACTTTTGCAATCATGAATGACCTTGAACAGAAGACATTTAGTCTTATTGGATGGCACAGTCAGTACATCTACATGCACATCTCAATCGAGCTTTTGGCTAAAATCAGTTGTTGAATGAAGTGCGTTCGACTCTACACCCTTTAACATTGTCAGTCCTCCAGTTGGCCTAGAAAGTTGCAATGATAGTAAACAAATGCTGGCAGCAGTGAACCCAAAGGACTAAAAGCAGAATATGCACAATGAGTGAAGAAATGAACAACAACGCTGCAGCACAATACATTTAGTAAGTAAGATCTGTTTGATTAAGTAAGACTTGTTGCTCATTCTCATGTCGTTTTTCCTGCACCCACAGTCTTGTCAGTTCCCTAAGGGGTAGTCAGGGTGGTAATAGCTTGGCTAAGAGGAGTTGGCATTTAAATGCAGAGAAATTTGGTTTTCTAACCACGGTATGTGGTTATGTTAGCTCAATTAAGAGAAGACCACTTTTATTCGACTTCTGTGTAAACACACTGAGAAAAAACAGTTCTGACAAAGTATTTATAAAGTGTATGCAAACGTCATATTTCAACTGAATGTTGCATAATTTATGCAAGTCAGAGTACTGACCCAGTATGATTATTTAATATCATACTATTTCACGCAGTCAGGAATGCTGAAGAAACATGGCCTATCAAAAGCAACATAGAAACATCATACAGCTGACAGGGTTTAAAGGTATGATATTCTACAACATGTGTTTCTTATCTTCAGATTTGTACCCTGTAAGAGACATTTTTATTGTTGTCAGAGCAGATAAGAGAATAAACTGTTTGACATAAGTTTAATGGTATTTTAGTGCCAACAATTGAACTGATGTGATTGTGTTCTGAGTGTGGGAGGAATCCTTGGTACCTGAAGAAAACTGCACATTGAAATGTAATCTCCACACAGAAATGCTTCAAGTAAGAATTGAAACTGGTGACCTTATTTCTGTGACTCGTTGTTGCTCGTTTCCATGTTGTTTTTCCGGCTTCCACAGTCTCGTCAGTTCCCTAAGGGGGAGTACCCAGGCTGGTAATAGCTTGGCTAAGACGAATTGGTGTTTAAATGCAGAGAAATGTGGTTTTCTTCTCCACACAGAAATGGTTCAAGTAAGAATTGAAACTGGTGGCCTTATTTCTGTGAGGGAAAAAAGTTCACCACAAACCCAACTATTTAAAAACCTAACTAACCTTAACTCACAATTTGGCTCCTGGTTGCCAAAATAATTTATTCCAAACATATCCATATTTTGAACAGGATAAGTGGAAAGAAAATAATTACAAATTCTAAAAATGTTAAATGCAGTGCCATCTTGTTTTCCTGACAAGTTTTGTCAAATGTCGTCTGAGTAAAACACATCGTTATATAGCTAGGTTTTCTGGTACACTGTGTCATAGTTACTCAACACTTGAGAAAAAATACTGATAAATACTGTTGTGGAAAAGACAAAATGGCCATGTTTAGATAAGTTGACATATTCTGGACACCTGTTCAGAGACTGATTAAATGTGTGACTGTACATTTGTACATTTATAAAAGATAATAAAGAGGTGGATATTTTTTAAATAAGTGATCTTCCTATGCTGCAAAGCATCTTCAGTAGAATAATGCAAACCAAGTAGAGAAGAGTCTAAGTCTTTGTTTTCAAGTTAGAAAATTGGAGCAATATCATCATAAAACAGACATCTGCAAGGACTCACCTCGAACCGTTTAGATCGAAAACCCAAAGGAAAATATACAACTGGGATAATTTAGATCTCAATTATGTTTGCAACAGGAGCCTAAATTGAATGTGGTAAGGACATCATTACAGTCAGTTACTCCCATAAAAAGCAAAAGCAATCAGAAAAACACTCCAGGGGAGATTTTCTCTGGCTTCATATGTGAACAGCAGTGGAACATATACGAATTCAATCAGCAACAATTCCTGTTGTGCAAAAACAGTTCAGCTCTACTCCTTATCATAACTATAACCTTTGTATTTTTTTCAGAATAAAGCTAATTGTACCATTATATTTTCATATTTTGGATACAAGCTAAATTATTATTGTTTCACTAAACAGTACTCTTGGTAACTAATATTTGAAGCAAGGGTCCTGTGCTAACTACATCTATGAATACAGTGCCTGTCTTTTTTGAGTTCAAAATAGATTGATTTGAGCAAGTTGTTGGATAATGGTGGAGTGAGGCAGGGGTAGAAGGTGACAAGCCTAGTATATACTTCTCCATCAGCAAGTTTGTACCCACACTCACACATATTTACAAAGACATTTTCCTTTTATAACTTTTAATATAATGTTTCGGTAATACAATTCTGTCACTTTCTTCATGAAAAAAGGGAATTGGGAGGTCTTTATATCATGATCATGTTTAGTTAACACTGGAAATCATATGTGTTATCATATACAAGTGTTCTGAGTTATTGTGTAGCAAAGTAGTTAGTGCAGGTGCTCAGAAAAAAATAGACCCTTTTCTGAGTTCAAGTCCCATCCCCTACTTTTTATTTTTGAGCCTTATAGCAACCCAAGTATTAAGTTAATCACACAACAGTCTAATGTCCCAATGTTGAAAAGAAAGTTACATCCATACATCCATCCATCAATCCATTTTCTAAACCGCTTATCCTCCAGGAGTCACAGCGGGAGGGCTGGTGCGTATCTCCAGCTGTCAATGGGCAAGAAGCAGGGTACAACCTGGACAGGTCACCGATCCATAGCAGAAGAAGGTTATATTGAATAGGATTTCGATCTCAGCCGGCTGTGTGGTTGTAAGTTTTTGTTATTATAAAAATACTGCCACAGGATTTTAGTCAATGTTTGCTACATCCGTCCCACATTTTTTCCTGGTTCCAGAGCCAAATACATGTGAGCCCACAAGGTTGCCAAGTCTTCAACACCGGGCATCGCTCCACCATTTTTAATCTGTCACAGACGGTGCTAAAGTCTACCGTTGAGCTAACAATGCTAGCAGTAAAATTCTCGGTTCTAAAAATATATCAAGGTACTTTTTCAATTATCAACTCGATATTGCAGTGAAAGATATTTATATACTTATCAAACTTACTGTGTATAATTCGTTTTCGCTCATCATCGTGTATGCTCTGGCTG
Source organism: Apricaphanius iberus (assembly GCA_028564705.1). Classification (NCBI taxonomy): domain Eukaryota; kingdom Metazoa; phylum Chordata; class Actinopteri; order Cyprinodontiformes; family Aphaniidae; genus Apricaphanius; species Apricaphanius iberus. The sequence continues at coordinate 511,368 of JAPXFQ010002813.1, forward strand.
ATCACTAACTGGCGACTCTCAATGAAATTGACGGAGGGGAGGGGGTGAGTAATCAAGAGCAGAGACACCCACAGCAGTCCCTCAGTAATCCCTCATACTGAGCAAGCATGTAGCGACAGAGAAGAGGAAAAACTCCCCATTAACAGAAAAGCAGAACCTTCCTCAATACAAGCAATCATCTGCCACAACCGTCTGAGGATTTGAGAAGAAAGAGAAGAGACACAACAAGAACAAAAGCACTGATCTAAGAGTACTTTATATATTAAAGAAACATTTGACAATAGGACATGGAGGATGTTCGGTCACTGGGAATATCATCCAAACCAATGCTCCCCGTCTAGCAGGGCATCTAGCTTAGCAGGATACCAGATCAGGTGGCGCTTCTATAGAGAAAAAAAAAAAAACACTGAGAGAAAACAAGGTTAACAATCACAATAACAGCAAAAAATACATCTGGAGAAAAGTGGAAGAGTGAGAAAAAGTGGTCAGTCTGTCCTCTTAAAGGCTAAGCTAATAGCACCATAAGTACAAAAATAGCTCAGGATAACCTAAGCAATTCTAACTATGAGCTTTATCAAAAAGGAAGGTTTTAAACCTAGTCTTTAAAGTAGACACAGTATCTGCCTCACGGACTAAAATTGGGAGCTGGTTCCACAGGAGATGTGCCTGAGAACTAAAAGATATGCCTCCCATTCTACTTTTAAAAATCCTAGGATCTACCAGTAAATCCGCTGTCTGAGAGTCAAGTGCTCTGTCAGGAAAATATGGAACAATCAGATCTTTGAGGGATAATGGAGCTTGATTATTAAGGGCTTTATATGTAAGGAGGAGGATCTTAAACTCTATTCTGGACTTAACAGGGAGGCAATGGAGAGACGCTAAAACAAGAGAAATGTGTCTCTGTTGTGTATTCTCCAAGCCACAGACGGTCGCGGCAGATAACCGCTTGTGCTGAGCCTGGTTCTGCCGGAGGTTTCTTCCTGTTAAAAGGGAGTTTTTCCTTCCCACTGTCGCTGCATGCTTGCTCAGTATGAGGGATTGCTGAGAATTCCACGACGCAATCTTCTGTGGTTCTGTAATTTCTACACTAAACATTGTATTGTAATAACTCTTTTTGTAAAGTGCCTTGAGATGACATCTGTTGTGAAATGGCGCTATATAAATAAACTGAATTGAATTGAATCTTGCTTTTTAATGTTAATCAGAACTCTTGCTGCATCATTTTGGATCAACTGAAGGCATTTAATTACATGTTGTGGACTTCCTGATAATAAGGAATTACAGTAGTCCAGCCTGGAAGTAACAAATGCATGGGCTAGTTTGTTAGCATCATTACTGGACAGGATGTTTCTGATTTTTAGCTATATTCCAGAGGTGAAAGAAATATATCCTGGAAACCTGTTTAATATGGGATTTAAATGTCATGTCTTGGTCAAAAATTACACCGATGTTCTTTACATTATTACCAATGTGTTATATAATGCTTTGAACCAGACCATCAATTTCTGAAGGGTAAGTAATAGAAATGCTGCCATCCACTGTTTTGTTCTGAGACACATAGAGAAGCAAGAATGGAACAGATTCTTTAAAACTTGTTACAGTATTGACTGATAAAGTTCTAGTGAAATTAAGTATTCTTTCAGATTTGGGAAAGTCAGGAAAAGTATATTCAAAAGTTATCAAAAAATGGTCAGATAGGTCTGGGTTATGTGGGAGGACTGTTACTTCCTCACCCTCAATGCTGTACAACATTTCCAACAATTACAGCTACAGGTCTTTTTCGATGTGTCTCTAGATTATTAATTGCAATTCACTCAACATCAGTAAATATGTGAACATCAGTTCTCAAGCTCTGCCACAGATTACTATAGACTTTAACTCATCCTTTTTTCTTTATCTTCTTCTCTTTTAGCTCTTCACAGTGAATCATCTATCTCCATGTAGTCCTATCCTCTGCATCATCTACCCTCACACCAATTGACTTCATGTTCTCTGTCACCACATCCATAAATCTCTTTTTTGGTCTTCCTCTTAGCCTCCTGTCTTGTGGCTCCAACCTCATCCTTTTACTGATATAATCTTTGTCTGTCCCCTGAACATGCACAAACTACCTCACTCTGGCCTCAAAGACTTTATCTCCAAAACATCTAACAAAATCTGTCATTCTTATATTCTCATTTCTGATCCTATCAGTCCTTGTCACTCACAAAGACAACCTCAACATCTTTACCTTTTCAACCCCTAGTCCTACCTCATATCTTTTCCACATGGTCACTGTCTCTAAAACATACAACATCTTGGTATCACTACTGTCTTGTTCACCTTTCCTTTCATTCTTGCTGTTGTCACACATCACACCCAATTATCCACCCAATTGAACCAGCTTGCACATACTTCTTCGCCTCATTTCCACACTTGCTCTGGACCATTGACCCCAGGTAGTTAAAGTCCTCTACCTTATTCTTCTCTCTGTAACTTTACCCTTCCATTCGGGTCTCTCTCATTTATACACATGTATTTTGTCTTGGTACAACTATCCTTCATTCCTTTTTTTTCCTGTACATACCTCAATCTCTTAAGCTTCTCCTCTACCTGCACCCTCCTATCATCCATATGTCATCTGCAAACATAGTTTATGTAGACTCCTGTCTAGCCTCGTCTGCATGTCTGTCCATCACCAAAACAACAAAAAGGGACTCATAGCTGATCCTTGCCACAGTCCCACCTCCATCATGAGCTCCTCTGTCACTCCTACAGCATATCCCAATGCTGTCTCACAGCTCTCATAGATTTGTCCTGGACCACTCCAACATACTACTCCAGACCTTCACAGTTCCTCAGCACCCTGTTATAACCCTTCTCTAAATCTAAACAGACATATAAATAATGAACAACTGGCATTCTGCTTTCAACTTTTGAATTTACCTTATTTTATGAATAAATCAACCAAAAAAGGTTTTGATTAGCTGAAGGGTATTTATTTTATTTTCATGGCAATGTCATAAAAAATGCCACAACAACAATCCAGCAGCCTAACAGTAACGCATACTATGACAAAAGAACATAAGTAGGATGAAGAAAAGAAATCTTATACTCCTTAGTATAAAACATTTGTGTTAATCCACAGAGTCTAAAGAAAGAGAGATGGAAAACTAAGAACAATCTAGACCCACTTGCCATCATCTCTACCTACAGTTCCCTACTATACTAAGTGTTTTATGCTCTTTGTCAAAACAAGCATCTCCTGAGTGCTATTTGAATGCAGAGCATCTGGTAGTTTTTGTTTTGCTGTTAACTGCTATCATTAGAAACGGCTTGTTAACAAATTATGGGCTGTTATGGGACCACCCGACCCGATAAGGTTGTGTTGTTATGTTGTTTTGTGAAAGTCATAGAGCAAAACAAGAGCAACAAAAATCAAAACCTGCATGAAGTCAAGAGCCATTTGTTGGGCTCAATCAAGAACGAGGTTAAAAGAGAGAAAAGAAAAGAAAGGCATCAAGTTTTTTTTTTTTTTCCACCATAGTTCACCCTCAGAATTAGATCATATGTGGGGTGAACAAACCCTTACCAAGGACTCAAAGAACAGCACCTGCAGCTGGCTTCTATTGCCTACCAAACCCATCTGTAGTGGATGGTGTTTTGTACCTTATGCTTAATTTTATGCAGAAGACTCATTTAAAATTATGAAAATAAAATTCACAATCACCAGTAGATAAATGTTTCAAAACAGCTCTTCTGTCCAGTTTAACAAATGACAATGAAACATTTTTTCACCTAATGTATGAGCACAAAAGTTCACATAATTTAAACACCAATTACACAAAAACTGACAGTACAACCATTCCTTCCAACATCCAGCAGGCCTTGAAGTCTCTTGCTGTATCAGTGTGTATCTTTGAGTATGTGAGACATACACACACTCACGCACAGCACCTCACTTGTCATGGGAGGGGCCATGTTGAATGATATATGACTCCTTCTAAAAGGCCTGCTAAATTTAGAGCTCCACAGCACCCACTGTTTCTAACGGCTAGATGGACACACATACACGTACACACACAGACACACTGAAAAAGAAAAATTGACACACAAATTTGGAACATCTTCCCAAATGTCTCCACGCATTTTGAGGTATACAGTTTAAGCACTGATGCTGCTTCTGTCTGTAAATTTGTTGTTCCCATGACTACGTAGGGCGGCTTCTCCTTATTTATCAAAAGCAGAAACACAATAGAGCTCCAGGAGTTGACGTCACTTCTCCTAGCATTCACCAGTTTAAAGTGAACCAGCGCCATAGTGGCATGCTGTCTCCCACAGATTATTATAGTTAAAGTTATGTGCAGCTAACCCAAACTTAGAAACAGTAAATGTGGTGGACACCTGCTGTGCCCCAGAATACTATAATAGACGTGGACGAGATGATGGAAGAGACTTTAACAAGATTCCCAGGGATCCAGAACTCAGAAAACTTTGGATTATTGCAATGAAATGCACTAGTGATCAGCTAAATTTAAACTGTGGGACCCCTGTGAGCAAAGGTTTCTGTTTATGTGGTGACCAATGTTTCCACAACTTTATTTTACATGCTTTTATTAAGCTTTTTATGGGCTTCCTACAGGTATCTTGCTGTGGATTTTTATGTCTTGTTGCTCACATAACAACAAAATAAGATATCGTAAAACTTTGCAGAATCATAATCTTTGTGATGTCTGCATGCTGCTGTTTACATGTCTTGTGATGATAATGAGGAAAAGACTTTGGTGTAATTTATTTTTTTGAAGCAATGATTGATAAATAGTCCGATATTGACAGACATAACATAGCTGCCCGTTGCTCATGGTAGCTAAAATGAGAAAAAGTTTCCACTTTCTCTCCTGGAACGCAGTCTAAGAATTCTTCATTCTTACTCAAACAAAGTGCTCATGCGACGGCGTCCTGATGCCTCCTGCCAACTCCGGCTCGTTCACACGGTTTTAACTAGTTTTTAATTAATTTTTAACTATTTGTTTTTTGTTTTTAATCATTTCTTTAGACTAGTTTTAACCGTTTTTAACTTTTAGCGACATATCTTTTATCGGAGGCGGTTTTAATCAGAGCACGGAACGCCGCTTCGTCCGTCATGCCTCGACTCACCTGTAGCTCCGGGTGTGATGGTTGTGCCAGGCTAACCAAGAAAATCCAAGAACTAGAGCAGAGGATATCCAATTTACACTTGATCCAGGACCATGAGCGCGACGTGGACATCATCTTCGGCCGAACTTTCGCTGCTGCCACCAGCGCCCAGCTGGCCGACACAGTCCCCTGCCAGCCAGATGAAGCTGCGGAGAGGGAATCCATCACTGGGTCTCCAGGCGGACTCGGACAGACGAATGCCGGCGGAGGTACAAAATCTACTGCAGAGGAGGAGTGCTGGATCCAGCAGGGGGCTAATCCAAAAGCCCCCCTCAGCTCCACTCCGGTGCCCCAGGGTGCGTGGTCATCGGTCGGGCCTGGTCGCGGTGGGGGCGCCCGGAGCGCCTGCCACCGTTCTCCTCAACCCGGCCTTCCGCTGTCGAACCGCTTCGGTGCCCTGGGGGACGACTTCCCTCCTCTGACCATCCCTCCGACCGTACCGAAGACCAGCAGCTCCGCAGGACCGCCGCCCATCCCCTCCCAGCAGCCAGAGCAGCAGTCGGACTCCGGTAGCCATCCACGTCGCGCCAAACCCAGGACTACAGCCGGGACCCGCCGAGTAGTGCTCCATTACACCCCGAATCCACGGAACGAAACCCTCGGCGCTCTCTAAACATCGCTGCAGTACTGTGGATGCCAAGCTGCCCAACATCCAGCCCCTGGACAACGAGGGATCTTCCGCTCAGAACCAGCAGAAGCAGCCTGCACACCATCCAACCAGCAATCTCATCATAGGAGACTCTATTATCCGGCATGTTAGGATGAGAGGAGCTGTCACCCTTTGTTTCCCTGGAGCTACAGTAAATGATATATCTGAACATTTTATTCATCTTTTTAATCTTTTAAAAGATGAACCCCTATCTGTTTTTATTTCTGGCCCCACTCCAACCATTAGCAGAGCAATAAATAAATTCAGCAGGTTACTCTCTCTAAACACTTGGCTTTCCTCTGCTACCGTTATGCACAACATTGGTTTTATAGACAATTTTAACAGTTTCTGGTTCACTAGTCAATTATTTGGAGCAGATGAACTACATTTAAACAGACAAGGTACCCGCATGCTGGCATTAAGCCTGGCATACCTTCGTCCACCCCTGTCCCCTGCACCAGCTCCAGCTGCTCCTGTCCTCTCTGCCCCATCCACAACATCCTGATGTGCAGCTGGTACTTGTTCCTAGGAACTCAATCCTGATTTTAACAGTAACTCACATATCGGAATTGGACCCTACCCTACTTCATTCATACCTGTTATTGTCAGCAGAGAACGAACAAATAATCATAAACTAAGAAAATGCAACCCAACTAATCTTAAACAGTTACTAAAAATCCCACCTACAGTCAGTCATACAGTTTTATGTGTATTTTTAACGGAGACATGGCTGAGTGCAGATGCCCCTGCTGTTCTTACAGAGGCCTCTCCACCTAATTTTAACTTATTATTATTCAACGAGGAGTAGCCAGAGGGAAGGCGGAACTGCTTTTTTAAGTTCATCAACTCTTTCTGACAAACCTGTTTTATTTAATAATTTTACCACGTCTGAATTCACTACCTCTGTTTTTAGCACTCCTCAGATTTTATGTATTACATTTTATAGGCCTCCGAAAAAGAATGCACTTTTTATTCCAGAATTTTCAGAGTTTTTATCAATTTTACACAACAGTAGATAACCTTTTAGATCCTTCATCATAAAGTTTTCTCCTCAGTGAGGCCCACCACAAGCGTTTTGGACCCGATTCCTACCAGTTTTTTAAAGCAATTTTATGGTTCTTTTAAAGATGATATGTTAAACTTTATGAATTGCTTGCTCCCTTCAGACGGGGTTTTTTCCTACTGCCTTTAAAGCGGCGGTAGTGAGGCCTCTGCTGAAGAAGAGCAATTTAGATTTTAAACAATTACCGACCGGTATCTAACTTACCATTTTTAAGCAAAGTTTTAGAAAAACTTGTTTTTATTCAACTTAATGATTTTATTAACGCTCATAATGTTTCAGTCTGGTTTTAGGACGAACCACAGCACCGAGATGGCTATATATATATATGTATATATATATATATATATATATATATATATATATATATATATATATATATACATATATATATATATATATATGTATGTATGTATATATATTTCTCTGCTTTTTTGACATTTTCACACACAGACATTTTGCAACAGGACTTAACACCTGTCTAAACTGCCAAAAGCACCAAAGCCTGGTTAAATGACCATGGGATTACTGAGCTTGATTGCCTATCAAACTCACCTGACCTGAATCCCATATAGAATCTACAGGGGATTGTCAGAGGAAAGATGAGAGACATGAGACTAGACAATGCAGAAGAGCTGAAGGCTGCTATTCAAGCATCTTGGTTTTCCATAACACCTCTGCAGTGCCACAGGCTGATCCATACCATGCCCCATTGATCCCATAATCATCAAAATTATAACAAATACAGGCTTGAAATATCTCAGATTTGCCTGTAATTAGTCTATATAATTTATTAGTTTCATATTTTAAATTGAATTATTGAAATAAAACAATGTTTTGAGATTCAGCTGTATTTCAGGTGTGTTGAAACAAAGGCACATTTATAACATGCAGGAAACCAATCACTGTATGTAGAGAGACTCCTGCTTTACACGTTGTATAAGATGTACCACACCACCTCCACCCTCCATTTCCTATGTAAATAACAACCTTCTGTGTAAATTGCAAACCAGTGCAAACTTGATGAAAGTTTAAAGGTTATTAAAATGGCAGGTAGAATTGTTTTTTCAAGTCAGTAGAGGTCTGCTTTTGTCTGATTGGCTCTTCACCCTGTGGGCCAACCAGGCTGTATGTATTTTAATGAAGATGAAGAGAGAGTTAGGCATTAGAGGTTTTAACAGAACTACACTTTAGAACATCTTTAGCTGTCACTCTAAAATATCTGTGCCTGTACATTTGAAGCCATCTGTTTGCTCAATGAATGGGAAAGAGATCAGTTTACCCAGCTCAAGGCTAAGACATCATGGCTTTATTTACTAAAAACTGTGACTGCTGCCTGGAGTCTCCTTAGGAGCGAGGTAGGGACTTATCCTGGCTTCCAGACTCAACAGTGTATGCCACTCTGTCTGTAAAATTGCATCAAGTGGAGCATGCAATCCCTTTGTAAAAAATTCTACTGAAACACTGTTGTCACAGCAGTTCCCATCCTCTATTTGATACTCAAGCAGCACTTTGAAATAAACCATTAGATTTGCTTTTAAATAAATAATGCCCACAACTGGATTTTGCAGATTGATTGTCAGGCATGTAGTTGGCCTTTTTTGTATTCAGGTGAAGGTCCCTAACGACAACAGCAATCAATAACCACAGGAGATGGGGGGGGGGGGGGGACAGGGAACATAAGGAAGATAGAAACAATAAAAAGGAAGAAAAAAGGTCAGCAGAGGAGAGGAAAACCTCTGGGGATGGAGGTTAAAAGAGAAAAAAAATTGTTTAGGAGAAAGAAAGGGAGGCTGTAAGAGATACCAGAAATGGCAGCTAAGCATGACTGAAACATGGATATATTAGTAAGACAGAAAAACAACCCCACAAAAATCCCTCTGATGTGCCACAAACAAAATTTGCCCGTTGGATTAGAAAAGTGACACAAATATTGTCTAAAAAAGGTAAAACACGCAATCATTATAAATTTCATGAAGAGGCAAAAATATGCAAAACAGTCATTTTATATAGCAAGCATTTTTTGAACTCTTAGTGAGATATCACTTATGCATCAAAGTTGGCATTGCCGTATTCTCCGGAGGCATCTCCCAACCTTTGTAGGTATACACTGCCTCCTTCATAATTGAAATCAGCCTTTATTACAAAAGCAAATTCCGAAAGCCATATCCATGCACTTTTTCCATTATTTTCATTTCCATGGCACATAAGCATCCCAGGATTATTTTACCTTCCCTTTATGAGTGTTGGAAGTACTGTGGTTCTTAGATGGGTAGAAATGGTGCTGGAGAGGGCACTAAATGACAGAGTGGAGGAGAAATAGCTTTTATGATCTTGCCCGCTCTCACTCTCTGTGTGTTGGTGGATGAGTGGCAGTTATATGTGGGGCGCAGGAGAAATATGGGTGTGCATTTCTGAAATTGAGCACAGGGGTATGTTAGCATGTGCAAAGAATTATGAGGGCGTTTATGTGCTGACCAATTTTCTTCTTGGGTCAAGTTATTAAAGAAATATTAGATTTAAGCTGAAATGAATTCGAACACAATTTTAAGATGAGATATGACGTCTATGTTGAGCAGTATAAAAAGCTGTAACGTGTGGTAGGTGGATAGCACGAATACAATCAAACAGCATAACTTTTTGGACTACTCTCAGCTTGACAATATCGTTGCCTTGCCATCAAAACTGAACAAATAGGCTAAGTTATGTATACATGCTCGGTGATTGCTTTAAAACAAAGTGTTCATTTGGCATATAGGCACGTCAGAGATGAGCAAAACTTAGATTTTATCACCTGACATTCCTTAAAGGATTCAGGTATTTACCAAAAAAAGAACAACAAAAAAAACAACCTGCTATCATTTAAAAATGACTAAGATGAATATATTGTAAGAGTGGGCTTTTACATCTTCATAATTTTAGACAAATATATTTTTTATTTCTTCATCAAAACAGCTTTTTGTAAAAATATGTCAACATTAAAAGTTTATGTAAGTAGAGGAAATTGGAGAAAGTGTTTCACGATCTGTCGAAAGGTGTCTCCGAGACTGGAGCTCAGGGAAAAGTAGGCATGGACAATTGATTGGTGGATAGATGATGGTATTATATCTATGATAATTGATGAATGAAGTCAGATAATGAAGTCATAATTTTACAACTTTTTTAAAGACTGTATCTCATGAAAAAGGGATTTATAAATAACAGCAAGATTATTCTAATCATTTCGGAGTTTTACTTAGAAGTCTTAATAAGATAATTGCAAAACACTCAATGGTTTTGCCAAAGATGTGTTCATGTTTTAAGAACTATCTCACCAAACATGATTGCTAAAGTTTCTGGACTAGTTTTCAGAATTGTTATAGAATGGAAATGGCTCCCACCTCTAGGACACAGAAAATGGTGCAGTTGCTCTAAACTAATACTGATCAAATGTACAGGAGTCTATTTTATAAAGCTTGCTTACATACAAAACAGGGTCTGAAAACTACGTGAGCAACTTTCTAAGCCAAGTTTGGGAATTAAAGAAAATAAATGGTGGAGCCAATGTAGATTCCTTAAAGCTGTCCTATTAGAACTATGTGCTGTAATAGACCTGGTGCTAGATCTACTGACCCGCTGGAACCATGCATCCTGTCCCCCAGTCTTATTTTTTTTATTTATTTCAGACACACTGCTGCATCAACACTGTGTCACTTGCAGCTCTTCCGTAGGAGGTGGGACATGATCCAAACAGCTGAGCACATTTCTACAGAGTCTGGTTCATAAATTGGAAATTGCGTACAGCTCCACGTACTCAAAGTTTAATAGATCAGAAACTTACTAAGCGTAATAAAAAGATGATTGCTGATCTTAAGTATGGTTTTAGAAAAGATTCTACGCAAAATTTTATAAATGAGACCCCAGGCCCTCATCATATTCTATTCAATAGGGATGTTATATATCGCAGTATTTATGCCACAATATTGTATCGATATTCAAAAGCAATGTATCATTTCTTTTGTGTTTTTTTTGTTTTTGTTTTTTTCAATGGAACCATTACTGACAGCTATTTCTATAGTGTGATTAAAATTATGATTGCTAGTTGGTGGCTGTTTTTACCTTCTTCGTTCCAGTGGATCAACTAGTTCTAGTAGTGAAAGTGGATTATTATGTATGAGGTTGGAGTGTTTAAAATGCTGTGATTGTTTTTCAACACTTAAATTTAGTTTAAAAAAACACAATATACAATCTCCAGAACTCAGTATAGACGAAAGGCAGAGTATTCCATCATCAGATTGCCAGTCCATCCTAAAACAAAACAAACAAAACAAGATCTGAATGATTCAAGTACAAACATCTAAAAATTATTTGGAATCCTGAATTAATCTAGCCTCTACGTTTTTAGATTCTGAGATGTAACTGGAGTACATGCAGAATGCGCAAACATGTATAGAGACAACATGAAAACTCAAAATGTAAATAATGAAAGTCAGCTTTTTTTTTCCTTTTTGTCTTTCTTGTTTTCCATAAATAGCAAACCATTGACATTTCTGTACATTATCATAAATGTGATTTACTGGACACTTGATATAATTTAGTCACTGTAGTGGAATTCTAAGTCCTGCCGAACCTTCGAATGTAAATCTTTACAGATTGGAGCTGATGATCAATAATCAAAATAAAATGGTACTGTGTCATGAGCATAGTCCAAGGTTTACAGTGCCTTATAACAGCACCGTTTGCACCTATTCAGCAGTTTCTGTTCACACATTGTCATCCCTGCAGTGTATGCGTAGTCATTTGTGTGTTTGAGGATGAGAAATCGAAGACCTTTTTTATCTTGTTTTGTGGTAAAAGGGAGCACCAAAGACAAAAAATAAAAAAATAACAGCACAGTTAGAGCTGCTATTCTGTACAATTCATCATATTAATCTCGACAACAGGGGCTCTCCAAATCCACTCTTCAAACGGAAAATCTGTTCCTTTACCCTTCGCCCTCCTGCACTTATTTCTCTCCTCATTTCTTCCCTCTACCAATTTGTCTTACTTTCACACCAAATAGCACTCTCCAAACTTTCCATCCTGACTTTCTGCCTACTCAAATCATTTTTAAGAGAGGAGTGTTTAGGTGAAGTGCCGTTCTTGTACTCAACGAGCCAAAGCACTTCCTGGATTGAGGACTGCTGTCAGAGCGTGTGCCTAAGATTTATTGTTTACATCCCACCCTGACCTTAAGTGTTACAGTAGAGAGGTATGGGAGAGAAAAGATGAATTGAAGGCGCGATAAGAGCGAGAGGCAGAGGAGTAAGAGAGCCTGTGTGAAGACAGGTAAATTGGGTTTTGTAGCAACAGAAATGCGCTTGTTGTACAGGTTTAGATCATCAAAAGGGGGTGTGTGATGAATGCGTTTTGACAGAAGGAGAGATGGCATGAGGGTTCTTCCCCCAACCCATCGTGCTCTTCTAAAGTTTATGTTGACCATCTTTTCTGTTTTTCTTCCCGCAGTTTTCTCTCATTCTCTTCGCTCTGTGACTTGACCCATCTTTCTTCTTTATTCAGACATTGGCATTACCTCACAGTCACTCAGAGTAAACCGCAGCCAACACGTTGCTTCAACACGCACTGCTCCATATGTCGGCCAGAAAGAGATATTACCAAGTCTAACATCATGCTTTCATTAATAACAAATCATTCCCTTGCAGAAAATTTGATTTTAGCTCCAACATACTGATCGCTCCAGTTCGTGTTGCTTTGCTAATAAATTCATCAAAGTCACCAGAAAGCATAAAGGCTGAACCACCTCTTCATTCCTTATAGAAAAAACACTCACATACAGTATGTTACATTAACATTTACTATATATACTCCATCTTTCATGTCAAGATGTTAACATAGCATAAAGAACGTGTCCCTATATTGAGTGATAAAATAATTGAATGACTGTACGCCCAACTTGTTATGGTGTGCACATATTTTTTTTAAAATAAACATGAGGTCAAGATTAAAATACTGTAACTGAAATAATAAAAAGTATAATGTTTTAGTGATGTTCATCGAGTCATTGTCATTAGTTTGTGACCAGATCTAAAAGTACAGAGGATTTGGCAGTTTTCTGGTGTGGAACATTCAGGTTTGTGAATACATCTCTGTACATGTCTGTCTCCACAAACTTAAGGAACTCTGTTGGACTGACATCTGGTGACTTTCAGCAGCTTTAGAGTCCAGTAATGTGACATGGTGAATTATCCCATTGTAACCACTGGAATAGACCGGTTTCATCATCTTGAACAAGTCTGCCCATTTTCCTCTGACCTCTGACATCGACAATGCTTTATTTTTACCCCATAACTGCTGCCTACTGGATATTTTATCTTGTTCTGCCTATTCTATATAAAACAGATTCAATACAGGAGATGTCTAATACATGTAAAAAAAAAGAAAGACAATAAAATTGACCTTATCCTACCCTACCTTTGATCTACAACATCCAAGTCACAGCCAGGCATTTAACTTTGTAATTATTCAGTTTCTTCCCCATTCTGATACTCAAGCCATGTCCACATGTAGCCGTTTTTTTTTTTAAACAAAGTTTTTACCCTGCTCCATTAGTAAAAAAATCTCCATCCACACATAACCGGATAAATGCTTTTTTTCAGCACATTCAAGACGTGCCAAACCTGTAGGGGGCAGTAGTTCTCCCAAATCCTATCCGCTTAGAGTACATTTCTATCCTCTATCTTCAGCACGCACCAGGAACAGAGCTGTAAAAGCAAACAAACAAAATGCGCTTTGACAATTGATGGTACTAACACAGCTCTAAAGGTATAAATGCTTTTTCTGAGTGTAAACACAGGTCACACAAGTGATGCTGGAGCATTTTTTGTCATGGATAGTGATGTTACTGCAAATAAAACTCTATCTTCATCTGTCCACATGCAGATACTGAAAACGGAGAAAACACAGATCTCCACTTTGGTCGGACTTTTTAAAAAGATGTGTTTTTGGTGACGAAAATCTCAGGTTACGTGTGGATGACTGGCCAAACGGTAGGAAAATATTTTTAAAAACTCCGGCCAAAGTGAAGATTTATGTTTTCTCCGTTTTCAGTATCTGCGTGTGGACGGTTGAAAACAGAGTTTTAAGAGCCGTAACGCCACTATCCGCAACAAAAAATGCTCCAACACCACATGTGCGACCTGTGTTTACTCTCGAAAACAGCATTTATTTCCTCAGCGCTGTGTTGGTATCATCCATTGTTAAAGCACGTCTTGTTTGTTTGCTTTTATAAGCTGTATGACTGCTGCGTGCTGAAGATAGAGGATATAAAGTTTCTCTTGGCGGATAGGACTGGGGAGAACTACTGCGCCCTACAGGTTTGCCACGTCTATGAATGTGCTGAAAAACGCATTTATCCGGTTACATGTGGATGGAGATTTTTTTTTCAAGGAGCAGAGGAAAATCTTCGTTTAAAAAAAAAAAAAAACGGCTACGTGTGGACATGGCCTGAGTCCCTGGTGCCAATTTTCACATTTTTTCTATCTTTTCTTGATCTAATTTCAGATCAGAAGGCTTCTTTTTGCCTCATTTGAATTTGAAGTAGACTTAAGTGTTTTACCGTGTTTGCATAATAATCAGATGGTAGTACAGAGGTAGAGGAAGATCAAAGAAAGAGGAATACTGTGAGGACAGAGACATATTTAACTTATTATTGGCTGCATGCTGTCTGGTTCACATCCTTCAAGCTCTGCGATGAGTCAGGAAACCCTCCGTCCAACACATTCAGATGGCAATCTAATACTAAGTCTACGCTTAAATCTTTTCACAACCCACTTATCAAAACATCTTTATCAGGGCTGAAATGGAGGATTCGGTAATTTGTACCTAAAGCTAAGCTGCAGCACAGCATGAAGTGCTGTACCCGCTAGAAACACAGTTTTCCACCAGGGTGAAAAAAGGCAGTCCCAGTTTTGCAACTGAATGTTCTCTATTTGCTTGCTGAGCCAATGCCAAATGCTTTAGGGAGTGTTGGAATCAAAAGTGGGCCAAAATATTTCTAAAACATATGCTAAGAAATACCGTTATTATGCAAGTGGGGTTTAGAAAAGTAGAAAAGGCAAGGGTTTTGTATATTTGCTATGTGCTTCAGTTTATTTTACACATAAACCACAATGGATGAAAAGGAAACATCTTATTTGATAGTAGTATATTGTTTTCAGGATTCTCTGTATTCACAAATTCATATAGTATTCCTTTAAATAAACATAAAAAGGATAGATTACAGATTCCCATGCACACCACATATTAGCTAAAGCTGGGAAACAAACTGCCTACTGCTATTTTGCCCGATCACCTAGATTTAAACCCACATTTTCAGTTCTCCCAACTTGGCTTTGGCCAGGGGGTCCCAAACTATTTCTACTGGGTCTCCCTTCCTTACCTTCTAGTGTAATCATTTTAAACATACCTTTTTTTATGTTTGTTTCTGAATATCCAGCATTGCTTTAATTGCTTTGTTTTTAAATAATTTGTGTGCACAAGTGCTCTAAGAATATAAAAAAACTACAAGAGGAAAGAAATAACGAGTGTAAAGGGCGGTTTTGCAAAACTGAGACCTTAAGTCATTACTACTTCTTTGAACCTGGTGTGAACTTGCTTTGATGTCACTTTATCTGACAGGTGGAGGTGTGCTTGTGCCCTGCATCAATGAATTTGATTGATTGAACACTGGTTTCAGAAAAAAAAATCACTTTATTCAAGTTTTATAATGGTTTGTTACAGTAAAATGTATATGCACAGTCGATGCCCTCTTTCTTCAAAAAGATGTGGATATAATTTTGCAGTTCACAGACCCTGGGCAGCACCTTACCACCTGATAGCCATCAGGACTCGGTGCGACACAGAACCACTGTCTGGTTGGAGCTCATTTCCTCAAACAGTACCGCAACAATCAGTCTACTGTGCTGAAAATATTCATCATTAGGTCACATTATTATCTGTCGACTCAGCTTTTTAGACCTCACATGTGTGGGGAGACACACTTTAAGTAGCCCAATTTGAGATCTTTAAAGTTTCTACATGTTAATGCACTTCATAAATTCTCCGATAGAATTAGACAATTTTTTTCCAGATTTGAGTTTTTATGTTTTTCAGAACAGTGACAGAAACATCTGAAGACTGTCATTTTAGCAGTTTACGATTCACACCCCTGATCAACTGATGCACTTTACACAGAGAGTACAGGAAACTGAAACACTCAAATAACAAAAAAAGATTCCTGTGAGAATTTGAACCTCATCTGAGACCTGAACTCTTAACTCAATAGCCCACATTTTGCTAACCCAGAGCTGACAGCACATTTAATTGTTACAGAGGCTTTGAAGCCTGACTGATAAGTGCAGATTGGTACAGACCCACTCCAAAGAGCCAATTTTTGTGCAAACCACTGATGCTGGTTGAAATATCACTTAATTCCAGTCTTCGGTGTGGCCTTGGAGGGAAGATTACGCCACCAGAACAACATCTAAACCTCCATGAGAAGTCATCTGTCCGAGGCAAAAACCCAAAACCTCTTGACATTAACCTTTGCAACACTTGCACTCCTGACATTTAATTACAGACAAGTGTGCATTTTAGTTCTACTATGACTGGGAGGTGGACTGTTGCATTCAAGCAACAGGTGAACTGTTCGTACTTTCAGAGCAATCATGTAATTTCTGTGTTCAAATGTAGTTCCCTTTTCATCATATTCAGTCTGTACTGAATATGATCTAAAATGAAAAACAAAATGTAATTGAAAATGTTATTTTAAGAATTGACTTGTATTAATAGATTATGGATTTTTATTATTTTTTTACCCCGCTAAAATATCTAGCGTGAACTATGGCATTACTGGACAGGAGAATAACTGTAGTGTAATGACTGCTTTTGTCAGTCATTGTTGGAATCATGTCCATAGTGCAGAATTAAATTCTCTATAATTGGGTGAGGCTTTTTACACTGTGTCACTTGGTCCGAAATGTTAGTTGTTTTTTTTTTGCTGTGTTGAACATTTGCTTGTGTTTGATGTATTACACCATAAGGCAAGATAAGCTTAATTAAAAATATAATATTTTCGGTATGTTTTATGTTCCTCTTTGTGTTCATACTATAGGATTGATATCCGACCCAAGCCCGAGGGTACCTGACGGGCTGTGCCGGGTTCAGACAGATATTTAGGCTTGGTTTATGCTTGACGCAGGTACATTCCGCACAGAAATGAGACGTGCGGATCCAGCCGAGAAGCCTTCTAGTAGCGTTTATACTTTTTATGGCTTGTCCCTGCTGAGAACCAATATTCTTGAAGACTGTAGAGGGCGGCATAGGGCTCTACAGTATGCATACAACACTACACCACAGTAGAAGTAGTAATCATTGTTGTTTACAAGATGGCGACACCCGTGATCTTAAACAAAGCTGTTAACTTTATGCTGTTAACTTAGGAAAAAAGATGAAAAAGGAGACTGTCCCCTCATCCATTAAAACACAGTTGATCACAGTGATCTCTATCGGCCAAATCATAAAGATTTCTGTATTTACGAACCTCAGGCAATTGGAGCTCTTGCCAGTCCGCCATGTTTTTCCGCACGGTCCCGCGTTGTTATAAAATTGCCTAGGTGCGCGGTGCGGAAATTTGGGTGTCCGCGGTGGACAAGCTTTAGAAAGGATGCTCGGGTCCAGGTTGGGCTCGGTCACATCAGAGGAGGGAGGGCAAAAACCTCCACCCACGCTCTACGAGAGCATTGGCAGTGTGCGATTTGTGAAAAAAGCAGGGGGGGGGGGGGGTATTTATTGATTTTATCTACTTTTTAATCTTAAAAAACAACAGGTTTGTTTGTGCTGGCTGCAGGGCACCTTGCACATACATTTACACTTTCAAAACTGACAGAAAGAAAAAAAAAATATTGCTGACAAAAGAAAATAAAGATAAAATATATTAAGATGATTAAAATTAAAGATAAGAATTCATTTGACTTATCCAGTCGTAGCCAGTGAGATTATCCCCCCCCCCCCCGACAGCATCAGCAGCACCTTGTCCGTCCTCTCAGACCCACAACTCTTCATATTTTTTTGTCGGGGATAAAAGTCCACCTCTGGACCAGAGGAGCCCAGCCAGTGTCAGGTGCCGAAAGTATTTTCAGGTGTAAGAATCTGTACCCTCAGTTTATTTAACCGTGTGCACCTTTGTCGGGCTTGGTTACTGCTCTGTCGGAAAATAGTAGCTGCTCAGTTGAAAGTTGAGATATAGATTTTACATGTTGATTATGTGATTTTAAGTGATGTATTTTTTTTTCTTTTGAAGGATTATTTTAAAATATTCAAAAGAGACATTAGAAGCAATGAAGACATTTTTCATGTGTGCTTCAAATGTCGTCTCCGACATTTAGAACACAAAGCCAGCTGGCAGAAAGGCTAAGATCACAATACTAGAAGAAATCAGTAGAAAGCTTCACATTTTGACAAAAAAATAAAATAATCTCTCTGTTTCTAACATGTACAGTGGTGTTCCTCTGCTCTACCCCTCCTGCTTCAGCTGGCTGTATATTGCTAGTAAGCTTTACATGTGGGGCTGCTCCTCTGGCCTCCCCAATCGTGCAAGCTGCAGATTGCTTCTACCTGTTCTGCTGTCTTTATTATCTCCTGGTCTGCATTCACGCTGTGTGATATCTTCTGTCATCATCTCTGTCACAACCTTGAAGAATTTAATGTCGAAGTTCCCGATTATGTACCTGACTCATTTTCTTCCTCCTTACTAAAGTTTCCCTAGCCTATGAATTACTCCGCTTTTGCCTCTGAACCTTGCTTCAGCTACTTGGACTCTAATTACTGTCTCTTAGCTTCTGGATCTATTCTCTTCTATCAACCCTCAATGTTGCTGAGCTGTGCCATTTACCCGACTATTGAGTTTGAATTACAGACGAAGTAACCTCTTACTTCCACATGTTAAAACCCAAACCTTGGATTAGTGAGAACACTTACCCTATTACCAGATTTTCTGCGCTATGTGCAGGGTGCCCTGCATGTGTCATCATCCCTGCTTTCCAGTGCAGTGTTCCAGTGTTCTCTTCTACACCGTCTGGTGGTGACACAATCCCCAGTGAAAGGAAAAAAATTGAATCCTCAAAAATTATATCTCAGAGAATTAAAGTTTTTTAACGTTGGAGTCTCTCAAGAGAGCGTCCTAGGAAATCAGCTCTATCGTAGTCTGAGCAGAAAGCTGAACCTAAATAAAAGCTGCCATCTAACTTGCACATTCTATTTTTTTGCAAATAAAACTTTTATAACCTTCCCTGATTTGTGGACTGTGTTTTAGCTCAGCTTTGTGCATTACTCATTATAAATAGCCTAAATCTGCCTTTCATCGCACGATGACTGTTGTAAGGTGAAGGAGAAAAAAAACATATTTTAAAATTAGATATCAACTTTCAATACATAAAAAAAGTACGGAAAATGTAAGGAAAATGCTAAATGTAAAGAGAAATGATTGAAATTAAAACGTTTATTTTATTTTACAGTCTTTCTCAAAAGAGTTAACTATGTTCATGATCATACAGATTAAACAAAAAGATTCAGATATTTTCTAAATTGCCACTAGGTATGAGTGTGTGTGCGCACTGTAGTTTGTATTTGTTTCTTTTTCTTGCCCTACAATAGATTTGTCGACCTATCCATGGTGTACCCCGCCTCTCGCCCAATGATTGCTTGAGATATGCCCTCCACGTGGCAACCCTGCATAGGATGGATGGATGGATGGATGAGTGGTTCATATATTTCTCTTTTTTAGTTTGTGCTGTTTTGATATTTTCGCATGTAAGACACAATCATTCAAACCACCAAGCAGTACTTATGAAAACAAACCCAATAAACCACTTATTTATATAAATACAAACCAGTGAGAATATTGTAGTGTTGGATTTACTGTACTATATAAGTACAGTGTATGAATGTGTGTATTTATTTATGTGTGGCCAATTAAGAGCTTGTAGAGAGGTCATTTGGCTGTTGACTCCAGGTCTCTGCCTGGAGCCCTTGTGTAATTGCTTCTCTAATTAGTCACTTTAACCAGCCGGTAATTCATAGTCACCTTCAAGTATACTCTTCATTTAACACATAGACAATCATGCAGTGCACACTGTATACACACAGATCAAAAACCATTATTTCCCTATCAATCCACTCTTTTAATTCTCCTTCCTATTTTTGTAATTATTGCCTCTCAAACCTCCAATTTCTGAAGCTTTCAGCATTAACCCTGATAATGGTGTCTGTACTGACATTGAGCTGGCAATGATTTATGACACTTATGGATTAACAGGCTATATATTTAATTAATCCAGAATGGCTATGTATTTCTCACATGGGGGAGATTGTACATGTTGTACTGACAATGGTATTTATGGACTTTTGGACTTTTGGCAATTGGTGGCTAACAATTTATTTTTACTCTGTATAGTTCTTGCATTATTGATACGCTGTGCAAACTGTTCCTTTTAATGTCCAAAACACTCTCACTCCCCTGACAAGGCCCAATCTACAAAAAATAAATAAATAAATAATACATAAAGTGTTAAAAATTACAAATCTAAATCAGAACAAGTAAAGATAAATTGTTAAATTAGAATCAAACTGAAAACAGGATTTTATTCAATTGTCTTTGACCTTCATTTCATTGAAAAAAATACATTACCAAATTATTTAACATGTTCCTCGTGAATTGTATTGTTTCTTTCAAAATAAATATGTATTCCAATTTTGGTTCTTGCAACATATTTCAAAAAGGTTGGAACAGTAAAGCATTAACCACTTGTTGCCATTATTTTTCACAACACTTAAAAAATGCTTGGGGACTGAGGACACTGCGTGATGAAGTGTTTCAGGTGTAATTTTCTACCATTCTTCCTGCAAGCAAGTCTTAAGCCTAGTTTATACTCCTCAGGAAGGACAGGAAGTTTGCACCCAGACACAAATGTATTGACGGAGACATTTTTCCTTTATACTTTTCTGTTCGTGTTTCAGTGTTGCAAAGTAATTCTCCACCGGGACGGCAGTGGGTGAAGACTTTTTCTGACAAATACACCTACTATTGCTGTGTAAACTAAGTCAAATCAAACTTTATTTATAAAGCGCTTTTCAAACCACAGCTTTTCAAAGTGTTTTACAGATAAGGCAGAGGGCTGCCACAGAGGAAACACTGGAAGGAAGATTAAAATAAGAAGTTAAAATATAAGATAAACAGTAGATAATGAGATTAAGTTGTAAAAAATGATAAAATGTTAAGACTGATGATAGGAGCTGGTTTATCAAGATTCCTGATAATGACCGCAAAATTTGCGCGACTGGATTGTCTTTAATTTGCGGGTGATTTACTAAGATTGCGTGAGCAATTCTCAACAGGTGCAAGCAGCAGTATTCAAATGAGGAGTTTGCGGCCGCTAATATGAGCTGCACCATGGATGCGTCTTTCGGGGAAAAACAAGTAAATATTTACATAACTATCAGGTTTATGGCCATTATGGTAAATGGACTGAACTTATATAGCGCACACATTCGCATTCATACACTGAAAGCCAACATGGCTCGGTAGGACAATGTAGAATTTGGGGGTTAAGTGCCTTGCCACACTGAGCCACAGTCGCCCTGGAAGTGTTAATTACTCTGAGTTTATATTGTGTGTCAAAATTAGGACATGCTTTTCAGAAGTGCTAAAAATAGATGCTAAAATTGCCGGCGCAAACATGTTTGTGCTTAGTAAATAACACTGCACCTGGAACGCCCACTTCTTTGCCTATTCTCCTTCCAATATTTTGTGTCTTCTTACAGAAACGCCCAGATTGCATATTCACCAAGGGAAAAAGCACTAAAGGGATCGCGTGCGTCTTTCTGTGGGTTTAACAGGCGCAATGTTCTCTGCGCTGTGTTGATAGATCAGCCAGAGCCTGCTTTTGCGATGCTGTGTGGTTTGCGCAGGTTGATAAATCAGTCCCATAATGTTTTAAATGATCAAGTGTAAAACAATGATGGGATATGATGAAAAATAAAAAAGTAAAGCAGATTAACAATAAATAATAAATAATGGTCAGTTAAAAGCTAAACTAAAAATTAAGTCATGTAAAACATGCAGAGCTATTGAACAGATATTAATAAATAATAATCAGTTAAAGGCTTGGTTAAAAAGGTGAGTCTTGAGCCTGCTCCTAAAAACATGAACCTTCTCTGCGGCCCTGAAGTCCTCCGGCAGCCTGTTCCAAAGGTGAGGGGCATAATAATAAAAGACCTCACCATTAGTGCGTGTCCTGACTTTGAGGATGACGGCTGCCAGATGAGCGCAGAGACCGTGAGGGTTCATAAGGAAGGTTCCTATGGTATTTCTGAAATATAAGAAGGCCCAAGACCATTAAGCCACTTAAAAACCATTAAAATAACCTTAAAATCAATTCTAAAACATACGGGAGCCAATGCAGTGATTCTAAGACTGGTGTAATGTGGTCCTGCTTCCTGGTCTTCATCAAGACATGAGCTGCAAAATTTTGTAAAAGCTGTAAACTTCAGGTAGTCTTTTTGGGAAAACCAGAAAGCAGGGCATTACAATAATCGATTCTACTGGTGATAAAGGCATATAATTCCCTAATAAATACATTACATCAATTTCTCCTGAAAAAAACAACAACAACACTGAGACACTAATTCATGTGACCACAGCAAACCTTTCTACTGTCATGAAACTGATCTTTGATCAGCTGATCGGCTTGTCTGTCCCATCTCTCTTGTTTGTCGCCCACGTTGTCCTAGAAAGAGGAAAATAGCGGAAGTCTCACTAAACAACAGGGTTAAGCTTGATGACCTGTTGTTAGAATTTAATTCATATTTCTTTTTATTATCAGCTGCTATTACTGTAGCCAATGCTGTAAAACCTGAAGGCATTATATCGATTTGGATATCTGGTGAGAGGGAAACGTGAAGGTGAAACCAGGAGATATCCTTACTGAATCGTCAGAGCTGAAAAGATGTTGGAGAAACAGGTTTACCTTTTAAATGACATGAATGAGTTGAAGGGAAGTTATGAACTGTTTCTGAGAGACAAATAATACCAAGATCATTTTTTACATACCTGACAGCTGGTAACTTTGCAGGGACTAATCTAGCAGAGTTTTACCAGGGGGCAGGTAGGGCATTAACAGGGAAAGGGGGCACAAAGTTCTTATTAATAAATAATTATCTGAATCTTACAACCATAGTGGTCATCTGATGTAAAATGAATAGAAAGCCATTATCAATATGGTAAGTATTATGTCTAATATACACCCTAAAATACCCTTCAATTAGTTGCTTAGACACTACATTTACAGCATAAATTAATTGATTAAATGAAATGAATTACATTATATTACTTCTATTATTAAACACTAACTCATAAGTGAATGTGTTTTTTTAAAATGTTGGTAAGAATTTTTACATGAGGTATGTCGTTTTTGCTATAAAACATATGAGTAGTTCACTTTTTGAGCTGTCTAAAAAGCAATAATCATGCTCTTTAAAATAATAATTTTATGAGTTGCATTCCTAAGAATTGTATTTACTAGAATGCAGCTTTTGTTTTTCCTGTAAGATTTCCTTTGTTATTTTTTATCCATTTCCTTTTATCCAGCTGTTATTAGTATCCATTCCTCCACCTTCCTCCATGGGCCAGTTTTTTCTAACTCACTACCTCATCTCATCGTTCTTCTATCTCCTTTTCCATCTTCCTTTTAAAGTTAAGATGATGGTTTGGGCGACAGATCTACAAGAGCCTTTCAACTCCAAAGAACTTTAGGCAACAACTCCCACAGTCAGGTTTTAATGGAGAGATAGGCAACAAAGAGCAGAGCAAACAAACCACAGAGAGAAAGAGTGAGACAGAGGGAGGCAAAATAACTTTTGTTTTCGTCTCACCCGACAAGTGCCCCAAGAGATGATGGAGGGTCCTTTGATGTGTGTTGTTTTCGTTCCCCACCTATGTCACTTTCTATTCGTTGTCTTTTGGTTCTTTCGAGTCCTCCCCCTCTATATTTGTGTGGTAATTTTTTTCTTTTTTTTTTTCATCTGTCAATTTGCATCAAAGAGAGACATGGAAAGTGGAAGCTTGGGGGTATGGAATACTTCTTGCTTCTTTTTCACAAATAAGTATAGTACCACAAAAATGGAACACTAATTTTGTAAAAATGTTTTTTTTTTTCAATTTCAATTTTTCTAATTTTCAATTTCAATTCAGTTTATTCATATCTATACACTCATACAAAGATTCCAATCAATTAAAAAGTTTCCACCAGATTGCAGTATTTCATGATTAGCAGCTGTGCCACATTGATGCAGACTCCAACCACAGTAATCCTCTCAGCATGTAGTCACAGTGAAGAGCAAAGTTTCCCCTTTAACAGGAAGAAAACTCTAGCAGAAGCCGGCGCAGTACAAGGGGCCCTCTGCCATCACTGGGTTTACAAAGACAGAGACACAGAAAGAGCAAAAAGAACGTATGTAAAAGTATTAAAGAAATAAAAAAAGTTAATAACTAGACATAAAGGATGTTCAGTTAGTGGGAGCATCATCTCAGTTGAAGACCTGCGTCCAAATGGGCATTGTAGTTGAGCAGGATGATGAGGTGTAGCTTTTATGGAGAGAGAAAAAAACACAAAGAAAAAAAAAAACTTATCGGACAAAACAATAGAAAAAAAAGCATTTGAAGAGCAATAGAAGAGAAACATAGCAGAGTAAAGAAAAGAGGTCAACCTGTCGTCCAACAGTTTAAGCCTACTCAGTGGGGCAAAATAAAAGTATTTTTATCAACAAAACTTAATCTCAGTACTTTGTTATATACACTTTGTTTGCAATGACGGAGGTCAAACGTCTTCACAAGGTTTTCA
Organism: Apricaphanius iberus; assembly: GCA_028564705.1. Lineage (NCBI taxonomy): Eukaryota > Metazoa > Chordata > Actinopteri > Cyprinodontiformes > Aphaniidae > Apricaphanius > Apricaphanius iberus. The sequence continues at coordinate 536,164 of JAPXFQ010002813.1, forward strand.
TACTGTTGCTTTTATTTTGGCCTACTCCTTCATGCAGGTCTTCTCTAGTTCTGTGATGTTTTGGGTCTTTCTCCGGGCATTGTAAACTTTCCACTCCATCGACAGATTCTCTGATGGTTTGAGGTCTGGAGACTGGCTTTGCCAATCCAGAATTCTGAAATGCTTTTTAAGCAGCCACTCCTTCCTTGCCCAGGCGGTTTTATTTGGATCACTGACATGCTGAAAAGATCCAAACACATTTCATCATCAATGCTCTCACCGATGGAAGGAGGTTTTGGCCCAAAGTCTCACTTTTCGTGGCCCCGGTCATTCTTTCCTTAATACGGATCAGTCGTTCTGGTCCCTTTGCAGAAAAACAGCCCTAAAGCATGATGTTTCCACCCCCATGCTTCACAGTAAGTATGGTGTTCTTTGAATGCAACTCAGCATTCTTCCCCCTTCAAACACAGTGAGTGGCATTTATACCAGGAGTTCTATTTTGGTCTCATCTGACCACATGACATTTTCCCGATCCTCCTCTCGATCATCCAGATTGTCTCTCGCTAACTTTAGTGCCTGATTTATTAAGATTCATAATAATGACTGAAATGTTACATGCACAGTAAACAACTTGCGCCTGTGAGTTGTCCTTCATTTGCGGCTGTTCTACTAAGACTGCATGAGAAATTCATAACAGGCACAAAGAGCAATATTCAAATGAGGATTTTGTGGTCGCTGCTGTATGCTGCTCCACAGCTAGAGATGAGGAATATGTGCATGGATTCATGATGGGTCTTTGGCAAAAAAAAGGAGAGAAAAAACAACATACATATCAAATATATGGTTGTTACAGAATTAATTATTATTAGACTAGAATGTTTGTCAGTAATAAACTTAGTGAATGCGGTAGGCAAATGTCTCTCTCTGCACCATGCTGGCATCATACTCCAGAGTCAGATTTAATAATGCTGCAGCATGTCCAGAACAAGGTCACTAAGATGTCCATATTCTACTAATGTTGGTAAAAAAAATATTTTCAAAATGTATAATCTGAATTGTATTAATTTTATTTTTAAAATATCTTATATATAGCCAGTTGTCATTGTGGCAGTACATGATTACTACATTTTATTAATTAGGACCCAAAAAGATTATAACCACTGCGGGGAAACTAATGAGAATCCATGAGGATCGCAGGTTTATGACCATTAGCCTCTTACAGACGAAGTAACAGATCTGTGAGAGCCAGAAATCTAGCTTGTTTGTTGGTGACAAAATACTTATTTTCCACATAATTTGCAAATAAATTCTTTAAAAATAAGGCCATGTGGTTTTCCGGATTTTTTTCTCATTTTGTTTTTCATAGTTGAGACAAACCTATGGTGAAAATTGCAGACCTTTCTCTATTTGTAAGCGAGAGAACCTGCACAACTTGTGGCAGACTTTTGCCTGACTGTGGCTTAGACTGTTGGACGACACAGTGCTTTTTTCCTCATGATGCCAAGTGCACCAGTTCCTCCTAAAGCAAAAAAGCCCCGCAGCACAATTATATTTGGAAAACGGATATATTATGCAAATATGACTTTTATCATCCTTGTTTGATGCAGTTTAGATTCCCTGTCTTCATAAATACTAAAAACATGGATAGAAACCATCTTTTTTTTTTTTTTTTGCTGTCAGAAATCTTGTGCTTCTACAAGCCGCTGGAAAAAAATTCCTTAGTGTGTCATCACAGTAAGCATAACCATATAACCTCCCCTCACCTGTCATACCCTTACCCTCAAATGTCAAACCCCGCCCACTAATTATAATTCAATGACAGTATGATATTTAGTAAACAATTCTCACATGCTTGAAAATAAATGTGTTGTACAGAGCAGAACCATTACAACTTGTTTAAAAAGAGGCCTATTATATCCCTTTAAGTTCTGCCAACATTGTGTATTTCTAATAATTTATAGAAAGCTCAAAATTTATGACATAATATTAAAGGTCCTGGTCTGAGATATAAAGTTAAATATTATGGAATACCCTGCCTCTCGCCCGTTAACAGCTGGAGATAGGCACCCTCCCCGCGACCCCTTAAGGATTAAGAGGTTCAGAAACTGGGTGGATGGATGTCCTGCTCATATCTCTGCCAATACCAAATGTCTTCACTCCTGCTATCCATCTGTATTTTACAGTGGTTCCCACACTGAAAATAATTGCAAATTGCTACAAGCATAAAGTTAGAGGAACAATTTTTCAAGTACCTTGAAGCACTTGTCTGAACAGAAAATCAGCCATCTGCAGATACTTACATTTGTTGTTCAGTGCTTCTTGGATGTTTTGTTTTTATCTTGCTCCTGGGTCTTCTACTTTCTGTATACACACACGGCCGTGCTATTCTCTTCCTCTTTCTATTTTAGAGAGAATGCTCCAAACTGTCTTCAAAAGTCTTTTTTCAGCAAACAGCCTCTTGGGCAATATTGCCGCATCATTTTCCCTTTGAAGCCTTCATAAAGAAGTCACCAACTAGGGCCTTGGATCCCAGATGGGCTTGAGATCTCTTTGAAATGCTGAGCAGCAAAAAATATTTGCACATGAGGATAGGATACTGTAAATGTCAGAAGAATTGGTTGCCTTACACCCAGGAGCTGACTGATATAATTTTTAAGATTTAAAACAGGGCACCAAAATCTGTGTTAGTGAGACATGAAGATTTAATTTTTAAAAAATTGTCTGCATCCAGCATATGGTGAATATCAAGTATGTCCAAAAGAACTAAAAAAATATTATACCATAACAAGACATAAAATTTAATAAATAAATTATATATTTGATCATATCCTTACATCCTAAATTGCTAATTAAAGTCAATCCTATTAGTTTTGATCACATCTACAACACCATCAAAACCTTAACAGGATTATCTCCCTGGACTACCTTTAGTACTGTGTGTCAGATCCACACACTGCTTTTCTGTGTAGCAGCTGTGCAGAGTGATTATCAATAGACCAGATGTTTTACCTCGCTCCTCCAAAACTGGGAAAATACACTGCATTGATTATAACTTCCATCTGCTCTGCTAGAATGGTGTTAATAAGGAGGCTGCTGAGCGCTCCTCATTAAAGAAGGAGGTTACCCAGGGCTGAGTGTTCAAAGGCTGTCCCAGGTTTTTTTGAGGAGCTGAAAGAGGAGAAGCACGGCATCATGAGGGTTGCCACAGCTGAAGTAGGGGTCCATAAGTAGAGAAAAGGAGAAGGGGAGTCTGACAGGTAGACATGGTCAAGTGGTGCAATTAAAAAATGCAACGATGCAACGTAAAACGGTCAAGCGTGGTGAAGAACCATTCAGTGAGTCATTTCTCCTAACTAGATATCCTTTGAGGTTTTAAGTGAGCATTTCACACAGGAGAATATATGCCCTCTGAAAATGATCTAGGTAAAAACATTAAACTCTTTTCTACTTTGAAGCATTTCTGAATGAATACTAAGAGTTGTAACTTAGTCATTTAAACATGAAAAGCAAAATTCTGTTGGAAGAAGCTTCAAAGCTTTTCCGATTTATTTATACGTTTAAAAGGGTTGGAGTTTAATCAAAAAGGATATGGACAGTAGGGCCTTTGATCCGTTTATATACATCTATATATTTATTTAAAAACAGTCAGCATGAAATAATGCATTCATGTTATAGAAAACAATTAGTAGTTTTGTGAAAATGAAAGGAAACATTTTCTCGAAAATTGGCCCTCCTATTAAAAGCAACCATAAAACACAAAGAAAACAGGCTCTTCTATTTAGAGTTCTGTTTTAAGTGCAAGTAATTTTTTTCTCTTCACTGTATATAAGAACATCTGCCTTCTCAGTGAGGTCTTATACGTTCTAAATATGTCACCCAGAACTACCTCAACAGAAGTCATGCTTTATATTTAACTTCTTAATTGTAAAATAATGTTGTTACACCCAGCCACATTTCCATTATTTTCCTCATGTTTGTTTTTCTGGACGTACAAAATTAAATTATACTTTTCTGTCTAACAGTCATTGAACAAGAGGTGATCCATCCATTTTTCGGACCGCTTATTCCTCAAGGGGGTCGCAGGGGGGTTGTGCCTATCTCCGGCTGTCAACAGGCGAGGGGGTACACCCTGGACAGGTTGCCAATCCATCGCAGGGCCACATAAAGACAGACAGGACAAACAAATATGCACACACACACTCACTCCTAAGCACAATTTAGATTGATCAAATTACCTAACAGTCATGTTTTTGGACTGTGGGAGGAAGCCGTGGTACCCGGAGGGAACCAAAGCATGCACGGGGAGAAGATGCAAACTCCTGTTAGCAATAGTGCTAACCACTGTGCCACCATGCAGCCCAAAACACAGAACCACAAAAAACAAACGTGCACCTTAGGGTAATTAAGAGAGAACAGTTGACACAACATTCATGTTTTTAGACTGTGGGTCACAGCCAAAGTACCCAGAGAAGCACATACACAAGCACAGAGAGAACTTGCAAACTTAATGTAGAAAACCCTCATTCATTTGGCAACAATAAAGACACAGTCCAGTTGAAGATGATACATCAAACAATTTACTTACAAAGATTGTACGACTTTATGCTGAGGGTACCATACTTTAAGAAATAAGCCTTTTTCCTTAAAAGTGGCGGATTGTTGCACTGGAGATGTACACTAACTCAGTGAACAAGTGGCACTTCCATAAACTAGTTTTTAAGTCCACATATTGATAGACCCTGTTCATTTGCTTCCTTCCTTTCAGATATGTGACAAGGAGTGGCATTACTACGTTATCAACGTAGAGTTCCCAGCGGTGACGCTCTACATGGATGGAGTCACTTACGATCCCTACCTGGTGACGGATGACTGGCCCATCCATCCGTCGCAGATTGATGTGCAGCTCACAGTTGGTGCCTGCTGGCAAGGTTATGATTCAATTGTAATACATCCCATTTAGTTCATTGTCCCTCAGTAATGAGGGTGATATTCAGTTTTTGCTTGAATCTAGTCTCACTTGAAAATAAAAAAGAGTTAATCTGCAGAAAAGTTAAGAGATAGAATAAAAGTCAAAGTCATTTTGGGGTTCTAGAGAATCGGATGCTTCCTCATAATAAAACTCCAGAATAATAATGCTGAAATATTACTTTTGGGGAGGCACTGAGTGTGGAAAATGCTCTTTGGCCTTGAATGAACAATGTAATTAAGAAGCACCCTTAGTTTGCCTTTGACAAACGATTGACCTAGTCTTAATGATGCCCGGTATTAAAGTGTCCTCTAAACCGATAGCTGCCGCTAATTGGACACAGAAGAAGAAAAGGGACTTTTTACCCCTGGTGCACCCAACCATTGATCTGACAGACCAAAGAGCTGCTCACTGATGCTCTTCCTCAGATGAAGATATCACTCTGTGTGAGAGCCCAAGAGGGTCATCTTTTGTCACTTTCATCTGTGGCAGAGATCGCCCCAACCCACCTCTCTCCTCTTCCTTCTTTACCTCCCCTGTCTTTCAGTGAACACAGCATGATGTGCTTTCAGGAGGATTAAAAGGGGCTTGAATTGAAAAGCGAGTTAAGAGAGTATTGCAGCTGTTTTACAATTGGGGCTAAGCCTCAGTTAAGAGTCATAAAGGCGCTACTGAAATCTTAACATAAGCCATTAGCCACAGCAGATTGCCTTTTCAAAGCACTAAGCTGTTAGTGTCTGCCATATTGATTGCAAAGATGAACTCATCTGTTGTCTGACTGACTCCTGAAGCTTCTGCGCTGAACCCATTTTCGGAGCAGAATTGCTGGAGTGATTATCTGCATCTTCTAGCTTACTGGTTGGGTTTATTGTAGAAAAAAAAAACAGATGCTGATATAAAGCTTTCTCAGTAAATGGATTGATGGAGTGTGATGGCGAAGTAAATAAAATTTGTCAGCTCTAAAGAGTACCATGATAGTCTGCTGTATTTAATTCAATTTAATGATTTAATTTCATGGTTCATAGCACCCAAATGGTGAGTGAGCATTGTCTAATGAGAACAGATTCTGTTTGGACCAGAGCAAATAAATTTCATGTGGAATTATTGTATTCCATGTGTTTACCCAAAGGAGCCATTCTGGTTTAATGTGACAGGATTTTGATTGTGTAAAATATGCAATTAAATCTCCTGTTGACGTTATTAGCAGCTGCTAACATGTGGGGTTTCATAGTTAGCAGCATGATAATTTTTGTGGCTTTCTGACTTGAAGGGATTATATTTGTGTTTTGAAAATTATTTGTCAACAGTAGACTAACATAGAAAGAAATGAATCATGTGTGAGCAAAGATCAGTAACAATGAGATTTACCCATATTCTAGGTTTATCCATAATCTCTGTAAAGAAGGCACACTATTTATCTTATTCTTCAGATACTCTACATATCTTTCTTTTTTAAAGTATATTTTCTGTAATTGGTCCTAGTTTACGTTCCATCATAAACACTGATGCCGGTAACGCGTTACTTATGCTGAATTCGGACCATAGGCTTTGTCAGCGTCAGCAACATCAAGATTACATGTTAAGTCTATGGTGGAGGCTGTTGGAGGAGCGTCATGGTCTTTGCAGCGCTTTGTGAGCTTTGACTCATTCAACCTTTCAAGCTGTTCCTGCGTTTCAAGCTTCAAAGCTCATAACGCTAGCAACGCAGAAGTTCAGCTAGTTGAACTTTTGACTGTCCTAAAGCTCTTAACGCAGCACGGCAACCAATCAGAGCGACTCACTGTAGTGATGTATCCTGACATCGACGCAAGTGTTTAAAACATCCAGCAGAGAAAGGCCTGCCCACGAGCTTTGCGAGCTTCATCATAAAAATGTATCTTCTGTGTATATGCGTCGAACAAGTCGCTTAATGAGTGTTGCCTGACGCTGACAGAGCCTGCGGTTTGAACCCAGCATTAGTAGTCCGTTACTCCTAAAATGACCAATTTCTCAGTAACGACTAATGTAAGGCGTTACTATTTCCATACAGGTAATCAGATTAAAATTACTTGTTTACGCCACTGTGTGTTGCTATTTTTGTAATTTCCTTAAGCAAAAATATGTATTTGGTACATGGCAGCAAGAACATTAGGAAAACAATCAACAATAGTGGTAAATATGGCCCTGGATAGTATAGAAGCAATACTGGAGCAGTAGCGGATTTAGCAGTTTGGGGCCCCCAGGCAAACAAAGACATGGGGCCATCTGCAGCTGTTGTTTAGAACCTTTTTCATTTCTAAGTTAGAAAATTGTCTTTTATGTAACTTGTTCACATTTCCAGTCATTAAACGGCACTAATCTCCAGAATTGAGATGTTTGGAACTGCATCTGAATGGAAAAACACATTTAACAGTTTTAAAAATGTATTTTCCACATATAATGATATTAATTTCTGTAAAAGTATGTGCCAAGCAGCCATGTTGGTGATAAAGCAAGGCAAATGTATTTGTATAGCACACTTTCAGCAACAAGCCAATGCAAGTTGACATGTGCAGCAGACATTTCATGTTGTTTCAAATTGGTTGCAAGTAGTGACAGCTGATGAAAAATATTCTTGGTTGAGCTGATATCCCAATAGATTTACCTTCCTAGTATTAGCATTCAAATTGGGAAAATTACTACAATAACTTAACATTCTTATTGCAGGAATTAATAAAAGGCTAAATTATTAAAAAGGAAATACAGTATCTTGCAGAATGTTCAGTATTTAATAATTTAATTGGCATACTATAAAATGCCATATCATTGTATGATTGCCTAAAAGTCTGAACAAACAGGCTAAATACTTCAAAACTGAACCTCTGACAATCAACTGACAGATGCGGATGCCTTCCTACCAAGAAAAATTAAGACACACTTGCATAGAATTGAATAATAATGGCTACACACATAAAAATAAGAAATCAGCAGGATTTAAGCAGGTTCTGCTGGAACTGCAAAACTAACAAATCCCCCTGGATTTATCTGACAATCAAGCATACAGCCAAATTTTATAGAAATGAATACAGAGCTGTATGTTAACTTCTATCTTTATCATGTATTGATTTGTCGCTTTTAACTTTATCATTGGTGCCACAGAGTTTGTGATTCTGTAGCACAGAAGAAAAAGTTGCAGCATCTGCACAAAATCTGTTTTACAATCTTTGAAAAGCTTGACGTCAGAAGAGACCATTATATTATGTTACCTTAAATATACTCTTGAGAGAAAGGAACTGGTACAAAATTGACAAGATATCAAATTACAACTGGAAAACCAAGACATTTCAAACAAAATGTGTAAATCTGAAAAGGAAAATCTGAGAATTGTTTAAAAAATAATTAATAAAATAATATAGTTTGGGTTTGTTTTTCGTACTTGGTAACATAAATAGAACATATTTAATTATACACCAAACGTTGCTTGCCAACCGCCATATTTATGTCTTATATTATTTTCAGGTTTTGTTGTTATAAGCTTTGAAAGTCCTGTGTTAACTGATCAAAATATTTAACAGATCCCTCCAATGGGTTTCTTTCCCCAAAGCCTTAAAAATAGCAGTTATCAAACCAATACTGAAGAAGAACTTAGACAGCAGGTTGATGCAAAACTACAGACCGATCTCTAATCTCCCATTTATCAGTAATATTATTGAAAAAGTTGTGTTCAAACAATTAAATAGCTTCCTAGCAATGAACAACCACTTTGATAATCATCAGTCTGGTTTTCATAGGTACCACAGTACAGAGACTGCACTTGTTAAAGTTTTCAATGATATCCATACAAATACTGACCGTGGTAAAACCACAGTACTGGTACTATTAGACCTCAGTGCGGCGTTTGACACCGTTGACCATGATATATTACTAGATCGTTTAGAGAGCTGGGTCGGACTCTCTGGTACAGTACTCGACTGGTTAAAATCCTACCTCAGGAACAGGAACCTCTTTGTGTGGATTAGCCAAATCTTAACACAAGATGCAGAAATCACATGTGGGGTCCCCAAGGGCTCCATCCTAGGGCCCCTCCTATTTAGCTTCTACATGCTCTCACTAAACCATATTATAACCACCAACAATGTGAACTACCACAACTATGCTGATGACACTCAGCTTTATATCTCAATGTCACCAGGTGATGTTGAACCCGTCCAAATCCTCAATAAATGCATTGAGCAAATTAACAGCTGGATGTCCCATAATTTCCTCCAACTGAAAAAAAACAAAACTGAAGTGCTTCTCTTCGGACCCCAAAGAGATTGATTAAACATCAGTACACAGCTTCAGTTGGTCCAACTAGAAACTACCAACCAGGCCAGAAATCTAGGTGTAATAAAGGCAATAACAAGGTCAGCTTTCTATCACCTGAGGAACATTTCTAGGATTAAAGGAATGATGACACAAGGAGACCTAGAAAAACTCCTCCCTGCTTTTATTTCTAGTCACCTTGATTACACAGCAAAGAGACTCCTACATTATTATAGGAGTCAGCTGGATCTGCATAAGATGTTGGTTACTATGTGGCCCTGTGATGGACTGGCGACCTTTCCACGATGTACCCCGCCTCTCGCACGTTGATAGCTGGAGATAGGCACCAGCCCCCCCGCGACCCATTAAGGATTAAGCGGTTAAGAAGATGGATGGATGGATGGATGGATTACTGTAACAGTATCTTCACAGGTCTACCTAAAAAGTCAATCAGACAGCTGCAGCTAATCCACAATGCTGCTGCTCCTGTTCTCACTAGAACCAGGAAAGTAGAACACATCACCCCAGATATAAAGTCCTTACACTGGCTCCCTGTAGCTCAGAGAATAGACTTCAAAGTACTTTTATTAGTTTATAAATCACTGAATGGTTTAGCACCAGAGTATATTAGACATCTGCTATTACGGTATAAACCATCCAGATCACTCAGGTCCTCCAGCTCTAGTTTAGTGATCGTCCCTAGAACCAGAACCAAACATGGGGAAGCAGCTCTTAGTTTCTATGCTCCTCAAATCTGGTACAAACTACCAGGAGAATACAAAGCTGTGGAGACACTGAACTCTTTTAAATCTAAAATTAAAACTTAATTATTTAGACTTGCTTATGAGTAACTGTTTTTACTTGCTTGTTTTTAATTGTCACACGAATTATTGTCTTAATTACTGTAAATGCTTTCTTGTGTTTAAAAGTGTGAGCTTTCTTCAGCAAGATCAGTTAATTAACTAAATCTGGGTTTTTTACTCATTTGTCCCTACATTGTTGTATTTTCTTGATTATTTTCTTATTGTAACTGCTCATTTGTATTCTAATCATATGTGAAGCACCTTGAATTGCCCTGAGTTGTAAGTGTGCTATACAAATAAAATTGACTTGCCTTGCCTTGCCTATGTTGTTGAACTCACCATTTCGAACGCTCTTTGAAGGCAGCACAGATGTGCGACAGAGTAGTGTGGACAAGCTTCTGCCTTATATTTCTGAGTTGCCTATAGAAGGTAGATCGGTCCTACATACTTGAAGAATTATTTCTTTCTTTTTTTTGCTTTTTAATTAATTTTAAGCATAATAATTTGTTTCTGACTGTGTTAAATGATCTGAGAAAGGTTTATGGTTGGTTAGTCAATGGAGTGCGATCATTATGCATGCATGTTCCGAGATCAGTCCCTTTCTCAACAGCTGGAAGGATGTTAGCAGGCAGGGTCTCTAATGATCTGCAGGAAATATCACCAACAAACTTTCACAGAAAGTAGCTGAGGATGGTCAGTGGCATGGAGCAGTCTTTTAGGATGGCTAAAATGCGTACAATGTGAACCAGGCTTTACAGTAAAAGCACACTCACACAAGGCTGTTTGGCGCTGTTGTCATTCAGCTGCCGCAGTCATGGAATAGTCCATTTTAGCGGGGGTTAGGGGACATTAAAACATGCCTGTTAGCAGCCTGATGGCATTACAGCATAAATGTTTTGTTTTTGTTTTTTAAATGACGGTATGGAATCATTTTAAAAGAAAAAAATATCTTAAAGATCTTTAAGTGTTCATTATGGGGCCCTTAAAGTGTTTGGGGCCCTAGGCATTCAGGTACCTTTCCACTGTACTGGAGACAAATATATTCCCTTTATACAAACATGTTTAGTCGGTTTTGTAGCAGTTTCAGGGGAATTTTACACATCGTTGCTCTCCCCAGATCTGCATACGTGATCATGTTGGTTAAACTCTGAAACCTGGTCTAAAACTAGCACATAGCAGCCATTTTAATGCTTTCACAATGGTAAAAAATTAGAACTTTTACTTTTGATCTCAGTTTGACTTATTTATTTTATAAAGCAAATAGTGTGTAGATGAGAGAGATTGGCATGAGGTTCATTTTCTACATATATTTTTAGGGTTAATCTTATGGCCTAAATGTCTATATATGAATATCTGTCTGAATATGTTAGAAAACACATATTATGTCAAAGAGATATCTATTTTTGTATGACTTTATCGTATAAGCATGTTCCTGTATAAACATACAAATACATCCTCCGAAAAACTTCAGTGGTCACCAAAATGATTTACCTCTCTTCCCTAATAAGTTTTTTATTATATTTTACAAAAGTAACACTTTCTGTAAGATAAATGTCTGTGCTTTTTCAGTCCTTCAATTTCTTCTGTTTTGTATGAAAAGTATCCTCCCACTTAGGCTCTTTTCCCTGACATCAGAATGTAAGTGCTGGTGGAGCTGTTCTCTCACACTGCCTCTAAACGTTTTTTCTCAGAAGTGTAATATTTAAGGCAGCACAATCATCGCTACACCTTCTTTGCTTACCTTGAGTGTGTGTAATCAGACGCTGCAGTCTCCCCTGCTAACTTCACCCCAGCAGCAAGCATAGAGGCACAACTACTAGTGATTGCACAAGCCCAAATTGAAACTGATATATCTTTATCCAATATAAATTGAATAAATATAAGCCTGCAGCCATGAATGCATTTAGCCACATACTGAGTTCAAAGTGAGTGTTAACTCACATTTCTCACTTATACCTAAGTAACAGTCCTCTTTCCAGCACTGCAGTGCCTTTCCAATCTCATTTCTTCATGTTTTTAGAGATGAATTCTAATAATAGAGTGAGGATCTGTAGATCAATACAGTGGCTCCCAGTCAAGTCGAATGATCTTCAACTTGATCATCTATATCTTTCTCTCTTTCTGCAGTGTCATGTTAATACCGTCACCCTACCTTTCTTTTGATTAGTCTTATATTAGGGACCCTAATAGCTTCCTTAGCTGTGTCCTAAATTGATAACATCTGTCAATGTGGGACAGAGGGATAGCTGGATGTCTTAACATAAAGAACTCAGTGAGTCTAGAAAAGGAAGTGGGTGAAGTGTGACAACAGCGTAAAGAATGTGTTTGTTTGTTTTTCAACCTGGACCTTATTTTTTTGGCAAGGCATTTTAATATGTATACCACACTTTAAACACAAGGTAATTCAAGGTGCTTTACATGATTCAGTGGTAAATAAACTAACCATATGAAAGAAGCGTATAAAGTAAAAACAGCAATTAGAAATAAGATGAACAGCGTAAAAGTATGAACATTATAAACAGCAATTAAGCATTAAACACAATAATCAATTAAAGAAAACATTAAAGAGCTAATAAAATAGTTTATCCAAAGGCAGTATTGGGTCTAGCCCTGAATATATGAAATTATATCAAAGAGGTTCTACAATGATGCCACCAATCCCAGCGCTGGCTTCCTGCCGTTATCAGAGCGGAACATGCTCTGAAAAAAAAAATCGTTATGGCCGGGAAACAGCACAGTTACCCCGGTCAAGCAAGAACTCCTCTCTCTCTGTCTCTCTCTCTCTCTCTCTCTCTGTCTCTCTCTCTCTCTCTCTCTCTAAAGCCATATTCTGATAAGTCCGTCCACATGGGTTGGTTGAAACACCTCTCAATCAGCTTCATTGCAGTCGTCCTCAAACCTGACTAGACACCAGGGATCGCGGGCGGAGCACCGCGAAATTTACAATCAGCCAGCAGGAAGCGAGTCGCCCTCTCTAATGCATGCTTTCAATGCAACAGCCTCAGTCATGAGCTAAGAGAAAACCCCTGACCTCCCAGATGCGCGCTGGTCGCTAAGAAACTGTTAAAACCCTTTAATTGCTAGCAAAATCTGGGTTTGGAGCAAAATCTAGAATATTCTATGCATGCATGCTTCTTTGAATGTTTCATTGTTTAAGACAAATTATATCTGTTAATCATAGCAACCTGCTAGTTTTAAGTTTTGCTTTAAAGCAGCCCAGAGCTTGGCAGCTTTGCAGTCTTCAGGAAGTTTGTTCCAGATAAGGGGGGCATAGAAATTGAAAGCTGCTTCTCAGTGTTTTTTTCTGATTCTAGGGATTATTAGTAAATTAGAGTTGGAGGACCTGAGTGGTCTGAATCTTCAACATATTTTGGCGCTAAGCCATTCAATGATTTATAAACTAGTAGGAGAATTTTGAAGTCTATTCTCTGTGCTACACGAAGCTAGCTTAAGGACTTTAGAACTGGGGTGACGTGCTTTACTTTTCTGGTTCTAGTGAGGACGTGAGCAGCAGCGTTCTGGATCAGCTGCAGCTATGTAATAGACTTTTTAGGTAGGCCTGTGAGAACGCTGTTACAGTATCCAGCTAAAGATAAATGCATGAATTAGTTTTTCAAGGTCATGTTGCAACATTAGCCCTTTAATCCTAGAAATGTTCTTCAGATGATAGGCTGACCTTGTTATTGCCTTTATGTGACCCTGGCGGTTCAGGTCTGAGTCCATTATTACACCTAGATTTCGTGCCTGATCAGTAGTTTCCAGCTGGATTAACTGAAACTGTGTGCTAACTCTTGCTCATTCATCTTTTGTGCCAAAAATTATTACTTCAGTTTTGTTTTGTTTTTTTGTTTTTTGTTCAGCTGGAGAAAGTTATGGGACATCACTGTTTTATTGATTTGTTCAATGCATTCATTTAGGGTCTGCATGGGATGAAAGTCACCTGGTCACATTGTACAGTTATGTACAGCTGAGTGTTATCTGCATTGTTATGGTAACTAATGTTGTTTGCTGTTATAATCTGGGTAAGTGGGAGTTTTATTACAATGTCTCACTTTGATTAGATAGGTCTCCTTTAAAGAACTGTGTTTTACTTCGAGCGTGTTAAATTCTGCTATTTATGCCTGTGTGCAAAAATGGGTTTCCGCCAGATATTTTTTTTATTTTTATTTTTACTAGGTATAATAAAGTTAAGTCACTTTCACACCTAATTCTTCGCACCAGGGTTTGTTTGGAACTGCTTCAGAGACTGCCTCTTTAGCTGGGTCTCGCCTGTTTTACGTTCACTGGAGTGGTTGGTGCTGTTCCTTTTATCGCTGCAAAATGTACAAGTCTTTTTTTAGGAGAATATTGTCATCAACTGCGTTAAAAGCAGGACTGAGAATAAGACCAGAACAGTCACAAGTCCATTATCTCAGGCTTTGAGAACATACTTAGTAACTTACACCAGGGCTGTTACAGTGAGCTCTCAAACTTGACTGAAACTCTTTAAACATGTTGTTACTCTTTAAAGGCTCGCACACTTGATTAACAACTATAGCTAGAAAGGAAGATTCGATTTGGGTCTACAATTTAGTTTCAAGCAGAGAAATTCTGCATTTTAACCACATTATCTGGGTTTGTCAACCAGACTAAGGTGAATAGATGTCTTTCAAAAGTCTAAATTCAGTTGAACTAAGGCAATACTTCCGTTTCCTCTTACTCCATGTAGAAGCCCTGATAAGATTATTTGGTATTATGTTTCTCTTGGAGGAGTCTGTCCTTCCGGCATGCAGCCTATCTGTGTGAAGCAGGGCCCTATGGTAGAGCCCAGGGCCTGGGTGAAGCATCAGCCTGAGTCAAAGTGGAACCAAGGAGTCAGCCTTTCCTGCATTCAAGCATAGCTGCCATTATGCTTGTTAAAACTTTTTGCAAGATTTAGAAAGATTAGGATTTAAGTTAATGGTGTGTAATACTTTTGATTCAGTGTTAGCTCACCAATATTGCCTTCCTTAATTGGCACTCATTTACTACACTAGCCCAATTTTATTAAGTGCATTGTTCCCTCATTAACTAGTTGTAATGAATAAACAATCAAAAACAGAACAGTACAAAACATAAATTGAACAATGAAAATAGGAGAAACAGTGCCACGAGACAAAAGATCACAAAGGTGTATTTTGAGGCAAGTCAGAAGATAGAATACAGCTCCCCCCCTGTTCTACAAGTTGCCTATCAGTTATTTCTTCACTTCATCTTGCCTGTTTTTTTATTGTTGCTTTTCATGACTGAACCAGTCTGCATTTTTAGATATATAACAGATAATAAATGTTTTTTATTTTTTTCTTCTTCAAGTGCTTACCACGTGAATAAAGAACAGCAGAGAAAGATGGAAGACATAAATGAAAGGAATGCAAAGGTGAAGTTTGATAGGCAGAGCTATAGTAACCTTTTAGCTAATGAATGGTTTGGAGACTCATTGCTGGTTCTGGCCTTTATGGAGTTCAGAGGACAGAGTCTAAATGTGTTGACTTTTTACTTCCCTTTATTTAGCCTGAATAGGAAAGCTGAATATCACTTACAGCAACACTCTGCTGCTTTATCAGCACATAGAGAGGCAAAAACCTTAGGTGGTCTTTAAGACTTAAAGGATCAGTAACATACCTATTTGTTGTGCTCATTCCTTCTGGTGCACTACCTACTCATCTTGTTCTCATAATATTACAGTAATTTAACAGTAGTGGACTCCACAATGGTAGTTGGTAGCACTGTTGCCTTACAGCAAGAAGGTCCTGGGTTCGAATCTTGGGATGTGGTCTTTCTGCATGTAGTTTGCATGCTCTCCCTCTGGATGTGTGGGTTCCCTCTGAGTACTGCGGCTTCCTCCTAAACAAGTCTTAAAACATTAATATTAGGTTAATAGGTCTCTCTAAAGTTCTCTTAGGTATGAGTGTTTGTTCATGGTTGTTTGTCCTGTCTGTCTCTGTGCTGCCCTGTGATGAATTGCCGACCTGTCCAGATTGTACCCTGCCTCTTGCCCAATGACTCCTGGAGATAGCACCTTCCCTCCCACAACCCTTCATAGGATAAATGGTAGATAATGAATTGATCATTAACATCGGTGAAAGAAAAAAGAGAATCTGGTTTGTTATAAATAATTGCATTACGATCTGCATTAACATTGTGAAATTAAGTTCTTTTAATCTACTATTTTCCCAAATCTTTCTGATTAGTTACTAGACACACCATCCTTTTGCTAATGTGTTTACCGAGAATCTGCACTGATAATAAAGTGTACTGTATGTTGAATATTTATCTCAAGCTTCATATGATTCAATGATACATGATGGAATTCAATTAGAATTTTAGTATGGTGACCCAGTCAACATTTTCAAACCACAACAACACTTACACCTCATATACATACCTACATATATATATATATATATATATATATATATATATATATATATATATATATATATAGAGCTGAGACCATGCGTATCCTCTGTTTGGGAGTTCAAAAAGAATTTCATTTTAGATTCATCAGTACAAGGAAGATTTCAGGACCACTGGTCCTATTCTAGATTCTTTTTGACAAACTTTAGTCTGGCCTTCATGTTCCCATGAAGGCCAGACTAAAGTTTGTCTTGTGCTGTCTCAGTCTGATAGCACAGGTATACACTTTTATAAGGCATGTAGTAACAACCTATAATGTGTAAAATGATGACAATTTAGAATGTTTTTGTTTCTTTGCCCTTTATTTGAAGACTATTTCCTTAAAGATTGATGTCAATATGTTTTGAGACATGTGAAAGATGTCTCAAAACAGCCTTAGCCTCAGACAGCTCTTTCACTCTTAATTAATTTAGCAGTCAGGGCCACATCAAACTAGATGTTGATAACTTAACAGGTCAAACCTACTTCAATATCGAAAGTACTTTTGGACTTCTAATATTCAACAAATCTTTTAGTGGTTTTTCACTTGAGTTCTATTGGAAGCTGGTTCATGGGAATCATCTACTTGTTTTTCCATTCTTGTTTATTGTCTCTTTTATTCAACATCTATCTGTATGTTATGACAGGTAGTTGTGCTAAACAAACTGACTTCAGAGGAAAACCAGACTCATGTATGTGCGTAGTAGGCGTGTGTGGCGGGAAGAGGGGGGGGGAGAGCGACAGTCAGGTGCCTGTAATCGACAATGTCGATACCTTTCAATGCGTGCGATCAACTCAAGGTGAAAAAGGAGATAGGTGTTCTTAACTAGCTAGCCTTAGTTAGCATTATGGCTAGATAAAAGGAATTATTTTAAGACAATGGCTGTCGCTCTTCCAGCCTTTCCCCAGAGTGAACCATACCCGTTGAAATCAAACCTTCACAACAACAAACACAAAAAACACTGATTCTTACAAAAAAAAGGAAAAACAATTAGCTAATTGGTATATTGTGAACAAACCCAACAGGGAGTAAGGATTTACTCAAACCAGCCTTATTTAGTTTACCTAAAACAAACTCTAATTTGTTTCCTTCCTTGGTCAAGACCTTTTGTGCTGTTGTGAATACAAACCAGCGAACTCTGGTGTGCACCATACAAGTGAACCGAGGTCTCGGAGCGATTCCAAACAAAACCTGGTGTGTAGCAAATTAGGTGTGAATGCAACCAAACTTTATCCGAACCAAAGAACAAACAAAAAAACCCTAGTCTGAACAGGCACCCATCTTTGAGCACATTATGAGAAGTAATTGTTTATCTATTCCACTTTAATATGTGTGCTGCAAAAATCCCATAGGTGACTTCACTACAATCTATTTGATTCTATCCATATTTATAATTTTAATTCTACACAACCTATCTGTCTGCTTCCTATTGTACAGCTCATGTTGCATCAAATGGACTTAACACTCAAACACTTCTAACAAGCTCTGTAGCTGCATCAGAGGTCACACTACAATGTTTGATTCTCTGTCATTTCAATAGTAAAAAAAAAAACTGATTCATATTCACTTTTTTCCTGTAATTTTTATTATTAACATATATTTCTTTCTTTCATTTTAGTTTATATTAATCCGAACAAACTAAAAAGAGAATCCAAATTATGCCATCATATGTCATACAGATTAATAAACTGCTTGTATGAAGATTTCACCGGGCTGAATACGCTGCAAGCAGTAGCTGAACTGCGTAACGTCGGATGAAATGCAGATTTCGTCAAGGTTTTGAAATCAGAGAACATTTACCCAGTTGAAGGGATCAGAATGCGAAAAAATCCTCTGAAAAAGGGGCCAAAGGATGCACTCTTTTTGCATCAGTAAGCTGCAGTAATCTGTCACCGGCAGTATGTGTTGGGCCACCTGTCCAGCCACAGATAGGCTCGAAATGTGCTGTGTTGAATTAAATAATTATCATAAGTAATTCAATGCATGTTCAAGCAGAGACAAAATGGAGCCAATTTCCAGTTTAACATTTATTTTGAACAGATTAACAAATTGCAGTTTTACAGAGGAATTTTGCCCCCGTCAGTTCCTCTGTGGTCCAGATTTAAAGAAATCTGAACATTGAATGATTTTCATGTCAAAACTTTTATAGACAACCGGGCCTGCCAGGGTTGTAGGCGTTCCTTCTCCTCGAAATCTTACTCCAATCCGATCATTTCCAAACAATGTCTGAGCAATGATTTGCTGTCAGAGAATCCTGGAGTCAGAAAATGAGTCGTCTCTGTTCTGGGTCAAAGGTTCATTATAAAGATTTATGGTTAAATGGCTATCTGCTTCTCTAAAAACTTTTCTCCCAGTTTCTTATCTAAACATCCTGTTTTTTACAGCTTGCAATAAAACTCACCCCAGAGTTTTATGACTTAAAAGCTTACCTGCATAAACAATAGTGTCAGACCCATTTTTACAATCATGCAAGCTAATTAAAACAGACTTTTACTTTCTGAACACCAACCAAGGACTATACAAACATATTCAATACGAGACCGTTGCACAAAGTAGCCCCAAAAAATATGAGTCACGACAGCTGTCACCTTCAGATTTTTCCATCACCATTTTAAAATTGATCAAATGCAAGAAATATGATGAGGCTTCCTGGTTTTACCCCGCTTAACCATCCAATGGATGAAAGACCTAAGGACATGTGAAAGTCTGGGCCTACTGCAGTTACTTCACATGTGAATAGGAACCAAAGTAAAAAGCAAAAACAAAATAAAAAACACATTTGGTCCAGAACAACTGACCTTCCTGGTGTGAATACACACTACGTCTAGAGCCACGTCCACTGATCGCCATCTTTGGGACCCCAACTAACTTCATAGATCTGAACACCCAGAGGGAAATTCTTGCCTTCACATCTCTTCTAAGCAGACTTCAACTTTTCCTGGAGCAAAGGTCTTGAAATCCTCCCTCTGTATCAAGCTGGTTAACAGTTGGATATAATTAAGTATGGATTGTACTGATAAGTCTTCCCAAAAGCCGCTTTCATTTTCTGTTGGTGCTGCTGAGTGCTGTGCTCTCTATTATTAAGACGTGTGAGGCTGGGCCAGAACAGAGGGAGGGGGTTATTTGTGTGTGTGTGTGTGTGTGTGTGTGTGTGTGTATTTGTTGATATTTTACGTTGTCATTATTTAAAAATCAATAAAATAGCTGGGAAGAAACAGCATGATAATTAACGGTTTTGTGATTCCTATGTGTCATTTTATTTATATTAGTTAAAATATGAATATATTTGGCTGTCATTTACTTTAATTTAAAAATTGTCTGATGGTCTTGTCTGTAGTTGTTTTTGTTATTTATATCAAATATGAATAATATAATATTTTAGTGTCATAAAAATGTATATCTTTTATCCGTTCACATATTTTAGAAAAACAGTCTAATGAGTAGTGTACAAAGTTTTTCATTAGCCCACATGAAGGTCTGTTGTTTGAAGCAGTGCCTTAAGTAGATGTTACATGGACTAGTTGGATATCTGTCCAGCCCACCTCTTGTCCCATGACTCCTGAGATTGGGTCTATTGTAGGTTCCACTCTCAGCCTAACTAGAACAGACTTGTATTGTAAACTTGGTTGGATATTACCTTTAATAATGTGTTTAATTAAAATAGCAAAATATTACATTTTTTTCTCCTAATGCCGAAATGGATATTTACATATTACAATTTATACTTGTAGGTGGAGAAGTCACCAAGCCCAGGTTCACTCAGTACTTCCGAGGAAGCCTATCTGGACTGACCATCCGACCGGGGAAGATCGAGAGTCAAAAAGTCATTTCCTGTCTGCAGGCCTGCAAAGAGGGACTGGACATTAATTCCCTTGAGAGCTTGGATAAGAGTATTAAGGTACACACACAAACCATTCTAGGGAGGGAAAAAAATGAAAACAATACCTTAGAGTCAGTAATATGGTAAAAAATAATATAAAAATAGATTAAAGTAACTGAGCTTGCAAATATTAAATATTATAGAATGGATTATCATAATTTCCGGACTACTGATTGCAATTGAATATAAGTTTTACCAGCTATATTTAGAAATCAAATACATTTTGTACATATATAGGCCGCACCTGAATATTAGCCACATCTTCTCATGTTGTAACATGAAATATTTACACAGAAAGATATGACACGGAAGGGTGTTTTTTTAGTTTATAAAAATTGTTTGCGTGATCAGTGTTAGGGTAAAAAATAGTGGTTTAACCTAGAAAGAATCACACACAGGGGTCGGAGAGAAATTGAAGTTAAATGAATTCTGCAGTGGGAGATGAAATAAGTAAAGTTCTGCAGAGGGAGACCAGGAAGATACTCTGGTTGACCGTTTGTCTGTTCTCCTCTCAGCTTCTCAGACAGCCTCCCAGCTCTATTTCCTGATGACACAGCTCTGTCACCTGGTCTCAAAGGGCCCTCCCACTGCAGTCTCTCTTTCTTTGGTCAAACTTCATTAGCATCTTAAAAGAACAGGGTGTATACAAAGGAACATATGGTTGAAACCAAATGACATTTAAAAAGTACATTTAAACTATGTGATAAAGAAATATACCCTAAGAAAATAATAATACAACATTATTTTTCCCTTACAATCAGCCCATGTTCCTTTACATTGATGTGAAAAGTTGCTCTTTTAATAAGGCTTTGTCTGTATTATTTTAAATAAACGCTGTTCCACTGTTTCGAAACTATTTAAGATTGTGTAGGGCTATCCATGCTTTCTAAACACCTAGTCAACAACCTGCAGCAAAAACACTGAAAACCGACTAAAATTTAGTCTCATCGTTGTATTGGACACAGGTTCCAAAGTGAAAAAAATAATGACTTTTCAAGACTGGAAAATGTATTCATATTAACCCTCGCTCTAGACCTTCTGTCTAAAAGGAGCCTTTGTCTATTGAACATTTGCAATCACAGATTGGTCGGATGAGTAGAAGAATGATGAGACTTGTACTGTGTGCTTCCTCAGATAACCCAACTCACCTGAATTTGACTGAACCTTTAGAACTGTAAATTTTGGTTCTCTAGATCCTTCAGAGGGTTCCTACGTTGCTTAGATTCACAAAGGCACTTTTTTTTCCTTTTATGCCTTCTTGGTAACTAAAGAATAATCTAATAGAAATTTGACACAATCAGAAGTGTTGGTTCTTACTTGTATGTGTTAGTCCTTTTTTGTTGTTGAGCCACTGAACTATTGTCAAGCAGGAAAAATACATTATAAGATGTTACAGATAACACGTTCTCCCTATCCATGCGTAGGGTCCCTCGAGGTACTCTGTCTTCCTGTAGTCCAAAAAACATCACTGTTAGGTTAATTGGTCTCTCTAAATTGGCCTTAAGTGTAAGTGTGAGGATTAATAGTTGTTTTTTCTGCCTGTCTCTATGTTGACCTGTGATAGACTTGCGACCTTGCGAAATTGAAAAATTAAATAGAGGTTGAAATTCTCCAGTTTTTCATTGATCAGCTCTTAACAGCAATTGGTAGATCCAGAATTGAAAAATATGATTCAATCTACAAGATTATTAAATGGTAAAAATCTTGCATTTGATTAATCCTAAATCTCCATAAGCCCCGACCATATACTGACATTTTTTTTTTATTATTTGATATTTTTTAGTATTTCAGTATTGTGCAAACATTTTGTTAAAGCTATCAGATAAATGTGCGTATGTATGTATGTATGTATGTATGTATATATATATATATATATATATATATATATATATATATATATATATATATATATATATATATATAGTTGGGCTGTCAAACAGTTACAAATGGCTGTGAAATAATCACGATTAATTGACATTCCTAAATTTGGCTAAAAAACGAAAGTTACGTATGTAACTACGGTTCTATGAATCCCGTATGACCGCCAGAGGCGGTGCATCAGCACCGGATGATCCTTCTTGCGCATGCGCAGTTCGAGAACTTAATGACAACAAAGTCACCTGTGAACTCCCGGTGACCAATGAGAGGCTATAAAGCCCCATGGCACCGGTAGCACATTCCCTCATTCGTCTCGCGAAAACGCAAGAGCCCGAGGGACCAGAGACACTCTGGCGGTCATACGGGATTCATAGAACCGTAGTTACATACATAACTTTCGTTCTATTTCATCCCTCCTGACCGCCAGAGGCGGTGCATCAGCACCGGATGACCAATAACAACAAAGTCCCGAGGGAAACACAGGTCACAAAGGTAACTCACCTCAGGGAGGCGTCAAGGTCCCTTGCAGGACGCCCTCCAGGGGGCCAGGTCCAGCCACATTCACTCTGTAGAACCTGACGAACATTGTGGAAGAAGACCAGGAGGCCGCTTCGCAGATGGTCTCAAGCGGAACGCCGCGAGCAGCTGCCCAGGAGGTCGATACAGCCCTGGTGAAGTGGCAGGTTACCCCAGCAGGCAAAGGCCGACCCATCATCTTGTAAGCCCCGGCAATGGCCGCCACCACCCAGTGGGAGAGGCGTTGCCGAGAGAGAGCTCGACCCCTACGAGCCCCAGCGTAGCACACAAACAGGGCGTCTGACAGACGGAAGCTGGCTGTCGCCTGAACATGTTCTTGCAAAGCCCGAACTGGGCACAGGCACTCGTCCGGACCGCCAGGATCTAGGCGGCCGAGACGCAGGGGTTGAAGGGACCGCGTCGAAGCCGGGACCTTAGGCACGAACGACTGGTTCGGCCATAAGGTAACCCCCGAGCCGTCCGGGGCCCAGCGACAACAGGACTCGTGTACAGACAGGGCCTGCAGTTCGCCGACGCACTTAGCGGATGCCATGGCGAGCAGAAACGCCGTTTTGAGGGAAAGATCCCGAAGACCGGCGGCGGCCAGTGGCTCGAAAGGAGCAGATCGTAATGCCTGCAATACCAGTGGCAGGTCCCAAACCGGCGCCACCAAGCGGCGGGGAGGCCGCAACCTGCGGGCCGCCCGCAGAAACTGGGAGACCAAGCCATAACGGCCCAATGGAACACCGTCCACGCCCACGTGGTGACAGGAGATGGCGGCCACATACACCTTGAGGGTGGAAGGGGACCGACCTCCATGGAGCAAGTCCTGTAGGAACCGCAGGACGAGGTTGACATCGCAGGAGGAGGGCTCGGCCCCTCTGCGGCGACACCAGATGGAAAACATACCCCACCTGTTATCATAAAGCCGGCGAGTGGAAGGAGCGCGGGCACTCAACAAGGTGGGGGACACATCCGGGTCTAAAGCGGTGGAGGCGATGCCCCGCCCTGCAGCAGCCATGCATGCAGTTGGAGGCTACCCGGGTCGGGGTGGAGAATCCGCCCCCCCAGTTGACCCAACAAGTCCTTCCTGTCGGGGAGACGAACCGGCGAGCAGCAGCAGAGCCTGCGCAGCAGTGGAAACCAAGTCTGCCCTGGCCAGAAGGGCGCCACCAGGAGAAGGCGGTGACCGTCGTGTAACACCCTGAGAAGTGTTGGGTAGATCAGGGGTAGCGGACGAAACGCGTAGAGCAGGACACGAGGCCAGTCGTGGGCCAACGCATCCTGACCCAAGCCTCCCGAGGTGTCCCGGAGGGAGAACCACCTGGGGCAATTGGACGTCCCGTCGGAAGCAAACAGGTCGACTTCCGCCCTGCCGAAGACCGACCAGAGAAATTCCGCCACCTCTGGGTGAAGCCGCCATTCCCCCGGCGGGAGCCCCCGCCTGGACAGGTGGGACCCCAGTGGAACGCCTTGGGAGATCCAGGAGCGGTCTGCCCAAGCGCCCAGTGATCGTCTGCAGTGGGGGGGCAGACGGAGCAACCTCCGTCTGTGAGCCGGCCGAGCAGGGTCCAATCCGAGGCCGGATAGCCACCTCTGGTACCACCGTAGGGCAAGTAAGCCCAAGGGCACCACCGATGACGCGGCCGTCAGGATCCCCAGTAACCTGAGATGAAGCAGGAAGGGGAGGGGCTGGCCCGTAAGAACCCCTGCGAACACCTCAAGGACGGCATCCACCCGTCGGGGAGACGGACAGGCAGACATGGCGGCCGCATCCAGGGCAATGCCCAGGAATACAATGGACTGCGACGGGATCAAGTCGCTCTTTGCCAGATTCACTCGTAGGCCGAGACACGCCACGTGGTCCAGAATCAGTCGGGTATCCCGGACAGCCCGATCTCGAGTCGGGGTGCAGATAAGCCAATCGTCTAGATAAGGCAGTACTTTCGCCCCTTAAGCCTGCAAGGGGGAGAGAGCTGCAGCCACCACCCGAGTGAATACACGGGGAGACAGTGACAGGCCGAAGGGCAGAACTCTGAACTGGAAGTGGCTGCCCTGGAACGCGAAGCGTAGGAACCGCCAGTGAGCGCGGGCAATAGGTACATGAAAGTACGTCTCGCGGAGGTCGATGGAAGTCAACCACTCGCCCGGCTCGATAGCTTGCAGCACGTCCCTGGTCCGCAGCATCCGAAAGGGAATGCGTCTGAGGAACACATTCAACCCGCGAAGGTCGAGGACCGGACGCAGGTCTCCAGTCTTCTTTGGTACCAGGAAGTACCTTGAATAAAAACCCCCCGGGTCCAGCCCGGGGTCCACAGGCATGATCGCGCCCTTGGCCAGCAAGGCAGAAACTTCTTGGGATAGCACCTGAAACTGGGCGGGATCCTGGGCCAGGGTCAAACGGACCCGGCCCGTGGAGGGCGGTCGGCGGCGGAACTGAATGCGGTAACCCCGGCGAATGGTAGCGAGCACCCAGGCGTCACTGGTGCAAGCGGCCCAATACCGGATCTGTTCCGGGGTAAACACGCCGACCGCCACTCCTCCGTCAACGGTGGCCTCGCCGACCCTCTGTGGCTCGGGAGGGGCGCCGGTGCGGACGCGGGAGCTCCGCAGGACGGGAAGACAACCCCCGCTGTCGTACCCCAGAGGGTGCTGCAGATTCATTCCTAGGACGGCGAGGCACCGGAAAGGGGGCCGCCGAAGGCGTCGCAGCGCCTCGATTTGGGGGAGCTGCAGTAGCATCCCCATAGGTGCCCCGCCTATGAAGCCCCGCCAATTGGCGGCGCGTCTGCGAAGCCTGCGCCGTACGCTCAAGAGCTTCCAGCGCAGCGGAGCCAAAGAGTTCCCCAGGAGTGGTCGGAACCATACGGAGGACCCGCCTGCAGGTCTCCGTCAATGGAGACTGGGCCAGCCAAACTTGGCGGCGGGCCTGGGTCCATATAGACAGCAGGCGTCCTAGCTCACGAGCCATTAACGCAAAAGCCTGGAGCGAAGTGTCCATCAAAGCCTGCGTGGAAGCGTCAACAGGTAAGGTGTCCAAGCTCGTCCCAAGCCCTAACAAGAGGTGGGACAGGGAATT
This sequence comes from Apricaphanius iberus, assembly GCA_028564705.1. NCBI lineage: Eukaryota > Metazoa > Chordata > Actinopteri > Cyprinodontiformes > Aphaniidae > Apricaphanius > Apricaphanius iberus. Next base: position 561,943 of record JAPXFQ010002813.1, read on the forward strand.
ACCTATCCGCCCCGTCCTAGCCCCGGCGTCATAAGCCCGGCAAAGCAGGTCGTCAGTCACCCGACACTGCGGACGGGGGCACCGCACATCGGGACGTAAGGCCTCGTCAGGGGCCACAATGAGCGAGGCTACCGCCGGTTCCACAGACGGCATCCGACCAAGGCCAAAACGAGGTGCATCCTGCATAGACGCAAGGATGCGCCCGTCAGTAGTGAGACGAGACAGCAGCTTTGTGTCCGCCCAACATGCATGGAGCTCGGTAATATACGGGGCCGACGGGGGGACAGCAAGGCACGAAGCTCCACCCGACCGTCGAAAAAAAGCACTGGAAGACCCAGGCTGGTCAGGTGGGATGTCCAGCTGCAGCCGCGCAAGTGCAGACTGCACCGCCGTGGCAGCAGAAGAGTCGGCTCCATCCCGAGAGCGAGAGGAGGCGACGGATGCAGAATCCAAGGCATCCAGTGCCACGTCACCAACCCCCTCCCCAAAGAGGGATTCGGAGGCCATCAAAGACAGAGCGTCCTCGTCACGTGGGACGTCCCTGCTAGGTTCCAAGGTCGAGGGCCCATGCGGAGCCTGGACCCCATGCAGGGACAGTAGTAGGGACTTTACTTCAGCGAGCTCAGACGAGAGGTCTGCCATCGTCCTAGAAGGGGCAGTCCCCTGCCGGCTTCTCCGGGCGCAAGGCTCCTGGTCCGGCAGAGCCTCCGAAGCAGAGCGCTTCCGGGCCGAGCACCGTGCGCGAGGCACCTCGTCAGGCGGAGCGGACAAGGTGGCCGAGCTCTGTTCAAGGGCCGCCAGCCGGTCTGTCCGCACGGAAAGGGGTAAAACCTGACAATTGGGGCACGCCCCCTCAGATACGCCTTGCCTGAGATGGTGAAGCCCCAGACAGGGCGGGCAAAGATCGTGGCCATCGTCCATAAGAAGAGGAGCCATGCAATCCTTGCATGTAAAGGACTCCATAGCCAGTCAAAAAACAGGCAACTCAAAGACACGGCGGACAGAAAACGTCACACCGGATATCCAAACAGAAAGAAAACACGCGGTGGAACGAAACCTCACCGCAGCCACAACTCAGGACGGAGTGGACAGAAACGTCACACCCGAAACCCAACAGCCGACCAGCAGGCGAAACCGCCGCGGGCGACGAACGAAAGTCACCGCAGAGCCGAAAACGCCACGAGCGGGACACACTTACCGGTTTGTAGATTGTCTCTAGGAGGCGAATCCGTAGCTCCTGACCAAGTCGCGAGACCAACTCGAAGTTGCGTGCGAGAAGAATGAGAGAATGTGCTACCGGTGCCATGGGGCTTTTAGCCTCTCATTGGTCACCGGGAGGTCACAGGTGACTTTGTTGGCATTAAGTTATCGAACTGCGCATGCACAAGAAGGATCATCCGGTGCTGATGCACCGCCTCTGGCGGTCAGGAGGGATGAAATAGAACTATAATTTTCAGTGTAAATAAAGGACAAATACAGATACCGAGGATATTTAACTCTATTCTGGAATTAACGGGGAGCCAGTGGAGAGAAGCCAAAACAGGAGAAATGTGATCTCTCTTTTTAATATTCATCAGAACTCTTGCTGCAGTATTTTGGATCAACTGAAGGCTTTTGATTGCATTTTGTGGACTTCCTGATAATGAAGAATTACAGTAGTCCAGCCCTAAAGTAACAAATGCATGGACTAGTTTCTCAGCATCACTGCTGGACAGGATGTTTCTAATTTTAGAAATATTCTGGAGGTGGAAGCAATAAATCTTGGAAACCTGTTTAATATGGCATTTAAATTTCATGCCTTGGTCAAATATTAAACCGAGATTCTTTACACTATTACCAGAGGCCAATTTAATGCCATCCTGATGAAGTGATTGACATGGAAGTTTTTTTTTTAAAGCTTCTGGTCCAGAGACAACAACTCCTGTCTTGTCTGAATTTAAAAGCAGAAAATTCAGAGTCATCCAGGTTTTTATATCTTTGAAACAGGCTTGTTATCTACCCAACTGATTGGATTCATCAGGTTTTATGGATAAATATAATTGTGTATCATCGGAATAACTGTGGAAATTCATACCATGTTGTATAATTATTTTGCCAATTGGAAGCATATATATAGTAAAGAGAATCGGTCCAAGCACAGAAACCTGTGGTACTCCACAAGTAACCATTGAGTGTGAAGAAGATTTATCATTAACATGTACAAACTGGAATCTGTTGGACAGATATGATTTAGACCAGCCTAGTGCTGTTCCCTTGATCCCTACAACATGTTCAAGCCTTTCTAAGGGAATATTAAGATTGACTGTGGCAAAAGCAGCACTGAGATCCAACAACACCAGAAATTTCACAAATACAATATCTGAGGCCATTAGAATATCATAAGTATGTATCATATCATATCACAAGTAAACACTTAGCACATGAATCGCTCTGATTGATCCAGCTTCCAGCAATGACATAATTCTCTTATTGTGAAGTGCATGCACAGCTACTTCCGCTAATGAATTAGCATTTATTTAAGTCAGAAAACATGACTTTAGCTGAATAATTTAGCATTTTAACACAGCGGTATATCACTATGAATTGTACTGAAGCTATACAGTGAACTGACATGCATAAAGAAAAAATAAATATGGTGTATTTATACTCTGCACCGTGCATAGGGGGGAGGTATGGCCGAGCTGACATCCAAAGTGAATAGTAGGAAATTCCCCACTGTACTTATGAACTTAATTATATCAACTCAAAGCAAATATGGCAATTATAGGAATATACTCACATGGGGTGTTTCTCAATGTCAAGGCGCAAGGTCAAAAAAACGGTTTGGAACAGACTTGCCTTACGTGACCGCTCTGCCAGCTTACGTGCTCCGTTTACGCCCTCGTAGTAGCATTGTAGCGTAGTAATATTACTTCAACCATGGAACTGGAAATGTATAAGGAGAGTTTTACTTTTTTTATACATGTCAGTTAAATCAAATGTGCAAACGAATTAGTACCTGGTATCCACCGAAGCTGCAACTAAGCAACTAACCAACCATATATAACTCCTTTGGATCTAAAAAATAATAATAAAAAAATAAAACAAACATTTTAGACATAAGCCCGATGGTTAAAATTAGTTGACTTACATTTAAAATGGAAATTTGCCCCCGTAGTAGCTCCTGTCTGCTCCTACTGCGCTGTATTCTGGGAATTTTTTGACCGAGAGAAGGCATCAAGGCACTTCTAATGTATCCTTGGTAAATTAGCTAAACGGCTAACAAACGGAGGACAGATGCCTTGGTAGCACATGAACATTGGAACACGCCTTGGCGGTCCCTGACGTATCTCCTAGGCAACTGGGGCGGGACCAAGGCATCAAGGCGAGGTTCCTTGGCATTTGTTAACACCCATGTATTTTATGCACACACATACACATCCTGCTGCACAACAATTCCTCACCATTCAGACGTAATCTGGCTGGTTAGGAAGGAGAATGGATTTGATGTAGGCTGAATCATAAGATAAACAGGACAATATTCTGTGCGTGTGTGAATTGCGTTAAAAATTAATCAGTTGAATTATATGAATTAATCGACATGCATTAATGCATTCATTTTGACAGCCCTAATATATACAGTACAGGCCAAAAGTTTGGACACACCTTCTCAATCAATGTGTTTTCTTTATTTCATAACTACATTGTAGATTCTCAATTAAGGGCATCATAACTATGAAATTAACACATAATATTTGGAATTACTGTATGTACTTAGACAAAAAGGGTGAAATAACTGAATACATGTTATATTTTAGATTCCTCAAAGTAGCCACCCTTTGCTCTGATTACTGCTTTGCATTCTCTTGAGCTTCAAGAGGTAGTCACCCGAAATGGTTTTCCATCAGTCTTGAAGGAGTTCCCAGAGATGCTTAGTACTTGTTGGCCCTTTTGCCTTCACTCTGCGGTTCAGCTCACCCCAAATAATCTTGATTGGGTTAAGGTCTGGTGACTTTGGAGGCAAGGTTATTTCACAATTTTTGGAAAAGTACTACATAATTCCATACAGTACGTGTTCATTCATAGTTTTGATGCCTTCAGTGAGAATCTACAATGTAAATAGTAATGAAAATAAAGAAAACGCAATGAATGAGAAGGTGTGTCCAAACTTATGACCTGTACTGTATACTGTATATTCCATGAATACATTCAATTTGACAGTTATCCAGAAGCTAGAAAGAATATGATGGAAGTCACTCAACAAATCTGCAGTGGCCTCTGTTTGAAGACTGTTGCTGCATGACAGCCTCATGTCCATCACAACATGCTAACAGCTACATTTCAGGACAGCTGAGACAGTATTCCACAATAACTTGGATGAAACAATCATTTGTTGACAAGCACTGCTAATTTGCTTTGCTTTTGTTGTTCCACTTAAAAATCGAAGTTTGTCTGTAATGGCATAAAACCTCGTTTTCAACTCCTCTGAGATTTGGGGTCGTAGTTCTAGTATTATATGAGCTTTCAAGATTCTAATCAGCTCTTTTTAGTTGTAAAACCAATGCCTATAGGATATACATGCATCACATCAACTAGGCCTCATTCATCATTTTCTAGTTGCTGCTACGGTTTATATTTTTCACACTCTGCACACAGAATCAGTGGTGAGCGAAGCTGAGAGTCACATCAGTCATCTTCTCTTCCCTAGAAAATGCTTGTTTTACTCAAGCTTTTTCTATCTTCCTGGGCGTTTCACAGCTTGTTTGCCCTTTAGAACCTGTTCTCTCTGTACAGAGACAACATTCTGCATACATTCTTCTTGAATATGTGCAAACACAAGTACACATTTTCTCAGCTTTGAGGGATTTTTCTGTATGCTTTATATCATTTTTTTTTATGTAACTTATCTGCTTCGTCCTTTCTATCTCCCCAAATATTCTTTGTGTTGGCTCGGCTAATCCATCTCCCTGAGCTGTGGAAGACAGGGGCCAGACAAGATGAATGGGGGTTTGTTTAGTCCTGAAGCTGCCCCCCTTAACCACCCACCATCAGCCCCTTTAACTCTTTTTTTTGTCTTCCCCTCTTCAGTCTTGCTCTCTCCTAAAGCCCACTCTTTGCATTGAACTTCTTGTCCTGTGATGTAGTAAAGAGATGCTTGGTAACCTATTGAGATGACAAGGTGGAACTAGGTGTGGGGATATAAGAGAGCAGGGGAGGATATCCTTTTAAGGATCATTGCAGTTTATCTTTAGAGTGCAATCATATCTTCTTCTTAACCACACTCTCATGTGACTCCAGTAAATGTACAAGAAGCTGAGGGAAAGAGTCTATCAAAGGAAGTGGAAGGTTAGCCCCGTGCAATCAGAGCAGAATAACCTGCAGAGAGGGAGAATCTGAGGGAGGTAGAGTGACAGAAAGTAGCATGTCAAGAGGGAAGGATGATGTGGATGGGAAAATAACAGGGGAGAGCTCCGTGGAGTGTCACTTTGCCGCCAAGACCCATTTTTTAAGGAATGGGTGGCAATCAGTGCAGTAGGAACACACAACAGCATCTTGCAGGGGCAAAGTAATACAGGATTATAAAGCTGCCATGACGGTGCAAAATGTGGACTGGGAGTCAGTCCAGTCAAAATATAGTGACATTCTTGGACGGTTCATGGTGTTTTATCCCTCGCCAGAGGAGGCCATGGCAACTGCAAAGGATTTTCTTGACCAGAAGGAAGACATAACAAAAGGTATGTTTTTGTTTATGAAAAGATTAGGCAAAAAAGCAACTTGCTAGTTTGACTGAAACATGAACCATGAGTGTTTGCAAGCCACTAATCAATGCACCCTTTTCTTTCTTGAACAGCCAACCTCACAACGAAGCTCAAAAGCATTCGCCTTCGTTACCGAGAATCTGTCGATACGGGTCGGAGAAGTGGGCACGGACGTGTTGTTTTTCTTTTTTTCAATGCCTGTGAAGCAATTTGGGGAGGAAGCCCTACCACCGTCGACATGGGTGAGGGGATTTAAACGAGAGACCTAACTGAACCCGTCCCACGCCACGATTCACCCGTTCCATTGTCAAGCTCATGTGGAGACCCGGAACCCAAAGAGTCGTCTTTGTAAACTCGGAAGCGCCGTTTAAACAACACGCTGGTCAAAAATAGGCACAGAAAACTAAGGAAGAAGCTAACCCCGGCTCAACAAGATGTGGAGCTGAGACGGCGGCAGGAGGAAAGGTTTGAAAGGCAGGAAGAGAGACTGCAGCAACAAGACGAACGATTCCAGAGGCAAGAAGAGAGGCAAGACGAGGTGGACAGGATGTTTTTACAAAGTATTGACAGAATATCACACAACATAGAAGTGTTGGTTATGCACATAATGTCGCAGCAGACTCATTCACTGCGACCACAAACTCCCTTACGTCCAACGCCACAATGCCCTAATTCATCATACACCAAAGTACAACGGCACAGACCTGGCTACTGGCGACACTATCCCTCCTCCCCAGCTCTCCATATTCAGATTACACACACATATAAACCCACCCCTTTGTACAATTGTAAATAGTTTTGTTTTATATTGTGTGCAGTGTTTACAGTGTGCGGTGTTTCCATGTGATTTGCATGTATCTTGTTTGTATTTATTTTATTAAAACTTTGTTTGTTATTCCGTGTCTTGTTCATTCATAAATAAACCTGATGCCATTGTGAATATACCAGTTGCAAAAACACCACAGGTTTTTACAAAATATAATCAGAAAACCATGAGGCAGGCCCTGACTAAATAAACAACACTGCCTTCAAGTGCTATTGTAATTATGGTACATACAATAAACCAACGCCCATGCACATGAGCACCCACTCGTGTTGTAATTTCCACCTGAAAACTGGGAATATTTATGCTACCCGATTCACCGAGGTGAGTTCAACTTTGACCTTTCAAGTTGGCAAAGAGAAAAATTATACTGGATGCTAAGTGTTGTATTATGTTAAAAGTTTTCGCTACTGTTAGTTGGCTGTAACTTACATAATGCTGAGGCATACAGAACCTTAACAACGTTGCCTTTTAAACTTGGTGTTGATTATTAAAATACTGTTTTACTCGAGTAGCAGGTCAGGATAGACTGTGGGGCTGCTATGTTACACTTAACTACAACAGAAGCACTTACACACAAAGCACTGGTAATTTCCACTTCACAAGCGGAAAGCGTCATGTTTCCCATACCACATGAAGGCAGCATACTTGAAACCTCATGGTTTTTATGTGCTCATATTTAGCTCTAAGCAATCAGCGTTTCCTTGAGTCACGATACTAGTCATGTGCAATCATGTGACATCCAGAGGCAATAATACCAAACTGAGGGGAAAGCGCTGCTAACGCAGATACTGTGTAGCTATAATTAGCAAGAGACTTAGACTCATCTACCGACTGTTTATCAGAAAAATGTGACTAGCGACAAATAAAGTGACTTTTTAAGGTGTTATTGGATACTTACACTCTAACGTACAGGACATAGCGCTTCTAGCTCAACAGCTCCACCCGCCAATGTCATGCACAGGCAGAACAGCTATTAACCGCGCTGAGTTGCTGCTTGAAGCCACTGCCTATTCCCATCTGCTCTGATGTAAAATATTTAAAACAAATAAACAACTGCACACTAAAATCACGTATTAATATATATAATATATATATAATCTGGTCTGTGTGATCACTTCTGAGTTTAAAAATGGACTAAGAAATACAGAAAAGAGTGGGAATCAAACACCGAATTAAAGGACTATTTGAAGCTGTTTTATAGCAAAAACCCACACACATTTTACACATTTTTTTACGTTTTAAAGAACAGGCCTACCTACATGCAACAGTTCAAACTGAATGGGCGCATTGTGGCAGGCAGTCTCCCAGAGTTGTTATATGCAGCAAACCCAAACTTAGGAACAGTAAATAAGGTGGTTACCTGTTGTGCCCCATGATACCCTAACAGACGTAGGGTATCATGGGGCACAACAAGTAGTGATGGCCACAGCCAGCTGATAGCCGACATGTGCCACCTTTACCTCAGGCCGATCCCCAAAGCTGACACGCCAATGCCCCCACCTCCCCATTCCGGGGTGCCACATCAATTGCCACAGAGGGTGGATGGCGTCCCCAGGCCAACCCCGGCAAGCACCTAGACACTGATCTCAAGAAGCTTCTGAATCTCAATCCTGCACACAGCAGAGCACCAAGCACACAACTGAGACAAAACATATCCCACCAATTGACCAACAAAGTACAGATCTACACACATGAACTCATAGACACAGTCATGCAATCTCTCCCTCTTACGTACTCTCATCTGCATCCTAGACACGCACAAATTTATACTGTGCATTCAGTCATACTCCCCATACACACTCTATGCTTCTAGGTCCAGGTACTGGTACCCCAGCAGAGTATCCAGCCCCCATGCCCAGAAGGTGGACCCCTACCCTATGGGATGGAAACAAGGAGACTACCAAAGCGCCCACAGAAGTGGAGAAGTCTACCAGCCCAGGCCTAGGATCAGACCGCCTGTTCCTCCTCCTGTCCTTTTTGGCAGTCTCAAAAGTTTTTATTCCAAAAGAAAATAAAAACATCAGAATACTAACCATGCTGCAATGAGATATATCACAGAGAAAGCTATTTAGTGAACCAAGTGGAGCACTTGGCTGCTAAGTAGCCACAAATTTCCCACAGGAGTTGCTGCAGAGTTAAGAGTAGAGTGATTATTGGACTCTCTTGTAAAAGTGTCCACAGATACCACTCCAAATGATTAATGATGCTGCTCTTCAACTACTGAATTTGTAATTGACCGTAAACATGTTCACTTCATCACTTTTGCGCAAGGAGTATTTGTCCTAGTGCTCCCAGCTCGCAACACTTTCCTCTAGTGGTCAAAATATATATTAATACAGTTTTAGCCTCTTATGATTTATCCAGTGACCACAACCTGAAATCGGTTTTGAACTCAAAAAATCTCTAGCTAGTTAGGCTGTAGGCGTAGAAAATGGCATCGGACCAGAAGCTTCATGGTAACGTCTGACCATTTGTGTTCACAACACAATTTTTAGTGAAAATTTAAAAAGCAGAAAACAGAATAATCTACTGAGATGTCTATAAGTTCATTTAACATCCACTTGTTTTTCTTGTCTTTCACTTCCTAGTTCCACTTCAACCCGGCTCAGTCCATCTTGGTAATGGAGGGAGAGGCTTTGGAGAACATTAACAGAGCTGTAAAGAGAGTTTCCTACATAAACTCCCGCCAGTTTCCCACACCAGGCATCCGCCGCCTACAGATCTCCACCACCGTCCAGTAAGTGTCATTATCTTGTTCTTATAGTTATTTTCCGTCCTTTAGTATTTTGACTTCTACAAACGTCCCCCTGCCTCCCCCTTCTCCCTCTTCATTCCTGCATATTTAGTATGCCTTGTATTTTTTCTGGGTCTCTGTGGCTTTCCTCTGCATGTTATTCCACCTCAGCACTTCAGTTAAGTGTACCAACAAACACAAAAGACAATGCGGCCTGACTAATATAATTCCCTTTTCACACATCGATTTCCACATGTCTTTCTCCCAGTACTGTCCCCGTGATGCTGTTTATTTTGGCTGTCACTTCCCATTAACACATCAAATTGAGTTAACTGTCCCCACTGGGGACTAGTTTTAACATCCTCATGTCATGTATTAAGAATTCCGGACGAGTTTTGCTGGAGGAGTTGGGAAAGGAAGATGGAAAAAAAAATAATTTAAATCTGTATGTATGATGGAGGGAGGGAAAGAAAGAGCAAGTGGCTTGTAAAACAGAGTCCCTCAGCGGGTTTTAAATATATGTAGACCCCTGCAGCACAGCCCTTGGTTACTTCTCTCTTCACTCCAGTCAGGTTCTCTGCACAGAAACAAACCTAATAACTGTGTGTGCATGCTGCAAGGGTGTCTGGTAAGAAAGCAAAACCATTGGAGATGTAGGCAAACCAATAGTCCAGAATACTTTATACAACCACAAATAAGATTACATCGTTGCAAAAAAAAATCTAATTGAACTTTGCTTGCAGGTCCTGAACAGAGTTGCAGTGCCTCTTCAAATGCTTAAACAAATGTTAAACTTGAAATCTGGCATCCTCACAGAACATTTTGGCAACTGTCAGAACAAGCCTGGCTGGTGAGGATTATTTTGCAGAAATTAAATATCAATAATAATTGACTTTTTTCCTGCTGATGTTTCATAAATGGATAAGTATTCAGACCCTTTTCTCCGTATTGAGTAGAGACACCCTGTTGAGCTAGGACAGTCATAAATCTCCTTGGAAGTGATGCGACAAGCTGTACACACCTGGATTTGGGAATCCTCTGCTATTCTTCCTTGCAGATCCTTTCCAGTTCTGTCAGGTTGGATTGTGATTCCTGCCTCTCCAGAGATGCTCAATTGGATTTAGGTCAAGGCTCTGGCTGATCCAGTCCAGAATGGTCACAGAGTTGTTCCGAAGCGACTCCTTTATTATTTTAGCTGTGTGCTTAGGGTAATTGTCTTGTTGAAAGGTGAACCTTCGGGCCCAGTTTGAGGTTCTGAGCACTCTTGAAGAGGTTATCTTCTAAGATATCTCTGTACTTGTCCACATTCATCTTTTCTTCAACTGCAACCTGTCAACCTGTCCTTGAAAAACACCCCTACAATATGATGCTCCCGCCACAAGGGATTGTATTGGGCAGTTTATGAGCAGTGCCTGTTTTTTCTCCACATATACCCCTTAGAATTAATGCCAAGAGTAGTCCAGGTGCAACAAAATGTGCCGAAATCTCGCTTTATTAAACATTCACAAATCAAATAAAGGTTTTATTATTCCTAAAGTGGGTTTCACTGATTCTGCTATTAGTGTATAAGAGTCAAAGTATTTTATTTTTTAAACCAGAGAAGATTATAGCTGCTCAGTTTAGTGGAAATTAGGTGGAATCGCCCTTTAGCCTTTTCCTCAGTCTACACAAAGGAGTGGATGCAACAGACAACAGAAACAACTGTTTGGTTGGTACACACTGATACTGACAACATGTTTACCATCTTTAATTAATTAAATGAATGATGTAGCCTGCCATGGTTTGATTCTCTTTGTCTTATGTTTATTTTTAAAATATTGTACTGTTTAAAGTGCTGCAGGTGATATACTGATTACATTAATTTGATTCAATTCACTTTTTTTATATAGCGCCAATTCACAACAAATGTCATCTCAAGGCACTTTACAACAAAATTAATTTCAATACAATTATACAAACATTCCAGTTAGTTAAAAGTTTTATATGTAAGGAATCCCAACCACCGCTATTCTTCAGCAATCCCTTATACTGAGCAAGCATGTAGCGACACTGGAGAGGAAAAACTCCCCTTTAACAGGAAGAAACCTCCGGCAGAACCTGGCTCAGTACAAGCGGTCATCTGCCACGACCGTCTGGGGGTCTGAGAAGACAGAGAAGAGATAGCATGGAGGATGCTCGGTCACTTGGAGCATCATCTGGACCGATGTTCCCCATCTAGCAGGGGGCATTTTAGTTGAGCAGGATACCAGACCATGTGGAGCTTCTATGGGGAGAAAAATACTGAGAGAAAACTGGGTTAACAATCGCAATAACAGCAACAGAAAAAAATATATCTGGAAAGTGGTAGAAGAGAAAGGTAGAAGAGAGAAGAAAAGTGGTCAGTCTGTCATCCAACAGTCTAAACCTATAGCAACATAGATAAAAAAAATAGCTCAGGATAACCTAAGCCACTCTAACTATAAGCTTTATCAAAAAGGTATCTGCCTCACGGACTAAAACTGAGAGCTGGTTCCTCAGGAGAGGAGCATGATAACTAAAAGATATGCCTCCCATTCTACTTTTAATAATCCTAGGAACTACCAGTAAACCTGCATTCTGAAAACAAAGTGGTCTGTTAGGAAGATATGGAACAATTACATCTCTGATGTACAATGGAGCTTGATTATTGAGGGCTTTGTAAGTAAGGAGGAGGATCTTAAACTCTATTCTGGATTTAACAGAGAGCCAGTGGAGAGAAGCCAAACAGGAGAAATGTGATCTCTCTTTTTAATATTCAACAGAACTCTTGCTGCAGCATTTTAGATCAACTGAAGGCTTTTAATTGCATTTTGTGGACTTCCTGATAATGAGGAATTACAGTAGTCCAGCCTTGAAGTTACAAATGCATGGACTAGTTTCTCTGCATCACTCATGGACAGGATGTGTCTAATTTTAGCAATATTCCTGTGGTGAAAGAAAAAAAAAGTAGAAACCTGATAAATGTGGGATTTAATTGTCATGTCTTGGTCATAAATTACACCGATGTTCTTTACATTATTACCAGAGGCCAAATTAATGCCATCCAGATGAAGCAATTGATTTGCAGTTTCCTTTTTAAAGGTTCTGGTCCATAGACAAAAACTTCTGTCTTGTCTGAATTTAAAAGTAGAAAATTCAGAGTCATCCGGGTTTTTATGTCTTTGAGACATGAATTTAATCTACCTAACTAATTGGTTTAATCAGGTTTTATGGATAAATATAATTGTGTATCATCAGCATAACTGTGGAAATTCATTCCATGTTGTCTAATTATTTTACCAATTGGAAGCATATATATATATATATAGCAAAGAGAATCGGTACACTCCAGTAATAAAGCAAAAAACCTCGGTGTCATTTTTGACCAATATATGTCATTTAGATCTCACATTAAAGAAGTCTGTAGGATTTCCTTTTTTCACCTTAGGAATATTACAAAAATTAGAACCATCCTGTCCAGGAGTGATGCTGAAAAACTAGTCCATGCCTTTGTTACTTCAAGGCTGGATTACTGTAACTGTCTATTATCAGGTAGTCCACAGAATACAATTAAAAGTCTTCAGTTAGTTCAAAATGCTGCTGCTACGATTCTGATGAATATTAAAAGAAGAGATCACATTTCCCCTGTTTTAGCTTCTCTTCACTGGCTCCCAGTAAAATCTAGAATAGAATTCAAGATCCTCCTTCTGACATATAAAGCCCTTAATAATCTAGCTCCATCATACATAAGAGACCTGATTGTTCCATATGTTCCTAACAGAGACCTTCGCTCTCAGACTGCAGGTTTACTGGTAGTTCCTAGGATTTCTAAAAGTAGAATGGGTGGCAGATCTTTCAGCTATCAGGCTCCCCTCCTATGGAACCGGCTCCCAGGGTTGGTTCGTGAAGCAGACAATTTGTCTATCTTTAAAACTAGGCTAAAAACTTTCCTCTTTGACAAAGCTTACAGTTAGAGATATGTTTATAGGTAGTTAGAGTCAGGTCAGACAGGTAGATAGGAAGAGACAGGTTAATGTTAGTAGTCAGGCAGAGTGTAAAAAGTTAGGAAGAGATAGGAAGAGGTAGAGTAGCTAGGTAGAGATAGATTAATGTAAGCCAGGTAAAGATCCGGAGCCGGTCGCGGCTTACCGCCGCGGAAGAAAATTTCCCCACAGGGGGCAGCCAGCGCCGGAGAGGGGTCCCGCAAGGGATCCTCCCGCACAGTGCGGCCGCCCATTACCTGCCGGGTTGAATCCCCCGGGCAGACTGTGCGGACCCCACCCGTTTATCCCTTAAACGTTTCTCGCCCTCTTCAACTCTGTCCTCTCAGTTCTGTCTATTTTTCCTTAAGATAGTTCTGTCTATTTTCCTTAAGATAGTTGTCGACTATCGGTCTCGTGCCGGTATTTAGCCTTAGATGGAGTTTACCACCCACTTTGGGCTGCATTCTCAAACAACCCGACTCCGAGAAGACCCCGGCATGACGGGGGCCGTTACCGGCCCTACACCGTCCACGGGCTGAGCCTCGATCAGGAGGACTCAGATAGAGTGTTGGTAGCCAGGTCTCCTAGTAGCTAGGAGTCAGGTTAATGTTAGTAGCTATGCTGCTTTAGGCTAGGCTGTTGGAGGACATTATTAGGGTCTGTTCCTACTTTCTCTCCTACTTCTCCCCAACTGCATGATGTGCTGTCAATTCAAGCACTAACCTGTTTTCTATTATAGTAGGTGCTCCGGATTAGCCCTGCTTGACGACCCTGACTAAGATGGCATTGCAGTGACGGAAAATTCTCCACGTCCTGCAACAAACTTCTGCATCAGTTCTATTGCTCTTTCTGTGTCTCTGTTATGTATTCTCCAAGCCACAGACGGTCGCGGCAGATAACCGCTTGTGCTGAGCCTGGTTCTGCCGGAGGTTTCTTCCTGTTAAAAGGGAGTTTTTCCTTCCCACTGTCGCTGCATGCTTGCTCAGTATGAGGGATTGCTGAGAATTCCACGACGCAATCTTCTGTGGTTCTGTAATTTCTACACTAAACATTGTATTGTAATAACTCTTTTTGTAAAGTGCCTTGAGATGACATCTGTTGTGAAATGGTGCTATATAAATAAACTGAATTGAATTGAATACAAGCACAGAACCCTGTGGTACTCCACAAGTAACCATTGAGTGTGAAGAAGATTTATCATTAACATGTACAAACTGTAATCTGTCGGACAGATATGATTTAAACCAGCCTAGTGTTGTTTCCTTGATCCCTACAACATCTTCAAGCCTTTCTAAGAGAATATTATGCTCAATTGTATCAAAAACAGCACTGAGATCTAACAAGACCAGAACAGTCACAAATCCATTATTTGAGGCCATTAAAATATCATTGGTAACTTTTACCAGTGCTGTTTTCGTGCTATGATGAGCTCTAAAAGCTGACTGAAATTCTTCATACAGGTTGTTGCTTTTTAGATGCTCACATGATTAGCAACTATTTTCTCAATAATTTTGGATAAGAAAGGAAGGTTAGATGTAGGTCTGTAGTTAGCTAATTCATCTTGATCTAGCGAGGGTTTCTTAAGTAAAGGTTTAATGACAGCAACCTTAAATTACTGAGGTGCATATCCATTTATTAAAGATACATGTCTAAAATAGGGACAGTAATAAGAGGGAACACTTCCTTAAATAATTTGGTTGGTATTGGGTCTAACATACAAGTTGAGGGTTTAGATGAAGCTAATATTTGTGATAATTCTGAAAGTTCATCAGAATCAAAACGGTACAGACGTAGACATGGTTCTACAGTTCTCTCTGATACTGCCTCATTTACTGAAAGAGATGTAAACATCTTTGGGAGAATGCCAATGATTTTGTTTTTAAGAAATTTTTAAAAATATTTTTTTATGAAGAATCAATAGTCATCACTACTGAGAGAAGGGGGAATAGTTGGCTCAACAGAGCTATGCCTCTATGTAAGTTTGGCATCTGTACAAAAAGAAACCTAGGATTGTTTTTATTTAACTCTGTTAATGACAAGAAATATGCTGTTCTATCTTGTGGAAGGACGATTTATAAAGTAGTAGACTATTTTTCCAGGTTAGAAAGGAATCATTTAAGTGTGTAGGGTGCCATTATCTCTCCAGTTTCCTAGTATTCTGCTTTAAAGTACACAACTCTGCACTAAACCAGGGAGCCAACCTCCTATGGCTGATTACCTTCTTTTTTAAGGGGGCTACACTGTCTAGCACCAAATGCAGTGAGGAAGTAATACTTTGAACCAGACCATAAAATTCTGAAGGGTTAGTGTTGGAATTACTGCGGTCAACTGTGGTATTCTGAGACGGATAGGGAAGCAAGAATGGAACAGATTCTTTAAAACTTGTTACAGCAGTGTCTGATAAAGTTCTACTGTAATGAAAGTTTATTTCAGATTTTGGAATGATGGGTAAAGTAAATTCAAAGTTTATCAAAACATGGTCGGATAGGACTGCATTATATGGGAGGACTATTAGTTCCTCACACTCAATGCCATATGTCAGTACAATGTCTAAAGTGTGTTGACCAGAGTGTGTGGGTCCCTTCACTTTCTGAGTAAAGCCAATTGAGTCTAAGATAAAATTAAAGGCTGCAGATAGGCTATCACTTTCTATGTCCATGTGAATATATCCTGCTAAAGTATGATGCCCCCTACTGGATGGGGAACAGCCAGATGATGCTCCAAGTCACCGAGCATCCTCCATGCTGTCTCGTCTCTGTCTTCTCAGACCCCCAGCTGGTTGTTGCAAATGACCACTTGTACTGAGGCAGGTTCCGCCGGAGGTTTCTTCTTCCTGTGGTTGGAGTCTGCATGATCCGGGCACAACCTCACTGCGATGACTCAACGCAATCTGCGGGGATGCCCTACATATAAAAGTTAACTGATTGGAATGTTTGTGTAATTGTATTGGTATTATTTTTGTTGCAAAGTGCATTGAGATGACTTTTGTTGTGAATTGGCTCTATATAAATAAAAATGAATTAAACTGAATTGAATTGAACATCGGAGGTGAGTGAAAAGCGCTCACTAGTGATGGGTAGTTGCTGCTTCCTAGGACCTTTGACTAATTTAAATATGTCAGATGACGGTATGGTATGGTGAGAGGATGCAAGCAATGAGGCAGTTTAGGATAAAATTTTGGGAAGAGAGGGCAATCTATTGAGGCTTAGGAATTAATTTTGGATTGTTGCTAAAAACGGAGGGACCAGAGTTTGGTGAAGATCTGCAGTAGCCACCAAGGATCTACATTTCTTAAAAGAAAAATGAGACCGAGTCAGTAACATGGTTTTGGTGGTCTGGGTCATGAACTGTGTTCATGACCCAGACCACCACTCTGTTACCAGGGTGAGTCTGCAGATGAGCTGCATTACTTAAGCCTAGTTTATACTACTCCTAACTGAGTAGTATAAATTAGGCAGAAGGCGCCATGAGAATTTAGCACTCCCTGCTGTCCTGGTCGAGAAATGCTTTACAACACTGAAAAATCAAGGCAGAATGGAGAGAAAGAAAATGGAGAACCATAAACGAAAAACGTCTCCATCAACACATTTACGTCTTCGGTCAAATTTCCTGTCAGAGTGGTATAAACTAGTCTTTTGGAAGAGCGTGACTTGCCTTTGTTTAAAATGTTTGCAACCGTGGCATTATCTGAGTGTATAAGAATCCAGTGCTGAGACCCTTCATACCACAAAGAAGGGCAGTGACCGCTATGGGGTAGACTTCATTAGGACTGGAGGAGAGGGAAGACAACTGTAGCAGCAGATAGGCCAACTCGGTAGACTATGCTGATGTGAGCTACCTGCCGAAGCCTGCAGAAGATGCTGCATGGTTATAAGGCTGTATGTCATCTTGCATGGGTGTGACAAAGTGCCGTGCTAGTTAGTCTGGATGAGAGGTGGGGTTTTGGGGAGAGGTGCTCCTGGAAGGCGCCCCCCTAGAGAAGCTACTGAGATACATGTGGTGGCTAGGTGCACCACAGAGGCTGCAGGACAAGGATACCTTGGCCATAAGGATGAGGCAATAGTGCTCTTAATCCAGAGTACCCCACAACGCCCCCTGGTTATACTGCATGGGAAGAAAAGAGGGTGTGATGTTGATAAAACCCTGTAACCCCAAACTGAGCATGTTGGACAAGTAGTCATTGAGCTCAGGCCACGGCCTGGCAACATGGAGCAGACCGTGTCCCAAAGTATCACAAAGAAAGATGGACATCTTCCTTTTAGGTGGGTCTTGGGAAGCTTTAGCAGGGTCTCATAGCTTGGGTCCATACATTCCACCTCACAACCCCTGATGGAATGATGGACTGACTTAAAGATGGACCCAGCGGAAGCCAAAGACCCTGTCCACCTGCATGTCCTCTGGTGTTGGCTGGAGAAGATCACCAGCTTCCTCCGTCCCTCGGCTCGCCTCACCACAGTAGAGGATTTTATGTTGGAGACTCTTCACCTGTTCCGTTCACACCTCATACCACTCGATGTGGAGGATCTGGCACCAAGAACCAGACCAAGCACCCCATCTGCAAGCAGACCCACCCTCAAGGACCCCTCGTAGACGCCCGCAACCCTAAAGCTCCACATCAGCGACTGCATCCCACAGAACAAAATTGAAGGCCCCACTAGGTGATGGAGCTGATTAAGGGAGACCAGAAAGATTGACCAGATGTGGAGGCAGAAGGCGTTTCTAGACCAGTGTAATCCAGAAGGAGATGTATACAAGGTGGGCAGAACCAAAGAGCATGAATATAATTGTCTGGCATGTACTCCAGAGCGCCTTCCAGGACTCCAGAATAGGGATGGGTATCATTTAGGTTTTATCAAATACCGGTGCCAAACTGGTACTTTTGAAACGGTGCCGGTGCTTAAATGGTGCTTGAACCGGTGCTTCAAGAATGGAAAACATAAATACATCGTCCACAAACCCTCTTATTTAGTTAGCTTTAATCACCATTCCTAAATATGACCAAAAAAAATGAGAGTTTTCCATGTAAATAAAAGGACAAATCCAGATGAAGTTGCTCTTTAAAAAAATTAAATATAATTTGTTGTTTTGAACTCCACAATTACATTCACAATGTTTGTGTGGTCTCATTTGAAAAATAATAGCAAATTGAGGTAGAGCTATAAAATATGAAATATATGTATTAACTTAACATTTGGATATAATCAAACTGTATTAAACATCAGATAAATCAAATGTAATATAGACTAATCTAATGTCACAATTGACCGTCAATTTATGAACGTACCATCACCACAAAGCCAATACGACAATAATAATATACTCACATGTCATTTAGGATCACAAATACATGCTGCTGCACAACAATCCGCAGTTTGGTTGATTAAGAAGGAGAGCTGATGTGTTATGCGCTGAATTATAAACAGGGTGCTGTACTGGTAATGCACTTTTCATTGCGTAAAAAAGGGGTGGGAAAAAAAGAGTTAATTCTACGAATGAATCGATCCGCGTTGTTGCGTTAATTTCAACAGCCCTAACTTTTAGCAGTTTGTTGCTCAAAGATAGCCATGTTGACCTTTTTTGTTGATACAGGGAATCACTCCTGGCTTGATGGCATGCCCAGAATCCACAGTGTTTGACAACTCCGGGAAAATAAGAACCCAAATAAGGCACCTAAATGTACGCTGCTGTTCAGTCTGGTTCTTACTGTTTATGTCAGATCATGGTACGGGACATCGGTACCCATCCCTATCCCTACTCCAGAGCACCTACCAGAGCACCTTCCAAAGCCCGGGACTCCAGAGTGCCTTCCAGAGCTCGGGACTCCAGAGCGCCTTCCAGAGCCTGGAACTCAAGAATTAAAGTCTCCTGTCTCTCCTGGGTGGGTCCAGCCCACAGTCCTCTCTAGCGGATGCCTGCAACAGCAGCAGAAGCCTACAGTCTTCCCAAGCAGGTGCCAGCAGCAGCAGAAACAGAAGTCCACAGTCTTCTCCAGCAGCTGCGAGCATCAGGTTGCAATCCTACCCAGTGGATGTTTCCCCACGGACTTGCCCAGTTGTCACAAAATCCTCAGACACCATCCTCTACGTCAAAAGCTCCTCAGACGCCGACCTCTACGTCACTGGCAGAACTTTGAACGTGGGGAACTTTGAGTCTGAGTGGGCCATGTTCTTGGCCTCCATTGTTGAGGCGGCAACCCTCTAACCTGTTAACCTGCTGTCATCCTGAAGAAGTAGTTTTATCAGGTCTTTGTGGCCTGTGGAATTCCTGAAGCAGCTGATAGGTACTGGCAGGCCCAGCAGACTGTGACTCAAGTGGTCACTGAGACAAAAACTTGCATATGGGAGGAGTTAAGAAAGACCATGGAGAACGACTTCCATGTGCATTTGAGGTGATTCTGGTTCACCATCCGGCGTCTCAAGGGCGGAAGTGGCCCTCCGCCAGTGGGGATGGTGTGCTGCTGACCTTGAGAAGGGATGTCTTGAGTTGGGGATGGAATACTTCTTAGACCTCCTCCACCTCACGGACACACCTTCCAGACTGGAAGAAAGGCCTGGAGACTTTGGGTTCGGCTCTCCAATCTCTGGTGCTGAGGTCACCGATGTCATTTAGAAGCTCCTCAGTGGCAAGTGTGCGGGGGTGGATGAGATTCGCCCAGAGTTCCTCAAGGCTGTGTATGTTGTGGGGCTGTGTTGGTTAACGTGGATTTGTAATATTGCATAGACATTTTGGGTAGTTCCCTTGGATTGGCAGGCAGGTTGGTGGCAGAGATGGGGGAACTCAAGTCGATGACTTGACTCGAGTCCAATTCCAGTCGCCAGATTTGTGACTTTTGACTTGCCTGATTAACATCAACAAAAGACTGGACTTGCCCTTCTTGACCTGCTACTTGACTTGACTTGAGTCTTGTGACTTTCCAAGTCACATCAGTCTTGTTAAGTTTGTAATTATTATCAACAAATAAATAATTAGATGAACATTGCTTTATTGTGCGCCGAGAGCTCCTGACTTGCACCACATCAGCAAACCTGGCAACCCCTCCTCCACCAACAGACAGAAGGCAAGTCTTTGCATTAGTCTAATAAGTAATCTGCAGAGAGATGGAAGGTAAGCTGCTCTACAAAATCAAAACTTTTTTCAGATGTTATGATGGTGGTGCTTGTGTAGGTAGGACACACACGTCCAACATTTACTGCAAGGCAAAGTTGTCACCACCGTATTGTGCTGTATATCGCTGCAAAGCTGCACATTCTATCTCATGGAATCCGTTGTAATTATGTTGATTGTGTAAACTGTATTTCGAAGAACGTTTGTAGTTGTTTTTGCCGGCATCAGATCAGGTCTTAAAAGGGTTAAACTGATTTTTCACGGGTGTAGGTCTGGTTGCAGCCTCAACCACAAGAGTTTTGTGTATGGTGAGAAGTGTATAATTGGCATAGAGGATGCGCTCCTCTTCATGAGAGACTCAGTTTGTTGGGTTAAGATCGGCGGCCACAGAAATCATACTTTGGGTCAGAAGGATAAATTTTGTCCTCATCGAGGGAAAAAGTAATTTAGCAGAGGAAAGGATGTAAAAACCAGAGATAGGAAAATCCCCACCGACAAATCCTACCCTGCTGTCAGTGTCACTTTTGGTGTTAAGCCTCCAAGGATTCCATGAAATTAAAATCATTATGATTCCTCAAATGTATAAGTAACGGTAATTTTAAGAATGGCTGTGTTTCAGATTATTTGGAGACATTTTTCATGTTGGTGTGTCCAAAGCATGATCCTGTGACTTATTTTTTTTCTTTTTTTTTCTCGAGTATGACTGGGGCGCTTTCTCTGAATCTGCCCCGCTCTTATGGCAAGCCAATTTGACATTTATTCAAAGCACACTCCTCTCTTGCTCCTTTGCTAGATCTCCACAATAGATTCTCCCTAGTCTAAATTGCATTCCAACCATAGACTGTAAAAAAGAATAGACAGCGCCTCCTCACTCCTCTCCGTTTATCAGAATGACACACTTTCATGGGGGAATTCATGGTGGATTCACAGACTGCTCCTCCCCAGCTCTGACGAAGCATGTTCCTAAAAAGGGCATAGGGGCAGGATCTTCACTGTAGACTCTGCCCTCGCGGGGCGTGTAGTTCGGTGGTAATCACGCCCATTCTGCTCCTGCGTCTTTAGCTCTGATGCTAAACTTGGCTCGGCCCCCTCATTAATTATGCAAGATTTTAAAAAATTATCTTACGAAAACCAGCCTGGTGCCCAGGTTTTTTATGAGCCCAGCGTTATCTCAGGAAGAACATGTAGCCATAGAAAGTTTAAAACAATGGGGCACCAGGCATTAAAGTTGTTTTTAACGTGTCTAAAGTCCAATGCTTTTCAATAGGGGCCTAGCGGCCAAATGGAGGTACTACAGCAATGGAGGAGCAATGGCGGCCTCCATGGTATGCGGTCACAAAGCAGAGCAGCCAGCGGCCATTGATTCCAACCTGTAAGAATTTAAATAAAAGATTCAAACATTAAAAATCCATTCATGTTGAGCTAATTAATTAACTTATGAACTACCATTTAAAAAAAAGATATTAACTCTGAAAAACAGGTTTGATGAAAAACAAACATTGGAAATAAAACTAATTTGATAATGACTTGTGACTTGACTTGCTCGACTAAAGACATGCTTGATCTTGACTTGCTTGATCCTCCTTAAAGATGACTTGTGACTTACTTGAGACTTGAGGGCTAAGACTTGTGACTTACTTGAGATTTGCATGTATCCCATCTCTGGTTGGTGGTGCCTCCATTTAAAAAGCAGGCCCATAGATTGTGTTCCAACTACAGGGGGATCACACTTCTGAGTCTCACCTGGCAAGGTCTATTCAGGGGTTCTAGAGAGGAGGGTCTGATGGATACCTCAGATTCAGGAGGAACAATGCGGTTTTCAACACTGGACCAGCTCTACACACTCAGCAGGGACTTGGAGGATGTGTGGGAGTTTGCCCACCCAGTCTACATGTGTTTTGTGGACTAGGAGAAGTCTCAGGTAGTATGGGGCACCAGGCCAGTTGATAAGTGCTGTGAAGTCCCCGTTTGACCATTCCCAGTGCTTGGTTCGCATTGCCGACAGTAAGTCGGGCTTGTTTACGGTGAGAGTTAGAATCCTCTAAGGCTGGGTTTAAGTGACTTGCCCAGAGGCATATCAACATGGGAGAAGCTGGAATTGAACCTACGACCCTCTGATTGCCAGATAACTACTCTATCAAATGAGCCACTTTGCCCCCGAGATGAAGCCCTAATAACAACATACCTTTTGGTATGTTTGACTAAGCTAGAACAATAAGAAACAACTTTCTTCTCACTCATGAGCAAACAACTCATTCCATTCTTTTTTGCCAGGAGTTGTATGGTTTGGTCCCATATGACCTCCATTGAGAAAATGTCCACTGTGGGAACAGGAATCACTTACCACATTTGGGGAGTAATTGGATGACACTAAGCTGCCTTGGCGGAGGTCTCCATCTGCTTTTCTAGTTTTAATTCTCTGGTCCAAGCTTTGTTGTATTGTCTATGGGTCTGAAAGCCTGTTGCATATCACATAAGTCACCATCTGAAATCTTCTTGTCACGCTGCACAAAGAAACACAGTTGTGTGTGTGTCATTACAACCAGCCTATCTTTGGAGATGCAGCCTGTTGTCTTTTCTTTTCTCAGCTCTTTGTTCCCCTTCTCTTTGTGGCCTAGGTGTTTTGGTGAAGACACATGTATCACCATCCCCAGCATTGACGCAGTGGTGATGGTGCTGCAACCCAGTGAGCCCAGGATCACCATCAGCGGGGTGGAGAGACGCAGCCAGTCGGCCTCTGACTTCAGAGCGGTGGGAGGCATCGCTCTGTTCCAGGACCTCCACATCCGCAGTACAGTCAACAGGGCAGAAACAACCCCCCATCACACAGGTATTACTTATTCACACATCGGTTGGGAATAATTAAAGAAGATATGATTTCTTATGCCCAAATTGTGAACATAAGCATGCAGATCTCTCACACAACAAGGAACAAAGTCTGACTACCTCACAAAGTTTTGATTTAATATACACCTGCCTGTTGGTGGAAATCTGTCTTGGGTAAATATTTTAGCAAGTGTTTTTCATATTCATTGTGTGTTTTCTCATTCATAAAGCCCACCAGCACATTTACACATCACCTTTCTTGCTAAACAAACCTTTAGAGAACGCTTAACTTTTCATAACACCTCCTGAGACCATGGATAAGCAGATGCTTCTTTCATCAGCCACATCTGCACAACTAGTCAAGTCAAAACATCAAAAAGTTGTGCTCTCACTCTCACAACGGCGAATTCTACATCTTAGGGTGTTTTTTTTAAAACATTTAACATTTTATGTTGGATGATCCTTTATGGTGGATTTCTGTCCAAAACAGTTCATACACTCTGTGTGTATGTACCGCTAATATACCTTGAACATTATATTGTTTTTGGAAATAAAATCTGAAAAGTTATGCTATGCCTTCATATTAGGCTCTGTGAGTCAATATTTTATAAAGCCGGTTTCAACTGAAACTAAAGCAGCAAGTCAATGGAGATGTGTGTCTACAAGTCTTGTTCATCAACTTACTAATTGCTTTGCCCATTGTTGTTTGCAGAATAACTCAATCACAATCATATTGGCTAGAGAGAGACTACGAACATCTGTAAAAAAAAAAAAAACATTGGCAGAGACTATCTGGCTGTTCCTAGGGTTGTTGCCCTGCTAGAAAACCAGTGTTCAGCCCCGTCTCAAGTCTCTTACAATCTCTAACAGGTTTTCTTCCGGGATGGACCTGTATTTAGCTCCAATAATCTTCACATCAACTCTGACCAGTTCTCCTTTCCATGCTAAAGAAAAGAATCCAATGGCTTGATGTAACCACCTCCAGGTTGCACCATAGAGATAGTGTGTTTAGGGTGGTATGTAGCATAATTTTCTAGCCCACACATATTTTCGAATGTAAGCCTAAAAAGTTACATTTTGGACACCTCTGACTCTTCTTCTGACACTTCTTCCACATGTTTGCTGCATCCCCTCCATGGACTGTTTTGTGGCTTTCTTTCAACAGTTGCTTCTTCTTCTCTCTTCCTTTTTCTGTCTACTGTTGCATAAACCAGCGTCTCCTCAAGGTACACTGAGCTGCATGTTTTAGAGAATCAGGACCTGTTTTCACACACCTGATTCAATTATTGTAATTCACCAAAAGCCTGTTAAAGCTGCTCTACCGATTTTATTTTTTTAACAAGATTGCTTAAAACATACACAGTCACAGAACACTCACCTCTATTCCACACTCCCTGGAAACATGCATTGAAACAGGAGATGATAGAGCACAAAACACAAGTTGCAGTTCACTCACCTTTTTTTTTGTTTTCCTTGACTTTAAATTGTGTTTTTCTTTCTGGGACTCTGACACTTTGTCCTAAAGTCAAAGTGGTAGCAGCTAGGTGTTTCTTCTTCTCTGACATTATTGAGCAGGGAACCTCACTCACCATTGGTGTTCTGTTACAGAATGCAGCAATGTATAATGAGCGGAAGAGGCACATAAATGCAAAAGTGTGCTTGTCTGGTAAGTCAGACAACCAGATGGTCCAATCATTGGATTCGGACCGAGCAATGTTATAGCTGAGATTTTTAGACAAATGCTACAGAACCCATTTATTATTTTTCCAGTTTTCTTTTTAATCGCCACAAAATATTTAGAGCTCTGCTGAGTTAAAACGTTTTTTAGGTGCATTATTTTTTTTAATAAACTATCTTGTTTTAGAGATTCAATATAGGAGCTTTAATCAGCTATTAATCAGGTGTGCTGAAGTAGGCAAACATCTACAACATGCAAGGCAATGTACCTTGGAAACCAGGGATTGAAATACACTGCTACAAAAAACAGATTTGTAGAGTTACCAAGAGTTACCAGATTACTGTCCTCCTGTCAGTTTAGGTGGACAGAGATATTTTAGTAGGTTTGCAGCTGTGCCTTAATCTTTTCAGTCTTGGATATGGATTGAATGGAGCACTGTGATATGTTTAAACTTTGCTATAGTATTTTCTAGCCTAACTCTGCTATACATTTCTTTATCACTTGTCTGATGTGTTCCGTAGTATTGTTCTCGAACAAACCTGAGGCATCCAGTTAAATGTTGGATTGATATTACACCCAGTTTTCATGTTTTGGCAAAAAAAAAACGCAGCAGTAAGTTATTCCGTTGAAAGTCCCACTGAAAGTTCGTTCCACCTTTGGTTGTCAAGGTGGTGTCCAGAAAACGATGTGGGCTACATTGATAACTGGGGGGCCTTCTGGGGAAAACCTGGACTGTTACGTAGAGACGGCATCCATCCCACCGAGGACGGAGCTTCGCTTCTTTCCAGGAACATTGATAGGGTTATCTCTAGTTCCCCAAAGCC
Source organism: Apricaphanius iberus (assembly GCA_028564705.1). Classification (NCBI taxonomy): domain Eukaryota; kingdom Metazoa; phylum Chordata; class Actinopteri; order Cyprinodontiformes; family Aphaniidae; genus Apricaphanius; species Apricaphanius iberus. The sequence continues at coordinate 587,653 of JAPXFQ010002813.1, forward strand.
GTGACAACCCAGAGTCCAGCTCAGGGAACCCAGAGTCAGAGCTCAGGGAAACCAGAGTCCAGATCAGGGAACCCAGAGTCCAGGTCAAGGAACAGGGACTGCCACCCACCCACTACCCTATAGAGATAGTTTCCCGTCCACTACCCAAAACTAATGAATTAAAAGTTAATGCTACTAGAGCAAAGTATAAAAATCTCATAAAGATAAATAAAACTCGGACTGAACATAAAAACAAATCAATTAAATGTGGTTTACTAAACATAAGATCTCTCCCCTCAAAAACACTCTTAGTAAATGACTTAATTTGTGAAAATAATATTGATTTGTTTTGTCTTGCAGAGACATGGTTGCAGGAAGAGGACCATGTCACAATAAATGAGTCAACTCCCCCTAGCTACTTAAACTTTAGTGTCCCTCGAAGTACTGGTCGAGGAGGTGGAGTAGCAACTATCTTTCATTCCGATTTACTAATTAATCTCCAAAAAAATAATAGTTACAGTTCCTTTGAGCATCTAGTTTTTAGCTTTCCTCATACACATAACAAAGCAGTAAAGCCACTTTTGTTTGTGGTCTTATATCGTCCACCAGGACCTTATTCTCAATTTTTAGATCAGATTTCAGATTTTCTATCTGACTTAGTTTTAAACACTGATAAAGTCATTATAGTCGGAGACTTCAATATTCATGTTGATAATGAAAGTGATAGTCTAAATACAGCTTTTAACACTATCCTAGACTCAATAGGCTTTACTCAAAATGTGCAGGGACCAACACATTCTTGTCACCACACTTTAGATCTTGTGCTGACTTATGGCATTGACTGTGAAGAAATAACAGTCTTTCCACATAACCCTATCCTGTCTGATCATTTCCTTATCACTTTTAAACTTACTCTAATGGATCATATCAAACCTGAAAGAAAACTTCATTATACCAGAACGTTATCAGACAACGCTGTAGCAAATTTTAAAGAAGCTCTTCCAACTTTAATTTCCTCAGTTTATAAATGCAGAACATTTCCCTGCATCGGGCAATAGACAAAGTTGCCCCCTTGAAAAGGAAGGTGGCTAGCCATAGAAGATTAACTCCCTGGTTTAATTTAGAGCTACGTACCCTAAAGCAGAATGTTAGAAAACTAGAGAGAAAATGGCGCTCCACGCATTTACATGATTCCTTTTTAATATGGAAAAATAGTTTATTGCTATATAAAAAGAGCCTTCACACAGCTAGAACAGCATATTATTCATCTTTAATCGAGGAGAATAAAAATAATCCTAGGTTTCTTTTTAATACAGTTGCCAAACTCACACAGGATCATAGCTCTATCGAGCCAACCATTCCCCAAGCTCTAAGCAGTGACGACTTCATGCAATTCTTTATAAATAAAATAGACTCCATAAAGAATAAGATAATTGGGAACCTTCCCAATATGCTTGCTTCCTCCTTAGTTAATGAGGCAGCCTCAAAAATGGTTGAACCTAATATATGCTTAAACTGCTTTAATGCAGCCGAACTTTGTGATGTACTAAAATTATTAGCTTCATCTAAACCTTCAACTTGCGTTTTAGACCCAATCCCAACTAAACTCTTAAAAGAAGTTTTCCCTCTGATCGCTGCTCCAATTTTAAATATAATGAATCTATCCTTAGTCAATGGATATGTACCACAGGAGTTTAAGATTGCTGTAATTAAACCTCTACTTAAGAAACCCTCTCTTGATCAAAACGACTTAATTAACTATAGACCGATATCTAATCTTCCCTTCTTATCTAAAATTCTTGAGAAAATAGTTGCACACCAGATATGTGAGCATTTAAACAATAATGAGCTGTTTGAGAAGTTTCAGTCAGGCTTTAGAGCTCATCAAAGCACTGAAACAGCTCTGGTGAAGGTTACTAATGATATTGTCATAGCCTCAGACAATAGACTGATGACCATTATGGTCCTGTTAGATCTCAGTGCTGCCTTGGACACTGTTGACCACAATATTCTCATAGACAGGCTTCAAAGTGTTAGTATAATAGGAACAGCACTAGGTTGGTTTACATCTTATTTGTCTAACAGATTTCAGTTTGTTCAGGTAAACAATAGATCTTCCTCAACCTCAATAGTTACTTGCGGAGTACCACAGGGTTCAGTGCTTGGGCCGATTCTCTTTACTATATATATGCTTCCTATTGGTAAAATAATTAGGCAGCATGGGATAAAATTCCATAGTTACGCAGATGATACACAGCTATATCTATCCATAAATCCTGATGAATCCAATCAGTTAGGTAGACTACAGGCATGTCTGGAAGACATAAAAACTTGGATGACTCTAAACTTCTTGCTTCTAAATTCTGATAAAACAGAAGTTGTCGTCTTTGGACCAGAAGCTCTGAAAAAGAAACTACTTAGTCAGCCCCTTCACCTGGACGGCATTAAATTAGCCTCCAGTAATAAAGCAAAAAACCTCGGTGTCATTTTTGACCAAGATATGTCATTTAGAACTCACATTAAAGAAGTCTGTAGGATTTCCTTTTTTCACCTTAGGAATATTGCAAAAATTAGAACCATCCTGTCCAGGAATGATGCTGAAAAACTAGTCCATGCCTTTGTTACTTCAAGGCTGGATTACTGTAACTGTCTATTATCAGGTAGTCCACAGAATACAATTAAAAGTCTTCAGTTAGTTCAAAATGCTGCTGCTAGGATTCTGATGAATATTAAAAGAAGAGATCACATTTCCCCTGTTTTAGCTTCTCTTCACTGGCTCCCAGTAAAATCTAGAATAGAATTCAAGATCCTCCTTCTGACATATAAAGCCCTTAATAATCTAGCTCCATCATACATAAGAGACCTGATTGTTCCATATGTTCCTAACAGAGACCTTCGCTCTCAGACTGCAGGTTTACTGGTAGTTCCTAGGATTTCTAAAAGTAGAATGGGTGGCAGATCTTTCAGCTATCAGGCTCCCCTCCTATGGAACCGGCTCCCAGGGTTGGTTCGTGAAGCAGACAATTTGTCTATCTTTAAAACTAGGCTAAAAACTTTCCTCTTTGACAAAGCTTACAGTTAGAGATATGTTTATAGGTAGTTAGAGTCAGGTCAGACAGGTAGATAGGAAGAGACAGGTTAATGTTAGTAGTCAGGCAGAGTGTCAAAAGTTAGGAAGAGATAGGAAGAGGTAGAGTAGCTAGGTAGAGATAGATTAATGTAAGCCAGGTAAAGATCCGGAGCCGGTCGCGGCTTACCGCCGCGGAAGAAATGCGCCCCACAGGGGCCAGCCAGCGCCGGAGAGAGGTCCCTCAAGGGGATCCTCCCGCACAGTGCGGCCGCCCATTACCTGCCGGGTTGAATCCCCCGGGCAGACTGTGCGGACCCCACCCGTTTATCTCTTAAACGTTTCTCGCCCTCTTCAACTCTGTCCTCTCAGTTCTGTCTATTTTTCCTTAAGATAGTTGTCGACTATCGGTCTCGTGCCGGTATTTAGCCTTAGATGGAGTTTACCACCCACTTTGGGCTGCATTCTCAAACAACCCGACTCCGAGAAGACCCCGGCATGACGGGGGCCGTTACCGGCCCTACACCGTCCACGGGTCAGGAGGACTCAGACAGAGTGTTGGTAGCCAGGTCTCCTAGTAGCTAGGAGACAGGTTAATGTTAGTAGCTATGCTGCTTTAGGCTAGGCTGTTGGAGGACATTATTAGGGTCTGTTCCTACTTTCTCTCCTACTTCTCCCCAACTGCATGATGTGCTGTCAATTCAAGCACTAACCTGTTTTCTATTATAGTAGGTGCTCCGGATTAGCCCTGCTTGACGACCCTGACTAAGATGGCATTGCAGTGACGGAAAATTCTCCACGTCCTGCAACAAACTTGTGCATCAGTTCTATTGCTCTTTCTGTGTCTCTGTTATGTATTCTCCAAGCCACAGACGGTCGCGGCAGATAACCGCTTGTGCTGAGCCTGGTTCTGCCGGAGGTTTCTTCCTGTTAAAAGGGAGTTTTTCCTTCCCACTGTCGCTGCATGCTTGCTCAGTATGAGGGATTGCTGAGAATTCCACGACGCAATCTTCTGTGGTTCTGTAATTTCTACACTAAACATTGTATTGTAATAACTCTTTTTGTAAAGTGCCTTGAGATGACATCTGTTGTGAAATGGCGCTATATAAATAAACTGAATTGAATTGAATTGAAATTGAAATTGGTAGCTCTGAGAGGTGGAGGCATAGAGGCTCAAACTTGCATAAAATGGAAACAAATTGGAATCCAAGCACAAACATGTAAACTAAAAGATGCTCCTTGTCGTCTTTAAGGATGAGCAACTCTTCTCAGCAGCAGTAGCTGCAGTGAAAGTGAGAGCCGTTGGTCTGATTACTCCCCACCATGTTGAGTCATTCACCTGCAGCAGAGTCCATTCTTCTACAGTATACACAGGTCTGCAGGTATTACACCATCTTTTTCTGCTTTATCAATCAGCAACTGCAGATGTCCTGCTGCTAAATACGACTTCTGCCTGCCAGAGGGCCAATTCTTTCTGTCGCATGGTCTCAAGCGGTGGCAAACGAGTGCAGCAGTTAAATTCCAGTAGCTACTGTTCCGTCCAATGATCAGACCACAGAGGCAGGAAACCACCTGCTTTGCCTCACAGCCCTGCCACTGGCAGTCAATTAGAAGTGATAAGCTGGGCGGGAGATAAATTTTGTCCCTGTATTGTGTGTGATGTGTGAACGAAGCAAAGCGGAAAGTGGCATTGCTTTCAGGGAGTCAGAAGGAAGTCTTTATGCAAGGAAAATGAAAATGAGAGCTGGGAGGGAGAGATTAGGACCAACCATAGAATGGAAAGAATTGAAGACGGAGAGATGGGAAGAGTTCATAGGAATTTGTTGGGGAGGAGTTAAATTAAAGTATCACAATGGGTAGATTTTATGTTCTGTCAAGGCCTAAAGGATTTAAGATAAACTGCATATCCCTTTTCTGAGGCATGCTATAAGTTTCTTTTCTGAAGCATTTTGTCTCTCTGCCATTGGTTTGTCTTCTAGTTGACTCTACACATTTTCTTGCCTCTTTCTCTCACCCCAAGATGTCCTTTTCAAGGCTGATTAAGATGATTCTGAAAGTCACCATCTTTAATGCTCAATATTTGACACGTTTTATCCAGCTTATCTCACATGTCCTTCTTTGCTTTCGAGATCACTGCTTCTTTGTTCCCTGGGTGCTCAGCTGCTCTCTCAGCCTCTTTGCATCAGAAGTCACTTCTTTGTAATCCTTTCTACAATCCACGGTTTGATATTGAGCCATATTCCACTGACTAAATAAAGAAGTGTAGGAGATGGGGTCATATCCTGTTGGAAGTTTGATTTACATTTTTTTGTTTTTCGATTAAAGGATTAACTGAAACCACAATTCTTTGTTGTCAGTCATAATATCTGGCCATAATATATTTTTACTAATATATTTAATTTTAATTCATTTTAATTAATATTAAATCCGAACAAACTGAACAGAGAATCCACATTGTGCCATTGCATATAAAACAGCAGAATAGGCTATGTGTGTTAATTATGTTCAGCTGCTGTGGCCTGACCACTCTGTATGGAGTTTAACTGCATTCCGACTTATGCATAATGGAGGCTGGATCCAGGCTCTGTTGTCATACTCGAGACTGGAATTATGAGTGCCACTCCAGACAAAGTTACAAAGTTACATTTATCCAATTGAAGTGATCAGAATTTGGCAAGACTCTATGAATGACAGATTTTCTTATCCTTTCAATGTGAGGAAATCGTGTCTAGGTCTGAAATGATTATCACATGCTCTCATGGGATGACCTTTATTCTCTCCTCAACATGCTCAGCGTTACAGTTTGTTTACCTATCTATCTATCTATCTATCTATCTATCTATCTATCTATCTATCTATCTATCTGTCTGTCTGTCTGTCTGTCTGTCTGTCTGTCTGTCTGTCTGTCTATTAGTGTTGTCACAATACTAAAATTTCAAACTCGATTCGATACTGAAAAAATGATACTGGATTTCGATACTAAAGTGACTTAAAAACACCAATTTATTGAACAAGTAGATGCAATTCATTTAATCTGGTTACCTTAATTTATAGTGCAAAAATGCTACGTAAACAATTGCGAAATTGTTTACACTTAGCAGTGTAAATCATAAATAATAAAGTCTTAAAAAACAAAAAAGCACAGCACTCAATATGAAAATATATTAATTATATATTACTAGATATTAGGGTTGTCAAAATATTTTTTAAAAGCTAGTTAATGACAATTTAGCTGTGAATTGATCATGATTAATCACAATTAATCAAATTCCTACATATGGTAGAGCTAACCAAAATAAATGAATAGAGTTAACATTTGGATATCACCAGTCTGTGTTAAACATAACATAAATTAAATATAATATAAAATATAATGACAGACTCTGAGGCAAGGGAAAGTGTGAGCCCTGTGAACTTATCTCAGAGTGAACTGCTCCAAAGACATATGTCTCTCAGTGTCCCTCAGTTGAGCCAGAGTAGGTCAAATGTAAATAAGTCTCCCCAAACTTCAGTCTCTAAGTCCCAAGCTTTATGCTATATTTACCAGATGTCTTTACTAATAATTATTAATCGCTAAACATAATTAATCTTGAAATAAGTTTCCCACTACAGTCCTTCCCTGTTTTCATACATAAAATAACTTGGATTATTATTATTTCAAGATGTTGATACATTACCTAAAGGGTGTGGGAGGAAGCACAAAAACAGCAACAACAGCAATACCAATGATCACACAATGAATCCATATTCAGACATTACTCATGCTGGCCATAGGAATTAGATCTTAATAATCAGGAAATTGTCCATTTAGATTATTTTGAGAGCCAACTTGTTATCAGAACCAAAAACCCATCTGGGGTCTTTTTCTACTGATGATGTTTGTTCAGCACATGACCTATCATAAAACCTCTCATATCCGCATACACTGGAGCGCTGCTTGGTGGCTGCATGCCCTTCAGTAACCCGGATCTGTTTATATTGTTTGTTCGTTTGGTATACGATGTTGGACAGGTTGTACTATAAACTTCATTTCATTGTACCTGTGGTTCAATTACAAATAAGACTGAGCTGACAACTGAAGTGGGTGGAAACCAGTAAGAATAATTCCCTCTGACAACTTATGAACTTAATCATATTAACTCAATGATAATAATATTATCACTTGTCATTTATGCGCAAACACTTGAGCTCTATAGTGGTGCTGTAGCACCTGGCATGTCGGTGTACTCTGAAGGAGGTTGTGTATATGCCAGACTCGGAAAAAAATCAATATCACAGAAACATAATATCTAATTTAGATACCTAGGTATCAATTATTTCAACAACCCTGTCTCTGTCTGTCTGTCTGTCTGTCTGTCTGTCTGTCTGTCTGTCTGTCTGTCTTTTAGTTTTGTGCAAAGGTGAAAATGTTTTTTGTTTGTTTTTTTCAGAATTTATTATGGCCAAAAAGACTTATATCGATTCAATTCAGTTTATTTATATAGCGCCATATCACAACAGATGTCATCTCAAGGCACTTTACAAGAAGAGTTATTACAATAAGTTTAATTGAGGAATTAGAGAACCACACAAGATTGCGTCGTGACTTCTCAGCAATCCCTCATACTGAGCAAGCATGAAGCGACCATGGAGAGGAAAAACTCCCTTTTAACAGGAAGAAACCTCCAGCAGAACCAGCCTCAGCATAAGCGGTCATCTGCCGAGACTCTCTGAGGTTTGGAGAAGGCAGCAGAGACACAGAAAGAGAAACAGAACTGATGCAGAAACAGAATATCACAACAGTCTTTCTTTCTCATTTATAACTTTAAAAAAATCTTGACAGCTACTAGCATTAGTTGTCGCTGGAGGGTTATTAAGGAGCTTTATTTTAACTCTTTTGAGTTTCCATCCTCAAACCAGTATACTTAAGTTCCTCTCCACTTAGCCTTAACTTCCCTTGATGTGTATCGAACTTCGCCAAACACCACCTCCCCCAACTCCTAACATACACATTATTTTTCTCCCTCACCCCACTGGAAACCTGTTAAATGGCCATTCCTGGCTCCCTCCTTTCGGAACCTGCAGTCAGAGAGCAAGAAGGCATGGCTAGCAGTGAGAAGTGAAGGATACTCATTTCCAATGAGCCCCCACCAGGACCCGCAAGGAGGTGTGAGGAGAGCTGACCTGTCTGGAGAAAGTTGGGATTGTGGTGCTGTTTATGTTTAGATGATTGGTAAATAGTGTCCAGGAATAGGCTGTATTTTCTTTTGTGTGCTTAACAGTTAAAAGTATTGCTCTTTAAAGCATCTTTATCATTCTGAACTTGTGATTTGAGAATTGGCTCTATTGGTAGTTTTATTGTTGTTGAGTTAGAGAGATCTTACCAAGGAGGAGGATGTTGGGATTTTTTGTATTGATTTTTATCTATTTTTTTACCTTACATACCTTTTTGCAGCTTTTATACTGTTTTCTACGTTAATTTGAGAAAAAAAAAAGTAATAATATCTTTAAAAAACTACAAGTACATTACCAAACTAGTACAACTCCAGTGACAAGTTTACATACTATGGTCATGACTTGGGATATTATATTCACTTAGGGCTTTAACAATTCATAAAATTTTTATTAAAAATGTTCAAGGTGGAATGAATATATACCAAACAACTTATTGTTTTGTTTTTATTGATTGGTTAAATGCGCAGTAGTTGTATTGTGCTTTTTTTAGTCCCTACAGACCCCAAACTGCTTCGCACTACATTCTGTCATTCACCCATTCATGCACACATTCCCACACTGGTGATAGCAAGCTACGCTGTAGCCACAGCTGCCTTGGGGCACACTGACAAAGGTGAGGCCAATGGGCCCTATAACCACCACCAATGGCAAGGGGTGAAATATCTTGCCCAAGGACACAACAACCAACATAGCCGGAGCTGGGGCTCGAACCATGTATACAAACACCCTCGAAAGCAATCCCTTTGTTACACAGGGCCTTGTAAGTTTGGATGTTATGATCCATCTGTCTGCGTGTTTCAATCGTCCTTGTGACAGTTGCAGAGGTTCCTGTGACGGTTCCAGAGATGACTCTCACTCCTGTGACTGTTCCTGAGACAAATCCCCTGATGGATCCTGAGACTAGTTCTGAGTCCGAGCCAGCTGACCTCTCCAGCTGCTGCCAGCAGCAGACCACAGCCCCTCCCAGCAGCTGTCAGCAGCAGGCCGCAACTCCTTCCAGCGGCTGCCAGCAGCAGTCCGCAGCTCCTTCCTCCACCGAGGGTGTTCAGGGGAACACGCCTTCGGTTCCTGATTCCATCAATCGTGATCAGGGGAACATGTCTTGGACCCAAGTTTCCTCCGAGGGAGTCCAGACGGACACTGTTCGGACCCAAGTCTCCTTCGAGGGTGTCCAGATGGACACGGTTCGGACCCAAGTCATCTCCGAGGGAGTCCAGACGTCAATATCCCTTCAGGAATCCTTCACACCTCTTCTTGGGTCCCTCTTTTGTCAAGAGTCTACAAGACTCAAGCAACAGATCAGTCGGCTTCCGCTCCAGCTCAACCATCAACTTCAGTTCCACAAGTTTCATCGCCGCTAAGTCCACATTTAAAAGGTCAAGCTCAGTCGCTCCTCACTCCCACAACACTCCAGTCAGTTTCAGCCTCAGCAGTCATCCAGTAAGCTTCAGTTTCAGTCTACCCTACTCCAGCCTCTGCATCAGTCCACCCTGCTTCACCTTCACCGACTCCCAAACCACAAAGTTTACCGTCGCCGGCCACCCAAATTCAAGGTTGAACTGTGCCAGACTCCAAGCCACAAGGTTCAGCTCTGCCAGACTCAACGCCACAAGGTTCAGCTCTTCCAGACTCCACACCACAAGGTTCAGCTCTGCCAAACTCCAAACTACAAGGGTAAGCTCCACCAATCCTCACCCTAGCACTGGCTCCAGCCTCAGCAGCACTCCAGCCTGCTTCAGCAGCACTCCAGCCTGCTTCAGCAGCACTCCAGTATTCTGCTTCGCTGAATCCCAAACCACATGGTCGAGCTCCACCAAATTCCACACCAGAATGTCGGGCTCCGCTGCCAGGCCCGCAAAGTCCTCTGCCGCCAGGCCCACAAGGTCGGACTCCAAAGACTGAAGTTTCCTCGTCGCCTCAGGGTTCCTCGTCGCCAGCCTCCTCATCTCAAGGTTCGTCGTCGCCGGCGTCCTTCTCTCAAGGTTTTCCGTTGCCGACCTCCTCGTCTCAATGTTTTTCGTCGCTGGCCTCCACGTCTCAAAGTTCCTCGTCGCCTCGGGGTTCTTCATTGCCGGCCGCCTCATCTGCTGGTTCCTCGTTACCGGCGGCCTCATCTGCTGGTTCCTCGTTACCGGCCGCCTCATCGCCAGTCTCCTTTTTGGACCTAGTCCCTCTGTTCTGGAGCCCATCCTCCCGCCCTGCCCTGAAGTTCCTGGTTGGTGCGCCAACCTTCTTCTTCCATAGTAATAAAATCCTTCATTTAAAAAGGTTTTTTTTGTTTGTGTTGTCTTTGACTAATATTTACGTATTTGATTATTTGAAAACTTCAGTGACAAACATGCACAAAAAAGACGAGAGAGGGAGCCAAACACTTTTTCATGCCTCTGTACATTGGCCCTCATTGGCAGAGAAAGTTTCAGAGAAAAATAAAACGTATTGTCGCCATCGATGAGCTCCTGACAACATCTGTTATTTGGAGAAATGATGGTTAGAAGTAGAGATCACTTAAATTACTTAGTTTCCTGGCAGAGCTGACTATTAGGTGTAGTTAATAAAGCTTCAGTAGAGTTGTGGTTGTCAATGTAGACCCATTTTCTTTTTAGGTTTTAATTGGCTAGCAATTTATCGGGTGAAATCGAAGAGTTTGGAGGTAATATCTAATAATATCTCCATCATGCTGACTACTTTATAGAACAAACCAATACCACAAAACAGGCCCTCAGTATGATGTTGCCACCACCAAATAGTTAAAGCTTTGCCTGGTCTGACCATAAAACTATACTCCAAACAGTCCTAAGCGAATGTAACACACACTAATAGGATGATGATATATTCGAAATGTGTTATGCAGCCGTAATGATGATTTATGCATACCTGAGCTTTGATGTATAATTTTGACCCTGTGTAGACTAATCCAAGATGAATTTGAAGTTTTAACATCTCTGCACTTTGGAAAAAGAATGGTTCGAATGGGTCGGTAAGATCTTTACCTGCTGGGTAAAGGAGCAATTTATAATAAAAGTTCCTGTCAACATATCTCTTCTGTATGTCTAAACATCAGACATGAGGACCCACTGTGATGTTTTTGTGTTTGTGTAGCTCATCAACCTGGTGTCCTGGAGGAGATCATTCATAACTTGGACTACTGTGATATTCTTGTGTTGGGGGAGGAGCTAAACTTGAAGCAAGAATCTCTCCAGCTGCAGCTGAACTCGCTTATGGGAAAACACCTTGATGCAACCAACTCCACATCTGGCATGTCTATATATGGTAGGTACCTGGTATTAAAACCACTCCGGTGAATCTGCTGGATATGTAGAACGCATAACAACCGCTTCTGCTGCCCCTGACCTCAGGCGTGGACTCCATGACAAACTATGAACAAGTGATTAGACAGGTACATTACTACCACCTGCAGCCTGGACAGCTGACGGAGAGGAGATTTCGTCTGACCTGCTCAGAGCTCAACGGGCGCTACACCAGCAATGAGTTTAATGTTGAGGTCAGTTTAATGAAGTTTCCTTCTCTATTATTTGATTTCTTTATAGCTTGTTAATATGCTTTGTACATTCCATTATTGTACCGCTCTGGGTCGTTTTGACTTGAAATCATCAATTTGTCAAGATCTCTGGAAATAACAAGCAACAAAAGTAGCGTACAAAACTCTGAGCACTTATTTAGTTTGACTCTAATTTAACATAAATAAAACAACATGTTTGTCTTAGGTCTAAATGAAAATAGCCTCAGAAATAGACCTGCCTAGTACAGACATTTTAGCAGCTCTATTAGGAATTTTCAGGGGGCACTTTTAGAGCATAGCTAAATTCCCTGCTTCATTTAAATCTCTGTGAGAGAGTGAGAGTCAGAGTGTCCAAGTCTGTATGGCTCACAGCAACATAATAGGACAAATAATGTCAATTACGTCCGAATCAAATGGAACATGAAAATGATTTTTACTGGTTGCAGCAAAACAAAACAAAAAGAAATTAATATCTGCTTTTTTGTAATCTACACAAATAACACAAAACATAAATAGCTTATTTCTTTCTTCAAACTTTTCACATTCTTTCATCACATTTTTTTTACATCTGCCAGAAAGTAAAAAAGGACAATCTTAGATAAACTGTTCGTAAAAGTAATTCTTCATCAAGGTGAAAAAAATATTAATGTCCGAACCAGTATTATTGAAATTAATCAGAATCAGAAAGGTTTATTGGGAAATATGTGAATAGATTCACAAATTTAGAAAATTGCAGTTTTACTGAGGTTTTAGTCCTTATACATATATGATAATAAGGAGTGCCTGTGGATTTATCAAGCACCTTAAATAAATGTTCTATCTTAGTAGTAATGTGATAGATTACAACTGGTACCTTCCAGAGCATGTCAGTTGCAATAACATCTTTAGTGCAGTCAGTCAAAATAGTGAGAGACTGTGATATTGTTTTAAACTGCATTAGAATCACTTAAGAGTTGTGTTTTGTTTTTTGGTCATATTGTTTGTAGGTTTATATGGAATGTACTCTTAAGGAACAAGAATGAGCTAAGATGTAAAGGTGCCTTCAGGTTATGGTTGGTTCCAGGACCTCTAAGAAATCTGCATGCCTCACATTCCAGACACAATACAAGCTCCCACCCTCTAAAAATTAGAATCTGAGATTGATCATACAAGATCATTACCCAATCTCTTAGAATACTACAGGAACATTCTCACAAAGAGCAGTGTGTGCACCAAACTTTGTAACTTTTACTGCTTTTCCATCTATGTTAGCCATATTGGAAAATAGAACTTTGAGCTGCTTGGAGAGGTTTTACTTTCCAGTTTCGGGGAGCATTTTTCTTGTAATTTGGACTGGGAACTCAACAGGGCGACAATTTCCGAGTAAAAAGAGAATGTAACATAAAACATCTATGATACATTTTTGAACCCTGGTGAGCTTCACTCAAAGTTTTTTACTGACTGTCCAGGAGCTGCATGTAACATGCTGATGTAGAGTTTTTTACTCTTCTTGTCAATCAGTACGATTGCACACAAATCTAAATCGAGCTATAGCAGAAACAGTGGCTGAGCAGAGTGGAGGGTCGAGTCCAAGTTTACATATTACTGTGTTCGACTCTGCGACACTAGATAACGACATGCACCTTTTCACGCTGACATTCTCCCATTGGACTAGACTCACACAGATAGCAAACAAATACTAAAGTCAGTGAAACAGATGGAGTATAAGCAGGATATGCACAATGAGCAAAGAAATTGACAACAACGCTGCAGCACAGAACATTTTGTAAGTACTGCACTTTTTGATTGTGTTACACTAGTAACTGCTGCTTGATTTCTCAAACTCCAGTTCAGGTCCGACTTGAGTCGAGTTAAGGTACTTACATTTCAAAAGTCTGAATTCAGTCGGACTAAGGCAATAACTCTAATAAAAACAATAAATGAGAGCAGTTGGCAGGCTCTGACTACTAATTTTCTTATTACAAGATACATTACAGGAAGCATTAGGTTAAGAAATTGAGGAATATTATATTAAAACTTAATATTATAAAAGTAAAAGCAAGTTGTCAGTTGATCTTGTTTAACTTTTTTTACAAAATGATCCAAAGAACACACACATTATTCTTTTTGACACATAGACTAGGTTTAATTGGCAGCTCAAGAGAATCAACATGTCAGAAAATCAGTTTGCACATTTAAACATTCAACCAACCTCTTTCATATTAGAGCATCAGCTTAAACTTCCTCTTCTTCTGAAGCATTAAACACTTATAAGGCATCCTTCCCTAGCAGGAAAAACATGCATGCTCTACATGTTGGCTACTGGCTCTTATTGTGTAAGCCACAGTTTTTATTGTCCAGACGGTAACAAAAATGCACTTCCCTCCAGTTTACTTTTGTGGACATGCGTAATTGGAGACAGCTTTAACTGCCATCAGTACACAAGGAAAAAGCGACGACCTGCTTCACTGATAAGTGGGACATTTAGTTGTCACAATACAGTTTGCAAACCTTTTAATTAAAATAATAACAGCACCCCATTAAGCTGAAGCGCTTGATGTAACATATGAACGGGGGGTCTGTACACAAAGAGAGCGCAGATTGCGAGTGACGGGATCCCCATGCATGATCACCCCAACATTAAATTATGTATTTCTTGGCAAATTTCAAACATCTCCTGAAAGTTAATTGCAAGTCCTTGCATAACGTTTTAAAGTTATCTTGCTAAAAGACAGACAGACACCAACATGAGCTTCTTGGCGGAGGCAATAAACTGCTGAGAAATATTCTGTCAAAGTAAAACTGTTTCAGTGTTGCAGTTCCCCCGTTTTAACACTAGATGCTGTGCGTACGAACGATTAGAGCTGTACTTATATTTAGGAACATTTCTACGCACAAGTACAAATTGATAAATACCACACAATGCGTAGAATTGTTCCTATGCACGAATTACGCACAGATCAGAAATGAGGGCCCTGGTTTCAATTTGTTTTTTCTCCATCCTCCCACCAGGTGAGCATCTGGCACAGCTCAGAAACAGGGGAACACATAAGTCACATGGTGGCCCCACCTCAGTACATGCAGGTGGTCCACCATCCTTCCATGATCAGCGACCTGTACTCCAATCATGTATCAGGTAGGAAAACACATTTGTTAGATTTTTGCCCCAAACAGCAAAAGAAGTGTCAACTGCAGTGGTTTGCATAGAAGTCAGTCCTAAATTTGACCAGGGTAGGGTACCTCTGCTTTTTTGATACCAGTTGTTTAACAATGCCTGTTTTTTTCGGTACATTTATTTATCTTATTACGCAAACTCTGCAAGAAAGTGGAGAAATTTTGTAACTGAGAGGTGGTGCTGTTTGCAAGTGAGAGAGCAGCATCCTCCAGTGACGTCCTGCACAGCTTTGGAAAGAACATAGCTGTTCGGCTCTTCAACAGGGACATTTTATTGGGAATGTACACTAAATCAAGAACTGAGTTTTATTTTTATTTTTTTCCAGTTTCAATATCTACCAAAGGTTTTTGGTCAGTACTAAAGAATGGCCAATTTTTGATACACAACCCTATTTATGAAAAAATCCAGTAAATTTCAGTGGTAATTATGTGACCAACACAAAGCACTGTATTAGTATGATAGAAACGACTCTTTGCTCTTAAAAGTAATGTTTACATATGTTATCCAGTTGAGTCAATCTGCCAGAACAATCTCCTGGGATTTGTCAGCAGATCTTAAGCTCTTTCAGACGAGATGGAAGTCACTTGTAAATAGGTCTGGACTTAAACTAGGCCATTCTAACATGTGAATATGCTTTGATCTTAAACATTCAGTAACTCTATGTTTAGGGTCCCAGTTTTGGTGGAAAGCAAACCTCCTCCTCAGTTTTAACTCTTTTGCAACCTCTAACAGGTTTTATTTCAGCCTTTGCTCTGTATTTAGTTCCATCCATCTTGCCATCATCTCTTGCCCACTTTAATGTTCCTTCAGAAGAAAACCATCCCCACAGCATGATGTTGCTCTCACTGTGTTTCATGGGTAGGTGTTATGTTCAGAGTAATATTCAGTGTTTGCACAATTCCCACTGTGCACAACTTTTGTTTGCTTTTGTCCATCACATCGTTTGTAGGAAACATTAAATGGAACTTCTAATGACTTTCTTCTAACATTGAGTTTCTGAAGGCCACTCTTCGATAAAGGCCAGATTTGTGTAGGGTGTGATTGACTGTTCTACATGATTTTATGAGGAGTATCGGATTAATTGGAGCTGTATACCTGTGGATGTCATAGTTTTTACTACTCCATTTTGATAATGTGTGCTGTTCCTTTCAATTCAAACCTATGCTCAAAACATAAAATCCTTGTAAAATCCTTACTGAAATCTGATAAAAATGGTAGCTTGGTAAAATCTTATTATTTTGAGAGAAACAACCCTGATTTAAATGTATTTGCAGACTTGCCTCTTCACTGACAAATAATCTAAAGGGAAGCCCAAACAGACAAAAGTAATAATACTAAAAGCCTGACATAAAGGCACAGCTGCTAGAAAGATAAAATAAAAAATTATGTCAGAATATTCGTTTTGTGGTAAAAAGTGCAGGGATGCAATGGAATGCTCAAAACCTCTTTCTAGTTGATTCTGACTCCGCTGCTCAAAGGGCTGCTTTCGGTGCCACTCTGAGCATCCAAGTGATCTGAGGTAAAGAGAGTGTGGGCTGGCGGAGGGGAGCCGGTTTTAATCTACCACATGTGATTTAATTATTCATAAGAATCTAATGGATTCTACTTAGAGTCCTGGAGAGTTCACTGGCTGAGGCTGTTAACGGAGCAGAGAGAGCTGGAGCTTGTGTGTGTGTCCGGGGAAGGAGGTTAGAAGAGCAAAGAGGGCAGAGAGTGGCAGAGCAATCAGTGTTTGGCTAAACATAAAACTAAATACCGAACAAAGAGATTCCCAACTCTTTTGGCGCATTTGCCAAATTCTGTGGACTTGCAGTATCTTGGGTATGGGCGCATTTGGAGGGGTGGCGGTGCACTTGTGCAAGTATAGACTTTCAAGTTACCACATGAAGTATTAGTCGGAAGATCAAGGGCTCTGAATTTGGTGTGGAAATCTCCAAACTAGACAGAATTAAAGAATCAGTTGAAGAGTGCTCTGTGAGTCTTGGTCTCATTAACCACACGCTTCCACTCACCAGGAAGGGCTGCTGAAGTCACGCATCTTCCAGACAGCTGGAGGTCAGAGTGAACCAAATAAACAACTTCAGCTCAAGAGCCTTTCCTCAGCATGAGATGCAAAATGCTGATGTGCCTTTGTAGTCTTCCATCACAGACTTTTTATAGAGATAGCTTTAAATAATGTAGATTAAATATGATTATTTTCAGTTTTAAGATGTTTCTCCTGAGACAAAAATCATCTCTTCTAGATCAGTTTTTAGCTTTGAAAAAAGTTTTTTGTTATAAATAAACAAAGAAAGAGGAACCAATGAGAATCTGCTCCGTTTTTAGAATAAAACATATTGCACAGAGCTATTCATAATCAAACTCAATAAATATTTGTATGTCCTCTGAAATTTGCACAGTTTTTTTCCTTTAATTTTACTTCAAATACCCTTTCTGCAGTTATTTGCACATTTCTGTTTGCATTTTTTATTTTAACTCACAAATGCACATTCTGTTAACATTTTTAAATTGTTTCTGCTCAGTTGCATGTTCCTCAAATTGGAGTTAGCCCTTTTTATTTTGATTAACTGTGCAGTAGTTTAGCTTAGTCATTTTTTTCCTAATATACAGTACATACCAAAAGTTTTAACACACTCTCTTTCAATGAGTTTTCTTTATTTTCATGACTACATTGTCGATTCTCAATGAATGGCATCAAAACTATGAATGAACACAAAATGTATGGAATTACTCTAAGTACTGTAGAATTAAATTTTATCAAAAAGATAATTCAGTGCATGTTCAAAACAGAGACGAATGGGGCCAATTTCCAGTTCTCACTTTTATTTTAAACAGATTAACAAATTGCAGTTTTACAGAGAAACATGCCCATTTTCTCTGGGCCAGATTAAAGATCTGACAAAGAATGGTTTTCATGGCATAACTTTTATAGACATCCAAACTTCGCAGGATTCTAGGCGTCTCTTCTCCCTCGTTCTCTGCTCCAATCAGAACGTTTTTAAAAAGTGTCTTGACAACCACTGGTCCGTCCAGAATTAAGTGTCCTCCTCCTGGATCCAAGTCAAAAGTTCATTCTGAGTTTTATGGTTTTATGGTATTATGGTCCCGGTTCCTCCCTACTTTCTAATCTACAGACATCCTAAATCTACAGACATCCTGTTTTTACAGCCTGCAATAAAACTCTTTGTCTCAGAGGTCCTCAAAGGTCACACATACTCCCAACATTTATCCAAGGCCTTTGCTGCTCCTTAAAAGGTGCCCAATTAAAATACTGGTCAAGGATGTGTTTCACAACCATGCATAATATAAAACAGACTTTTACCTTCTGAATGCTTACTAAAGATATAAAATAGCCCCGAAAACGTAAAATACAACAGTACTTAAACAAAAAGGGTGAAATAACTGAATACATGTGTTATATTTTAGATTCCTCCAAGTAGCCACCCTTTGCTCTGATTACTGCTTTGCATTCTCTTGAGCTTCAAGAGGTAATCACCCAAAATGGTTTTCCAACAGTCTTGAAGGAGTTCCCAGAGATGCTTAGTACTTGTTGGCCCTTTTGCCTTCACTCTGCGGTTCAGCTCACCCCAAATCATCTCGATTGGGTTCAGGTCTGGTGAATTTGGAGGCCAGGTTATTTCACAATTTTTGGAAAAGTAATACATAATTCCACATGTGTTCATTCAAAGTTTTGATGCCTTCAGTGAGAATCTACAATGTAAACAGTCATAAAAAAAAGAAAAGGTACTGAATGAGAAGGTGTGTCCAAACGTTGGGTCTATACTGTTTATATTATTCTTAATTCTATTTTTTAAATATTTTTCTTATGGTAATCTAAAGCTATAACTGCCTGTCCCTTTTCTTCTGTTACAGCTAAATAAAGGAATACTCTATTCTATTCTATTGTGTCACCTTAATATCAAACATACAGACCTTTTTTGGCTTGTTCCCCGTGAAGACAATAGTTCATGTATCTTTAGGGGACCCGAAAGTAAAATCCAAAACTGTACACAGTCATTCAACATGTTTAATTACAGAGTTTATTCTTAAAAACTGACTGAACAGACTTGTCTGGAAAGGGTATTAGGAGAATATCACTATAGCACCTTTGCAAAAGTGTACATACCCCTTGAACTATTCCACTTTTTGTCACATGGAGCTATCGTTTTCACAGTGAAATATGACAGCAGCATCATGCTGTGAAGATACTTTGCTGGGGACAAGAGGAGCTGAAAAAATATGATAAGAAAATGGATGCATGAAAAAAACAGCTGGAACCAGCAAAAAACTTTACACAAGACAAACTGAGGGAGAGCTTCACCTTCCAGCACAACAAAGGCCTAAAATATATACTAAAGCCTGCCACACACGGGAGAAATCTGCTGAGCTAAAAGTCATTTGTGATCATTTGCAGAGGATATGGCTTTCTGTGTGCGCCTAATTTATGAGTTTTCTGCCACAGGAGGCATGGAGGCAAAAAGCTCACTGTGTGATCTGTGTGGGCAAAAATATTTAAGTGACCAGTAAAAACGCGTTGTCCGCTCACATGATTCCAAGATGGCAGCCCCCCTGTCTTCACTTCAGAAAAATTGATGAAACAGAGATAGATATGGAGGAAAGAAGTGCTGCTACTTATTTTGTTGATGACACAGCTCCAGCATTTTAAGATTAGGAAAATCCATATTTAAATTTATGTCCATCTTTGTCTCCGTTTCATTCTTTTTTCTGACATGAAGACAAGGGGCTGCTTTACCTTTATGTTTTTCTTACATTTTAAATATAGATAATACGATCAACAGTCAAGTAATGGCTACATAACCTGAAACCAAGACTCCTGTGAGATGAGTTGTGGACTCAAGTCTTGTGATTTGGAATTTAGTCAGACTCAAGTGACAAATTTAGTGACTCACGACGTGACTTCATAAAACCATGAAACCTTAGGATTTGACTTGGAATGTCACTACTTACGCGTATTTTTCTTGAGTTTGAACTATTCAACTTGAAAGAAACTTGAGATCATTAACCAACCAGAAAGCATGTTTCAACCTGATGAGCATCGACGCTCGTTCTGAACAGATTGATCTCAAATCAGACGAGACAACTTGCTGGATTTAAGCATACTGCTAAGCGGAGGACAATAGATTATCAAGGGGCAACTCATAGCAAAGAGGGAGTCGGTGGCGCTGAATACCTGTCTGCCTGCGGCGTCTCGCTTACTGAAGACTGTAACTGTGGTAGCTCCGGTATGGAGTCCTGCTCCGCCCAGTAGCACATCAGAGTCCGGTCTTGTTTTGTTATGCTGCCTAGACTGGATGGTAAACTCCGTCTAAACGTCAATACCGACATGATTTTTGTCTCGGAGTACAGAAACTTGCACGTCATTAATCTTACTGAGCAAGCCCCCCAAATCTTGTCGAGTCTCCACGCCGACTCCCACACTGAACTGACATGAACTGAAATAGACTGGGAATTATTTATTTTTTACAGAAACCGACTCAGACGGCATTCTTTCATACCAGAAAACACTAAAAAAATTAATAAAACACCAGTGAAGGAGAAATTTAAAGTATGTTACAAATACAGAGTATCCTTTGTATTTTTCAAAGTATTTCTTCAGAATCAGTTTAAATATAGGATGCAGGCTAGAGCTCTCCTTAAACTACTTTTAGAGTTGATTTAGTGAGAATGCCAGAAGTGACATGGCAGAGGGGAGTTCTGCCAGCTCAATCAACAGAAAACTTTGGACTACTTTGAAACTGAATAAACTTTAAACTTTTACAACTACACATATGATAGACCACAAATACACAGCTATTAGCCTGCTGCATGCTCCAGATAAGAGAGAGACAGGAGAGACCAGGGGACGATTAATAGACATAATAAAATTATGCTAAGCAATGCTAACACTATTAGGTGCTGCAATCTAGTTTTACTGTTTCTTTTACAACTTACATATCACTACATATAATCGTTGATATTGTTCTTTGAACAAAGTTGGTAATTAGCAGACGTTAGACAACAAGACTTAAATGCACAGATGAATGATTGTGTCTTCTGCAGTTTCATAAGCAACCACAGACAGCGGTCCGATGAAGCTGTAAGCACTAAAGCAATTTGGCTGTTGTGAGTTTAAACTGAGCTTTGCTTCGGTACCCGATGTTACGCTCTGTCATATCGCTGGGATAATAAACCTCCAGTCTTAAGTGGGCACCACAAACAACCACATTTTTTACAGCCAAAGCAGAAGTGCAGTGCAGTTTCAGCTGCATAAAATTCACCCATAAAGAAGATGTTGCCTTTTTTTGGAAATATGTGTAAAGCAAGCACAGTAATTTAAATGTTTTAAGAAAAATGAATACAATCCGAAGCCAGTGAACTGACTGACTCTCGATAACACGACCGCTGGACAAGTCACACAGCAAACGCCTCTCTTACATCACAGGTCAAGATTATGAAACTTTTACCTCGTAACTTAACTTGTAATTTCTACACATTTTATATACATTTTAGAAACTATTTAACCTGATATAGCCTATGCTCCTGAAGGTTAGCTGTATTGATTTCTAGCCAGTTTATAGTAACGTCACATAGCTCAAATCTAATGCAAGAGAGAAAAAAAATAACCTAAATGATAAGTGAATATATGAGTTTGTAAAACTTGTGGGCTACTAACTACACTAAATACTACTTACAACGTCTGACTTCGTTTTATCCTTAAAACTACACAAAGAATGATGAGTTAAAGATCATAAATTTATCAGTATATGGATACTGTTTTCTTAAAGGTTGAATATGGAACAATTTCAGAAAAATCTATATTTAAATGTTTAGTGGAGAATATTTAGGAATTTCAAGAAAATTTTTAGAAGAAAAAAAGCGCCTACACAACAATGAATCTTCCCATGAAAGTTACCATTTATATGTAGATAGCTTATTCTAGCAGTAATCTGAAATGCATTTCTCCAAATTAGCTGGATATTCGACACATTAATTTCATTACAACGGAGACTCCCTCGAACGTCTCACAGAGGGCTGCGCTCGTGGAGCGGCTACAATGCAGCTAAAGGCTTGTTCCTGGTTTCAGTTAGGAACCGTCTCTAAATTTCCACACATCACAGAAAAGAGGTCATTACCTGTGCAAGTTCCTGACAATGTCACACCAAGCTTTAGCCTACCTGTCGAGTAGAAACTTGGCGATGGAGGAATCAGTGGGGAGCCCAACCTGTGCTGTCAGCACACGCTATCGTTGGAAAGAATCTCCAAAAACACTCTGGTCTTGTTTCTCTGCCCTTTCTTTTCCTCTCATACAGCTCAAAGACTCATTTTCTCTAGCAACTCACAGCTATTTCAAAACAATTCGGTGAGAACTGTGAGGCAGAATGAATTGATAATGGTGTAGCACTACAGATAAACATGTAAGAGTGTGAAAACTGTCAGGATGATTGACTATTAGGAGGACCAATATTGTAGAAGATCCACCAGGAAGAAAAAGATCCTGCTCCATACCTTTAAAAAAATTTAAAAAAATACTTCAAGGGGGCTTTTAGAGGGGTGAAGAATGAAGTACTGTACATCTTTTAAAAAGTATATTTGAATTACAATATTGATATTGACTGTGACTATGTTGGCATTATCTTTACATCTACCAGCCAATAGAGGGGACCATCGCAAGTAGGCTAATACGTTAAATATTTTGGTCGGCACAGCAAGGTTGGTATTGTGTAAAATGGCGGAGTTGGCAAGTCAAATAGCCACTTCAGAGCTATTGTTTGACAATTGGAGGTGGATTGATCCTTCTGCTATTTCCTGTATTGCTCAAATGTGTAGTTTTAAAAGTTTTAAGTATATCACTCTTACCACTGTTGTGAGTGGCTATTACAAAAACTAGCTAGCTAGCTAGCTAGCTAGTTGTCTATATTTACATAGGTCTCAAAACAGAGACCCAAGTCAAATAAGCATATATATACAATTTGTCAATGGACATGGTGAAGGCTGGTCCCTCCACGTATTGGCAGTGAACCTGACATCCTGACGGCTGGAAACCTTGTTCTATTGTTGCAACTACAACCTTCACACACTAGATGTCGCTATGGTGTTCCATAGACAACCTTTAACAGTTTCTGACCTATTAAATAATGGAGGCTGGAAAGGTTCTAACTCAGACATAAACACAAAGACAGTTACAAATCAGCTTGTATATCTTTTGTTCAACCCTCTAAACTGCTAACCTTGTAATACTAACATTTACACATTGACATTTTTAGTATTTCCCATATTAAAATTGAGGGATTTCCTCTGATTAATTTCTTTGCATACATATCTCTGAGCTTTGGGTCTGAACCTCAACCAAGGCTGTGAATCCAATCAAGTAGACAGAAGCAACATATTCATGTCTAATAAAGTCAACTTGATCACAAAGTGTGTATTTCTACAGTTGAATTAAAAAAAATTGTAAATAAAATTAAAACAAATGTTTTCTGCTTAATTTTTTGTTAATGTTACTAATGCAATTTTGTAAAAGCAGGGTTGTATTGCTTCTATGTACATTAAGATAGAGATAATTTTATTGTGTCTAAAAATATCTGGGAGTTCTTCTTTTTCCATATTGCTAATTTTTTTTTCTTTCAATTTACTGGCTTTTTAAGTAGTTTTGGTCAATATTTTTGTGAAAAGAAACATCAGCACAGATTTTCTGGCCTTTTTCCTGAAGTGCATTTTCTGTCAAACAAAAACATCATTAAAAAATTTAATAAATTGCATAACTGGCTAAATTAATTGCTTAATACTTTTAGTTTGTGATTTGGACTTGTCTCGGGACATGCGTGTCTGGATTTTGGACTCAACTTTAGACTTCCATGTGTTTACTTGGGACTTGACTCAGTTGGAAAGACTTGAGACATATGGCTTGGTTCCATCTCTGCTTATAAGTAATATCCTTTAAAAAATGCAACTAAGCTACTGCTCTGCCTTACTAAGACACCAAATAAACCCCAAATCATGCTGTTCTCGATATTACAATCCATTAAACTCATCTGCTTCCTCTAACGTTGTTCTTAGGTGTACCGAGCGCTGCCACTGTGGTGATCGTCATGTGCATCGCTGTGCTGGTGGTTGTGGTGGTGTTGGGCATATACCGCATCCATGTGACCCACCAGCAGGAGGTGAAGCAGGGGGAGACAACTAAGGAGGCAGACACAAACTGGGACGATTCGGCCCTAACAATTACAGTCAACCCCATGGAGGTAGGAGGAAGTGGAGCTAAAAAAGACGCAGTGAAGAGAGTGTGAATGATTAGAATGTCCGCAAACAAAGAAAAGTTACTATGCTGTTGAATTTATAAGTTGGTTAAAACCAACACCACTGTAGGTCCTTCAATCTTTATTGTTTAGAGATGCACCGATTATCTGATTTGTGTACAATTTTTGATCTATAGTTTTTTTTATTTTTTTTTTATTCATCATATGCATGTGTCTCAATTTCACCAGGCCAGCCAAACAGGATCCTTCTCAGGACCATTTCAGGAGCCAACCAAGTCATCCTGACTGGTTGTGACTAAAAGGAATGTGACATACGTGGCCAAACAACTGGCGTTTTAAGAACAAGAACGATTTCTGGCTAAGCAGTTTATAACAACAGGCAGCAACCGTTGCTGCTTCTTCCGTGTTGATTTAAACTTAGCCTTGAACTTACAATAGTGATAATGCGCCTAATATTTATTTGAAGCCTTCTAACAGTGAAGAATCTATAACATTTTTTCTTAGGACACTGTCATGCAGCCATTTTTTTAAATTGTATAACAAATAAATTATGTTTACAAGTTTATCCCTTAAATTGTTATAACATATTAGCTGTTGGAAGTGTGGCTATAACTCTGGATATCATTATCTGTGGACATTACCTAGAAACTCCTTATTATAACTGTTAGATTTGAAAAGGCCTTTAAAACGTTCAAATACGGCATTTTACATCAGAGGGAGGATAGATTCAAAATGAATAAACAAAGCAACTGTTCAGTCTTGCTGGTTTCCTGCTGAAGTAGGATCCTGATATATCTGCACCTTTGCCAATTACACCAAACATCCCCAATTTATGGCCCAAACCGAAGTGCCATGGCAGATGGTTCTTTCTTCTACAAAAGAAAGTCAAGTGTATAATGGCAAGAGACCAAAATGTCATGCCACCACTGAAATCCAGTCTCTGCTGGAGTTGCCTAAGTTAATACCCAGCATGCATATGTATAAAAAACAGTTGTTGTATAATTGTTTTTTGCTGTGTTCTTTTTTTTAAAAGTTTTTTTTTAAACGTCTCACTAACCCTGAAAATAGCTGACTTTTCTCTGAACAACGTCCACAGTGAATAGTGTTGTTGTTAGTGATAACACTTATCTAGTTAGCTTTGTTCATTGATCACTAAAATATTTTTTTAAGTGTAACTCACCCAAAAATCATTATTTTTTGGTATGTGATATTTTCGTAAATTTTTGTCAAAATATACATTTTCACTGGAGTGGCCTTTTCAGGTAAAAACTTATCACTGCACTTGAATTTGAAATCGAGCTTTGCTACAGGCACAACTTGAGTTTATGATATCAGCGTCCTGCCGCTGTGGAGTATATAAAAAGCTCAGTCTCTGCAACATCAGTTATGAGTTGGCAATTCACAAGCCGTTGGCCCGAAATTCCGGGCTGCTTACCTCCTCCACAGAACCTTCCTCCCTTTCTCTTTCCCCTCTGAAGGATGCGGAGAGAAATATTTGATGAAGTTTTAGTTCCTATTACTATACAACGTTCTGGCTGGCTGTGGGCCACTGCTGAAGCACAGCAATGACAGCGCAGACCATGCCAAGCCCTGCCCTTCGCTGGCCTGAAGGCAACATCTCAATTTGAGGCATATATAATATATATATTCTCATAACTAAAGCCTTGGAATGTCTCTGAAAGATCAATAAATAAAACAAAACTTGATTGTTTAAAAAAGTATTTTGATCAAAACCAAACTGCCTTGCTTATCTTTGGCATGCTGTTGTGAAACATGCAAGTGTGCCACAAAAATCTGGCAGATATTTTCTTGGCTGACAAGAAGGCGCTCCTGTTTGTTTTGGGACTAAGAAGAAAGTCATTACTCCACAAAATTTAAGACTCAATCACGTTTCAGGGGACTGACATACAGAGGACTTCATCAACTAACCACTCCCATCAGAACTTAATTTTAATAACTACTGAACCATTGTTCTGTACATTAAATCTGGCCCCAAAGTGTGTGAGAAACAAAGCCAAGACCAGAAATGTCCATATACTGTTAAAACACAATCCAATTCAGTTCTGTTTAGTCAAATAGCACCAATTCACAACAGATGTCATCTCACGGCACTTTAAAAAAAAAAGTCATTTCAATACAATTATAAAAACATTCCTATCAGTTAAAAGTTTCTATGTAAAAAATCCCAGCAGATTTCGATGAGTCGATGACATGAGGTTTGTGCCTGGAAACACAGGCACTTTTTTTCAGACTAAATTTTTCCAACTTTAAATCAGCTAGGATTAACTGAATTATTGATTGCTAAATACCAGAATAATTGTAACATAAGATTTTTAAACCCATTGGGATATCCTAAAATATGACGACAGGTTCTTAAATGATTCCGTTAATACAGAATATATGAGTTGATTGGAGGATTGTATTTTAATGCAAGAACTAAAACACACTACTTCCTCAAGTAAAGTAATGGGGGTGTGGGGGAAATTCCATAAAAATATTTCAGGAAGAAAATAACCAAGTATGATTTACAAAGGCCTTCATGGACCAAAATGTAAACTTTTGAAGACATGTCCTGTGGTCCGAGGAAACTCAAATTCGGCCATATTGATAGGATGGCCAAATTTTTATTTCCTTGAAAGAGGACTTTTGGCGTGGTTCTGAAACACTTTCAGGGCTGGGGCAATACTTTCGATTTTGATATACTTAAACCGTGCATTCTCCATGTGGTTAAAATTAATGTCAGTAGATAAACAAATGTTAGATAAGCTTTCACAAGTGCAAAATGTCTTTTAAATCTCTGGAAATTAATTAAAAATTGAAGTGATTACGCATCCGAATTAGAAAATGTACCAGTAGCAGTTAACATTTGAAATCATACTGCATAAACACTAAACAAAATCTTAAGTAATGTCCAGTAAGGTGGTGCAGTGGCTAGCACTGTTGCCTTGTAGCAAGGTCATGGGTTTAAATCCTAGCCCAGGTGTCTTTCTAGATGGAGTTTGCATGTTTTCCCTGTGTATGTGTGGGTTCTGTCCGGGTACTCTGGCTTCTTCTCACAGTCCAAAAACCCTCAGGAGTGAATGTGTGTGTGTATGGTTGTTTGTCCTGTATGTCGCTGTGTTGCCCTGCAATGGACTGACAAACTCTCCAGGGTGTACCCTGTCTTTTGCCCGTTGACCTCTGGAAATAGGCACCATCCCCCTGTGACCCCCTGAGGATAAGTGGTATAGAAAATGGATGGAATAAAAGTAAAAAGCAACAGTCTCAAAAAGACATAAAATAATAAAGTCCTGCCTTTGGTTTTCTTTTTCATCCTCCTCAGTCAACTTATAGATGAATTCTGACTTTACACAGCACCATTATAATTTTTGTGTCCATATGGACCTACAGGATCTGTGCCACTTATGTCACACATATGGCAGCTATGTTTTTCTATAAAACTAAACTTGCGCTTTGACATCTTGTAAATAGCCACAGCACAACATTGCACAAATAGGTGCAGCGCAGCGCCCCCTCTGTTCTATCTATGACTGGATCAGAACCAGGCACTAGGGGAGGACATCGGATGACAGAAAGGGTGTAGTCCATGCATCACACCAGTTAGTTCATGAATGCTTATTGGTTGCATGAAATATATTGAAAACATGGACATTTTCATGACTCTATGCCCCAGACAACACGTGAAGAGTGGACATGTCCGGGGAAAAGAGGATGGTTGGTCACCCTAATATTGACCATTTGAAGGAAAACAGGGTACCCTGAGAGTACCATTCTAACAGTGAGGTATGGAGGTGTCTTGATCACAATGTGCGGTTGTTTCCCAAAGATAGATGGCATGCGAATACTGTGAAGCAATGCTTAAACACATCAACCAGGAGGGTTAAGATTGGGCACAAGAAGGATTTCTAAAAAGACCAGAAAACAATAGGGACAATGTTTTGGAGTAGCTTCACAAAGCCTTGAACATCAGTGTGCAAGCAGCACAGCTTACAAATTGACTTACCTTAGGTCCATCAATTCTATCCGTGGGAATAGGGCAGAATTCTAGCAAACTATTGTGAGAGGCTTGTGGAAGGAAATCCCAAGACTTTTGACCCAATTCGTACATTTAAAAGGGCAATTTTAACAATTACTGAAAAAAGTATGTAAATGTCTAGAAAAAAAATATCTAAAAGATATTCTCTCTCATTATTCTGGGAGTTAGCACATATAAATAATTTTAATAATTCTCATCAAAAGGAAATCCTGATATAATGTGTGACCGCTTCAAAAAATAAGGTTTTGCAAATTTTTGTCCCTACAGAACCTGCAGAAACACACCACAGAGGAGGAGGATGAGGCCAGCGAAGAGGAGGAGGAAGAGGAAGATGATGAGGAGGATGAAGAGGTCACCAGTGATGAATCAGTTGACAGCGAGGAGGACGTGGACGTCCAGCTACCCAGGATGCAATGCTCTAGCGAGAAGCCCCAAAGATGGGACAAAACAACAATATGCTATTGAAAACACACATTCATATTCTCACTTCCACAAATACGCACACACATTCTGTAAAACATCATAATGAAATCTCACATCAGATGGCTGTAAACAACAAAAAGGGACTATACACGCTTAAAAAATAAAATATAGTTGCCCCCTAGTGGAAGATTAAATGAAAACACAAACAAATACAGATCAGAGAAATAATGGGACACTAGAACTGCTTCTCAAACAACAAAACTCAATATATGTGGGTCATTCTCAGTGAGAAGATATCTCTCCCTCATTTCTATGGTCTTCAGTGAGAATGAGTTGTATGAAACCCATTTTTTTAGACTGTACCATCTCTGCAGTTCAGTATGTAAAATTCCACAATGAGATTTCTGATACCCCCATAAAAAAGTGCAAAACAGCCTTTATTTAAGAAAAATCAGTCAAAAAAGTAAAGAAAATGAGATTATTTTTGGTTTGTATACTTATTATTTATCTGTCTTTATTCATGCCAATATGGCAAAGCCAGGTGATTTTACAGAAAAAGCATATGGTATTTTAAAAAACAAAGAAAAAAAAGATCAATGTGTTGTTTCAAATGTCATGTCAAATTAGAAGACAACTCTATGTTCTGGGTTTTTGAAAATGGAAGAGGAGCCTCCTTGTACATTTTTATACGCTCCGTTCTTGTAAATATCAAGTATAGTAGATGACGCCCCCTCTTGTCTCTCTCCTTTATCACTGTTCTACAATGTCCAAAAACCCTCCTCTCTTCACCTGTACACAGCACACGTCATCTCTTTACATCTACGGATCCCTTAGCCTGCAAGAACACAACCAAAAGTCTGCTTTTTTTTTTCCCTTTTTCCACTTCCAAAAATAATTGGGATCCAGAGTGGAGTTTCTCTGTATGAACTGGTGAAGCATCTAAAAACCTTGTTGTTGGTCTAAGATAGTTAGACTTGAGAAGAACAATTGAAATAAAATTATCATAATGTCTGAAACCTTAAAGGTTTTCATTACATGTTCTTAATTTAAGACAAAAGAAAAAGAATATGAAGATTCACCAGGATTAAGAAATCAGATTGGCAATATTATCTATCCTCTTCATGCTGTCTTACTATCACCCACAATAATGTAGGCCAAGACTTTATACATTATACATTATACTCTGGAATGCACATTTAAATCCAATGTCACATCAAGCTGCTATTTTGAGTTGCTCAAACAAGCTGGCTTAAAGCACTTTTGTCATGCCCCTTAACACAGTATAGCTAAATATTTGAGAAGGTTGAAGAGAGAAACAAAACAAAAAGAAATTAAGTTGTTCTGCCCCATTTGTCTAAAAATCTCACCCAATTACATGGCTTGGTTAAAAAGCAATTGGACCATCTGATTGTCTCACCGCACAAGAGCACTTCCACATTTACATGGCTCCTCCTTTCCATGACACGCAGCCACATTTGGCAACAAATCACAACTTGTTAGAAATGTTCTCTACTCAATAATGTCAGATAAGGAGACACAGCCAACTGCTACCACTTCAACTTTAGGAAAAAACTACCAGAGTCTCAAAAAGAAAATGCCTTTTGAAGTCATGAAAAAAACAGACTGTTTGAAACTAAACTGCAACTGGTGTTTGTTCTCTCTGATCTACTGTGGCGTTGCATGTTCCCAAATCAAGGGGGCGTGGCCTAGGGATGATAGCCGATAAGAGGGGTGAGAGTTCTGTGTTTATGTTTTAAGGTCGATTGTTTTGCCAATTTGGTTCAGCAGCATCAATTAAATTTTATATATACCGAAGGACATAAAAATGGTCAGTTCTTTAAAGAGTAACTCACCCCCCTACCAGAGTATAACCCCACCCACATTTATTTTTGAAAAGTGGCTCAAAAGGAGCCGTTGCCTGGCGGACCAGTGAACAAGCGTGGGGATGAATGGCTGGGCGTGGACTGGGCTGCGACTGAAATGTTGCAGCAGTGCAGAGTCAAAGACTGCCAGAAAGGTGGAGAGAGCCATAGTAAGCTGAGGCCGTTGCCTCAGAGAGAAATACGTCACTAATCAAAGCCTAAGTCACAAACCGGAGCTCAGCCGTTAGCAATGCAGGATTCCAATTCTAGTAAACTCCAGTGCAGTGTAATTATTTAACCACTTGGGGCACTAAACTAACGGTTTTTGGAACAAAATTAATATTTTCACAAAAATGTACTAAAATGCATGAAATAACGACTGGACACGTAGATAGTGCTATTATAAACTCATTTATCCAGTTTATCAACAAAAAAAGTTGATTTTGGGGTGAGTTGCACTTTAAATATTGCCATTTGCTTTTTTCAACATTTGCTTTATGCATAATGTCAAGGCATTTTGTGCTTTTGCAATTTTGTAACCCTAACTTTTCACTAAACATACGTGTAAAAGCATAAATATTATTTATATGATTTAACTCCAGGAACAGGGCATTTAAGCTGATGTTGACTTTAATTTTGAATTGATGTGCAACCGACTCTATAGGTAATTAATTATTTTTTTTAGTCAAGTTGTTGGATTTCCAAGATGCCATTTTGTAAAAAAGAAAAATTCTCAAAACTAAAGATTGTAGCTATCTTGATTTCTCCAAGAACCTTTAATCACAGCAATTTGAAAGCTTTTTCTAATCTTACACCTGTGAGTATTTCTTAATTATTCCTAGTTAAATGATATGAAGTTGTCTTCAGCATAGTTGCTTGACAGAGGTTTAAAGCTCAGAAGGTGTAATATTTGGTAACTTTTTTATAATATGTTCTGCCTTCCTGTTATCTGCTAAAGTTAGCACTTCACCATTTATAAAAAAGGCGTCCATCGGAGTATGAATGACCCTCTGGTAGGCAGCTCTTTTTAATGCGGCTCCCTGAAAAGTCAAGCTGAAATGCCTACAATTGCTGAAGTACAAGAGGTCTAAAGAAAAGAAACTAGTCAGTCTGTGGCAAACTAATTCTCTCTTAATAAAGCTTAAATGAAAAGATAAGAAACCTCAGCTGCAAATACATTTGCATTTCTAATAGCTTTTTACTGATTTCTGTTTTGCATCTTCTGAACGTATGTCAAACACCTCACCGATACTGAAAATATTTCACTCTCAGTCTTCTTCCCACAGTAACAACCCCCACTTGTGATTACCACGACCTGGGAATACTTATTGATTATAAAAAGACAGATTTTTTTTTCTTGTTTCCAATGAGCTCACTGGATTTTCATGGAATCGTGGTGTCAAAAAAATAAAACCTTGTGTTTTAAGTTGATGTTAGCTTGTGCTCGTTCCAGTGGATGTGTCACTGACTGTAGGTAGCAGCTTGGGAAACACATAATCTAAAGAACTTTACGATACAAATTAAGTCAACCTTTCTCTGAAACAATTTTACAATGTTAACTGCTTTAAGTTTTGCTGTAAGTTTTAACTCTTCATTGTTTCTAAGCTAAGTTATGCAGTTATAGTATGACACCTGGTGGCCATATAACCAATTGTCCAAATTAAGAAACCTTTTTGACCCATTAACCTAAACACAGAAATAAAATGAAAAAAATAAATACATTTAAATTATAGCTACAGTAAAATTACATTCAGGGAAATAAATTTGGATCTTATC
Source organism: Apricaphanius iberus (assembly GCA_028564705.1). NCBI lineage: Eukaryota > Metazoa > Chordata > Actinopteri > Cyprinodontiformes > Aphaniidae > Apricaphanius > Apricaphanius iberus. The sequence continues at coordinate 619,941 of JAPXFQ010002813.1, forward strand.
AAATCATACCAATGGTATGTGGTCCAAAGTCAATTAAAGCAAATTAAGTTATTCGAACAGATGCTTGACCTTTTCTTACATTTTGATTGTCACAAATATTTGTAGTAAGCCAAAAACTCCCATCCAGGTGGTCAGTCTAGCCTTGACGGAATGCTGTAAAGCATTGCTCTTTCATAACACTTAAACATAAAAAATCCACATCACTTTTTACAATGTGGATATCAAAAGTATTGTAATTTCTTTTTAGAAACTGTATAACCCTCAAAGCTACAGTCCGCTTTTTCATAGTAGCACTACATACATTTGAGCGCTAATGGGGGGAAATAAAATGTATACAGAGTGCTGCAGCAGTACATAACTCCTAATTCATTTGCAATACACATTTCAATTTCTACGTTCACGCTGCAGGCAAAAGCACATCAAATCCAACTTGTTTGCCTATATGTGACCCATATCTGATTTTATTAAAATCTTATTTTTAAATCTGACTTTTTTTCAAATCCAACCCAGTTCATGTTGGCTACTTTCACACTGCATGCCATATGTGTTTCTAAATCCTATACATATCTGATGTTTTTGAAAGCGACTGCAGTCTGAATTGTCATGTTGTATTATATCCGTCTTGTACCCCATACTCAAAGGTATGAAAAAGATGAGTATACTGTCTTAAAATTCTTGAGGAGAGGTGCTGACAGAGGTATTCAAAGGTATGTGAAGTCCTTCATATCACAACTCCACCACTCCTTGTTCCAATTCCACATCCGTAAATTCTGTACGGAAGGAGCTGCCACTGCTTCACAAAAGCCTAGAGTTAGAGTGTAGGCTGTCTTTTTTTGCAATGTCCTTTTATCTCTAAATAATTGTAAAAAAAAAAAATGTTCAGCTCTGACATCAGGAATTGACAAAGTGCTGCAAAAAACTAATATCTAGTCTGCACTTGTACTTCTGTGAAAAGAGCTTATTGTATGTGACGTTTTTCTACTTCTGCACGTTCAGGCTGCTATAAGGCTCTGAACCATTCACAGTTGAGTGTGTTTGCTGTTGCATTTCAGTTATACAGTAAACCAAAAAATAAATAAATAAATTGGACTTAAGCAAAAAATTGGAATTGAGCAATAAGAATTGCAGTGTGAACGTGGTCTTAGTCAGAGATCTTAGATGGAATTGTTTCACATCAAAGTTGAAGGGCATTAACACTCTTACCATGGCCATCCTGATTCCCAGTCTGTTTGTACCATCTAATAGCAGAGAAACCAGAGAACTCTCTGATGAGGACAAATAAAATGTTTTTTTTTAAAAAGGGGGTCCTTTTCTAACCTGGTTAGCCTTTTCCAGCTGTTTGTTAGAGTCTGCTGTGTGTGTACTGTGAGCTCTGTTGTATCTCCATGTATAGCTTTCATGTTGTTTAGGAATTCTCCCCATCTTCCTTCAAGCCTAGTCTTGTGATGTCAACCCCCCACCCCCCTACACTCTCACTTCAAAACTTTGGTTGAATTTGCATCAGCCTGCTCCCCAGTGTTATCCTTTGTTTTAGAAGAGGACATTGGAATTAACATTGAATCCCATATAACGTGTATTTTTTTTTTCTTTTTTGGACTTTTTTTTCTGTTTTTCTTTGGAATGGTCACTACAGCACTTTCTGTATATTGGCCAATAAAAAAAATGTTTTTCAATCAAGCTGTGGAAGAATTTTGTGTTTCTCTGGTCTGTCTTTGGGAAACACTATTCCTAGAGTTAACTGTACAGCGAACATGTTGGATTGTGAATTACTGGAACTGGAGCTTTTCATTAGGCAGAAGTGTGGTCAGTTTTAAATGTGCACTTCCTTCTAAGTGGTGGGTACTGAATTACAATTCTGTCAGGACCACAGAAGAATTTCAACAATTCAAATTATTAGAAGTTTATTATCTTTTGTCAATCACTTCAATTTCAATTCACCACACTCATCATCTCAAAGCACTTTACAGATAATTTCAATTCATTTATACATACATTCCAATCGATTTAAAAGTTTTCTATATAATCAACTCACCTTAAAAAAATGTGCTTGAACAAAACCTCTCCTTGTTGATAGTACAGAGAATAGTGCTCTGTTACGGCGCAGACACACCGGCATTGTATGGTCCGTTATTTAAAGGGGAAGGTTGTTTTTTTTTAACCTTGCCCTTATTTTTTTAGCAACATGGATACTCATCAGCACAAAAAATTAAAACCCAGAGCAGCAGAAATAATGAGATCAACTTTGGAAGAACCAGGGCTTGCTGCTGCATTTCAGTTTGCAGCTCTTATAGTGATGGGACAAATAAACCAGGGCTCCAATGCGTGTCTCGAGCAAAACGGGGCATGCCAAATGAAGTCTCGATTCGAGGTGTGCATCGAGAATGGAGAAATCCCCTGACCGTGGCCTCCGTTTGAGCGGGTGACGTCATCGGTTTATTCAGCGTGTCGCTTCGTCATGAGCGTTTTGAATCTTGCTGCATACTGCGGTGTTGTCTGCATTTGTGAGTTAGTGAGTTATTGCGCCACTGAGCTGGTCATTCAGTTAATTGAACATCTTACTTGTAGCCCTCCGAGGTGAAATCAAGGCTGTATTTTCTTTTACAACTCGGAGTTGGTTAAAAGTCTGCGTGTTTGTATGCGTTTACTATGAATGATGCACTTCCATTTGGTGTGGACAATTTATTATGCAGTCACATAAGTTCATACACCAACAATCTAATTCCCTTAAATAGATAGCGCCTCCAAAGAAGGAAATCTCCCCCACAGTGGGAATATTTTCAGTTGATCGCTCACAATAAATTATGAGAGTGTAAATCCGTCCATCCCATGGAGAAATACTGTGCAAAAGGAACAAGTTCAACCCAAAAAATTTGAAAAACTTTTGTTTTCAAATAAGACAATGAATAAAACCATGCATTTGTTTAAATTTTATTGGAATTCAATTTATGTAACGTTCTCTCTCTCTCTATACATATATATATATATGTGTGTGTGTTACAAAAGGGATTCACACGTCGCTGCAGTATATGACATAGCATGTAGTCCATTTAATTAAAGAGCAGATGGCAGCGTTTTGAATCATTTAGGCCTCGAGTAGGTAACCATTTAGTAAAGCAATGTTTTGGAAAGCCTCATTGGTGCATGAGGCTTCATTTTTCCCATCACTACTTGTAAAAAGCTAGTCCTCTTCATCTCTTGACTTTTTAGCTGCTCTCTGCATAGCCCTTACTGACACTGAAAACTGTACTCAAAGCAAGCTTGTCACAACTCTTTCAATACCTACACTTAGACTAGGGTCCTACAGATCCTGTGTCATTAAACGCAGGAACAAACTTTAATTTCAATTTACAACAGATGCCATCTCAAAGCACTTCACAGCAAAAGTCATTTCAATTAAACCATACAAAAATTCAAATCAGTTAAAACGTTTTCTATCTAAGTGTTAGAATGACCTTTGGCGGCTGGAATGAACAAGAGGACTGAGGTAGGGAAACTCTGCAGACCAACCATGTGTTAATTTCCAACATTGAATGTGACAGGAAAAAAAAAAATGAAAGCCCTATTCAGCAGGTCTGATGTGGTCTTAATAACAGCTCACATGATGATTCAGCAGAAAGAAGACTCAAATGAGCTAGACTGAGAGCCTTTTATAGTCTACCCCACTTAACAGACGTACAAAAACAAGATTAATGAAAATGATACAAGCTATAAGAAATATTTACAGATCAATCATCATCATGCAGAATTTCCAATGTATAATAGTTGAACATTAAAACATACAAGGTAAGTGTTCTGCACCACATGTTCCCAATCTACTACAAATTCATTTCCATAACTGTTTAGATATTACTTGTTAGCTTTCCAAAGTTACTAAGCTTGTTTTGTCTACAGGGCAGGTCTTCAACAGTACCACCTAAGAAGCAACTGTCACAGCACATTCACAAATGGCAACAATAAAATGTTTACATCCTTAATGGTGTCAATACGAGTAGATTGCATCGAGTCATTGACTTAAGGTTGTGCCCTGTTGATTCAGACTTGCACCACAGCAATCCCTTAGCAATCCCCCATCCTGAGCAAGCATATAGTGACAGTGGAGAGGAAAAGCTTATTTTTAACAGAAAGAAACCTCAGACAGAACCTGGCTCAATCTGCCATAACCCTCTGGGGGTTTGGAACAAACAGAACAATCAGATATCTGATGTATGATGGAGCTTGATTATTAAGGGCTTTATATGTAAGGATGAAGGTTTAAAATTATATTCTAGAATTAACAGGGAGCCATTGAAAAGAAGTTAAAAATGCATTTTGTGGACTCCCTGAGAGGAAAGAATTACAGTAATCCACAATTGACGTAGCAAATGCATGGACTAGTTTTTCAGCATCACTCCTACACAGGATATTTCTGATTTTAGTAATATTCCAGAGTGGAAAGAAGGAAATCCTAGAAACCTGATTGAAACTCCTCAAACATTTGGTTACTGTTTACATACTCACAGCAACTATTTTCTCAAGGATTACTGATAAGAAAGGAAGATAAGATATAGATTTGTAATTAAGTAATATTGACCGAGAGAGGGTTTCTTTGGTAAAGTTTGAATTGCATCAACCCTAAATTCCTGTGGTATCTATGTATCTATTTTCTAAGGATAGATTCATCAGAACTAAAATGGGGCCAGGAATCAAAGGGAACATGATTCCCAATCCCAACCAAAATGATTTGGTTGGGATTGGGTTAAAAATGCAAATTGAAGGTTTAGATGAGGTTAATATTTTTTATAATTCTGAAAGCTTGACTGAATCAAAATCGTCCAAACACAAATGAGGTTCTGCAGTTCCCTCCGATGTAGCCTCAATTATTGAGAGAGAAGTTTAGGTATCAGTTTTTATAATAAAACTTATATTTAAAGTGGTTTCATTTAAGATGAACTATCTCTGTAGTTATGCTGCTATAGGCTTCAGCCTAGTTTATACTTCTCTGACAGCAAGTTCATACCCAGACAAAAACGTGTTGACTGAGACGTTTTTGTTTATAGTCCTCCATTGATTTTTTTGGGTTGCAAAGCAATTCCTGACCAGGCCAGCGGAGGTTGGTAACTTCTCATGGTGGGTCTGCCTTCCAGTGCAGTGTTGTTTCTGTTTAGTTTTTTTTCTTCAGCCTGTGAACACATTCCCCCTCAAGGAGCAATGGATGACTGAAAGAAAGTTTTGATTAAGCTGTAAAGCTTTTTACTAGAAGTGCAGCTCATAGAATACTCTAAAAATATCTGCTAAATACAGCAGTGTGTTTTTCTTTTTTTGTCTCTCCTTGTGCTCACAATTGCCAAAAGAGCATATTAGATTAATTATCCTTTCAATATAAAGCATGCAGTGCAATGTATTGCTGTTATTTTGACGTTTGATTTGATGTTTTCCAGGCTTTTTTTATTTTACTTTTCAAAGAAGCCATATATGTTCTGTTTAGCTGTCACCTTGGAAAGGGGTACCACCTGAGCTACAGTTTTCAGAAACTTAACATTCTCTTTCTTTAGATGGTCCACTTGGTTCTATATACCTTATATACCCTTTGGACATTGTTTTATCTTCTGGAATATTCTCATCTGTCTTAAACACACATTTTGGTTGAACAAAACTAACTTAAAATTATTTGAAAGGGGTTTCACCACCTCAGCTTGTTTCACCACCTCAGCTTGTTTCACAAATAGTTTGAGACTGCTCCCAAGTGGCAATAACATATACAATGTAGCGCAAGTTCTGTGGCTTGAACTGAGATGTTGCTCCCGTGGCAGTTGTAATGGCCCAATGTTTCTATAATTTGAAAAATAATGTCGCATCTCTAAACTGTTATTTTTTTATTCTACTAAAAGAAAAACTATGGATTTAAACCCGCTTAGCTTGGAGATCCACTCTTCCAGTTTTAGTTCTGAAATGATTATGTTTTAATCAGTAAAATTAGTCTTTTTTTTAAGTTAAAATGAGCAAAAAATGTTTCAGCTTGAAATGATCCATAATCAGGAAACTTTCAGGCTTACCACACTTCCTGGGCCAATGCTGATATTTCATTTTAAAACATTTGCTCTCAAATACTGGCATATGTACATACACTTATAATGAATAAATTACTAAAACAAAGTTTAGCATGATCATATTAAGTTAGGTAAAAAATAAAAATCTTTTCTTACCTAGTTTTCAGCCTAACTGGTATATTAGTCAGCTTAATATTCATCTTTATTGATTGTCTATTAATTTTGAATTTGGATGAAATTTGCCAGCCTGCTTTATCCATTCTCAAACCAATGTTATGTGCTTGTTGGAAGAACCATCTACACTCAAAAAGAAACTTGCTGGGTGAACATAATAAAATTGTGTGATTTGGTTCGATTCAGCAATAAAGAATTTTGAGTCAACTAAATGTAAACATGTTGGGTCAACTTAATACATTTAGATTGCTATAAGGCTCAGAAATAAAAAGCTGGGGATGGGACTTGAACTCAGAAAAGAGCCTCTGTTTACTGAGCACCTGCACTAACCTCTTTTCTAGACAATACCTCAGAAATATTGTATATAATAAGAGATATAACTTCAGTTACAGCATTCACAGGTAGTTTTCCAGCACCATCATTCCACCCTGGCAGTGAAATGCACCAATTCCTGTGGAAGCAACAATAGCACCAAAACATCAAATGTTGTTTGTAGAGCACTTTTTATGATAAAATCAACAAACAAAAAGAAACAAAATAAATGGCAATATGAACAGAGTGAAAATAAACAAAACACATTTAAAGCTAAATCAGTCATACACAACCAGTTAAACTCTCAGCGCACACACACGACACATTCACATCACATTCCCCACCCCTTCATTGAAAGAACATTGGTCAGCCTGTTCCAATCTTTTTAATTGAACAAACAATAAAAATAAACTTCTAGCATGATGCTAGCGTGCGGAAACTATATTTGGCAAATCGGTCCACCCCGCCACCCAGCAGCCACAGAAGACTCACCAGAGGGACCATCATAATCGACATGGGCGATTCTAGGATCAGATACATTTTAACACATATACAAGAGAAGATGTCAAAGGGCATCCAGTCGCTTAGTCAGTAGAAGCTTGGCTTTGATATCAGCACATGCATCTAACATAAGAAAGTCACTGCTCATAAAAATATCACAAACTGAGAGAATGAATGAGAAACTATCTTAAAATAACTAGAAAAGCACAACTTGGAGAGCTGAGCCCTCTGCCAAGCAACTCAGTACAGCTCGGATTCCTCCATAATATTGCTGATCATCCCCAAAATGTAGTCAATCGTTCCTTGGCCCATTTATGACACTTCCAGAATATTTCATCCAACTCCGCCAAAACTTTGCGTTATTTTGTTAACGAAGTGTTATATTTATTTAGTCATTTTATAATGTGTTACTCCATAGTTTACCGTCTGTTTTCACTTGCCTTTTATTCTTATTCATTTTATGTGCGTGTTGTCTTAACATGTAAATTTCCACACTGTGGGATCAATAGTCTGTCCATTCATTCATTCATTCAGATACAAAAAAATAAATGTCTGCAAAATAATAACCTCTTTGGCAGATTTATTTTAGTGATAGGAAATATCTGAAACATATGAGAACGGCTAATGTTAACCGATAACATGAACCGATACTTAAGCTGTGGAAACACAGCAATAATTTCCCAGAAAATTTTAGTTGTTAACTTTAAATCTATTTTCTGTGGTCTTTTTTATTAATATTTACATTTTTTGTAATTAACCATCATATATTGTAACAAGCAGAGAAGAAAATAAAACCTGACTCCAATTGATAGCACTTTTTTTGTGTGGTAGAAGTACCGGCATTGGTACTCTGATCCAAGTATCGGTATGGTATCGGTTTTGAAAAAAAGTTGTATCGTTGCATCCCTACTTTAAAGAATGCAAAAACGTGTTTTTCTGAAATATGAAAAAATATTAATTAAAATCTCAGTTTTTCTGAATCAAAGCTGTTGGTTTTTTTACGAAAACAAGCTATTATTTCTGAAATAACAAAAAAAAAAAAAAATCGATTTTCACGTTTTTTGAAATAAGATCATTTTTTTAAAAACGTATTACATAAGATGTTTCTTTTAATTGGTGATTTACTAATACAAAAATTTTTTTATAAATTTCAATACAGTGTTTTTACGAGATAATCTGTAGGTATAACTAAAGCCACCAAAAGTGTCCACCTGCAGTCCAAGGTGACAGACATACCTCAACTCAAAGAAACAGGAACTAAAACATGTCCTGTTTGTTTAGTTCAGCTTTCATTCACTTTCATTCATTCAGCTTTCTGCAACAGACTCCCGCCAGAGCGATTCTAGAACTAGAGTTTTGCTGGGGTACAGGCCCCCAACTCCCAATACATTAGAAAAAAATATAATAAATGTGTTAAAAATATGAAATAAATGGCTAGCCTATGTGTACAAGCTTCAAAATTATTATTGTCGGTGTCATACAGTAGGCTATATTAAACCACTGGTAGAGATACAAGGATTCATGGGTACAATATAGGCAAGGCAAGTTTATTTGTAGAGCACAATTCATATACAAGGCAATTCAAAGTGCTTCACAGTTGCATAAATTAGAAAAACAAATAAACAGAAAAAAAACAACTTAAAAAAATAATTAATTATATAATGATATGTATTTGCACATAAACATCGCAAAGATATGCAAATAAAATCCTCTTACTGCAATCATTTAAGATTAGTAAGAGTCAGATTCTTTACTACCCAAACCTCAGTCCATGTTTAAAACAAGTAGTTCAGGAAAGCAAAGTAACTAACAAACAAAAACAAAAAGTATATTTCTATCTTAGGCTACATTATAGGCAAATTATCAGCAATAGGCTACTCAGACTCTGTATAGATTATTATAGACTGCATTATAGGCCAATTATCACCTACAAACTACTCTCACTCTGTGTAGATTATTATAGGCTACATTATGCAGTAAACATATGCTACAATATGCAGCAAACATATTTAAATTTGCCATTAAACCATTATTCAAATCACAGCACTGGCTATTACCAGCATAAATGTTTATGTTACTGTTAATGTGAACAACTATAATACCTCCCTTGTTCTCCTCATCTCTCCTCTCTGTTCCTCTCCCTCTGCTTTTGATCAGGAAGAATTTTCTGATTTCCATCTCTGAATAGTTTATCAGAAGGCTATGTTTAGTTTTACAGTAGGAAAGCTTCACAAACAGTATAAGCTACTTTTACAGGACTCTCTCTACAGTATATATATTGTTCATTATTAATTGTCCGCATTAGGGCTGGGCAAAACGATTATTTTTGTAATCGATTTATCTAGCGATTATTTTGTCGATGCATCAATTAATCTTGTGATTCATTTTTCGATTCCATTATCGATTGTTTACCCATTATTTAATTTGTATAGAAATTTGACATTTATTAATATATGTATTTCAATGAAACAAACAAATTTCTTCATTTGAACACATTTTAATTGTAAAATAAAATCCCAAATAAAGTTGTAGTATTAGCACAATCTCCTGTTAGAGGCTACATTTAACAAGAAGTTAAATGTTGTGCAACCAAATCATATGAATAAAGGAAAGAAAATACCAAAAACATATAAAACAAAATTTAACATTCACTTAATGCAAAAAAGTGCTCGTCATTCACAAAAAAACATTTACTTTGCTGCATTTTCTTTTGTTTCTGACATGATATTTGCAAACAAAAAAGAGATAAACAAGGAGAGAGGCGCTGTTCATTACAATAAAATGCTGCACATTATTCTAGTTATTAGATGGCAACTTTGAATCCAACAAACTGGAGAAGCACTAAGTAAAAAAATAGTATTCAAACAGGATGAGGCGTTATTAAACCTGATAATCAAGAGTTCTTTGTCGGTTTGCTTTTGCAAGCACTTAAACAATGTTGTATTAATGTCCACGATGGCTCCGTTTAGCAAGTAGTGCATTACCTTTGTTAAACTTTTGCTCATAATCAGTCTGTGCGCATTCCGACTCATTCTGCCAACACGGGGACACAAATAAAAACCAACAAAACTGATAGCAGTAACATGCACCAGACGCAGCTAAGAAGCTTAAATAAGTTTTGTTTTTAAAGAGGTTGAGTTTTAATTTCTGTATATGAGTGTGTGTGGGTCTGTGCTCGTGTATATGCCTTCTATGTGGGGGTGTTTGGGTGATTTATAGGGTAAAATACATAGCGTTAGTGAAAAAGTTGAAAACTTACAGTGTTTTATGATTTTCTAGAACTGCTCCTGGGTGGCGCTGTTTGAGGTGCTGGTGCATAGCCGTCATGCTTTTATAAGCCGTTTTCCATATCGCAAAGCCGGCAGATGACAAAATCGCTCCCTTTTATTTTAAAATAGTTCCAAACCTTTGAACTGCGAGTTTGGGTGGAGGTATTTTTAAGTCAACTGACTCACTCATGCTGCAACTACTGGCTCGTGCCACGTTTGTTTTAAAAGTGATGACGCATCGGCGCGCATTTTTTGCGTCGACGTATTTTACGTGTTGACGTACTCGATTACGTCGACGCGTCGTCCTAGCTCTAGTCTGCATGTGTGCATGCAGCCTACACATGGTGTGAGTTTGTGTGTGAGGGAGAGAGCACAGGCTGGTAAACTTAAATAAACTGCTAAATTTAGGCCACAGTGACACTAAGCATGAAGAACAGATGCTAATTATGTAGGCAACATTCTCTAACAGTGATCAACTTGTCATTTTTTATGTCAAACAAGTAGTGAATTTGTTGTAACATTAAAACAGGGGACACCAAAAGCGTCAAAACGCACCACACGGCCCCAGCTGGATGCTTGAACATTTGCACCTCGATGTGTCCTTAGCAAAGTTGCCCAATTTAAAATATGCCATTTTGACGCGCGCGAACTCAGAAAAACGACACGGTGGAGATTTGCAATTGTCTCCAATCAACCATGCAATGCACGTTAAAATTGCGAAAAAGCGAGGCCATGAAGGGTGATCCACTTTATAGCGGGACCACTGTATACTGTTTATTAGTAAACAATAACATATGTGCCTGTATAACTGCCTACGTTAAATCATTGTAAACATACCTTCTGTCTGGGACTCCCCCTGCTTCTCCAGGCTGTCCCTGGCCCTCGAGGAGGATGTTCTCCGCGGTCTGCATACTCCCCAGGTTGCTGCTGGCCTCCCGCGGGATGAGGAAGGGGTCGAGCAACCCCATGACAGCGGAAAACTTCCAGCTCCTTCCCGATCATGCAGCTCAACCACTCTGCCTCTCCTTCTGCCTCTCCTTGCAGTAGGTGTCCCTGAGGCTAATCCACTGTTTTCTGCTGTAGTCCTCTGAATAATCACGTTATTTAGTTAGCGGAAAAGTCTTTGAACAGCAGCGGGAAAATAATAGTAAAATAAGCGGGACAGTAGGCGGGCTTGCTGCATTTTGCGCAGGTTCGGTCAAAACTTTCAAAAGTGAAATGAACTTACCAGGTTGCCCAATCTCCTCACTTATCTTCTTCCAAGCTAGGTCATTTTTATTCCTCTCTCTGTACAAACAACAACTGCTGTCATATATCTCCGGGTGGTTTATCAGTCTCTCCTCCATGTGGAATAAAGAATGAATGACTTTGGCTGGACCTGCCCCCTGTGAACTAGGTCAGAGCATCACGTCACCATGCTCCTGATTGGTTGACGCAGCGTGAATTGAAGCTGGAGTTCAGAGTTTTTCAACTTGAGCAGAATTTTTCACCCGCTGCAAAAACCTAATTCGCACAAATCCTCCATGCAGATCGGGCAGAAAAGCGTTTTTTGCCACTCAAATCTGCTTCTGACTTGAACCGGGACCCCCTGCTGCACGTCATCGCGCTCCTCCATTGACATAACATATAAACCTGACTCTCTGCTTGCTTAATTCGCTTTTGGTGTGTACGTACCGTTACTCTGTGCTCAAAGTGATGTGACGAGCTCCAGCGGGGATTCCACCATGTACTGTGTGGGTAAAACGAAACTTTCGCAAAAAACCATGTGAATGATTTTCATTGGGTGTTGCCTTCAATCTTATCCAGCTACAGAGGTGCTATTTCCTGATCGGCTATTGTGGCCCCTTTCTTTTTTCCTTTTTGGCTGGTAAGTGACAGGCTTGAGTTATGCAGACATGGAGATGCGCCCATGAATGCCGTTTCCAGTGACAGCAGCCCTATAATTTTATTGGGGCACTAGAGACTTTTACTAAGTCCCGTGTCCCAGTGAATTAGGTTTAGTAATGCCCTCGGGGGATGCTTTGACTCAGTGGCCTAAAAAATTGCCCCTGATGACTGAACAGGCAGGTATCCAAAGCAAAGTCATAAGGCTGTAGTGCAGAGCCCCACCCACCACAACAAAAGGGATCCCAGTGGTTGTGAACTCCATGTCAGGGGGCTCCCAGTACCAAGGATCTCCATTCAACTCAATTAAAATTGAAAAACACTTTGTTGATCCAAGAGGGAAATTAAGTGTTGTTGGAGCTCCTACTAATTAATTTTTTAAGGCAAGAATTTCCAAATCCAGGCCTCAATGCAGGTTTTAGTTCTTTCCCTGGTTTAACACACCTGAATCAAATGAACGCTCATTAGCAGGCCTCTGCAGAACTGTGCAGTGCTGAGGAGGAAGTTGGACACTTTGAATCAGCTGTGTTGGAGCAGAGACACATCTAAAACTGGGATGTTTCTCAATGTCAAGGCGCCTTGCCTTCCCAGGCAATGCCTTTGCAGGTGAGGCGCCTTGCTTACAAGGTCACTGTCCTTCCTTGTTTAAAGAAAACAGTTAAATGGAACAGAATTACGGCACTGGCTGCCGGCTTATGCTCTGTTTACGCCCTGCCTGTCGTAGTAGCATTGTAGCGTAGTATTATTAATTCAGCCATGGAATTGTAAATGCATAATGAGCGTTTTACTTATTTTTTTTATTGTGTATATGTTGGTTAAATCAAATGTGTTAGCTAAATTAGTACCTGGTAGCCACCGAAGCTTTGATAACTGCTTTGATTGTATAATCTTATTGAAATGACTTTTGTTTTAAAGTGCCTTGAGATGACATCTGTTGTGAATTCGCGCTATATAAATAAAGTGAGTTGAATTGCTTTGGATTTAAAATAATGATAATGAAAAATAAAACAAACATTTTAGATATAAGCCCGATGGCTAAAATAAGTTGACTTACATTTAAAATGGAAATTTGCCCCCGAAGTAGCTGCTGCCAGCTCCTACCCCACTGTATTCTGGGAAATTTTTGACCGAGAGAAGGCATCAAGGCGGTATCCGATGTATCCTTCGTCAGTTAGTTAAACGGCTAAGAAACGGAGGACAGATTCCTTGATAGCACATGAACGCTGGAACACGCCTTGGCGGTCCCTGATGACGTATCTCCAGGCAACCAGGAAGGGACCAAGGCATCAAGGCGAGGTTCCTGGGCATTGAGAAACACCCCTGGTAAGGTCCTGGATGCTTGGATTTTGAGACCGCTGGTTTTAGGAGTTGTTGCAGATCATGATGACTGAGCAGCAAGGATTTCTTGTTCAGTATGCTGTATGCTTGCTCAGTATGAGGGATTACTGAGGGATTGCTGTGGTTGGAGTCTGCATGTTCCAGGCACAACCTCACATCAACGACTCAATGGAATCTGCTGGGATTCCTTACATAGAAAGCTTTTAACTGATTGTAATGTTAGCACAATAGTATTGAAAAGATTTTTCTTGTAAAGTTCCTTGAGATGACACCTTTTGTAAATTTGCGTTATACAAATAAACTGGATTTATTCAAATAGTAGAGGTCTGTGTTGAAAAGAAACTGAAGAAGCCTCTGACTGAAGACACTGTTTTTGTATGATAGTGTCATAAAGAGGATGCTCAGGAAAGTCTATTTTGTTTATGAAGAATACTTTGCATCATCGTCTCCAGTGGTTTCACAGTTGTTCCCAGGACAGAAACGGCATTCTTTATCAGGTTGTTGAGCCTTTTTAAGTCCCTGGCTCTGATGCTGCTAACCAAAAAGATAATGGCTGAAGAGATTACACTCTCAATAACAGACTTGTTGAATCTTTTCGGTAACAAACCTTGAGGTACACAAGCTTCAAGAAGTAGAGTCTGCTCTGTCCCTACTTGTGGACGGCTTCATTGTTGTTCCTCCAGTCCAATCTCTAGTTCGGGTGAACTCTTAGGTATGTATACACCTCAACCACTCCACTTCTTCCCTCATGATGGAACCAGTGTTCGACTGATTCATATTAAATTTGTTTATTCTGGTGCACCAAACTCTGGTTGTGAAAAGTTTTTTGTTTAGTCATTCCACCATGCTAATCACCAGTAGCCACTGGGCCAGAGAGCATATTAATCATGGACAGGTCCCCAGTCCTTTGCTGTAGCAACACAGAGACACACAGGACAAACAACCATGTACACACACCTCTCCAGGGTGTACCCCTCCTCTCACCATTGAAGATAGGCAACAGCCCACTCAAAACTCCTCGAGCACAAGCAGAATGGATGGATGAATGGATGGATTCTAAAGTGAAGCTTAATTCTGTTTTCATTATCTTTCGAATTGGTCATTATTTGCCAGTGATATATCCATCTATGCAGAAAAAAAACGGAAGCTATTTATTTCACGTTGCTGATTTGAATATCTTAATTAAGTAATCTTTTTGATGATATTCCAATTTACTAAGCAGTATAGTGTGGTCATAATGTGTAAGAAATAGATGGTATTGGATGGAAATATCATTAGGAAAACATTAATAGGTTTGGGTCATCTGCTGTGTGTGCGTGTGTGTGTGTTTGAGTGTGTGTGTGGGCACAGAGACTAAGGGCAATTCGCTTTAAAATCAGTTATTTTCCTTTTTTCTAGTCTTGCTAACAAAAAGTCATTCAAATTGGCAATGAACTTTATTACCATTATGCAAATAAATTCAATCATTCATTAAAAAGACACGTATGCAGGGTTATAGACATTTTTTAAACTAAATCAAATTATTTATCAGGAGTTTTGGGCTATGAAATAAGTGCCCTGTGGTCATTAAACCACACCATTAGTCATGTCCTGGCTGGTCGATGCTAGAATGGCTTACCTATATTTCTAATGGAACATCTCCATCTAGTGGATGAAAAGTACATTACAGAGCTTCAAAACCTTCACTTTTGGATCAGTGGAAAATTTTAGTAGGCTACTGGAAATCAAAGCTACTAGACGCCACAACTTTCCTTCGTAAGATCTTCCATGACAAAGGATGTGTTCATAATTCATACTTAAGCCAATCAGAATGCCAATGTTACAAAATGGCCTAAAAGATCCTCCCCCTTGTTATTTTTGAATAATTTATGTGATTCTGTAGCCTAGTATCTCCTTCTGCACAGAACATCAGGAAGATAAATCAGCCACTCACTTAAACTCAGAAACAGTCAGATCTTTGGCAACTTTTTTCAGTTGTTTAGCACATTATGGTTACAAGCCACAACAGCAACAAACATGGCCAATTTTCTATCTTTAGAACTCACATGTTAGCATGCAGAAACAAGGCTTTAAAGACACACTCTGTAAATTTTACACCATAAAAACATATGTGTTTTCGAAACATTTAGGCAACACAACACCAGTTATGATGTTTCTTTTAGGAGCTGTCACATAGTCTGCAATATAAAACTTTTCACCTGCAGACCGCATGCCCGAAATTACTGACTGAGTTTAACTTTATGGCAATATTCTACGTGTTACCTAATGATGTAAACAATCCTGCAGTTTTGAGATTTGAGCCATGGCAGATACACCAAAGAAACCAAAGAAGAAGCGAGGAACAGAAACTGGGCTGCAAGAGCTTAACCACTAGATAAGGCTTTTTAACCCCTAATTCACATTAAGCGAATGAATGTGCCCAATGTGAGCTGGACACTGAGCCGAGCCAGCTTCTCAATCCCAAAAAAGACCTTATCAGAAGAAGTGAGGGGGGAAAATGAAAAAATGTCTAATTTTACCAAGTTCTTTATCTCGTTATAACAAGAAAGTTTCTCGCTAAAAATCATTATAACGAGTTTAGTATCTCATTATAATGAGATAATGTTCCTGAATGCTTCCGTACTATCCCCTTGTCGTCTATAAGAAGTTCAAATGAAGAGCTCTTTGAACAGACAGAACAAACCCCTTTTTCAATCCTGGACAAACGGACCAACCCTACCCGAAACCCACACTACCCGGATCGCTTGGTAGCCTCGGAGACACCGGCTCCCCATGAGGAGAGAGTTTATTCCCTCCAAAAGTATAGTTTCTTCAAATTAAAAAATATCTGAATAATATCGCTAATCTACAAAATGCTGAAAACGTTCGCAATTTATAAATATTGTTTTACACATTTACCTCTTCACTCTCTGCCTGTGATGAAAGAGAGTCTGATGTGATCGTGCATCATATATGCTGGGGCGCCGTAAAGGGTGGGTAAGCAGTGACGATTCTCGGGGCCCATGACTGAGAGAGGGGCCCAGGGAAGCCCCTTATAAAATCGTGGTGCTAAGAAATATATTTGATAGTAAAAAAAAATATTAACTTGATTCTGATAGTAATTTCCTGGTGTCAAAAAATGTATTTGTTTTAGAAACACTAATGCACCTCTACCCCTGTTGATTACTGTAAATGGTTCAGAGCGCCAGCGCCGAAATCATATTCAGAACATCCTCTCAACCCCAAAGAAGACACAGAAGAACAATTTCTTCCCTTCACTGCTGTGGAAGATCTTTTCTGCCAAACTGTTTCTCAATTTAGGTCAAAGTAGGATTGCTTCTAAAACCCAGTGTAACAACTTTTCAGGTTGTATGTCAGACGCTGTGAGATACAGGAGGAGGTATGGATACTGAAGTAGCCACTTTGCTACTGGATTGGCAAGTAATAAATGCTTGCTCCTGGGTTATATGGGCATGATGATGCGATACAGTGCCAGGAAAATTGTTTGATGGTTTACCAACTGACACGCTGTCAGTTTGATGATTTGTTCTTTGACTGTACTTGTACTTAAACTTGTTCAGAAGCGCTCCATAGAGATTCCCTAATCTCCTTCGGCTGTCGGCTCGGTCTTGCTGATAGCCAGCAGCCCCTATGTAGAGATGCAAAGAGTATAAAACCACTGTATTTATGGTTATTTATGCGTTTTGGTTCACTATGTGGTTTCAGCACATTTTGTAGTGAGTTACCACTGCATTAAAGTGTGCATTATTCAGTTAAGTGACAGTGTGTAGTTTTTGCAGTACATCTTTGAAAATAGCCATTAAAATATTATATAATAATCGTTAGGTGATATTGTAAAATATGTCTTTAAAAATCCGTTTTAAAATACATAGACGCAGGTCCTCTTTTCGCGGGAAAGCCATATTAGATGACGTTTTTACTTCTACAAGAGCCCGGACGTAAAAAGCGCACGGAACAAGCCTGCTATTAAAACATTGATTTCCCCTCAAAATGCAAAAAAGTTTCGCCATAAATAAATTTTTACCTCTTCGCTAGTTCCAAGTGATCAAAGAGAGACTGATGTGCTCGTCATGTTGCTGCAAATAGGTAATTCTCAGGGAATTGAGCGTTTGAAAACAGAACTAGTTGGACCTCCGTTGTTGAGTTTCTTACTCGAAGACACAGATACCGCATGCTTGTGATAATTTAGGTATGCACTGGCCCCTACTGGCCGAAAATTACACACTATGCCTTTAAAGTGATGCTTTCGGACTTAAATTAGTGCTAACTCATTAGCGGAGTAGCTCTGAAGATCTTCATGTCATGGTGATGCGATACAGTAGCTTTGCTCAAATTTTTCCACGTTAGCTCAAGAACCCCCCTTTTTTCTCTGTTAACTTATAAATGCAGTCAAACATAAGATGTTATATTGACTATCAGTTGACCTTGCCTCTGTCAAAAGGAGGTCTTGATCATTCTGAACAGTCAAATACACTTAAACATTAGAATGCCCAAGGCAGTCGTTTTGACCCTTTTGAAATATTCATATTAAATAACTATGTCAAATTAAGTAATGAAGCCTTGTTGGTCCCTGATCCTATCTAAAACAATGTGAATTTTAATAAAACTATTTTGAATATTTATCATATGAATAATAACAGAAATATGATCATTTCTACAAAGGATTTTGTGCTGTTTCAATTTAGTTTGCAAACATTCTGGATCAGATAATATGAAAGTATTCTGTGAAGGATGGTTGGAAGAGATGGATCATACTGCATTTGACAACATAGGGGATTGTGTAGTAACCCAATTCCACATCATCTTCAAGAGATACACTGAAACCTCCCAAACAGCTCAAGGTAGTTTGTACAGTAGCTGGCAGAGGATTTCTATCAGAGTTTCTGCCTGCAACCAGGAGTTGAGTATAGATTTACTTTTTTATTACAGGTAAACTATTTAAGTCTGCTCTGGTTTTAGTATCTTTAGTTATAATCATTCCCAAAGATTTTACCTCATTTTAACTAGAATCCCATATATGTCAGTTTGCTCCATATCATGTATTGATATAAGCTCACATTTTTTAAATGTAAAAAGAATCCCCTTGCTTTAGAAAATATTCCAATTTTGCTGATTACCAAAGGGATCTGGACTGTTTTTTTAGAGATATAGCTAATAACTCAGCAGCTGAAATAAATAATTAGGGAGAAAAGGGATTGCACGATTGCTAGTGAATCCTTTAGGTGTTCCTTGGGGAAGAAAAACCGACCTATTAATATCCTCATACATTATATGTATCGCTTTAATAAACTCTGTACAGAATCCAAAATATTCTGAAGTTTTTATAATGTATATGTATTTTCAACAGAATCAAATGCTACGTAAAGAATTAAAATGAAACCCTTATCTTCAATCAAAGAATTAAAATCTACTAAATCAAGGACTAATCTGATTTTATTATGTATAGACCTATCTTTTATAAATCCGGATTATGTTTTACCATCTGTCCAGTACCACTTTTCAAACAATTTGCAAAAATAAGAGTAAATAATTTGTAATCCACTTACATTGCTAGTGCAAGCACAAAACAATGAATATAAGGTGGTCTAGCAGTACAGAAGCAGCTATATATGATTCACATAAAGTCTGATTGACTTAAATATATGAGAATGATAGTAAAAATACCATAAAGTGCATGATTTTATGTAAATTAATATGAAAAAAATCTCAGCTGTGTTGGGGGCCCTGCCAAGATTCTTGTCATGGGGCCCAAAATTCTTAGCAGCGCGATTTCACTGGAGGTTGAATGATCTGGCGATGTACTGGTAAAAATTGTGCAAATGCGATTTTTGGCCTTTATGGCCATTTGTTCACTCGAAAACAAAAATACTGTTTGCTGGCAATTATTTAGGTATGTACTGCACTCTATGACCAGGGAACCTACACACTGTCACTTTAAAATCTGTGCATGACTGAAGCATCATGTCAATGAAGGTTGACACATGAGCATTAATAATCAAGCTCAACTTGCCTCAAACAGAAATAGACAACCCCCTTTTTGTATGTATTATTTATTATGTAGCTTTGCAGTCCAGCATTGTGACTGTTAACGTGTTTACTGTAACTCTAAACAAAGAAGCAGCACTTAGAGCACTGCCCTTTTTCACAAATGTGGATAGATCGGTTGATAAGGTTTAAGTTTGACTGGAGTAATACATTTTGAGATAGAGGAAGGGAGATCAACGGTAGCCAGATAAAGGGAGATGACAAAACAATTTAAATCCCCTGTTTCTTGAAAAAAAAAGTTTTATTGCAACACTGTTTGGTTCATATGCTGAGCGATGGCTTTCATTCCTATCAGTGTCATAACTCCAGCAGCAGAGCAGAGAGTGCTTTCAGAACTGCTCATTAACATTTTAACGCACCCAGAAGACTTTTCAGCTGAGATAAAGAAAGGAAAAAAAGGGTGATGTATTTCCATTTGTGAATTTGTTTCAAGTTTTTTCTCCCCACACAGCCAGACAGCGCTCATGTAATGAAGAGATTCAGACAGCATGCAAACAGAGCTAAATGGCTCCAGGCTTTCAAACAATGTGGGCTTCTCTGTGCTGCATCAGTCAGTGCCAATATGCTTTGATAGATTACAATCAGTGATATTTTTATCCTGCACACATAATACATTAGAAAATGTCCTGCTTTTAAAGAGAAGCATAATGCTAGTCTTTCAACTGTATTTACATCTCCACTAGAAGAGAAAATGGTACATAAACATTTCAGACAAGCTAAACCTAAACATCTTTTACTCTGATTTGGATAATTAGGCAGAAGAATTGAAAGCACTACAGAGGCTTATATCTGTAGAGTTTCAAATTTTTCTGCCAAATTAATTAGCTATATGAAGATACCAGACGTGTCACGTATGCATGAAATTTATATGTTTTAACAGTTTTGCGAAATTCATGGTAAAAACATATCAAGAGAGAGGTATGACATTTGGTACCTTTGTAGAACCTCAAACAGGAATTCAGTTTGTCAAACACCAATATGATGGATCTGATCAAGACACCATCTGATCTTCAGTAGATAACCTGACTGGGATCAACAGCTTCATTATAGATCAACAGTTGAAGTAGGACCTGCCTTTTTAGTGGTTTTCAGTGGTTAGAGGAAGTCAGCCTTGGATTAAACTTGTGATTTTGACCATTCCCTGTATGTGTATATGTATTTCATCAAAAGTTTTCATCAAATTTTACTACATGGCAGAAATATAAAAGTTCTTATATCTTCTACGAAAATTTACAAAGGTGTGAAACTTCCTATGGCGGATCGTAATAAAGTCCCTACTAAAGCCTGATGGTCAAATGTTAATATCATTAAAACAAGGAAGAGTAATGTTTTGTTTAGTTTTGTTTTGAAAGGTCCATATTTTACACCCATGACATAATTAACATGAAACTGTCCAGTGACAGAAGAAATGTGGGTGTATCTTGGTGTCCAAGAGATTTCTAAAGAGGGTGGGGCTGTGGCAGCAAGACAAAGTCTAGCGTCACACTTTGTCCATAATCTTTGCTTTAATTTCCACAAAACTAATATGATCTACACGAGATTACACAGGATGGTTTTGACTCCAACCCCTAAAAGAGATTTTTGGTAGACGTATATGGTGGTATTTTTGGTGCAAAAGTATTTGTGTCTTGTAACTGGGTAGTGGAAGTCACAGAGAACAATTATGTAGCAGTTTTGTAATTGTAGAATTTTTTCAGTAAAACAACAATTACAGCTTTTCAATTTCTTAAAATGACTGTGTAGTTTCCTGAGGATATGGGGCAGGACATATTTAAATCATTGCAAGCATAAGGTATTTTTGTGTTTGTGTGATGACCTTACCAATGAATGGCCATAAAGGTCAGAAACTGCAATTGCGCATCTCTACCACGCTGTAAAAAAAGAAAAGTTGACTGAACTTAAAAAAGTAAGGCAACCAGCTACACAGCCTTTTTGAGTAAACTCAACTAATGTGTTTACATTTTGTGAACATAATAAAGAAGTTAAATCAAAGCAAAATCTTAAATTCAACAAACGGAAGATAGTTAGTCAGGTCTGCTCATGTCTTTGAGAGCCGGTACAACCAGCCCTTCACACAAATCCACAGTGGAGAACAGAATATATTGTTCTGTGTAAATAACCAAGAGCTTAGGTTGATCTGCCAGTATAATTATAATCTTACAGTGGGGAGAATACTGCTGATTTTTTAAGTTTTCCCACTTACAAAGCATGTAGAGGTCTGTAATTTGTATCAAAGGTACTCTTCAACTGTGAGGGACGGAATCTAAAACAAAAATGCAGAAAATAAGAGTGGAGGATTTTTAAATAAGTAATTTCCGTTTTATTGCATGACATTAGCTTTTGATCACCTATCAACCAGTAAGAATTTAGGCTCCCACAGACATGTCAGTTCTTCTTTAAGAAGCCCTCCTTTTCTCCACTCATTATCTGCATTAACTGCACCTGTTTGAACTTGTTACATGTATAAAAGACACCTGTCCACAGACTCAAACAAGCTCCAACCTCTCAACAATGGCCAAGACCAGCAAGTCATGCGAGGACATCAGGGATAAAATTATAGACCTGCAAAAGGCTGGGATGGGCTACAGGACAATAAGCAAGCAGCTTGGTAAGAAGGCAAAAAGTTTTGGCACAATAATAAGAAAATGGTAGCAGCTCAAGACGACAATCAATCTCCCTCGGTCTGGAGCGCAATGCAAGATTTCTCCTCTTCGGGCACTAATGATAGACCCCAGAACTACATGGCAGGACCTGGTCAATGACCTGAATAGAGCTGGGACCATAGTCTGAAGGAAACCATTGATAACACACTCAGCCATCATGGATTAAAATCCTACAATGCACGCAATGTCCCCCTGTTCAAGCCAACACATGTCAAGGGCCTTCTGAAGTTTGCCAATGACCATCAAGATGATCCAGAGAAGGAATGAGAGAAAGTCATGTGGTCTGATGAGACAAAAGTGGAGCTTTTTGGTCTCAACTCCACTTGCTGTGTTTGGTGAAAGAAGATATCCCAACTGTAAAGCATGGGGGTAGAAACATCATTCTTTGGGGAGGCTTTTCTGCAAAGGAGACTGGACGACTGCACCATATTGAGGGGAGGATGGATGTGGCCATGTATCCTGAGTTCTTGGCCAACAATCTCCTTTCCTTAGCAAGAGCATTAAAGATGGGATGTGGCTTGGTCTTCCAGCATGACAATGAGCCGAAGCACACAGCCAGGGCAACCAAGGAGTGGCTCTGAAGGAAGCATCTCATGGTCCTGGAGTGGCCTAGCCAGTCTCCAGACCTGAATCCAATAAAAAATATTTGGAGAGAGCTTAAAGTATGTGCTGCCCAGCGACAGCCCCGAAACCTGAACGCTCTGGAGAAGATTCCGCATGGATTAGTGTGCCAAGATCCCTGCTGTAGTGTGTGCAAACCTGGTAAAGAACTACAGAAAATTTCTGATCTCTGTAATTGCAAAGGTTTCTGTATCAAATATTGATTCAGTTTGTCTGACTTATCAAATACTTTTGTCATACAATAAAACAGAAATTAATTATTTAAAAATCATCCACTGTGATGTTATGCATTTTTGTTTCTGATTCTGTTCCTCACAGTTGAAGAGTACATGTGATACAAATTACAGACCTCTACATGCTTTTCAAGTGGGAAAACATAAAAAAATCAGCAGTGTATCAAATACTTTTCTCCTCACTCTACGTAATTGTAGTATTTGTCTATTTTAGTTTTGTTTTCTATATTGTTAAAAAGTACATTTTGATTTAAATATGGAAGAAGTGGTTGATTAAACAATCCCAAAATGAAAAGTAAGGAGTCCAGTCCAAAACAAGCAGTTTTGAAATAAAAAAATTGCATTTTTTGCCAACAATACATTGCTGTTCTCTTTAAACCCAACAGCAATCTTACTAACTGGCCCACCTAGAGGATAACTTAGTTAAACAATGCAGTTGGGGGCCATGTAAAATGAAATAGGCAGAGTTTTATATTCTATTGAAATTCAAAAATACCTTCTCTATCACAATGGAAAAATAGTTGTAATTCATATCATCCAAATATTTTCAAAAGTTCCATGTGGAGGGTGATGCTGTGGGCAGGAGTGATCTCAAATAGCAGAAAGTCTTGCAAGAGGCCTCTGACAGAATATTGTTATTGCATAACAGCCTTCAGACTGTCATGAAATAGTATATTTCCAAGGAAGCAAAGATAATATTCCATAGTAACATGTCCTTGGTGACACCATCAGTTTTTGGCAAGCACTGTTTATCCACCACATTGGCTTTTGCCACTCCTCTCTAAATCTCTGCTTGGTAGTATGGTTAGAAAGCCAAGCAGAGAGACTTTGGAGTCGAATAGATTTCAGTCTACTCAGCATCCCTGGAATCCGAAACAAAAATACAGAAGCAGGTGTCAGTTTCTATGCTACTAATCTGGAACAAACTTTCAGACAACTGTAAAACTGCTAAGGAAATTCCTTTAAATCTCATGAAAACCAAAATATGTTCTTTTTCAAACCAAAAAGGTCGTAACATTAACACTACAAGATCTCATAGGATATTCATGCATTGTCTAGAAGAAAGAGTGAGAAGATGGACAGGCAGAGAAAACCCCTTGATGCCTGTCCTTCCTCGAAGTGTTGAATTCGGCCTCCACACATCATAAGCCCACTAGCTCCATCCTTCTACTCCCATCGAATCTAGGAAGGGCAGTCGGCCTTAGTTTGATGGCTGGTAACTGGACAAAGGATGCTGCAGCTTTATGTACTTCTTCCGCCTTTGCTTGTATCAGGGCAGCTTTCCCAGATACCAGCTTGGCTTCACTGACCTCTACTTCCTTCATCCGGCACTGATAGTCTCTTCTCTCCTGTGCCGGGACCCACCGGCTCCACTGACGCCATGCTTCCTTAGCCGCTTTAACCCGGGCCCCCAGTTGACTTAGCATGAAATCATATGCTTCCAACTTTATCCCAGGCGCAGGATTGGATAACCTCTCACATTCAGCCTCAGCCAATTCCAAACAAGTGACAAGCTCTAGATGGCCAAAATTGTTCCAAATGGTCTTTTGTATATTATTTTGTACTTCTTCAAGCCTTTCTTCACATCCTCTTGCTGTATCCTTAATGTCTTTGCACTGTTCCTCTCTCAAAGTGGAGTCACCTCCTTCATCCCAGGCGTCTGCAAGTTCAGCCTCCAGTTCATCATTTGCATCTATCACTTTGTCAGCTGCCAGTGCAATCTTACCGAAGGCCTCTTTCAACTCATCAACTGACATGCTTTTACATGTTCTATCTATTGTGTTCGCCAACCGAGTAAATTGCCTTTTAGTAGTTGTTCTTCCAGTTTTCAACTGCAGAGCCTTAGAATCTGCCATTTCCTCACTGGAGCTGGGCTTTGAGGTGGAGCTTGGGCTTTGAGCTGGAGCTTGAGCTGGAGCTGGAGCCTGGGCTTTGAGCTGGAGCCTGGGCTTTGAGCTGGAGCCGGGGCTTTGAGCTGGAGCCGGGGCTTTGAGCTGGAGCTTGGGCTTTGAGCTGGAGCTTGGGCTTTGAGATGGAGCTTTGAGCTGGAGCTGGGGCTATGAGCTGGAGCCTGGGCTGGAGCTGGAGCCTGGGCTTTGAGCTGGAGCTTGGGCTTTGAGCTGGAGCTTGGGCTTTGAGCTGGGGCTTTGAGCTGGAGCTTGGGCTTTGAGCTGGGGCTTTGAGCTGGAGCTTTGAGCTGGAGCTTGGGCTTTGAGCTGGAGCTTGGGCTTTGAGCTGGAGCTTGGGCTTTGAGCTGGAGCTTGGGCTTTGAGCTGGAGCTTGGGCTTTGAGCTGGAGCTTGGGCTTTGAGCTGGAGCTTGGGCTTTGAGCTGGAGCTTGGGCTTTGAGCTGGAGCTTGGGCTTTGAGCTGGAGCTGGGGCTATGAGCTGGAGCTTTTACCCTTTAGCTGGAGCTTTTAGCTTTCAGCCGTTTTTTTACTGTCAAGTGTTATAGTCAACTCTCTGCTGTTCCCCACACTTGACAGGGGTGGACCCACAATGTGAGGGGTGTAACCTGGATTTACTCAGACGGAGCCTCTGAATCCTTTTCTTTTCTTTATTTGGAATTCATTTGGTGGTCAGGTAAAAAACCTTGGGAAACCACCCACATGACAGAATTAATACACATAATTTATAGTAGAAAATAAACACCCAGTAATCTCTACCTTAAACCTGCTTACAAAAACACAAGACTAAATACAAAGTGGTTATGTTAACTCATTTAAATTTACACATTTGATAACATTTCCACATAAACCTAACCCAACATTTACACAAAACCCTAACATATATACACATTCACAGTAGAAGCCCTGACTCACACCTTAGTGCAAACATTTAAAAGTCCAGGAACTTAAAACTGAACATGATCAAAGTCCATGTTAAAGTCCACAGCAGCCTAACAGTAGTTAACCAAAGATAATGTCTCTTACCGGCTGCCTCCTCACTTTTTACTTGTGGGTGCCGATACCAAGCAGATAGTATGAATGCACACCTTGCATTTTGAAATTACTGCAGCTGTTTGCTGGCTGTTAATTATGCCCTAGCCAGGTCCGTCAGGAAAAGTGCTCCGGGTGCAACAAGCAACATTAGTTCCGCCCTGGGCAACTGACATCTAGTAGTCAGCACAACAATGCCTTTTTATTAAAGCAAGAATGTATCTTATTTTATTGAGATACAGCTACTACATTTATTTCATAGCTTTAGCGGGTAAACAATGTAATGGACCACCTGCCTCTTGCCCGGTGACTGCTGGACAGAATAGGCAGCATATATGATGGATTGAAGAATGGAAGTTAAATACTTCCATTCAGAATGAAACAAGGAAAGGCAAGGCAACTTTTTCTTGTTTAGCACAATTCAACAGCAGGGCAATTCAGTGTGCTTCGGGTGATACGGGGATTAAATAAAAGCAGCAATAAATAAACAGTAAAAGCATAAAACACAACATTAGAGACACAACATGAAACATTTAAAACACAGTATGAAAACCCAGCTATTGTTAACCATTTAGTCAGCGGTAGATCTAAACAAATTAGCTTTTATCTTTGATTTAAAGCAACCCAGTGTTTCAGCAGTTTTGCAGTCATCTGGAAGGTTGTTCTTAAGGGGAGCATAGAAACTGAAAGTTGCTTGTCCATCTTCGCTCCTGGTTCTCTTGCTATTGAGTAGACTGGAATTAGAGGACCTGAGTGGTCTGGGGGACTTGGTATCATGTCAACATATCTTCAATATCCTATGATGCTAAGCCATTCAATTATTTATAAACTAGTAGGTATATTTTGAAGTCTATTCTTTGAGGAGGTTTACCCAGGGAGACAGAAAAAAAAGCAGAAAGCTAGAAATTATTGCAAATTTATTTTAAAAAGAAAAACTAAAATAGCATGTAGTGGGATTTTAGACTCTTAATAAAATGAGAGAGATTCCATTAAACATTTTGGAGGTCTTAATATGATTTGAATTGATCTTACAAGAGGACAGTATCCCATCACAGAAAAATGTAAAATACTGACCTGTCTCGGTCTTACAACAACAAGCTTATATTATTTCTAGCAACCTTGGTCTATCTATTCTACTCGGTATCGTACAACTCTCAGGGTGAAAATCAGAGACTTAGTGGCGCCTTTCTCTTTGATTAGGAAGCTGTGAACTTTGTAGATCTTTAAGGATGCCCGGTCGAAGAACCATCTCCACGGTAACACAGGATATGGACTATCATAATCAAAACTCTCTGACCATGACATGGGTAAAGGCGTCACTCAATAAGACTAAACATTCATACTAACACTACAACATTAAGTAAAAATGTGTCACGGTTGATTGCAAGTACAAATAAATCATAACACTAATTCTTTCCACCACATAGCACATGGCCATAAGCATTCAGACCCTTTGCTGTGAGACTCATTTAAATGCACATGCTCTCCATTTCTTCTGATTCTCCTTGAGATTTATTCTGTTCCTTCATTCATGGACTTGATTATGAAAGGCACACACTACATAAGACATTATACCTCACAGTGTATGTCAGAGCAAACGAGAATCATGAGGTCAAAGGAACTGCCCAAGGAGCTCAGAGATTAGAACTGTGGCAAGGCACAGATTTGGCCATGGTTCCTTAGAGCACAGTGGCCTGACTTCAGCATAAGGCCTCTTTAAATGAAAGATGTTTGGGTGAACCAGAATTCTTCCTAGGCCTGGTCATCCAGCCAAACAGAGCAATCGTGGGAGAAGAGCCTTGGTGAGAGAGGTAAAAAAAAAAAAAAAACAAAGATCATTGTAGCTGAGTTCCAGAGATGAAGTAGGGAGATAAGAGAAAGTACCACCAAGTCAACTATCACTAAAGCCCTCCACTAGTCGCGTTTAAGAAAACCCGCATAGAGTTTGGCAAAAAGAAAAACACATGAAGTACTCCCAGACATTGAGAAATAAGATTATCTAGTCTGAAAAGGTGTTATTTCTGAGCGGTATGTGTGGAGAAAACCAGGCACTGCTCATCACCTGCCCAATACAATCCGATCAAAGGAATCATGGTGGTGGGAGCATCTTGTTATGGAGGGTTTTTTTCCTGCAGGGACAGGATGATTGGTTGCAATTGAAGGAAAGAATGTGGCCAAATACAGAGATTATACTGGAAGAAAACCTCTTTCAGCATGTTGGAGGAGCGTCACAGTTTCTGTGGCGCTTTGTGAGCTTGGCTCCGTCAACTTTTCAAGCTTTTCCTGTGTTTCAAGCTACAAAGCTCATAACGCTAGCAACGCAGAAGTTCAGCTAGATGAGCTTTTGACGGTCCCAACACTCTTGACGCAGCACAGCAACCAATCAGAGCGACTCACTGTAGTGACGTTGCCCGACATCGACGCTGCCTAGCCAACCACGATCCGCGAGTGTTTAAAACATCCAGCAGAGAAAGGCGCTATGAGCTTTGCGAGCTTCAGCTTAAAAATGTATCTTCTGCGTACATGCGTCGAACTAGTCCATTATAAGCGTTGCCTGACACTGACAAAGCCTTCGGTCTGAATGCAGCATTATGACCATGAACATTTTTTCTTTTTTAATACATTTCCAAAAAATTCTACATTTCTGTTTTTTTCTTGTCAGGAAGGGTTGCTGAGTATACATCAATGAGAAATAAAGTTAACTTTTGATTTGAGCATATGGCTGTTATTAAACAAAAAGTTAAAAATTTAAAGGGGTCTGAATACTTTCTGTACCTACTGTTCAGGTTTTAGGACTGAGCTGATGTGTTCTACTGGTAGCTGTAGTTTAGGAGTATTGAGTTTGACTTCTAATCAGAGGGTTGCTGGTTAAAGCCCCAGCCCTGACTGCTTCAATCAATGTGTCCTTAGGTGATCAATAAACTCCTGATGGAGGTGCAAAGGTCATTGCTGCTGTCCTACTTTATTGCAGCTTTTCAATCTTTTCTTTGCAGATAATCAATGTATCAAACACTTTAATCAGCTACTAATTAAAGCTCCAGACATTTATATAAAATATTCCACAATAGTCACTTTAATCCTGTTTTTGCTATATTTATTTGCTCTGAGAGCAAAACAGTGTTCACAGCTTATGTTCTCATGCCCATAGAACTTCTCTTGGTCTGCTGATGAGGGCTTGTCTCTCTTTCCTGAATGTATTTTTAATTCAGCATGTAAGCATGAGCAAACACACTTGTTTTCATAATTACTTCTTAAACTCAAAGCAGGATTCCACAAATCTGCTGCGTACTGTCCAACAATTACAGCTCCTCACACTCTAGCAGGCAGCCATTTCACAGTCAAGTACACCTTAATCCCTTTGCTGTAATTACGAGACCAACACTGGAGTCGGGTTTGGAAAATGAGCTGAGCCTCTCAGAAAGGCAGGGCATCACATAAAAGTTATACGCTGACTGCTTCAACACAGCCCATTTGTACAAATACAAAAGAAACTCAGACTTGTTATTATCCAGTTGGTATCTTAACAGCCCCAATCTTTTTTTTTTTATTGATTGAAGTGGGAATAAGGGAAACATTCTGAACAGGGAAGCTAATGTATCAGTCCTTTAAGTTACTGAAACATTGTTGCCTCAGGAGGTGGAGATGTTTCCAAGAGTGGAAGATTTGACTCCCTTTTGCAAGAATTTAAATGCGGATGGCTGAGACTCCTGCTGCTTTTCACTGCCATGCGTCACTGATAGATTTACAGCTAACTGAGGCATGATTAATGTTACTCCAGCTGTGCTTCTCCTGCTAGGAAAAGGTCCCGCTCGAGCTGCGTGTCACACCTCTTCTATATGTCAAAGAATTTGGCGCCGATGTTAAGAACTGAGACATCCCGAAGGACTCATACAGAGCAAGGAAAGGAGAGCAGAAATCTGGAAAAGAGAGAAAAAGATCCTAGTAGAATGTGCTTTTATCATCTATGGTTTCATTTTAAGCTTTTATACAATAAACAATGGAATTCTACACCGTGACCCTGACCTTGTAAAAGTATCCAGCCCTTTTAAACAGCCACAGAGTGAATCATAATGAAAGTGGTAGGAAAATGAAACATGGTTTTCCAAATTGTTTTTGTGATGAACCAGTGTAAAAAAAAGCCCTCTTAACTCTATCCATTAAAAAAATCCAGCACAACAAGCTGGTCTTTCACCAAGGGGCAAACTCCGATGGCCAAAAGTGACAAAAATTGCTTTTCCTCTTTCATCTGTTAGAGGCTGGCTCCAGAAAGGAGCAATTTTCCATTTACCAACATGTTAAAAATGTTTCTCTAACTTAACAATCAGTGCTGTCAGCAATGTGAGCATTCACAAGACAGCCTCTGCTCACAGGATTCCAAGATGGCAGCCCACGGACATTTTAGAAGACAGACTGGTGGAAATTTGGCCAGACTACACCTGTTTATACAATGTAACGTCTCATCAACAAAATGAGTAGCAGCATTTTCTCCATATCCATCTCGGTCTCCGTAAGGACAGGGGGCTGCCATTTTGAAATCATGTAAGCACGCGGAAACCGCATTTTGATTGGTCACTTCAATATTTTGGCTCAGCAGAAAGCATAAGTAGGGCCTAAACAACAAGTTTTTTGCCTCATGAGGCAGAAAACTCACCAAAATTTGACTCACACAGCAAGCTATCTGCTGAGCAAACAGCCTCAAATGACTGCTAGCTCAGCCAATTGGGCTTGTGTGAGACAGGCTTAACATTCTCCATGTCCTCTTATCACCTTTTTAGTTTCTTCAACTTAGAAAGTACTTTTACATCATTTCTTTTCTTTTTATGTCTCTGCTCTTTCTTCTCAAACCTCCAGTCATGGCAGATGGCAGCTCGCATTGAGCCAGTTTCTACAGGACGTTCCTGTTGAAAGGGGAGTTTTTCCTCTCCACTGTCACTACATGCTTGCTCATTAGTAGAGATAGGTGTGGTTGGAGCCTTATCAGCCGGCCACAACTCACAGTCAATGATTTGGTATTCCTTAAATAGAAAACTTTTAAACAGATTGGAATATATTTATAGTTGAATGTATCTCTTGTGAATTGCCGCTATATAAATAAACTGAATTGAATAGTACATTGCAACTGGTAACAAGATACACAAAATACTGTATTAATGTTACTTTACATTTTGAAGACCTGAAGATGTTCTTATTTAATTTTTATTTTTAACATCCTTTCTTAAATAATGTTCAAACGAATTGGACTTGTCCGCTATTTTCTGTCATGCATTATATTCTGGTTTTAGTAATTCACAGCAGACTTCAGATTTTCCAACAGATAGTTGGAAAATTGGGCTCTACTCCGTCCATCATTGCATGGGTGACGGAGAGGCCTTCTGTCAACGGATAAAGGCACTGTTTCTTTCCTTTCGACATAGATGTAGAAGTATAAACTAAGATTAACCATCTCTGTCAATGGAAAGTGTATTCCTGTGATTGGTTAGCCCAATATCAACTAGAGATAATTTCACCAGAACAGTGCTCTATAGGTGATGTAATCAGTGGACAATGCAGTGTTTGGGCATTACATGCTTTATATTGAAAGAGCAGTTTATCGAATATGGCCTTTTTGAGCACAAGGAGGTGTAGAGAACCCCAAAACAGACCATTATGTTTGTTCCCATATGTTTTTAGAGTATTATATGAGCAAGGACATAACCATCATCTCAGAAGTGAAGGGGACACCTTTTTCAGAGATCTATGGGGAGCCTGTCATACCCATCTACTGGCCCCCTACTATCCCGAAAAATTATTGAGAGTCAATGGAATGATTAAACTCATCTTCTCATCCCAGTTGAATTCTGCCATTGAAAATAACATTTGATATACGTAAATTTCAAAGCCACAATTTTGATGCCAAGAAAGCGAAAAGTTCCGACTGGTGGCAAAAGTGTCGTGTGAAAACACATACACAACAACTGAAGAGGAAAAATGGCTGAATTTAGCAAGGTTCAAGGTTAATATCCTTCCTCCAGGATGAAGTAAGCAGCATTAAATGTAGACAACACAACTATGAATCTCACCATGTGGAAAGTGGCAGCTATAAAGGGGGATAAAACGTCAGTGGAGTGAGAACCAGTATGTGATAGATATTCTACAAGGTTTTGTTGGATATTTCTGGTGCTAGCTGACTTCTGATTTGTTTTCATTTTTATTACAAATTTTTACAAGCAAATAAATCACAATTCACATTAAAACCACAGTTGAAACTCACATCAATAGTTATTTAAATTGAGGTACAGCATATATAATTCAGGGAGTAAAGCGAATTGGACCAGAAAATAACTTAATCGCTCCATTGACTTTCATTCACTTTTCTTTCCACCAGAGATCCAACAGGCCAACCGGAAGGGGAGGAGACTTAGGTTCCCTATTGAGTGATTGATCATCCTCTCACATTCACCTTTCCTTAATGACTAAAGAAACATTTAAATCACTGATGCAAAACAATTGGCTTAGTTATCAGCAATATTAATAATGGTTTATATACAGTAATTGATTAATTGTCATGTCTCCCCCTGGTCAGCAGGGACAAATAACTAAGTTCAAATGTCAGTCTCAATTGACTGCTGAAGTCAATCTGGAAAGATTTGACAACAGGTTACAGAAACACACTTCAAGTTTACGCACTGGCTTCCGCAAATCACAATACAAAACACAATCATGACAGATCAACTCTTCACAATAAAAGTTGTGTACAGGCTGCCAAATCGATTTACAGGTAAAACGTGAAAAATTTGCATATCATACAAAAGTTCCTTTATTTCATTAATTCAACTTAAAAGATTAAATTAAAATATGATAAAGACTCATCAAATGCAAAGCAAAATATTTCAAGCCTTTATTTGTTATAATCAAGATGATTATGGCTTACAGCGTATGAAAACCTTAAATTCAAAATCTTAGAAAATTAGAATATTGTGAAAAGGTTCAATATTTTAGGCTCACAGTGTCACAGTCTAATCAGCTTATACCAGTAAACCAGCATCCAGGTCTTCGATAACACCTCAGCAGAACCACAGGCTGATAGATTCCATGCCATGCCACATTGAGGCAGGAAGTGATGCAAAAGGGGCCCAAAACAACTGACTACAAATGCATGAATTGCATACATACATTACAGACCAAAAGTTTGGACACATCTTCTCATTCCAAGAGGTTTCTTTATTTTCATGACAATTTACATTGTAGATTCTCCCTGAAGGCATTAAAACTATGAATGAACGCATATGGAATTATGTAGTACTTTTTCCAAAAATTGTGAAATAACCTGGCCTCCAAAGTCACCAGACCTGAACCTAATCGAGATGATATGGGGTGAGTTGAAACTCAGAGTGAAGGCAAAAGGGCCAACAAGTACTAAGCGTCTCTGGGAACTCCTCCAAGACTGATGGAAAACCATTTCGGGTGACTACCTCTTGAACCTCAAGAGAATGCAAAGCAGTAATCAGAGCAAAGGGTGGCTACTTTGAGGAATCTAAAATATAACACATGTATTTAGTTATTTGACCCTTTTTGTTTAAGTACACACAGTAATTCCATACATCATGTGTTCACTCATAGTTTTCATGCCTTCAATTGAGAATCTACAGTGTAGTCATGAAACTAAAGAAAACACATTGAATGAAAAAGTGTGTCCGAACTTTTGGTCTGTATTGTAATTGCATGCATAATTTCATTTCTATTCAAAATCCTTGTTCTATTGATTTCATATAATACTCTTTTCTGTGATTTTGAATTTGGGATTTTCATTAGCTGTAGGCCATAAATCATCAAAGTTATAACAAATAAAGTCTTGAAGTGTCTCGCTTTGCATTTAATGAGTCTATAGATATATATTATTGTAGAATCGCGCTGCTCTGGATGGCTGCATATTGGAGTGGCTCTGTTAGCTACATACTGAATTTAGTTTTTTTGGACATTGCTTCCCCCTTTTTCTTAGGGAAGAATTTAGTTTTTTTTGACCCGTGTGCTTTGTGAGTTTCTGTCCTGTGAAGTTGGACGGATTTTTGCTGCTGATTTTTCACTTTTTGCTATTTTGTGATTATGCGTAACCATGGCAACAAGGTGGTTTACAGCCCGGAGCAGCTGATTAATATTGCAAAAGCTGAAATAATACCTCAACTGAAGCCACAAATCCCTGATGAATTAAGAAGGAGGAGGCGTGGATGCAGAGCAGAAGCGCAAAGAAAACAGAGAAAGAGGAAATTCAAACTATCTATTCCATCAATCATAATGGAAAACGTAGATCCAGCACCCCAAATGCTAGTCAATGCATTTGTTGCAATATCTAGTGAATTTAATCATGCCTCTGTTTTTTACACTTCAAAAAATTCAGCAGTTTTTCTGCTGCTCCACAAGAGTGTACTGACCACTCAAAGCGCTTTACATTGAAGCCACATTCACCCATTCACACACGCATTCATACACCGACACCCAACTGGGTATGGGGTTAAGTGCCTTGCCCAGGGGCACATTGACATGTGACTGGAGGAAGCTGGAATCGAATGTACAACCCTCCGATTGCAAGCCAACTACTCTACCACTGAGCTACAGTCGCCCACATGGATTTGTTTCATGCAAATGTAAAAGATGCTTATATTTCCAAACCAAGACCTCCTCTGGGACAATCAGATCATAATGTTGTCTTTCTCTGCTGTGAATATACACAACTTGTTCAGAGGTAAACTCCAACAAAGAGAACTGTTGGTCACATGAAGCCGAAGAAGCCCTGCAGGGTTGTTTTGATTCCACAAACTGGACCACTCTTTTTCAGCCACATGGAGAGGACATCAATGCCATGACAGAGTATGTGACTGACTACATAACTTCTGCGGGGACAACATGATCCCCCCAACAGTGAGATGCTTCCCTAATAACAAATCCTGGATCACCAGTGAGCTGAAGGAACTGCTGGACAAGAAAAAAAGAGCCTTTAAGGAGGTAGATAGGGAGTTATTAAGGAATATACAGAAGCAACTAAAAGTCAAAATCAGAGACAGCAAGGAGGCTTACAGGAAGAAGCTGGAGAACAAACTACAGAGGAACAATATAAGAGATGTCTGGACTGGAATGAAAAAGATCACAGGCTTTAAGCATCGGAAGGACAGGACAGATGTAAGTCTTGATAGAGGCAATGAACTGAACACATTCTTCAATAGGTTTTGTTCAGGAACAAGCTCAGCATCCTCTTCTCCTGTTTCTGGCTGTAACCCGTATGGAAATTGGGTTAATAATTATTTATTTTAATTTGTAATCCTTATTACTTTTCGTTTAAAAAGGAAAAAGAGTGTTGGTTTTGTTTTGAAAACCGGAACGTTATTTTGAAAGCCACCGGAAGTTGTATGCGCTAAATTAGCAAGGTAGCTTGACACCGAACATTACAGACGGAGCAGAATTGATGTTTCTTCCATGAGAGAAAAAATGTATTAAAATATTGCTGTTTTATATGAAAACTTAACACATGGTATTTGCGATATAAACCGATTTAAAATTCCGTTTTAGAGAATGGAGAACTGTCGACGAAGCACTTTCTGTCCAGTTCTGTGGAAAACTCTTCTCGGTAAGCTAGTTCACACGTTCTCCATGTGTGTGTATGTGAAAAAAACCACGAGGTGACAACGCTAGTTGCAATTCAGAGTACTTACGTTTTTTGTTTGTTAAATGTACGAAATGTTCTAAAATGCTTTTAATTTAATAGCTTAAGTAGGAAATTATTCTCATTTATCTCCTATGATTTAAAATAAGCTCATTTAAAAAGAAAGTTGCAAAGTAAATTGCTTAGTTACCTGTCAATATGTGACAAGAGGTCTAAAACTACACTTGATAAAGAATTAAAATACCAATTTTAAGTTATTTAAGTTGGGTAATGTTGAATATATTCTATTATACTGTGCTTTATGAAGTGCCTTATGAGATGTTTTACTTAGATTTTGATGCTTGTTACATATATTCTCAGCTTAGTTAAGATAACACTGTGCATGCAAAGATATTTCCTCTTATTTTGCAGAACTTGTCCATTTTACCAGAGCGTGATTATGCTGAGACTGCACCGTTAAGAGAAGAACACAGAATGTTCTCATGCTCTGCCACAACTAGGGAGTTGTTTCTCTGTGTACTTTCTCTTATCTCAAGGCCACAGTTGCTTATGACTCATGTTACTGGAATTGTATTGTGCAATGAATATGTAACCATCCTTGTGCAGTTTTGAATAAAAAAAAGCTGTCTCAGCAAGGAGAATCAGAATCGTTTTGGGCGGCTGTGCAGACTGGTACTCTCTGCAGCTTCGGGTGATTCTCCTTCGCTGCAGCGCAGACTTGGAAAGACTTCCAACTCTCCTCATTTCTCAACATACTGAAGGGCTGAGATTTCCTCCATAGTTTTATACCTGTGTTAGATTAAATAAAAGAGTAATTAATAGGGGATCCTACTAATTGGCGTCACGAACAGGATCCTGAGTCCTAGATTAATAGGATCAGAGGAACGGAGGACCATCAGGACATCTCTGAATGAACGGGGTTTGGACAAAAGGTGGCGCCAACTAAAAGGTAAGCAGTTTTCTGCTTGATTTAATTATTTCCTATTGTCCAAACACCTAGTAATTAAGAGGCTAAAATACACCAGCAAGTAATAGTGTGTGGAGAAAGGAGAGAAAAAAAGTAAGATTAGGGTTGGAGTCCCTGTGATTATTCCATATGAATGAATTGCTAAATTCCTAAAAAGTAAGATTAGGGTTGGAGTCCCTGTGATTATTCCATATGAATGAATTGCTAAATTCCTAAAAAGTAAGATTAGGGTTGGAGTCCCTGTGATTATTCCATACGAATGAATTGCTAAATTCCTGAAAAGTGTGAACCAATTAAGATTACACTGACGAGTGTAACAAGTATTGGGTTCTTTGAACCGGGTTGGAGGCCCTGCAGTATATTTTATTAGGAATAGGCTGCTAAAATACCAGAACATTGAACCGGGTTGGAGGCCCTGCAGTATATTTTATTAGGAATAGGCTGCTAAAATACCAGAACTTTGAACCGGGTTGGAGGCCCTGCAGTATATTTTATTAGGAATAGGCTGCTAAAATACCAGAACTTTGAAACGGGTTGGAGGCCCTGCAGTATATTTTATTAGGAATAGGCTGCTAAAATACCAGAACTTTGAACTGGGTTGGAGGCCCTGCAGTATATTTTATTAGGAATAGGCTGCTAAAATACCAGAAAAAGAGTTTTGAAATACGGTTGGAGTCCGTGGACTTGGCTAACTGACATCACTAGGGTGTGGTTAGCAGGTTCAGAAGGCCCTGTTTTATGCTGTGCTTTGCTGTGTTTGAATTTGATTGTGTTATATTTGATGAATGTGGTGTTAAAGTGAATAATAGAGATAACAGAGTAAGTATAGTTATAAAGGGTGAGACTGGAAGGTGAGTTTGACCAAGAAATGATGGATGATGGATGGGGACAAGGAGCTGTGGCTAATACATTGGGTGAACAGCTGGCTTGTGTGGAAACAGTGGTAGGTATTACCTGCCAACCACAGGATGCAAAAAAGCAGAAGGAGCTGTTGAGAAAGACTACAGACAAGTTGATGAAGGAAAAAGGAAAAGATGTTAACAGCCCGGGTAATTGGGCAATAATCTGGCATAATCTTGCATTGGAAGCAAAAATAAAGGAAGAAGAAGCAGCTGATCGGGAAAATAAAGCAGGTTTCCTCAACAAAGGTAAGCACAGAAAGGAAAAAGAAAGACAGAGCGGTAGAAAAATAAAATATAATCAGTGGAGTGCATGGTGGGATCAAGCTCAGAAACATATGAGGAAGTCAAAGCCTCCGCCATACGCCCCACAAGGCCCCACCGCAAGTACCGGAATTTATCCCAGCCTTGCCATATCAAAAGGTGTGCTGAACTGGACTCAGGCTCCAAACGCACCACCAGTATCTGATACAGGAACACGAAAGAAGTCTGAAAAAAAAGGTTCACACATCTCAGAAGGGAGGAAGTGAAAGGAACCACGCAGAAGCCTTTGCTTACAGTTCTGCTCGATTCCAAGGACTAACTGACCCGACAACAACCCAAAAACACAAAAAAGAGCCACACCCCTCATCAGCAGAGGCA
Organism: Apricaphanius iberus; assembly: GCA_028564705.1. NCBI lineage: Eukaryota > Metazoa > Chordata > Actinopteri > Cyprinodontiformes > Aphaniidae > Apricaphanius > Apricaphanius iberus. The sequence goes on from JAPXFQ010002813.1 coordinate 658,087, forward strand.
ATGGATTCCAATTCACACCCAGAACAGGAAGAGGACATAGGAGAAGAAACAACGGCACTTACAATTGTTGCAACAGGAAAAATGATAGATACAAACCAAGAAAAAGAAACCGGTAAGATCAATCCATTTCAGGAACTACTACAGGAAGCAGCTGCTGAGTTATCAGGTATGTTACTTGAAAAGGCAACGGAGGAAGCAGTGAGAACTCGAGAAAAACAGAAGCAACGACAGAAGGAAAAGGACTGGACACGGAGAGACGGTAGGATGCGCCGAACTCCATCCTATGACAAAGAATTAGATTGCCTGAACAGAAGAGACAAAGACCTGCTAGCACAAAAAGAGCGAGAAAGGGAGGAAACAAGAGAGGCATTGGAAAGAAGCAAACAGGAAGCAGAAGCACAAGAAGAAGAAACTGAAGCTCACCACCAGCTGCCTCTCCTTCAGAAGAAACCTGGTCAGCTGCCAGTTTATCAACCTTTTGGATTGGGTGACATTCAGTCACTGGTGGCACAACTCCCAGACATTCATGAAGGAGCATACTCATGGTTAGCTGCTCTGGAAAAAGGCACAGCAGGCCAGGATTTGGCTTTGGGTGATCTGAGAGCTATACTGACAGCATGCATTTCCCGCTCTAAAGTACTGGCCATAGAAGAAGATGCAGGAACCACAACAGAGCCAAATAACTTACCAATTCACATGGTAATGATGCGAGTGGGACCTGCTTTAAGAGCAGCATTCCCACTAAAAAACACTGGGGGTATCCAACAATTTAAGTGGGATCCAAGCACCAATCCAGCAGTATACTTGGAGAAGGCCATAGATGATTGGGTTTCACAAAACGGACAACACCCTGGTAGACCAGGTGCTGTTGCAGGTATGTGGTTTAGAAAAGCAGTTCTGAGGGGAATACCAGAGTCAGTTGTGCTGAAAATGGATGACAATCCTGAACTCCAAGATTGTGACTTTGCCACTTGGAAGAAACATTTAATATTTAACCTAACTAAAGCTCAGGCTAAAACTGATGACAAGAACGAGGATGTTAAGGACTTACAGCTGCAGCTCTTAAAGGTGCAGCTACAAAAAGCAAAAAATGAACTAGGAGGAAAAGGGGAAAAACCAAAAAAACCAACTGGTGGCTGCAGTTGGACAGCCTCAGCCTCAGGCAGCTCCGCCCACTCAAACATCATACCAGGCTGCTCCCAATCTGTATCCTGTCCCTCCATGGAACCAGGTTCCTCAGCAATACCCACCCTATGGTCCTAGACAATATGATCCAGCAGGGAATTTCAGGGGCAATTCAGGAGGTTTCAGAGGAAGGAGACGAGGTGGTGCAGGAAGAGGAAGGAAATCTGGGAATGATGGATGCAATACCTGCGGTCAACCAGGGCACTGGTCAAGAAACTGCCCACAAAACAGATACCCACCACCTTCTGGAGGACAAGGAGGTCAGGTGATGCAAGCACCACCCCTGCCCCACGCTACACAGCAGATGTTGGGATGGGACCCCCATCAGGGAGCTCCCCAATAGGACACCCCCACAGGAGCCCAGGACAGTATGGAAAACACGGCAGACCCCGTGCTGTCCATAAAAGTGGACGGAAACACATGTAACTTTTTGGTGGATACTGGGGCAACAATGTCAACCATCCAGTCCCAACATGTGAGACTCACCAAGATGTCTACCAGAACCACCACTGTGGTGGGCTTCACGGGGGAAGCACAAGTTCTGCCATACACTACCCCTTTGTCCACCACTGTGGGACCACAAACTTTGTATCATTCCTTTGTATGCTCGCCTTCTGTTCCAGTAAATCTACTGGGAAGAGACTTGCTTATTAAACTGGGAGCTACCATACTATGTTCAGCAACTGGACTAACAGTGACTCTGCCTACGGGAACTTCTTTAAAATGTGGACTGAACAATACATCTCTGGGAGTATACTTGGCACAACCATTGCCTAGTCAATCACATACTGCTGATATCTATTGGGCACTCCTGGAATCAGAAAAACCTGCACCATCTGGGATACTATCCGCATTCAATAAATGGAGACCCTGGATCAACCAAATCCACCCCTATGTACCTCCTCCTGATCCTCCCCACATGACCCTCTTCTATGACAGACAGGATACATTCTGGTATCAGCAAAACTTCATGGAAAAATGTGAAGGACATTCTTGGCATCTCGAAGGTTCAGACATTTATGTTGCCCCTGAGGGTGTGGCTGCCACTGTAGAACTAACCCCTGACCAGCTGCAGTGGTATATGATGGGTGAGGAGGCAGTGCCACATGTCTCGCTGGCGCTTCATCCGGCTCATCAGGCTAAGGAGTTGGGTGGCATGGTAAAACGGTCCCAACAGTGTACTGATTGGTGTGATACCCAAATCCCACAAGTACAGTACTCACCCAGCACTGCAACCTACAAAATTGTGAATCAATCAGAAGATGACTCAGTGCTTGAACATCTGCTTATTCCCAGAACACATGGTAGAGAAAGGACAGACCATCCATCTGCAGCCCAACTGGTTGACTCTTTGCCTGCTTCCCTCTGGTCCCAAGGACCCACTGATGTGGGACTGGTGTCAGTTAAACCTATCAGTTTTGACTTGCAAAATAACACACCAATATGGACCCCACAGTATCCACATAAGTTTGAAGCCGCTGAGGGAATAGCTGAAACCGTTTCTGGTTTGATACAAGCTGGAGTGTTGGAACCCTCAAACTCCAATTGGAATACTCCAATACTACCTGTAGAGAAGAAAGGGACAGGTAAATACAGGATGGTACATGACCTTCGCAAAATTAATGCACTTTTGGGCACTTCTCCCCTGCCAGTGCCCAATCCATATGTGGCCCTGACCTCATTGCCACCGAATCATTCTTGGTTCACATGTGTGGACTTGGCAAATGCATTTTTCTGCATCCCACTTGCTGATTCCCTGAGGGATATTTTTTCCTTCTCTTTTAGAGGAAAAAGATGGCGCTACACGCGGCTGCCACAAGGCTTTGCACTGTCACCTGGACTGTTTAATCAAGTACTTAAAGCACTGTTGGAACACTGTCCCATACCAGAAGACTGCATGTTGGTGCAATATGTTGACGATCTTTTACTTTCAGCACCAACTGCGGAGATGTGCTTGGAAGGGACAAAAATCTTGTTGCAACATTTGGCATCATTGGGCTTCAAAGCCAGCAAGGAAAAATTGCAACTGGTAAGAAAACAGGTTTCCTTCCTGGGACGGGTTATTTCCCAATCCGGTGTGACCCTGTCACCGAGCCACAAGAACTCCATCTTGCATCACCCAAAGCCAACCACTGTGAGACAAATGCTGTCATTTCTTGGCCTTACCGGATACAGCCGCACATATGTACCTGACTATGTGGGTCTGACAACTCCCCTCCGAGCAATGGTGAAGGAACATGGGATGACAAACTTAACTGCTACTCTTAATTGGACTGAGCAGGCAGAACGAGCATTCATCAGGCTCAAACAGGAGCTTTTAACAGCATCAGAATTGGCAGTTCCTGACTACAAATTACCTTTTCATTTGGATGTTTCTGGAACTGGGACACACATGAATGGTGTCCTGTTCCAGAAAAAAGGGGGAGTAAGACAGGTATTAACATACAGTAGTGTGATGCTAGATAGTACAGAAATGAAACATCCACCTTGCACTCAATACGCAGCTGGATTGGCAAAAATTATCCAAAAAACGGCTCACATTGTAATGAACCACCCACTGACAGTTTTAACCTCTCATGGTGTGGTGGCATATGTGCAGTCACACCTTTTCACCATGACTCCCCTGAGACAAAGAAGACTGAATGCCATTCTAGAAGCACCACACATCACATACACACATGAAGGCATCAACATGGCTGACCACATGGGCTCAGGGGAACCACATCAATGTGAAAGGCGCGTGGTGACAGAAGAAAAAATCAGACCAGATCTATCAGCAACACCACTACCTGAGGCAGAAGAGGACTGGTTCACAGATGGATGCTGCCACAGGACCACAACAGGTGAGTTGAAAGCTGCCTGGGCTATAGTGCGGCAAAAAGGAAGCAGATGGGAAACGGTAAAAGCAGAACCCCTAACAGGATCCCAGTCAGCACAGAGAGCAGAACTCACAGCAGTCATTGAAGCCTTAAAATTAGCTGAAGGAAAAAAAGTTAACATCTACAGTGATTCAGCATACGCTGTAGGAGCAGTGCATGTGGAACTGAAACAATGGCTTAGAGCTGGTTTCCTCACCGCATCAAACAAACCCATCAAACATGAAGCAGAGATGAAAGAATTGGCAGAAGCACTGCTGCTACCTGAGAAGGTGGCTGTCATAAAATGTAAGGGCCACAGCACAGGTTTGGACTTGGTGTCTAAAGGGAACCGACAGGCAGATGAAGTGGCAAAACTAACAGCAGGATACCGAGCCAAACACATACTAGTCTGCTCAGAACAACCAACAGACAAGACACCAGAGGAAATGTCCATGGAAGTACTCACAAGCCTCCAAGATAAAGCCTCGCCACAGGAAAAGACTTTGTGGGTGGCTAGAGGAGCAACAAACACAGACTGCTGGAGGGGTCCAGATGGAAGACCAATATTACCACCGGGAGTAAGACAAACTGCATTGGAAGAAGCACATGGGATAGGGCACGTGGGAGCAGCACAAATGATGAGAAACCTTGCCAATTGGTGGCACCCCAACTTACAAGATATGGCTAAGTATTACACCAAAACGTGTCAGGAATGCAATCAGTATGGGGTAAAGCCAACGCTCAGGCCCATGCATGGAACTTTTCCAATTCCCACTTGCCCAGGAAAAGAGATAATCATTGACTATACAGACATGGGGGAAAGAGTGGGTAGGTACAGATACCTGTTGGTGTTTGTGGATGCTTATTCAGGTTGGCCAGAATCATGGCCTACTATGAAGGAAGATAGCAAAACTGTAGTCAAGTGTCTTGTTAATCATTATATCCCACAGCATGGCTTCCCCAAAAAAGTAAGGTCAGATAATGGCACCCATTTCAAGAATCAGGATCTACAAAAAGTGGAGGAAGTACTGGGGTTGAAACATAAGTTTGGGACTGTATATCATCCACAGTCACAGGGCAAAGTAGAAAGAATGAACCAGTCATTAAAAACCAAATTGGCTAAAATCTGTGCACAGACTAAATTGACATGGGTGGATGCTCTGCCGCTAGCTTTGATGTCTATCAGATCTTCAGTAAACAAAAATACATCTCACACTCCATTTGAACTGCACACAGGACGCCCCATGCCAGGCCCCCACACAAAATTACCTCTAACTGATTATGAGCCTCTAGAGCCCAAGACATATTATAACCTTCTGCATAGCCTTGTCTTACAGTTTTCTCAACAGAAAGGTGATCCAACGGAGTCTGGAGAACCAACGTCCATTCTTCCCTCCGTGGACTATGTGTACCTAAAGGTCATCAAAAGAAAGTGGTCAGAACCAAGGTGGACGGGACCATACCGAATCACTGAAAGAACATCACACGCAGTCAGATTGGCTGGAAAGGGGGACACATGGTACCACTGGTCCCAATGTGCAGAAGCAGAGGAACCCTCACGATCATTGGCTGAAGTCCAGAAGGATCTGATTCAAGGAAACTAGATAAGTCATTAACTGTTTTAAAGAAATACATTGTATTGAATAATACACACCTGAATATCATCAGTTTAAGTATCTAGGTTAATTGCAACGGCCACAGAATGTCCTGGCCATTTGTTACTCCATTAACATGCAAGCAGAGACTAATGTACATTCTAGCATGTGTACTGCTAGCCCTAATCCCAGTTGCCATCCTACTAATCTGTGAAGGCCCGCCAAATCTTTCCAAAAACTCAAGCCTGCCCACCCCTCAGCCCACTCAAGCTCCACCAAATAGCTTATTGGTTAGGAAAAAACGATCTTCCTCGCCTCAATCATGTAATCCCTCTACAACTCGGATGATAACGTTTTGTATACCCAAAAATGATAGCTATGTGATACAAGTAGACTTTGCTAGTTTCCCACAACCACCAGGCCATTACTCACAAAAATTGAAAGGGCATAAAAATCTGGCTGTTACACTTTCCTCAGCAGCATGGTATATCACATTAGGTAATTGGTATCAATGGAAATGGAATAATTTGATTGATGAGACAGGTCCAGATTGGAGTGTATACTCCAAGGGGGCAGCAAAAACTTGGAGGACTCAAAAGAAATTAACAATGGCAAAAACTTTAGCAGGTACTGGCCTGATAATCACAGTAAAATCATTCCTTCTGACCTCCTGCCAACAGTTTGTTCTGGCCCCTTGGACTGACCGAACAGGCCTTTACTGGCAGTTGGAAATCTGTCCCTCACCATCCCCTCAACCTGCCTCAGCAGTGTCAGATGATAGCGAGCAGTTTAATGGACAGCCAGTTACACACCAAAATGGAGGTAGATTAGGTAAGATTAAAATGACCAAGCCTGAGAATTTAACCCAGGATGAGATTTTCCAAATGTTAACTGGTGTTTCAGGAAACACAAACAATTGGCTATTAATGGCAGAACAAGCTGCAAAAAATGTACAGTCTGACTGTGTGGTTTGTATGGGTGCTAGACCAGTTCTAAAAGTAGTACCAGCACCAGTAAATAGCACCTGTATGCTACACTTAATGAATAACGCAAAATCCTCAGAATGCAAAATTTTGGAGTCTTACTTTCCTAAAACCCCTCGTGACATAACCAGCAAACCACCATTCTTCTCCTCAGAAGTAGCACCTAATAACTTTACCTGTATTGTATTAACTGGAAAAACCCATCAGTTGGGTAATGTGCCTGAGGAATGGTGTGAATCCAGTACAGAAGTGAGACCAAATTTTAGACCAACTGCGCGTGCTGATTTATGGTGGTGGTGTTCAGGAAATAGACTCTATGATGGCTTTCCCAAAAATGCAGGAGGACGTTGCGCATTAATAACTTTACTACTCCCTGTGGTAGTAACTCCGGTTAAGTATGTCACAACTGAATGGCAAGACACCTTTACACTTACTAGGTCTAAAAGATCAGTAGTACCGAGTGCAGTGCCCAATCCCACCTACATAGACGCAATAGGAGTACCTAGGGGTGTACCAGATGAATACAAATTGCGTGATCAAATTAAATCAGGATGGGCATCTCTTCTGTGGCCCATAGAGATCAATGTGCACACTGATCTGATTAATTATGTTCATTATAATGTTCAACTATTGGCAAACTACACAAGGGATGGGTTTTCAGCTGTACATACCCAATTGCCTGCAACCTCATTGATGGCATTCCAAAATAGAATTGCAGTTGACCTTTTATTAGCAGCGCAAGGGGGAGTGTGTCACATATTTGGGGAACAATGCTGCACCTTCATTCCAAATAACACAGCCCCTGATGGATCTTTAACTAAAGCACTTACTGGTCTTACTGCCCTCACTCACTCCATGAAGGAACATTCAGGGGTAGATACAGAAATGTGGGACTCTTGGTTGAACATGTTTGGCAGATATAAAAATTTGGTAGCATCTCTGCTAGTGTCTATTTCAGTATTTGCAGCTGTCTTGGTTACCTGTGGGTGCTGCTGCATTCCCTGCCTTAGGGCTTTAATGCAGAGACTCATTGAAACGGCCCTCACAAAAGAAAGAGGTGACATGGCAGTTCAGATGCCTCTGTTGGCTGCAGATGGTAGGATAAACTCTTCTCAAGATCCCTCAGATCTTGAATCTGATGATGAAGAAATTGATGTACATCCTCTCTCCTTTGTTTAAAATTTTTTTAGTATAATGCAAACATATAGTAACCACTTTTTGCTTGTTCTCTGGCTATTTTGACTTATTTGCTTCATAATATGTTGACTGTTAGGTATAATAACACATTTTACATTATGACAGTGCTGGCTGCACTAACTCAGTTTCTGTTACAGGTTATGCAGAATACCATGTTTGCCTGAACATACGACCATGTTAGAGACTGGGACCAAGTGCAGCCGACCCTTGGGAAAGGTGGTGTCAGGATCCTTTTCTCCCCACAAAGTCAAAGAAATGAACTGTCTTTCCACAAAATCTCCCGGGGAGTTTTTCGGACCTGACCAGATGTGTCCCATGTTTCTGTTATGGCTATTTTTTCACTTGATTAAATTTGACTATTGCTTATTTTTGTAGTTAATCTATTAAAATAGATTAAAAGGGGGAATGTTGAATATATTCTATTATACTGTGCTTTATGAAGTGCCTTATGAGATGTTTTACTTAGATTTTGATGCTTGTTACATATATTCTCAGCTTAGTTAAGATAACACTGTGCATGCAAAGATATTTCCTCTTATTTTGCAGAACTTGTCCATTTAACCAGAGCGTGATTATGCTGAGACTGCACCGTTAAGAGAAGAACACAGAATGTTCTCATGCTCTGCCACAACTAGGGAGTTGTTTCTCTGTGATACTTACTCTTATCTCAAGGCCACAGTTGCTTAAGACTCATGTTACTGGAATTGTATTGTGCAATGAATATGTAACCATCCTTGTGCAGTTTTGAATAAAAAAAAGCTGTCTCAGCAAGGAGAATCAGAATCGTTTTGGGCGGCTGTGCAGACTTGTACTCTCTGCAGCTTCTGGCGATTCTCCTTCGCTGCAGCGCAGACTTGACTTGGAAAGACTTCCAACTCTCCTCATTTCTCAACATACTGAAGGGCTGAGATTTCCTCCATAGTTTTATACCTGTGTTAGATTAAATAAAAGAGTAATTAATAGGGGATTCTACAGTAAAAAGCAACAAAACTGTGATTATGTTGTGTAATTAAAAATTAATGATTTATTTACTTCATTTATAAATTTAAATCATATGTTAAAAAGGGTTGAAAAAAGAAATTTGAGTTATATGTAAAATATAAATTACATGTTACATTGGAAGTAATGTGTCTAAAGTGAATAAGTGAGTTCATTAGTAAAATGTGATAACACCAAATCAATTTATTGTAATTAAAGGAACGTAAAATGATATATTTTGATTACAAGATGCCTTACTCTGAAATAGCTATGGTTACACACTTGTGACTGTAATATTTTTATTTCCAACTTGAAGAGATATATTTACTGTTGTACAACATTTTGATTGAATCTATTTAGATACTTTTACATTCAAACCTGTACTATAAACCTGTTTTGTATACAGGTCAGGTCTTTTTTTCTTTTCCATCAAAAGAGAATGGAATGAACTCCAGTCCTGGTGATCTAGAAGGTTGACCAGTGATCCAGTCTATTGCGAGCCTCCCAGTTGGAAATTGAGTCTTCCATTGCACGTCGAGATTCTTCTATTATCACTCAGCGATTCAGTGGCAGGACTGTATCTGTTCCACAGAGCGACACCCACACGGTGCCAACTTTGGATCCCTCCTTCTTTTTTTTGTCTGACTTGAACTTTGAATTAAGTAAACGGACCAATCCCTGGATTGAACATTGAATGGACATTTTATTTTATTCTATGTAGATATATATAGTTATTGGGCCCATAGGTTGTAAGTATTGTATACTGGTTTGTGATATTTCATCACTAAAGTGTATTCACAATCAATACCTGTGTCTTTGGGTTATTGTTTTACTACCAGCTCCTACGGACCTAGACTGAGACGTGTACATACTCTGAAGTGGGTTACACGGTAAAACGTGGCGAGCCAGCCAGGAGCTGTGAGTAACCAATAACCCATTGCCCTTACGGCTGAGAGGTATCTCTTAAGAGTGAAGTTGTATTTTCGGTTTTTCAACAACAACAAAAATGGATGTGATTGAAACAGAGGGAATTAAGGTCCCTAATGCTGTCATTGTATCAGGTTTGGCTTGCACTGAGGTAGACGAGGAAATTATTGATGTTTTAAAGCAATATGGTGCCATTGATAGAGTAATCAAGGTTTCTGACAAAACCTCAGAGTTTTATGGTAAAGCCATTGTCGAGTATGCATCTGGTGCTGCTGTGGAGACATTTGAGGAAAAATTACCTTTTGACAGATCCAGTGATACTGATAAAACTGTTGTCTTCCATGTTGACACTCTAGCTAGCGTATACTCAAGTGAAAAGGGTACCAATGTCACCAAAACTTTTATGTCAGACCTTCAGAATATTGCAAAACTCAGTGGAAAATCTTTTGGACATTTGTTACATGATGAGTTATTGAGAATCACTGAAACGATGAAAAGGCAAAATAAGGCTACAACACATCAGGATACAGTCATAGCACCTGCTGAAACAGCCACGGGTCTTATTTCCCCTGATGCCGCTCAAACAACCTTAGTCTCAGAATTTCAGAACCCTGTATCTGATTCCTTTAGCTCTACTTCCAGGACCCAAAGAAATACTATGCCTACTCAAACTGGTTCCGTACCCGCATTTATGCCTTCTGCTGAACAACTTAATCCACCCGAAGTGCAGCGTGTAATAGTTGAACACATAGTCAAAAGTTCAGATCTCTCCTCTCAGATACATGCAACAACCAAAATTAGACCGTTTTCTGGCAAAGTCCCTTGCTCCAACTTTGAGGTCGATTATGAAACTTGGAGGAACAGTTTTGAATGTCACCTAGCCGATCCTACGGTTTCCAGTGCACAGCTGGTGAGGTGCATTGTTGATAGTTTACTTCACCCTGCCGCTACGGTTGTCAAGTGTTTAGGTCCCCATGCAAATCCAAAAGCTTGCCTGGATCTGCTTGACTCAGCTTATGCTATGGTGGAAGATGGGGATGAACTTTTCTCCCAGTTTCTCAATAATAATCAAAACTCAGGCGAGAAACCTTCTCACTATCTCCAAAGACTACAAACCTTTTTGAACCGGATTGTGAAAATGAAAACCATTTTGCAACAAGATTCAGACAGGCAGCTTTTAAAGCAGTTCTGTAGAGGCTGCTGGAACAATGTGCTGATTAACAGCCTTCAGCTTGAGCAACGAAAAAATAATCCGCCAACTTTCACAGTTTTTACTTCTTTTGCGTACAGAGGAGGACAAACAAACCGCAAAGGCGAATAGGATGAAACACTTAGGATTTAAAAAAAAAAAAGTTCAAGCTGCAGCTCAATTGCATGAAGCATATGTTGATGACGCATACGATTCATCTCAGTCTTTTCACATGCAACCAACAGCTATGAAACAAATTCAAAAGCAAATTGTAACTGCAAGCTCAAATTGCTGCTCTTGCTAATCTTAAAACAGAAAAGCCAATTGGAAGCAAAACCACAAAGAACAAGGATAAAGATAAGCAAAAAGAGACACTAGTTTCTGAAAAGAAACCAATACCAAAACTTACCTCAGATACTACACCTGAAACAGTTAAGCCAAAGCCATGGTATTGTTTTCGCTGGGGTGAGGACGGACATATTGCCACAAACTGCAATGATCCTCCAAACGCTGCATTAGTTTCCGCGAAACAAACTCTTTTAAAAGAGAAACAGCAAGCTTGGGAAAAAGACAAACCAACACCCGACAAGCATTTAAACTAAATGGTGTTTCTATTGAGGGACAAATACAAACAAATAAACTTGAAAGTCTGAACGTAGAACAAAACTGAAAGCAAAATTAGAAGAACATAGAGTAACTAAAAACAAAACACTACCAAAAGGGCTAGTAGGTAACAAGAGCACGGCTAGCATTAAAGTGAATGGACTTGAGTGCAACGCGTTACTTGATACTGGATCTCAGGTAACAACTATGTCATTGTCTTTTTATAAACGTTACCTTTCAGATCAGACCATCCAACCAGTTGCTGACTTACTTGAGATTGAAGGAGCAAATGGTCAGTCAATACCATACCTGGGATATGTAAAAGTTACACTCCAGTTCCCAAAAGAGTTCATCATCACTCAGCCTGAGATAGAGACACTTGCGCTCATTGTACCAGATGTTAGGTCAAATAGTCTCACTCCATTGTTAATTGGAACAAATACTCTTGACCCTCTTTATGAGCAGTTTTGTGAAAATGACTCATTTGAAGATGGTGTTTACTGTGGCAACTGTCAAGTTCTGAGAACCTTGCGAATCAGACACAAGCAAAGTTTGGAGGGCAAACTAGGCCTTGTTAACCTGAGAAATAGTGAACCAAGTGTGATCCTTGCTGGTGAAAGGGTAATGCAGGAAGCATTTACAAATACTAGCAGTGTAAACAATGAAAACTATGTACTACTTGAGCAGCCGACCATGTCAACCTTACCTGGGGGTATCTTCGTTGAATGTTGTCTCATTAACATTCCAAGAAATTTCCCTCACAAAATCCCCATAGTGGTAAGAAACGAGACCGATCGAGACATACACTTACCTGTTAGATGTGTTGTTGGTTAACTTAGTGCAGTCAAAGAGATTGTGTCAAGTCAGAACACTTCTAACAGCGAGATACAGTCCATAAGTCAAACAAATGATCAGCTAAGTTCAACTCTTAGTTTTGACTTTGGAGAATCGCTACCCGAGGAATGGAGAGCACGAATGACAGACAAGTTAAACACGTTCACAGATGTATTCGCTCATCACGATCTCGACTATGGACATGCAACAAAAGTAAAACATTCGATCAAACTCAAGGATGAGACGCCTTTTAAACAACGTCCACGTCCCATTCATCCTCAGGATTATGATGCATTAAGGCGTCATTTGCAGTCTCTTCTAGAAGCTGGTATCATCCGAGAATCGCAATCTCCTTTTGCATCCCCAATAGTCGTAGTCAAAAAGAAAAATGGTGAAGTTAGATTATGTGTGGATTACCGGCGATTAAACATGCAAACAGTCAAATATGCATATGCATTACCAAACCTCGAGGAGTCTTTTTCGGCCCTTAGCGGTTCTAAATGGTTCTCGGTAATGGACCTGAAGAGCGGATATTACCAAATTGAGATGGAAGAGAGTGACAAAGCTAAGACAGCATTTGTGTGCCCCCTAGGGTTTTGGGAGTGGAATCGTATGCCAAAGGGAATCACAAATGCACCCAGTATTTTTCAACGTTTAATGGAAAAATGCATGGGGGACATCAACTTGCGCGAAGTGCTTGTGTTGATAGACGATATTATTGTCTGTTTTCCAAAACACTAGAAGAACATGAAACCCGTCTCATAAATGTTCTGTCCCGCTTGCGTGAAAATGGTTTAAAGTTATCTCCTGAAAAGTGCTGTTTTTTTCAAACTTCCGTTCGTTATTTAGGCCGTATAGTATCACGAGACGGAGTTGAAACAGATCCCCAAAAGACTGAAGCACTTAAGACTTGGCCAAGACCGCAGACCTTGAAAGACCTTAGGTCATTTCTTGGGTTCTCCGGGTACTATAGAAGGTTTGTGGAAGAGTATTCTAAAATAGTAAAGCCCTTAACGAACCTCACAGCTGTTTATCCTCCAGTACGGAAAGGCGCTAAAATTTCTAACGTAGATGCCAAGTACCATAATCCAAATGAACCTTTTGGAGAAAGGTGGACCCAAGCCTGTCAGGATGCTTTCGATCAGATTATTGAAAAACTTAGATCTGCACCAGACTTAGGATTCGCAAATCCTCGATTGCCTTATGTCGTTCATGCTGATGCAAGCACACGAGGCTTAGGTGCAGCTTTATATCAGGAACAGGACGGCAAGACCCGCGTTATTGCATATGCAAGTCGGGGTCTCTCACAAAGTGAAGCCCGCTATCCAGCCCATAAACTGGAATTTTTAGCTTTAAAATGGGCCATCACAGAAAAATTTCATGACTATCTATACGGCAACGTTTTCACAGTCATTACCAACAACAACCACTTGCGGTACGTTCTAACCAAAGCAAAACTAAATGCTTCTAGTTATCGATGGTTAGCCGCCTTATTTACATTCACTTTTGACATCAAATATCGTGCAGCACACAAAATCAGGATGCTGACGGACTGTCACGAAGGCCACATGGTGAACTAATTTGTGACAGTGACTCTCAGGAAGAAAGTCAAAGAATCCATGACTTCTCCTCACACCATTTAGCACCTGTAAATGTTGTGCAAGCCACTTGTGAACTTCACACAGTGTTTCAGGATGAACTTAAATCGTCGCCATGTTACATAGAGTCACTTGCCGTTCATCCAGACGCTGTTCCCTCAGCATTTACAGATGATGAAAGTCTTAGTGGTCTTTCCACTGTTCCTAAGTACAGTAAGGATGAATTATCTGCATTACAAAGAGCAGATCCAGCAATAAGCATAATAATGCACTCATGTGAATCAGGAGATCCTGTGTTAACTGATCCTACGTGTCCAGAACTTCAGCTCATGGTCAGATAAATGAATTGATTTGACATAAGAGACAATCTGTTGTATCGGAAAAGGCAGTCTGACAACAAAACCATTTATCAACTTGTTTTACCCAAAGCTTTGAGAAATCCCGTGCTGTACACGCTACACAATTAAATTAGCCATTTAGGAGTGGAAAAAACTCTTGAGCTAACCAGATCTCGCTTTTATTGGCCAAAAATGTTTTTTGATGTAGAATCAAAAAAACTAAAATCAAAAGCTGTCCAAGGTGCATTAAAAGAAAAAGCCAACCAGACAAAGCCGCACCTTTGGTCAATATACAGACAAGCAGGCCAATGGAACTTGTCTGTATGGATTTTCTATCTATTGAACCAGACAGTCATAACTTTAAGGACGTTCTGGTAATAACAGATCACTTCACAAAATATGCAGTAGCCATTCCGACTCAAGACCAAAAAGCCTTAACAGTAGCAAAATGTCTATGGGAACAGTTCTTTGTCCATTACGGGTTCCCTGAGCGAGGCCGTGATTTTGAGTCGCAAGTTATTAAAGAGTTGTGTGCTTTGGTTGGTACTAAAAAGGTGAGAAAAAGGCCCATACCATCCCCGTGGTAACCCTTTCGAGCGGTATAACCGCACGTTGCTCAGTATGTTGGGTACACTTCAATTCAATTCAATTCAGTTTATTTATATAGCGCCATTTCACAACAAATGTCATCTCAAGGCACTTTACAAAAAGAGTTATTACAATACAATGTTTAGTGTAGAAATTACAGAACCACAGATTATTGCGTCGTGGAATTCTCAGCAATCCCTCATACTGAGCAAGCATGCAGCGACAGTGGGAAGGAAAAACTCCCTTCACTTAAGGACAAATAAAAAAATAGATGGTGTGAGTTTGTTCGACCCCTCACTCATGCATATAATTGCATGAGGAGTGATGTCACCGGGTTCTCGCCCTACGAGTTAATGTTTGGGCGCCAACCTAGACTGCCTATAGACATTTCATTTGGTTTACCGGTCGAGAAAGATCCAGGCATATCTCACTCGCAGTATGTGAAAAATCTTTAGTCTTATTTGACGGAAAGTTATCAGTTAGCGTCCGCTAATGCAAAGAAAATCGCTGACAAAAACAAACGTAGATTTGATATGCATGTAAGAGAATCAACACTTGACACCGGAGATATAGTTTTAGTGCGAAATCTCAGTTTTCGTGGCAAACATAAACTCGCTGATCGGTGGGAATCAACTATTTATGTTGTCCAAAAGAAAGCTGGAGAAATGCCTGTGTATACTATCTGCCCGGAAGGTCAAGAAGGACCTTTGCGCACACTCCACCGCGACTTATTGCTCCCTTGCGGATTCCTATCTGCAGAGAATGAGGAAGTGTTAAAACCGAAAAAGGCTTCAAAACCTAAAACAAGGAAAACTCCCATCTCTTCATAGGAAAATTCCTTGGAGTCTGATTATTATTATCAGCCTACAATCGAGATGACCACAAGAATTATCCAACCAAACAATGAGAACTCAACCTCAAATGCTACAAATGAAAATGCTGCATATATTGAGGAAACTATAAACTTACCTTTGGACTTATCTCCTAAAAACCTAGATCAGTCTGTGGATCTAGAAGGAACGAAACAAGACGAACCCTTACCGGATGTGACACATCAAGAAAACCTAAATGAACACTTACCAGATAAGACGCAAAATGAACTGGAACCTGAAAATAGGGAAGAAAGCGAAACTACTGAAATGGAACATAGCATAATCTAAAATTCCTCTCAAAATAAACCTTCAGAGAGCACTGATTATTCAAAACAGACTGAACCACAACCATCTGTCGGAATTGACGATGTTGAACAAGATGCTACTTCTCTTCAGTTAGTTGATTCTGATTCTCCTGACAATCAGACTGCTGACCAAACACGCAGATCTGAACGGTTGAGGAAACCGTTACTAAGTTTAACTATCCACAACTTGGAAAACCTCTGATTCTATTTGCCCAAACTCTTTTCGATGAGTTTAACAAAGCTTTAGTTGAAACTTTTGAAAGTGCCGCTAACCTTGGACGAACATGAAGGGACTCATGTTAATTTAGAGGGGGAGGGTGTAACCCGTATGGAAATTGGGTTAATAATTATTTATTTTAATTTGTAATTCTTATTACTTTTCGTTTTAAAAGGAAAAAGAGTGTTGGTTTTATTTTGGAAACCGGAACTTTATTTTGAAAGCCACCGGAAGTTGTATGCGCTAAATTAGCAACTTAGCTTGACACCGAACATTACAGACGGAGCAGAATTGATGTTTCTTCCATGAGAGAAAAAAGGTATTAAAATATTGCTGTTTTGTATAAAAACTTAACACAGGGTATTTGCGATATAAACCGATTTAAAATTCCGTTTTAGAGATTGGAGAACTGTCGAGGAAGCACTTTCTGTCCAGTTCTGTGGAAAACTCTTCTCGGTAAGCTAGTTCACATGTTCTCCATGTGTGTGTATGTGAAAAAAACCACGAGGTGACAACGCTAGTTGCAATTCAGAGTACTTACGTTTTTGTTTGATAAATGTACGAAATGTTCTAAAATGCTTTTAATTTAATAGCTTAAGTAGGAAATTATTCTCATTTATCTCCTATGATTTAAAATAAGCTCATTTAAAAAGAAAGTTGCAAAGTAAATTGCTTAGAGGTCTAAAACTACACTTGATAAAGAATTAAAATACCAATTTTAAGTTATTTAAGTTGTGTAAAAAGCAGCAAAACTGTGATTGTTGTGTAATTAAAAATTAATGATTTATTTACTTCATTTATAAATTTAAATCATGTTAAAAAGGGTTAAAAAAAGAAATTTGATTTATATGTAAAATATAAATTACATGTTACATTGGAAGTAATGTGTCTAAATTGAATAAGTGAGTTCATTAGTAAAATGTGATAACACCAAATCAATTTATTGTAATTAAAGGAAGGTAAAATGATATATTTTGATAACAAGATGCCTTATTCTGAAATAGCTATGGTTACACACTTGTGACTGTAATATTTTTATTTCCAACTTGAAGAGATATATTTACTGTTGTACAACATTTTGATCGAATCTATTTAGATACTTTTACATTCGAACCTGTACTATAAACCTGTTTTGTATACAGGTCAGGTCTTTTTTTCTTTTCCATCAAAAGAGAATGGAATGAACTCCAGTCCTGGTGATCTAGAAGGTTGACCAGTGATCCAGTCTATTGCGAGCCTCCCAGTTGGAAATTGAGTCTTCCATTGCACGTCGAGATTCTTCTATTATCACTCAGCGATTCTGTGGTAGGACTGTATCTGTTCCACAGAGCGACACCCACACGGTGCCAACTTTGGATCCCTCCTTCTTTTTTTTTGTCTGACTTGCAAGTCCTGATGGTGTCAGCCCCAGAGTCCTGAAGACCTGTGCAGAGCAGCTCTGTGGGATTCTGCAGCACCTCTTCAACCTTAGCCTTACCCAGGAGAAGGTGCCAGTGTTGTGGAAGACATCCTGCCTTGCTCCAGTTCCAAAGAAAACTCACCCATCAGTCATCAATAACTATAGACCTGTCGCTCTGACATCCAACATCATGAAGGTCCTGGAGAGACTCCTGTTGCCCCACATGAGTAAGCAAACTAAAACCTATCACGCCCCCTGCAGTTTGCTTATCGCCATGGAGTTTTGTTGAAGATGCTATCATCAACCTGCTTCAACCAACTCACTGACATCTGGACAAAGCAGGCAGCACTGTGAGAATCATGTTCTTTGATTTCCACAGTGCATTGAACACAATTCAGCCTGATTTGCTTTGTCAGAAACTCCTGAAGACATAGGTGGAGGCCTCAACAATCAGCTGGATCAATGACTACCTGACAAACAGACCACAGTTTGTGAGACTGAAGGATTATGAATCAAACCAGATGGTCAGCAGCACAAGAGTACCACAAGAGACTGTTCTCTCACCATTCATTTTCACTCTGTCCACCTCAGACTTCCAGTATAAGACGGTGTTGGGTCACACACAGCCATCAGGTGGCGCTAAACTGCCCTATAAATACAGCCCACTTCCCCCAGCTTGGCCTCTATCACAACGGGCACCAGCTAGCTCGTCCAGAGGAGACCCACTACAGCCATTGTCCTTCGCTGGCGAAGGAAGACCCGAGTTTCTGACAGAAACTTGCTTCAAATGAACCCAAAGACCACTCCAGGTGAATCTTAAACATTGATAAACAAAGACATTATTTATCCCCAGAGCCCGACGAAAACCCCTCTAAGTTTCAGACTGCCGGAAGGGCTGCAAGACTGAATGAATGGGAGCCACATGTGCCAGGCCAGAACCAGCAGAAGCCGCATCAAGTTCGCCGACACAGAGCCGATAAGAATTGCCGCGCTGGAAAGCTGCCAAAAAGGTAATGTAAAAGTGGATGCCGGGGGCCGATTGCCAGGTAGCTGGACAGAGCAGCAAGCCAGGTGCTTACTGCAGCTAACCAGATCGGAGCCATTGTTAGCCGCTAACGTCGCCTCATCCCCTTTCCTCTCATCACCGTGCAGCAACTCGGAGACTATAAACGTTAATAAGGTCTGTTTGGGCAGAGGCAAATTAGGATTAACTAATTTGAAAGGCTTTCCCCTTTTTGTGGTGTTGAATTGTTTCATCTGCTATCTTTGGGTAACAGAGGCCTTTCGGCCTAAACTTTAATCAGTGTTTTTTTAAAGACTTTCTCCCGATGAAGAGTCATTTTTAAATCCTGCTTCTTGAGCTACTCAATCAGACAGTTTTTCTTGTTGTTTCATGTTTAATAAATGTGTCTGAGTCACTCTAGGCGCCCCACGTGCGTTGCAGAGTGCTACCTGAAAGCCAACAAGCTCACGTGCTTGTCCAGGCCGACACTTCATAACCAAGGTCGCTAAAAACTGTTCAAACAGAATTCGTTTTAACTAGATTAAGAACTGAAACTAATCTTATTAACTGTGTTTGAATTTGCCATTTAATATCAAATACTTGAATTGAATTGTTTACTTTGATGACCAATTCATGAATAGAAGTAATCTTCCAAAGATGAAACTACTCTTCTCCAGATAATTTTTAACAAACATCTCTTTATCCAAAGAATGGTTTATTTTCTCTTGTAATTAGTGAAACTAATTCATCTTTCCCCTCCAGCATCTGTAAATTGAATCCTAGGCCTGGTCTGCACGAAGAAGCCTAAATCAGAAGAAGAAGAATCAGTTTATTGCATTATTCATCTTTTGTGTTCCTTTATTTTAACTATACTTTTGTTTTAATCAGTAGTGTTTCTCTTATTACTAGTTTTAGTGTTTAAATGTTTTTCCTTCATGTCAATAAATCTTCTACTTGGAAAGTAACAGTGGTCTTTCTTGTTCAACACTCACACATGTAGCAATGTGTATGACCAAATAGACGTTAAGAATTCATTCCTTCATATATATGAGACTGATAGAACCTGGTAGAACCAGGTGGTGCCCCGAATAATAATAATTTTCAATAAATTATTAACTTTATTGACTGCCATAAGCAGTCTTTGACTATAAATGGCCAAATATCATATTTTTATTTAACTTTCCAAACAACGGAGACCTGTCATCTGCAGAAATACTCAGACAGCTCTGCAATTGTTGGGTGTATCAGAGATGGAAAAGAAGCTGAATACAGAGAGCTGGTGGACCGCTTTGTGGCATGGTGTGGAAACAATCATCTTACCTTGAATGTGAATTAAACAAATGAGATGGTTGTAGATTTCAGAAGAAACAGGGATAAGTCAAAGGCCGTTTTCACATGTGTCGCCGTGCCAGAATACGGACAGAGAAAATGCAAATTTCTTCTGTTCAGATGACACGTACTGGCATACAGTGTTTTATTACAACTAAACAGCAGGTGGCGGTATACAAATAAGTCTGTCGTTCTCCAACAAACAAGCGAGTGAGAAGTACCGACGTTATAAAACGAGCGACAGCCTAGAATGTAAACAAACTGGTCTACTGGTCAGCTGCTACCTGAAGCCATCTACAGAGTGAGTGTTGTCGTACACCCGCCGTTTTGTAATCTGCTGTGTTGCTGTGGGATGCTGGAATCGCGTTGTTTTTGTATTTTTATAGTCGGGAAGTGATTCTGTAATTTCGGCCGGTGGTGTCGTCATTTCCGCATGGTGCGCTTCTATTGTCTTGAGTACGGCCAGAGTACGAGTTGTGTTCACATTATCCGTGGCCGCTCGTACCTGGACTCGGATACAACCTCCAAGAGAGATCTCTCTGGCCGTATCCTGGCACGGTCCAGTCTGTGTTCACATGGTATGAAATAAGTGGATTGTGACCAAATACGGTATCCGAGTACGGACTCCCGTACCATGTGAAAAGGCCCAAAGAGTGTCTCTATCAAGGGAGAAGAAGTGGAAGTGGTTGAGGAGTACGGATACCTCGGAGTTCACTTGGACAACAGACTGGACTGGAGAATCAACAGTGAAGCCATCTACAAAAACGGACAGAGCAGACTGTTGTTTTTGAGGAAGCTGAGGTCCTTCAAGGTTTGCAGCAAGATGCTGCAAATCTTCTACAAGTCTGTTGTGGAGAGTGTCATCTCTTCGTCCATCATCTGTTTGGGTAGCACTATCAGAGCCATGGACTTAAAACGGCTCAACAACCTCATAAAGAAGGCTGGTTCTGTTCTGGGGATACCTGTGAAACAACTGCAGGTAATGATGCAAAGAAGGATTCTCCATAAAATTAAAAATATTATGGACAACCCTGAACATCCTCTTCATGATACTATCCTACAGCAACAGAGTATCTTCAGTCAGATGCTTCTTCAGTTTCGCTGCAACACAGACCGCTAAAGAAAATCTGTTCTCCCCAAAGCCATCATCATACCTGTCAACCATCAACCATGACTGCCCTACTAACAATTTAAATTTCCCTTACTCAATGACCAAAAACTGTATTCGCGCCGTAAATGCCATGTTTACCAAAGAACAACATGGAAAACTGCACCATCAATTTGCATTATTCAATTCTTTATTCAATACATCACTACCATATAATGATGTGTTCACATATCACACAATGCCCTTAAAAGCCTAAATGACATCATTTGTGATTGTTGTTGTACTTGGAAGTTGCGGCCTTTGCTGATTGCAACATCTCACTTGTTGGTTTTAGCTGATACGATTTACTGTGTCCTGCAGCGTGCTATGATAGGATCTGTGTAGGCTGGTGCGAGAGACTCCTTGATAATCATGGTTGCCTTTGTCCTTCTGCATGCAAAATCCTGCAACATAGAGATTATATTCGTTACATGTGGATGTTTGAAGAATCGATGTTCAGAGTATAATTTCATAGCATTAAAAACTTCAACGCATGTAAACATCTCTGAATATTTTTCATCAAACACACTTTGAATCATAATCTGTTGATGATATTATCAGTTTGCATTGAAGATTACAGTCTTTAATATAAATCATCTCGATCTACATTGTTTGCATTATTTTCAAAAAGATTAATTGCTTGAGTGACAAAGAAAATTTTAATCTGTCTTACATACCTTTGCAACTTGTGAATCGATGAACATTTCTGGTACCAACTTGGTGAATGTATCTGCAGCGGCGAGTGGAATGTTGTGCTCGGCAAAAAACTGGCACATGAGGATTTCTGCTTTGAGCACCTTGTTGCTTTGTGACGATGCAGGGTTCGCACTGGCAAACTGTTGACTCAAAGGAACGTATGTCTTACTTCTTGCGACACTATCCACGTGTGACGATGTTTTGAAATGGCTTTTCAAGTCATAAAAACCACTGGCAGCAACTTTCACGTCTTTCCTACACGGTACACAAAACGAATATTCCGGGCCTTTGGACGAAGATTTTATCCATCCACTATACTCTCCTTGCAGATGTTCCCACACTTTCTGATGCTTTCCAGTTGACTTAACTTTCCACTTCTTTTTCAAGGGTTCAGACATCTTCACTGGTGAGAGTTTCGTGTTTAAATGATATCGATTTCCTCGTGTTGTGTTGCAATCAAGAAGGAAGCGGAAGTTATAAAGCGACGCATGCGTGATGGAGCTTAATTCGGCAAAAATACCCTCTTTCGGTCTGGGTGTTTTCCCGTATTATATGTTGTAGTACGCCGTATCCATTTAAAAGATAGCAAAAAACGTATTAAATACGGGCAAACCGTATCAGTTGACAGGTATGCATCATGGTCTACAACTCCTTGAAAAATGAATTAGTAATGAGCAACAACAAAACTTACTTTATTGATCCCAGAGGGAAATTATTTTTGAATTTGAATTATATATCAGTTTCATCTTTTATGTTGAATTACTAAAATAAATGAACTTTTGCACAATATTTACATTTTTCTAATTTGAGCTGTGCATCAACCCCGTTTTACCTATTCAAATACACACACAAAAATATTTTGGAGTTTGACAGAGTAATTCTCAAATATCAGTGACAACCTGATACATGTCTGGTTTCAGCAATTGATCTCTTTCTCTCTTTACCTGAAGACGCTGCATCTTCCTCCCAGCTACATCTGCTAGCCTGACCTGTCCTCCCTGACTCTGATCTTCCTGTTAAAAAGTAAAATAAAATGTATCTCAAATATGTGGATGGCAATAGTAAGAACAAGTTCTGCACAGAAATGTAGAACTTGTGCTCATGCAAAATAGCAAAGAATGTAACATTAGAAATATTGGTATTGTTAACTAGCTTAAAAAATGTATTAACTTGCTATCATTTACCTAATATTACCTGCATGCAAAAGCAAAACTCAACTTACACCTTGTTTGGAAAAATATCTGCAAAATTTGTTGCCTTTTGCTGCATCTGGCTGCTTTCCTTAAAGGTCCAGTGTGTAACAAATTATGCTTTTTATTAATAAAAATCAAGTACTGCTTTCATAAATACGTATTTTACCGAGGTCTAATCACAATCGCATTATCATGAAAGCGTTCTCGTGTCTTTGAATACGTTGTTTATAGATACAGAGGGTGCACCGCCCCCCATATGAGGCTGCCATGTTGCATCGTCATCTTTGAATACGTTAGCCGAAAGGGGTTAAACTTGTTTGCTTTACGTGTTTAAGCCAGTGATGTCAGGGGGAGGAGGAGAGGTGAAGAGAAGAAACGAGCATCGAGGACAGTGGATCATAGTTTTCAATTTCAATGGAGGACCATGCGTACTCTTTGCCCTCTTTGTGAGAGGGAGGAAACCATACCACAGAAGAGAAAAAGAAATAACCGGGAAAAAACAAGAATCTACATCGGTGGAGCGTTTACCAGATGCAGACTATTCATGAGGGACACAAATTTGAAGACGGACGCAGAGGTTGCAAGCTTTCTGCTGGACAGGTAAGTTAATTAGATGAAACAACATTTATGTTAGCGTTATGTTTGACACAGGACAGGTTAGTCCAAGGCGAATTTAAGTTAGGCAAATACTTTATCTTCCGTTTAACTCAATTGTAGCAATTTACTCCGCGGCTTCTGTAGTAGTAATGACGTGCAGTAACGGTGAGAAGCCAGAGAACACTGCTCAGTTGCTTGCATTTACTTAGCGCACCACTAGTTGGAGGTAATTCTTACACATGGGGACTTATTTTTTATTTTTTTATTTTTTTTTAACGTGTCCTGTCTAGTAGTATGCTACTCAGAATTGGTGTCTGAGTACAAAGTACAAGCCCAACAGTTTTACTTTCCCAAGCAGAGTATTACAGCTTCGCTGTAGTACGCCACTTGATGTATATGTATGAAAAATCTTTATTAGTGATTACTGTGGGTTCAATTTCCTGACGTCTTGGACACTAAACCGAGACAAGAAGGGAGAAAGGAAGAAGGTGAAGAAAAGAAACCGGACCAGCAGAGGCGCGAACCGACGACACAAGACAGGGAGGCAAACAAAGAACACAAGAAAACATCCCAGTCCTCCACCTCTGCTGGACGGCAGAGAAACGGTAATACAAAACAAAAACAACAAACTGTACAGAACCAAACCAATAGTTCGGATCTAGTAGAATAAACTAAGAATTACACATTCACTACACACAAGCATGGATTATTGAACATAATACAAATGTTTCTGGTAAGCTCCTGTGAACAACTAACTAATGATGATAACCTCCGCTTAAGATATGTCCGTCCACACCAATGTCCCCACACCTATGTGTGTGCGAGCATGCAGGTCTGAATAAGGTTTCCCCATGCAAGTGATTGATAGCTGGTGTAAGGAACCGTCAATCCGTCCTACAGGAATCGACACAGACATGGCAAGAGATGTATGCATCCAGGGTCCCACAGAGTACAGAGGCCACAGGCGGATCAGCGCAGGGTCGATCACCCACCAAGAGAGGAACAGATGGAAGCCCCAGGGGAACACCCGCCAGCCGCAATGTTGGGGCCTGAGAGATCGCAGTGACGAGCCCACGGGCTCCGCTGGAAACCGGCTACGCCAGGGTGGGCCCGAATCAGGACCCGGAGGCCACGGGGACCAGGGGCACTCCCCAACCAGGGACCAGCCGACAAGCGCCCCCCTTGCCGCCGCAGGCAAGGGGGATCCGCAGCCAACCGACGGACAACACACGCCGCCGCCACCCCGGACCAATACCCACCGCCCGCCCCCACACACCCAACCTGGCCCGCCCCCACACACCCACACGCCAGGGAGCCACAGCAAGAGCCACAGCGGATGTACGCCCTCCCCAGGCCGCGCCCAGCCAGCACCTGGACATCCAGATCTTCCAGCTCCTGGGTCCAGATCCCCCCCCACACAGGGCGCCAAGATCAGGGGCCCAGCCAATGCCGGACAGCCCCCCCAGATTAACCGACCAGCCAGCAGAAGTCCTGGAACCGGCAGGAGGCCTGGGCGCCCATCACGGTCCCCACCGATCCATCGGACGGCACCAACCTACTCTACAACCCCGGCACCCCCATAAGAGGTGCTCCAGTCAATCCAAGGAGGACGTCGGCCCAAAACAGCGGCCACCAACTTCTTCCCCAACTGAGGGGAAGAAGACGCATCAGGCCAGAGGGAAGCCAAACACCCAACCTGACAGGTAGACATAGACAGACAGAGACACTCATACGTACCCTCCCTCTCATGCGTACACATTCTTACAAATACAGGACATACGAAAAAAGGACGCTATACACTCATTCATACCCCCCATACATACACTATACTCCATACTCCCAGGCCCAGGGACAGACGCCCCAATAGAGCACCCTGCCCCTGCACCCGGGAGACAGTCCCCTTTGCCCACCAGAATGGGGACAAGCCCCAGGAGCACGGTGGTGCAGCTGGTAGCGCAGCTCACCTCACAGCTAGAAGGTCCTGGGTTCGATTCCTGCCGGGGAAGCTGTGGGTGCTGAAGGTGTGTTTGATCCTCCATATCATCAGCACCCACACCCTGGGTGGGGTTGGCAAAAGGGCCTTTCTGTGTGGAGTTTGCATGTTCTCCCCGTGTTCCCTTGAGTAGTTAATGTGAGCTACTCCCACAAAAACATGCATGTCAGTTCTGGGCTATATACTGCCCCCTCCTGGCTGACCGAGGCGCCTGAGGGGTTGGAGAGGATCCAGCTGGAATAGTGTGATCCTTCCACACGCTACGTCCAGCTGGGGGAACCCCACCCCCTCGGGTGACAAAATGGGCCTGTTCACTCCTCAAGTAGGAAGGAGGCTTGAGCTCAGTGCAGGGCCCTCCTACGGTCAGCAGAGGGAAGGCAATGCCCAGGACTGTACTTAGGTAGGAACACTGGGGTGATAATAATGGGGAAAAAATCGTGGGATAAAAAAATATAAAAAAAAAAAAAAAAAGAATGGGGACAAGCAGATCGCCAAGGCCCCCACACCGGCAAGAGCAGCCCACCAGCCCAGGACCCCGACCAGACGGCCTAATGTTCTACACGGGCTCCGACCCCTGATGGTCCAACGAACAGGGGCGTGGAAAGACCCCCCAGCCTCTCTCCCCCCGCTCAATGTGTGTTGTTCTAATGTGCACTTAAAACAGAGGGGTGGGACATGGGAATACCGCCGGGAACCCCCATCTCCCCTCCCCGGGCCCTCAGTGTCTAGATGCATTTAAACAGTGGGTGCCGGCACCACAGGCGAGGCCCCGCACAACGGGCCCCCTATAAGGGGCCCCCCATAAGGGGCCCAGCCCCCAGCGCCAATGCGCCCCACCGCCAGGTCCCTACATGTGCGTTCCATGTAAATGTTGCAAGTGTAAGTGTCTAAGTTGCTCAATAAAATCGGGACCCAGGCCACCACCGGGTAGCGAAGACGGAAGCTCCATCCCGCACCCCAGTGACGTTCCCACGTCCCAAGGCCTTGTGAATGGTAGAATGAAGGAGCAGGTGGACAAAGGCAATGGGGATGGGGAGAAAATAACTGGGTTGACCATTGCCAACCCCAGGGAGCCAGCTCCCCTGCTGACTCCAATAGGCACCCCCGTTCGGCCCGATCCACCAGGGGTGGGAGGCCCCAGCACGTCAAGTCGGGGCCCACGGCAACGGCACCCCCGAGCCCCATGGGGGCTCCGGCAATCCACCAGCCCCCACCCCAGGGGCACACCTAAATCCTTCCCAACATTCACACTGCTAACAAAACACATGTCATTAGACACCCAGGTTGAGTTTAGCCCCCCCTCCCCCTCCACGCCCTTCCCCCTCCCGTCCCAAGCGCACCCCGTTAAAAAGAACGCCTGTGCTAGATGGTAAAAAGCCTCCCAGCCAATAAGAGACGCCCCAGGCACCGCCAGCGTCCGAGGGCCCCCGCGCCGAGGCCGGAACCCGGCGCACCACCGACTCGGGTACCCCGGACACGTCGCGCCAGGCCCGTGAGCAGACCGAAGCCCCAGGCGGCCAACCCAACACGGGGACTTTAACAAGCTGCTCTGCAGCACCTGTTTGTGAACAAACAATGCCCGTGTTGGCATGTGTGCACTTAAGATGCATTTAAAGATGGCTCATCAAAATATGTTACCACACATTAAACGGCAGTAACAGCTGGAAAAAGTGCAGCGGACAGAGGGTACTGACACAGAAAGTATGGGAGACATGTCCCACGCGAATCTCGCGGCGGTTACGCCCCTGCACTTCTAGTAAAAAGCTTTCCAGCTCAATCAAAACTTAGGTTCTGTTTGTCCTTGCTCATTGAGGGGGGTTGTGTTTACAAGCTACAGAAAATAAACTTTAGTTGACACAGCAATGGTAGGCAGAACCTCCAGAAAAAGACGCTATCCCTGCTGTCCTTGTGGGGAATTGCTTCGCAACACTGACAGAGACGGAGAAGTATAAAAGGAAAAAGGTCTCAGTCAGTACATCTGTGGCTGTGTCCGAATCCAGCGGCTGGATCCTTCGAAGGCCGGATGTGTCGGCCGGTTACGTCACAGCACCGCGACTAGGACTGTCCAAATTCGAAGACTGCTTCAAATGCGGCCGACGAATCCGGCCGACTTTTTCCCGATTTGAAGGACCGTTGCGGTGTATCCTTCGCTGGTCTACATATCCCAAGATTCATTGCGGGCTGAACGGGAGAATTTTCTTCCAGCAACATGGTAGACGAAGTGGCCGGCGAAGCGAGAGAGGAGCACAGTTTTAGATGTAAGTATATTAAAACCTGGCGGTTCAAAAATTAAAAACTTAAAGCGGTTGTGTTGTTTGCCGTTAATTGTTGGCTTAGACATGTATTTTAATATTTTTTTGTAAAGCATCGCTCGTAAACGAGCTCGTATGGTTGTGTAATGGTTTCTTCATCTTTACGCAGCTAATTACTGCTTTGGGAAATTAAGTAAAAAGTCAACTCCTCTTAGGAGAAATTATTACCTCTTTACCGAGTGAAAATCGGGGCACGGTGGTTTGGAGGTTGAAGATTGAATCCAGTTACACAGCTTATGCTCTCTTATTGAGCCTCATACAACACAGAACCTGTGATCTGCTGTGAAAACTACAGTTCTGTATTCTTAAATCAATAAAGTTGTCACGTTCCTCTCCTATTTATTTTCTATCTAATGAGGAAAATTCAGGAGAAGATGTATCTGCAGGAGAAATTAATCCCTTGCCGGAAAAAAAATTGAGAGCAAAAAATAAACCTACTGTCTGTATATTTGCAAAAGCGCAAATAACATAATTTATGACTGATCACTTTAATTAATATACATTTCATAAAGGCTGTTGTGTTGCTCTTTTTGTAAACTGTGTTTATTGTCTTCTTGTTTAGGATATGAAGCAGCAAAGGGAGACTGGACAGGAGAGCAGGGACCGAATGGATGGACTGTTTTTTTTTTTTTTTTATATATTCATGTTTTTGTCACATTTTGTTATTTAGGTGTTTGATGGTTGTGAATAAATTAATTTCTAAAAATTTTAAATATCATGAAGTCATTTCATTAAAAGTTGTATTAGTGTTTTTAAAGAAGCTAACGTTGAACAGTTTAAAATAACAACATATTGGCATTAGGATAAGTTTTTTTGCAGTTATATGTGTATAAATGACCTCTTTAAGCTTAATTAGAACAAACGGGCAGTGTTGCTGGATCAGTTGAATACAGATTAATTTCATATTTTCTGGTTGACGAGGGGAACATCATACAGGTTGGTCTGCAGAGAGAGTTTAGGGCAAATTCGTCATGCTGTCCACTGCATCCATCATCAGGGTTTACAGGCTGCTTAAGTCGACGTGCTCAAAAGACACGTTTTTCCAACCAGAGAGCCCCACAGACCTCCAGCAGCTTCATCTTCAAGCTCATCCCAAGATGCAGCTGTGGAGAAAAGTGTAATGACCTGCAATTTTGTTAAAACACAATGTTAGTTATTGTTGCAGTGGTTGTTTACAAAAAACAATTCAGTTTATTTAGGAAGAGCCAATTTGGAATATGCTTGGTAAAAAAAATCATAGATATATAAAATCAAATTAGAAAATGCTGTTTTGATCCAAAAGGCATATATAATTTTAAGCTCACAAAGATTTTTTACAGTTAAAATTAATATAAAAAATGTAATATTACAAATTTGTACATTTGATCACTAGTCATTCAATTGCAGAAATTATCATGAAAGTAGCTATCTTAAGTAGTAACCTGGATTAAATAAAATTATCTTGATATGATGACCTCTCAGCCAGAGATATAAAACATGGTGCAGACAGTAAAACTTGTTGCTCCTCTAGAGTAAAAAAGGTGAGTAAAATACTGGGGAACATTTCTTGCTTTACCAGCTGGTTTAGCGTGATCGCGGTTGCTAGGCAACAGCACGTTCGGCAAAGTGGGGGCGGGAATTCAACTGAAGGCTAGACTGTCCAAATTCACAGCCGTTAACATCCGGTCTACCCGGTCGACGAAGGACCCAGCCCACGTAGACCGAGTAGACCGGAACCTTCGAAGGATCCAGCCCCTGAATTTGGACACAGCCTGTGTCTGGGTGAAAACTTGCTCAGAGGGAAGTAGAAACTAGATCATCGTCTCTTCGCCTCTTCCTCCCTGTTGCTGTTGGCTCCCTGTCTCCATCGTTTTCTTTCTAACCTCTCTCCTCTTGTTTATTCACCACTCCACTTGGCCCTGGAGGATCCTTAGGAATGGAGGCATTTAGGATAGTGGGACTAGCTGAAGGCTTCTGTCCTAACACCTAATCAATGAGAACAAACCAGGGCCAAGTAGGAGCAGTGGGCTTTCCACTCACTTCCACCCCTGGATATTTGGATCCATAAAGACAGATGAAAATAAAATACATATCTCACAAAAACAAGTAAATGGAACTTAGGAATAGCACTTTTTTAAAACTCTTGTTACAAACAAAAATATTTTTTATTATATATGCACATGGTTTTTTGGCTGCATGGTAAGTGGATAGCACTGTTGTCCTGCAGCAAGAAGGTCTTGGGTTCAAATCTAAGCAGAGGATCTTTCTGCATGGATTTTGTATGCTTTCCCTTTGTATGCGTGGGTTCCCTCCGAGTACTCTGGCCTTCTCCCACAGTCCAAAAACATGACTGTTAGGTAAATTGATCTCTCCAAATTGTCCTTAAGTGTGAGTGTGTGTGTGAATGGTTGTTTGTCTTACCTCGATTTCCAAACAGTCATCCATGCCTCCATAACTTCGCAATTATACTACTTTAATTCACAAATATTTGGTGTTGGGCATGACGCTATAGCATGTCTGCAACTGGTGCAGAATGCAGTAGGGAGATTTTTAACAGGTACATGGAAAGATGAGCATATCTCTCCAATCTTGGCATCCTTGTTCTGGCTACCTGTTCCCTTCAGAGTGAAATTTAAACACATTTATTTGTGTTTTAAATCTTTAATTGGTCTTGCGCCTGAGTATATATCTGTATCTATATGTTCCCCCTTAGTTACAAAAGCTAGATTAAAACTTAGAGGTGACCGTTCCTTCTCTGTCATAGCTCTGAAGCTCTGGAATGAACTGCCTCCACACATCAGACAGGCTACTTCTGTGGAGGGTTTTTAAATCACGTTTGAAAACCCACTTTTATTCACTGGCATTTAAAACAGTGAGTGGCTTTTTTTATATTATTTTGATGTTTTATTTTTTATTCGTTTTGTTCTTCTTGACCTCTGTTCTTACTGTGCATCACTATGGTCAGCAATGTGTTGTTTATTTAAAGTGCTATATTAAATAAAGTTGGTATAGTATGGTATAACAGTATAGTCCTTGCACTACCCCTTGCTTAATCTTAAGGGAGGACAGCAAAGGATTTTTTTTTAATTTGGACTGCCTTTGTAACTGCGGTGTGACATGGCATTTTTCAAATGAGTCCTTGGGAGGATCCAGACCCTGAATTTGGACCCAACTGCAGTTCTCTGAAGAACTCAGAGGTTTGTTAGAGAGCATTGGTGAAAAAAATTTATGATTTTAGTTTTAGTTCATGGTCTCCAAATAAGAACAATTTCCTTTTTACAGTTTTGTAAAATTCATTTAACAAATAGTCCCAGAAACACAGATAAGACAAAAAACACCACAAAAAACTCTGACCTGCTTCGATGGATATAAAGAATCGCACAATGCATCACCCTGAATACACCATCTCCACAGTGAAACATGGTGATGGCTGAATAATAATTTGAGAATACCATTTTCCCAGCACAATCAAGGACTATGAATGGGATTAGTAGAAAAAAATCTGTCAGTCTCCAAAAAACTTGAGACTGGTGTTGGTGAAAACATGCAGCCAGAATGACATGGGGTTAATTGAAATATTCAAGGGTAATGAATACTTTTGCATTGCACTGTATATTATTTTTGCTATTTTGGGCTTTCAAATATTTGTTGACTTTTTTCTGTTCAAGAAATGTGGAATTTTCCAGAATAACAGTGAAAATAACCTTCCACAAATGTCTGTTAAGATAACAGATCTTATTCTAAAACATACATGGATTATGTATTAAACGGCCATTCTACTTGTAGTGTTACATTAAAACATGTAGTTTCCAGCTGTTTGTAATAAATGCTGCAGTACTATTAGTCAACCAGGTGATGGCAGCAATGACACTGCAGTAGAAAATCAGAACACAAACATATGTAATAGTTAAACAGCTCAGTAAAGGAACCTTTGCTCCTTGAAGAATTAAACAATATTTGAGCCATATTTCAATACACAGTGCATTGATGAAGTATTCATTTTCCTTGAATTGTTACATTATCACATTTGAAGAACAAACTTTAATGTATTTTATTGGAATTTTGTGACCAACAGTTGCCAGAGAGTTTCCTACAGGTTTTCTTTTACAAAGAAATATCATAAAATTGTGCTGTACAGTTCTATTCATTCCCCAGTCATTACTTTGTAGAACCATTACTGGCTTTGCATATCTGGAGACCAAAGTTTTGCCGGTTCCTTGCACGTTCTTCCATGTTTCCTACATGGCTTGTAGCAAACAGGACTTTCTTTCAGGCATTGCTTTCTCCTTCTTCCCACTCTTCCACAAATAATAGATTTTTTGGGGTCCTCTGGCGGTTGTTTTCCTGTCAAGAGAATCCCAGCTGAGCTTTGGCAATTTGCAGCTCCTCTGTATTGCCAGTGGTGTTTTTTTTCTGCTTAATATGAATGCTCTTCCTGACTGATCCTTTCGTTTTTTTCTGTAGAAGTGACCATATTTCAGTAAGTTAGTAGCAGTGCCATCCTCATACAGGATGGACTGAACAAGGGTATTGTTTAGGGATTACCTTGCTAAATTTATCCAGAACTTTCTCCCTGATAACTTTCAGCCAGATTGTAGGGGAAGATTGGATATTTTAACTGCTGGGTTCTATTGGGATTTGGTCAAATGTGAATATACAACAAGGACTGCAATTTTGCAACTTCAACTTTGAAAGTATGCAGGGGTCTGAAATTCAAATTGTGGGTGCATTTCCAATGTGAGAGACAGCATTTGAAAAACTACCACCATAAAATTATTTGTATGAGTTTTAAATAATTTATTTGGGTTTCATTGCTTCACACAAATATTTCAACACCTGACATAATCAGTGTTAACAATTGGTACAGAAGCCTTTGTTTGCAATTACAGAGGTCAAACGTTTCCTATATTGCTTGACCAGGTTTACATAACCTGCAAGAGAGATTACAGCCCATCCATCCATCCATCCATCCATCTTCTTAACCGCTTATCCAATTCAGGGTCACGGGGCAGCTGGAGCCTATCCCAGCAATTATCAGGCGTTAGGCAGGGTACACTCTGAACAGGACGCCAGTCTGTTGCAGAGATTACAGCCCAGTCCTCCACAAATATCTTCTGTAGATATGTCAGGTTTCAATACTGTCGCTTTGCAACATGGATTTTCAGATAGCACCAAAAATGTTCCATTGGGTTAGATCTGGACACAGGCTAGGCCTCTCTAGAACCTTGATATGCTTCTTACGGAGCCACTCCTTTTTTTATCCTGGCTATGTGCTTCAGGTCATTGTCATGTTAAAAGACCTAGCCACGACCCATCTTCAATGCTCTAACTGAGAAGGGAAACTTTTTTCTCAAAATCTAACAATAAATAGCCCAATTTATCCTCTCCGTAATACAGTACAGTTGTCCTGTCCCCTTTACAGAAAAGAACTTCCAAAGCATGATGTTTCCATCCCCATGCTTCACAGTAGGGATGGGTTCTTGGGATGTTACTTAGCATTCTTTTTCCTCTAAACAAAGCAAGTGAAGTTCAGGTAAAAAAAAAAACAACTCTATTTTGGTCTTGTTTGATCACATGGTTTTTTACCATGCCTCCTCTAGATCATGCAGATGGTCATTGGCAAACTTCAGACAGGCCTGGACATGTGATGACTTGAGTATGTTGACTTTCCGTGCAATGCATGATATTAAACCATGTAGTGTTTGACCGGCAGTAACCCTAGAAAATGTGGTCCCAGCTCTCTTCATGTCATTGACCAGCTCTTCCCATGTAGTTCTGGGCTGATTCCTTCCCTTTTTTTAATCATCATTGATACCCCACGAGGTGAGATATTGCATGGATCCCCAGTCCAAGGGAGACTGACTGTCATCTTTAGCCTATTCCATTTTTTTCCAAAAAATTGCTCCAGCAGTCAATCTATTTCAACCAGGCTTCTTGGCAATTACCCCATAGTCTTTCCCAGCCTCGTGGAGGTCTACAATCCTATCTGTGGTGTCTTTGGCAGATCTTTGGTTTGCCCATGCAGTAGTTGGAGTCTGACTGACTGCAGGGAGGAAAATTTAGATACTAATTTAGATAAATAAGAAGAGTAGAGATGGACTTTTTAAAGGCAGAGTAACAGGTCTTTGAGAATTCTTGCTGATTGCCAGGTGTTCGGGGCTGCACGGTGGCGCAGTGGTTAGCGCTGTTGCCTTGCAGCAAGAAGGTCGTGGGTTCGTATCCCAGCCCAGGGTCTTTCTGCATGGAGTTTGCATGTTCTCCCCATGTATGCATGGGTTCTCTCCGGGTACTCCGGCTTCCTCCCACAGTCCAAAAACATGCATGATAGGTGAATTGATCATTCTAAATTGTCCCTAGGAATGAATGTGAGTGTGAATGGTTGTCTGTCTCTCTGTGTTGGCCCTGCAACAGACTGGTGTCCTGTTCAGAGTGTACCCTGCCTAACACCTGATAATTGCTGGGATAGGCTCCAGCTGCCCCGTGACCCTGAATTGGATAAGCGGTTAAGAAGATGGATGGATGGATGCCAGGTGTTCAAATACTTATGTAAAATAATAAAATACAAATAAAGTCTTTAAAAATCATACAATGGGATTTCCTGATTAAAAAAAAAATACTGACTCTCACAGTGGATATGCACCTACAACGTGACTATGAGACATTCTTAGTGGAAAAACTTGCAATGTGTTCAAATACTTATGTTCCTCCCTGTAATTATTTATGTACAGATAATATGCTGTTGGGCGTTGGCATCACAACTAAATAACTTATTAAAGGATGATTGTTTAAACATGGATTTGAATTTGTCTTGATTTATTTCCTCTTGCATAAACAGTTAAAGCTTGTCTGATTAACATAAAATTGTGAAGTTTAAAATTACTTGATGCAAGCAGCTACATCAAGATAATCTGAACCAAACTCTCACTTCTGCCAAGTATATCTAACCTAATTTCTACCTGTCATTTAATTGTTATCAATTAATTAAATCTTTAAATTAGCTCACAAATCATTCTCTAACGCCTTAGGGACAGGGAGGTTGTCAAAACATCTTTTCGCACCAAAATTAAAAAAGACGTGAATAAAAAAAAACAAATGGTGTAAAAAGACATTGCAAAAGTTTTTTTTTCAGTTATGACAACAAGTCTCATCAAAATCATCTGGTTAGCATGGACAACCGCTCATACCATGGCCAAAATGATTTGTGTGTGATTACCAATGTAATATTTGAAAATCAACTTTTTTTGTCAGCTCTCTTTGCACCCATTAAAAAAATTGTATCAACATCTTGAAATATTCCAGATATATATCTTTATATTCTAGAATATGAATGTGGCATAATAAATCCTATAAATAAATCCTTAGATGTCAAAGGGGAGACTTTTCGACTAGTTTCCATGTAGCTGCATGAGAGGTGTTTTAAACTTTTAAGGTAAACATAATCTGTGAGCTGCTTAAAGAGGGTCAGACATTAAATGGGTGCAAGGGAATCGAGCATTGCCAGATGGACTCCTGTGCAAGACTGGCCTAGCTGCTGAAATAAATACAAGAAAACATTGACAAAGACTCCAGCCACTCCTTTTTTGAAAGGAAGAACATATTTCCTTCCTATAACACCTGTCTGCTGGGTTCCTTGATCTTTTTAATATATGTTTACAAAAAAAAAAACCCCACATGTATCATTTTTCTTCCTCTTCACAACAGTGCACTAGTTTGTGTTGGATCTGTCACATAGAATCTCATTAATATTAAGTATAAATGTCTGTAGTTGGTCTAAAAAAGCAGCACATTCTTGTAGTTCACCTGTTTTTGATGTTAAGTTTACTTTTTCAATAAATAAATAACTTCATTTTGGGGAAACTCTTCTAGTCGTCACACCTGTTCAATTCCATAAAAAATTTTTTTGTTCTTTTGAGGACTTTTTTTGACAATATGGTCATCTTGATCAGAATGAAACATGAAAGGCCACATACCTAATATCGCCATCTTTAATTTGCTGCGTTCCTATTTACACAACGAACAAAGGGCACAATGTAGAGCAGCCAGAGCAGGCCGGTGGGCATAGACCACTTTGTGGGTTGACGTCATGGGGGCACGTGTGGCTACAGAGGAATTAAACAGCCTTGGCATACAGTCAGTGACAACAATGGCTGCTGTGTTTGCTCAGATGAAACAATGAGGTCACCCTCTGGTTTTAGCATTTCCATCAATTGATCATTGAACAAACACTGGATTTTTATGCACAAATATAATAGTGAGCTGTACACCCTGTAGACCGGAGCTTGTAATTAAATCTGTGTGTGTCTGTGTGTTTGTGTGTGTCTGATCCCAGGGAGCGCCTTTTTTCATTTCAGATGCAGAAAGGTGTTTTGTTTTTGCAGGGAACAGTTAACATTTGGGAAAAGTTTGAGACAGCACACAGGTGGTCCAGCTAGAAAAAATTAAGTTCAACCAGGAGACCTCTGCAGCTACTTGCTCTATTTCGTTTTTTATTCGAGAAGGCCCAGAAAAAAAGAAAAAATGACTCCTGGAATCACTTGTTCAGCAAAGAAAGATGTGCACACACACACACACAAAGAAGATGAAGAGAGATAGACGGTGATGGTGCAGAGAGCAGAGGGAGAAAAGATGAAGGGATGACAAGAAACTGTTGCTTTGGCTTCGAGTCCGTCTGGGGTGTTGCTGAGGTAAAAGTGACTCACTTATTATACTTACTTAAATATAGACATTAAGAGGCAAAAGCAGAACTGCTGAAAGGAGAATTTTATGCTCATATTGTCTCAGCTCATTAGGCTGCTGTTTGGAAAACAGAAAGAAGCCATGCTACTCATGTTTCTGTTCTCTTTGCCATCACACTATGTTTTTTCCCCTTATGTTATCTACTCTCCTCCCTTCCCTTTTTCATCTTGGTTCATTTTGTCCCAACTTTTTCATGATTATCAACTCCACTTTCAGACTGGAGGAACAGGCTGCTCAGGAATTATGCGAGGAACGGTGGGAACAGCGCTGTGATACTTTAGCAGACTGCAGCAAGCAGCGTCACTGAGGCGGCGCTGCTTATCAGAGTTTGAAACTCTTAGGTGAACAAAATAAGGTCATCTTCTGATTATCTTATCTTTCGGGTTCTCTTATGGTTAGAAGTTAAAGGGAAGTTCACTCTTTTTTTTCCTGGACCTTATTTTTTAGGAAATATTACGTTCATTTACATTCGTGAGAAGTTTTATATCCAGTCATGATATGCATATATCCTTATAATAGGAGTCAATTATAGCAGGAGATTTGCTGCCTGTAATAAGGCATCAACTGCCCCAAAACTCCTTAATTTAACCAATGTTTCGTTATAAATCATTAGCACTACTCCCATCGGAGTTCAGAACGTCTCAGAAGTGCTCATTTGTTCTGTTCAGGGGTGATTTAGAGGCTATAAAACAACTACACTATCCCGTGATTACAATGACGTCACTGCCGTGTTCCATCCCAGTTGTAGTCTGAGCAGGACTTTAACTCTGTGCAGTCGGTCAGACAGAACTTACTACTGCAGTCAACAACATGGTTCGTGTTTGCGTGTTTCAAATTTTCACTAACCGAATCACAAATGGGACTAAGTTAAGCTTGTACAGGCTCCCTTTCTACACTCTACGCAGACTACAGCTGTAATGGCGGGTGGCTGAGACGTCATTGAAAACTGAGGTTAGTGTAAGTTGGAATCAGTTGCAATTAAAGCCTGTAAAACACCCACAACTTGTACCCTAGCACATGAAAGACGTTACAAACTCACTGGGGAATAGCGCTAACTATTCATAATATAAAATTGGTTAAACCCATTATATGGATATACGCTGATCACAACTTTATATGTATGAGTGAGTGAGTGAGAGAGAGAGATTTAGGAGTTGTCAAGGTAAAAGATGTGACTGACACAGCTGCTCCACACAGCAACAGAGAAGAGCAAAAAAAAGTCTTAGCTGCATTACTATTTTTCCTGAATAGATTTTTGTAACATAACTCTGTTCCAGGGGCCGTTTATAACTTTGGTGAAGTGGAGTATTACCTGGAGATTATTTCATTACTCAGCATTTGTATTAACAAGGGATGTAACAGTTCAAAACGATGTGTTGAACCGTTCAATTCGGCCTGTTTGATTTTGGCTGCAGATTCGTTCCACTTTTTACCGTTTGTGTATTTTTGCTTTTCACAAAGAATGTAAATATATCATTAATGTGATATTAAGCACGGCGGAACAAAGTTCCTAGGCGAATTTCCACACAAATGCTGCATTGAGTGATGCACAGTTGAGCTGCACGAGCACAGTGAAGTAAATACATGAGCAGGATCATGGCAACAGTGAAAGAGAAGCTAGAACTTTAAGACCCTCCTGTTTGGGAACACTTTGACTTCCCTGTTAAAATTCACAACTAGGATAGACAAGTGGATAAATGCAAAGATATATGCCGACATTGTTCCAGGGAGATCAGGTATGCAACAGGCCTCGCATCAAACATGTTCTTGAAACGGCACCCTGCGAATGTTCATATAACTTCTACTAAGAAGAACAGCAGCCTTCTGCAACTATCACTAACATCAGCATTTAAAACGACCCCTGTCAAATAGTTAGGATCAGGTGAAAGGTTAATCTTTTTATCAAAAAACTTTAAACTTGAATAGTTAGCTTGTTGATATTCAAGCTGAAACTGTTGCGGTTGTGTTAAAAGTTTTCAAGTCGTAACTAGTAGTTACAGTATTTTATTATTTTAAAATGTTACAAAATGTGTATTTCATTATAAAGAGTTCCATTTATTTAAGATATCACTAAAATGGGTCTGTTGTGCATATTTCATGCAAGAATTCTACTGTGTTTTGGTAGCTTTTCAAAATAAAGATTTTGTAAGTTGTTGTTTTTTGTACCAAAAATTAACCAAACCGAGCCCTACACTGAACCGAACTGAATGCAATTTCAGCATACCGTTACACCCCTAGTAACATCTGCTGTTGGGTGCTGTCATGTTCGTTCTGTTTACGTAGCTCTGTTTGACAGAGCAACATTAACGGTTAAAACAAGGTTTGTGTAGTTCTGTCGAATTGTGGGGACTTGTGGTAATAATTTGGTACGTTTAAGTCACTCTGTCTTTTGCAGACAGCAAGATGTAGGTTGTAGGCTGGTTAACCTTAGCGTAGCTTCCTGTCATTCAGCTAAAACTCCCCACATGGATTTGGGCAACCAAATAGAAAAGAGCGCGACTGCTGCTGAGCCATCTCTTGGTCCCCTACCTACAGAAAAACCTTGCTTCTGTGTGAAAGCATTTTACAGTCAGTGCTGCAGATAAAACCAAGGTGACACGTAATGTGTGCAAAAATTGAATATGCAGAGGCAGAGATATCCAACATCTGCTAATCATAATCATATGCACTTAAAGCATCCTCTCCTGATACTTTGTCTCGTGTTTGGGGAATTTATTACAGACTGGTCGACTCTTATATCAAAAGCATTCATGAGAAATTCCATCTATTCTAATGCATGACTCTTTTATGTCAAGGAAAGGATGGATAATATACAAAAGCCAAAAATCTGCAGCTGGAGAACCTGACGTTGCAGTTTATTGTTGGAGACCCACAGCCTTTAC
Organism: Apricaphanius iberus; assembly: GCA_028564705.1. Lineage (NCBI taxonomy): Eukaryota > Metazoa > Chordata > Actinopteri > Cyprinodontiformes > Aphaniidae > Apricaphanius > Apricaphanius iberus. The sequence continues at coordinate 697,620 of JAPXFQ010002813.1, forward strand.
AAGTGGAATTCCCAGCTTTCATGTACTTAATAAAGGAACTGCAAACGTAATTATTTATTTGGACAATTTGTTGCACTTCATACCTCAAGTTCTATAAATTTTTTGAAAATACATTCACAAAATTTTAAAAACTGATTTAATGGAAAGTTAATGTTTTAATGTTTTGCACTTCAAGGTACAGCCTCAGTTACAGCCCATCAAAGCATGGTTCTTACCTCAGATGTTTTCATAATTCCTAAAACAATAAAAAAAACATGCTTTTGAGAATATGCTGTAGGTATAACAGTATACTGGGGTAAAAGCTGCAGGCCGGTAATTTGGGAAAAAAAAGACCTACGAACTTAGTTTAAAAAAAAATTAATTATTAACTATGAACTGAGGTAGTTCATTTTAAAAAGTGTGAATTGAAATTTGAAGTGGTTCATTTTAGAAAATATTGATATGCCAATATATTGCAATATTTTATGTTTTGATATTGTATAAATATTTAAAAGCAAAGAATCGATTTTTTTTTAAAGAATTTTAAATAAACCATTAATACTTACATTTATTTTTGTCATAAAATCAAAAGTATGACTGGTAGTTAGTAGCTGTTTCTACCTTCTTTGTTCCAGTGGATCAAACAGAGTGTTTAGAATGTGACAGATTTTCTACAGTTAAATTCATTTGTAAAATTAAAAATATGTAGTCTTACTCATGGTATTGTGATATATCGCAATATATCGTATCATCCCCTTTGCATCATGATACATATCGTATCACCAGATTCTTGCCAATACACATCCCTAGTTCATATAGAAATGGAACTTTCCCAATTCTGCCCATCAGTCTGACAAATTTAAGTTAAAGCCATAGTTCGGAGGAAATTCTGATCGGCAGGAGACATGCTCAGATCTTTTCATAATTTAATAAACAGGCCTCCAGCTTGTTATATTTATAAAGTTAAATAGTGTAAAAAAGAATCTTTAAAAAGTGTAAAATGTAAAACAGATTCAACCAAAAAGCAATAAAATGCTGCAAACAAACTAATAAATTTGTCTTATTTTTATATGACATTATTCAACACATTGCTTCTGTTTTGTTCCACTTTCCAATAAGACCTGTATTGTTTTTGACTGGTCTTTTAACCTTTCCTAACCCTGTGTAATCACTGTTTTATAAAGGCATGGGCATATTTAAACTCCTTTCACTCTTTAAAGACCCACTCTGATCATCTTTTGAGCCATTTTAAAATGCTCTCCGTGGTCTTTAAATGACGCTGCCGTTTTAAACAGCATTTTAGTTTCTCTTACAGATACACAGATATTTGAATTCAGTAATACTCAGAAATGCAATTTTGATCTTATTTTTTTAAAAGATATTAAATTCACATTTATTAATATTTCACCAATTCACAACATATGTCATGTAAATTACTTTACAAGAAAAGTAATTTCAATACAATTCTACAAACATTCCAATCAGTTAAAAGTTTTCTATATAAGGAGGATTCCTTACAGCTGATTGTGTTGAGTCATCAACGTGAGGTTGTGCCCAGATCATGCAGACTCCAACCATACCAATTTCTCAGCAATCCTCATACTGAGCAAGCATGTAGCGACAGTGGAGGGGAAAAACTCCCCTTTAACAGGAAGAAACCTCCAGCAGAACCTGGCTCAATAGAAGTGGTCATGTGCCACAACAGTCTTGGGGTTTGAAAAGACAGAGAAGAGAGACAAAGAACAAAAGAGCTGACGTAAGAGTAATTTCTATATTAAAGAAAATTTTAAAACATTGACAAGGCATGGAGGATGTTCGGTCACTTAGAACATCATCTGAACTGATGCTCTCCATTCAGCAGAGGGCATTATAGCTGAGCAGGATACCAGAGTGGGTGGAGCTTCTATGGGGAGAAAAACACAGAAAACAGGGTTAACAATCGCAATAACAGCAGAAAAAAAAACATGTGGAGAGTAGAACAGAAAAGTATTAGAGTGAAGAAAGGTGGTCAGTCTGTCCTCCAACAGTCTAAGGGTGCATTCAGACTGCAAGCTTTGTCACCGTCAAGCAACGATCATAAAGCGATTAGTTCGACGCATATACACAGAAGATACATTTTTAAGGTGAAGCTCACAAAGCTCATAGGTGGGCCTTTCTCTACTGTATGTTTTAAACACTCTTGGATTGTGGTTGGCTAGGCAGTGTTTACGTCAGGCAACATCAATACAGTGAGTCGCTCTGATTGGTTGCCGTGCTGTGTCAAGAGCGTTAGGACTGTCAAAAGTTCAACTGGCTGAACATCTGCGTTGTGAGCTTTGAACCTTGAAACACAGGAAAAGCTTGAAAAGTTGATGTTCTACTTTTAGAAATCCTTGGAACTACCAGTAGACCTGCAGTCTGAGAATGAAGTGCTCTGTTAGGAGCATATGGAACAATAAGATCTGACAAATGCTGGAGAGTGATTATACTTCATATTAGCCTATATGAAAGGAAGGGACCTTAAACTATTTTCTGGATTTAACAGGGAGCCAATGGAGCAAAAACAGGAGAAATGTGATCTCACTAATATTCAAAATTTCACTCTTAAAAAGATATTTCCTCTGGCATCAGAACAATGCCACAAAAAAAGGCTAACACGAAAAAAAAGATTGTCATCGAGTGGGTTTTTAAGCTCCCCATGAAAACTGTTAATTAATTTTAACATCTTTTATTATTGCTATTCAATTAATTATATGTTATTATAGCTATTCTTTCCCATTTGCTTACTTGATAAATTCAGTGGTTCACTTATTTTCACCTATTACTTTGGTGGGGGCTTTTGATTTTAACTGATTACAGTAAAATATAACGTGTTCAAAAAATAACAATCCCACCAAGGAATGTGGGTTAGGGTTGCCATCAGAACAAGGCTTAAATGTCAAAGTGTAAGCGAATGCACCACAGAAAAACCTGCAAGCTACACAAGCCACCTTTTCAAACCACTTTTCATACATGTGAAAACATTGGAACATTCCATTCCAGCATCATCTTAGTAAAATAATTGTTTCTAAAATTTTAAAAAGGTAAAATCATCTTATTAACACGCACTTTACTCATGTTTATCAGCTATATAATTAATGTATTATTGCTTTTGAGCTGAAGCTTGTTGAAGCAAAACCAGTGAGAACTACATCGTGCATGTTGGTCCCACTTAATTAATTCTTTCCAGAGGACAGATCAAGTGCAATTTATAAGTTAAAAAAAAAGAATCACAGGAACAAGAAGAGATCATGTATCTTTGATCGTACTGGACCCATCTAGAGCTTTTAAAATCATGAAGGGGATCAAAAAGTCTCACTTTGATGATTATTTGTCCTAAGAGGATCCTACAGGCAGTGTAAAATTGGGGAATGTTAACTTTTACATAGGTTTCCAAGCAAAGAAGACATGATTTCTGGAGCACACAGCCAGTTTCCATCGACCCAGCTCATCTTTAGCTCACATCACCATCTACAAGTTTCAGAACATACCTACAGTCAACATGTTGGTGAAGGTTTGATGGTGTGAGGATGCTTTTCTGCTTCAGGAACTGGACAACTTAACAAAAACTGAAAAACTCCCAGGATGCATCCAATCCCTTGATTTCATCTCTGCCATTCTGCTCAGCTAACAGAGCCCCACGTTGGGCGCCATACTACTGAGGAAAAAAATAGCATCTCTTAAAAGATTAGTGAAGTGCTTCAAGCATATTTTGGATTTAATGCAATATATTGACGAATATGAAGGAACAATAGGCACAAGTCAGTTTGCATTTTTGGAATCCTTGAACCCTTCAATTCTAAAATATACAGTATTTAGCAATCAATGTTTATCTCTCATCTATACAATGTCTTTTGTCGTCTTGTCCTACAGCTAGAAAACGTATCCATTACAGTCAAATAAAGCGTGAAGCAGTCTCCAGATATGTCACCCAGTGACCCTGCACCACTGGTCAGAGACATAATTAACAGCAAGTTAAGTTTTTCTACATGATTATCCTGGATGTTACTTCTACTTAGACAGGGAATAACTGGTTAAATACCAATTAGAAGATATTCCAACAGAGTTCTGCTTTCTAGCATAAAATCTGTCCTCACGGCGCTGTTCACGATTACGTGGGAGAATTAAACATTTTTTTCAGGGCTTTTTGCACTTCTTTTAAGACAGGCTAAACTACAATGATCATTGTGTTTTTAAGAAAAACTATGACAGTAGTACTGATGACACTTGTGTGGTGGCAGAAAAGAAAGGAGATGGAAGCAGAGGGGCCACAGGACAGAGCCCTCCTTTTCATCATTTACCCCATACCCGTTGGAAAGATATTTCATAAACATACATTTTCATTATAATACAGATGATACTCAGCTATATTTTCTGCCAAACCCAATATCTTGTTTCCACATTCGATTCTCACTGACTGCCTCTCAGAAATCAGAGCCTGGTTCTCCTCCAACTTTCTCCACCTTAACGACAAAACTGAAATATTACTTGTAGGCACCAAGTCTGTTCTCTCTAAGGTTACTAATCCTGCAACCTGTATTGGACATCATACAGTCTCACGATCCATCTCAATCAAAAGCGTGGTTATTTTAGACACCACTCTGTCCTATAATGCCCATATTAATATCAGAATGGCTTACTTTCATCTCCGTAACAAATCGTATCGATCCCTCAGTCCACATTCTGCTGCCACTCTTGTCCAGTTTTGTTACCAGTTTAGCCCCTTGCTGGATGAGGAACATCGGTCCAGATGATGCTCAAAGTAACCGAGCATCATCCGTGCTGTTTCTTTTCCGTCTTCTCAGACCCCCAGACAGTCGTGGCAGATGACCGCTTGTACTGAGCCAGGTTCTGCCGGAGGTTTCTTCCTGTTAAAGGAGAGCTTTTCCTCTCCACTGTCGCTACATGCTTGCTCAGTATGAGGGATTGCTGAGGCATGCAGGGATTGCATGATCCGGGCACAACCTCACGTCGATGACTTATCGCAACCTGCTGGGATTCCTTACATAGAAAACGTTAAACTGATTGGAATGTTTGTATAATTGTATTGAAATTACTGTTGTTGCAAAGTGCATTGAGGTGACATTTGTTGTGATCAAAATTGCATTTCTGAATTAAAATCTCTGCATCTGTAGGAGAAACTATAACGCTGTTTAAAACGGACTACTTTTGTGATGTAGAACCTCCACTAGGCAGAAGACACGCTCCTGCTCTGCTCCAAGCCCACTAAGGTTTTGAGTAGTAGAGAAGATGAATCAACACCAATGCGTTGCGGCTAAATCTCATAAAAAGTTAATGGAATTGTTTAGACTATTGAAACTCCTTGCTATCTGGTCTGCCCTCAAAATCCATTCAGAGTCCACTTGGTTCAGATTTCGGCCGCACGCATAATTACCAAAACTCCCTCTTCTCCTCACATTACTCCTGTTCTTGAGCTTCACTGTCTGTTAGGTTCTGAATAGACTTTAAGATCCCATTACCTTTAAAGTAATTCACAACTTAGCTCCTGCTTACTTATCTGATCTCCATATTTCAATTCCCAAAACTCTTCCGTTTTTCAAAGTCCATTATTATACCTAGATTACGGGCCTGATCAGTGGTTTTTAGTTGTATTAATTGAAGCCGTGTGCTGACTCTTGATCGTTCCACCTTAGGTCCAAAAATAATTACTTTAATTTTTGTTTCTGTATAAATGCAGAAACAAAAAACAGACACATTTTAATTCAATCATTAAATGTACACAACCATCAGTTGTCTTGCATTAGCCGTCATTTACTCCCTTGTAGCTAGAAGTAGGGGAACAGATGTATCCCTGGGTAATGAAGACATCATCAAAGGCTGCACTCCACTGAACATTGATATGATTGTGTGCTTGAAATTTTTATTTTATCTTTGTCATAAAACCAGCTGATTCTGTCCCATAACAACCAGTTATTTACGACATGTCAAAGGCTGAGGTGAAGTTATATGTTTCCACTTTTTAAAGAGTCGGGACGTCCAAAATCCTTCTTTGGTTTTAACTTAAGTCATGCAGTTTTATATGATTGATTCCTAGTACTGGTTGCTGGGCTCTGCGGTTTTTAGCTGCCAGGGCCGGCTGGTAGCCGTTTCCACCTGTGTAGTGCTACACAGATAGAGGACTCTGAAAAAGTCTTTCCTTTGAACGACATAGCGAAAACTTACATTCATGAGCAACACCTGCCTGGCATGCGACTGCAGGATTGTTTTTGGCCAGAAGCAGAGCTAAGCTGCAGCTACGATAAACTAACAATTAGCAACTTAGCAAAACATTTTCGGTATTTGTTGAGATAACACAAACACTAGCCTGGAAAAATCCAGTCCCTAATCTATTAAGATTAAGGGTCTTGCAAACGATACGACCAATTACAACAATACACTGTGTGACGTATCCAGAGTGACCAGCAGAGCTAATTCGTAGATTAAACTCTTGCCGCATCTAGTCGGCAATACAGAAAAAATGTGCAGACCCAGATCAGACGAGACGACCCACTGAATTTAAACACATTACTAAGTGGAGGAAAAAGACACTAAGTATTACCTCAGAGGCAAAGAGGGAGGAGCCCAGTGCCGAATCCCTGTCCGGCTGCCAGGCGTGTGGCATACAGAAGACCACTTGCCCGGTTTTGCTCTGGAGCCTGAATAATCTTGACCGAGGCTCAGTGAGACCGGTAACTGGCCCCAATGTGCTGCCCTATTATTTGGGAATGCTGCCTAAATTGGGTGGTAAACTCCATCCCAGGGTAAATACCAGCATTGTTTCACATTACACTTTTCTGATTTTAGTAAATTGAGATCATGTAAAGTTGTTTTGCAGTTAGCCAATCAGAGACAGAAATTTACATGTCAATTAATCTCAAGGAGCAAGCCTCTAAATTGTGCACGCTCTCGCCACCCACTAGGCCTGGGCAGTATACCGGTTCATACCGAAAACCGGTGTTTATTTTCGTATATGAATTTTTAATATAACCCTATACCGGTGAATATCTCAAACAACTACTGTTTACTGTGGGGAAGTTTTACAGCGAGGACGGATTTTACTGCTACACGCTCAACACAGTGTAGAAAATAACGCTTTTAACTAAGTGGCAGGAGCGAAGCACACAATTCTGATTAAGTAATTCCAAAAAAAAAAAAAAAAAAGAGGAGCCTTGTCTATAGTTTAACAAGTTTATCGGCTTTAAAAGGTCAGACGAGAACCGAACGACATACCTTTTACAAATGCTATTGAGAATAACCAGTAGGGGGAAGTGTTGAGCGCCATTTGACAGTCTGTAGGTAAACACGGTCAGCGATGGCAAAACCAGTAGGAAAGAAATCAAAAATAGCGATACATAGGTTTTACATACCATTTAAGACACTTGTGCCGTCTTTTTTTCTGTTATCGGAATATTAACCAGCTAATAAGCCGTTTATTTTACTACTTCTTTGGCAAAAGCCGATCTGAGTCTATACTCTGCCCCCTAGCGTGATTTTTCAGTACAACATGCAAAGCAATTAGAAGATGCAATTTGTTGCTTGCGCCGTGAGGTTTTAAAAAAAATATACTTTCAGCCTCAGATCATCAAGAATGTCGACCAGAATCATAATCATTTTAATTATTTTCATATCATTCACCCGTGTCTGGAAAAAATTAGGTTGGGCTATTTAAAGCACATTTTTATACTCTTCGTTCGTGTAAAGATAGTGTATATGAACGGTCTTGTATGAAAAAAAAAAAATACCGTTAAATACCGTAATACCGATATTTTTTTAAAAAAAATACTGTGATATGAACAATTTGACATACCCCCCAACCCCTACCGCCCACTGAACTGGAATACAGAAAAAAAGCAGAGGATAGATTTTTTTTTTTTTTTTTCACAGAAACTAACTCAGGGCATTCTTTCATAACAGAACAAGGAAAAATGCTCATTAACACCAGTAAATTAGACTTAAAATAAAAATCTACCCTGATAATCAAGAAACCCCACACAAAGTGTTTAGCAGTTTATTTTTATTCACACTTAAAAAGATTTTCATGGCAGCACATTCTTCAAACCTATGCATGCGAGATATGTCCCACAGACATTCAAAATCAATTTATTAAAAAAAAAAATTAATGTAAATCGGAGATAAAAACTAACAGTAAGACAATGTTAAAGGTTAAAATGAAAGTAAAAAGCAGCAATTCCAACATTTTGGGAAGAAAAATGTCCAGTTGTGACAGAATGTAGTGTGCTTTTTATCTAAATGCTTACTGTAGCAGAGCAGGCACATTAGCAGTTGAAGACGCAGCTTCAGCTTTTGCTTAGTAGCAAGACAGCAGGATCACTTTGTCTGAAGTCCTTCTAGTTCAGTGAACCTGACAGAAGAAACCTTAAACTAGAAGTGATGGAGATGCATGGAGAAAAAACAGCTGACAGGAGAGAGAACTCAAATGTTCCAACCAGCTTGGATGTCCACCATCGTCTTCTTGCTACAGACAATACATGCTAAATTTCCCCACATTGTGTGTATCCACGTGATCTGTGTGTGCGGGCTAACAAAAATAGAACAGTGTAGATGTGAGGACACACTCCTACTTACACCTTTCTCTCTCCTGTGGCTTACAGGGACTGTTTTGTCCCCACAGCAGCCTGCTGTGTTGTTGGAAACAAATATAAAAACCAACATGTCTTAGAGGAAGCTTCCTCAGCAGAGGCTGTGCCGAGCAGACAGTCGCCGTAACCCACACTGGGCAAGGCCGTTCTGCCTTTGGCTGGACATGTGGTTTGACTCTGTATGACAATATGTCTTTATTTCAGCTTGATGCTAATCAAATCATCATGAGGTCCTTGATAATGTCTGAGGGATTAAAAAGGCAAATATAACCATTAAAATAAAATAAAAGCTTAAAACCAAGAGATACTGTCTAAACTGAAAACTTCCTAAAGGTGTAAACAATCCCCTGCTTACAGCATTCCTAACCACCTGTTTCTGGTCAGCATCGCTGCGTTACATCAGCAGATTTCTAGAGGCCAGAAGTGGACCTCCGCGTTTCCCCGTCTGGATCTCCTGCATGTGCATGTAGAGCTGAGCAGTCACTGGTACTGGAGGTAGTTTTTCAGGGTCTGCGGCAGTGGAAGAGTCTCGATGTGATGGATGCGTTCCCGACCCAGAGCGAGTCGGGCTACTCGTCTGCACAGATCCATGAGGGGGAGAGGCTCCGCTGTAAAGGAGAGAACAAAAGAGAGAAAAAGTTAGGCTCCAACAGAGCAGCTGCAGCAAGCCGCCTCAGGATCCGGTTCAGTCCTACCGAAGCCCAGATCCCAGCCAGACTACATAATGCCTCATCTAGTCCTTTATACAATGAGCACTGGAATCATGCAGAGATATTTAGTTCACAGAGGTCGTCTCAGCAACCAGCATGAACCAGAGGGACAGAACCACAGCTACACTGAAAAAAAAAAAAAAATTATTGCCCAAGACAACAAAGCAATGCATACAATTACAATGACCACAACTATAGACTTTAAAATTATGTTTTTATCTGAGACTAGTCCTCTGCATATGGATTAAGTCTCCTTTACTCTGAAACCCCCCAAGAAAAAACATGGCGCCTCATTTGTAAAGCTTGCTTATGCACAAAATGATCAGAAAATTGCCCGTCATCTTCATCCCAAACGTTGTGCTTTTCACAAAAAAAAACTTGATGGAAAAATGTGTGCTACTTTAAGCACGCTGTGACCCTTTTGTGAAACAGCTTGTGTGTATTTGTGAATTTATATTATAAGTGTTTCTAAAAATTATATTTGTGAACCTCCACGTGTGCATTTGTGAAACAGACCATGTGCATTTCTGAATGAGCATATGCATTCGTGAAGAACCCTGCGTTAGTTTATTATGGGACTTTTCTGGCCATACATGCAGGTGGACGGGGCTCCATTATGTCGGCGCTCTGGGCCCACTGCAGCTCAGTGGGAACAGTAACAATGATGCATGCTTTACGTCAGTGTTTCCAAAGGCCTCCAATAACACCATAAAAAATGTATTAAATCTATTGGTAGTCGCCGTTTTTGTGAAAGTCGCTAGAGGGGTCTTAGCAGTCACTTTATATAGAGGTCACTACATTTGCAACACGTTCATTTCTTCTTACAGCATGAATGGGGTTAAGGCACATGACCCTACGTAGTGACCAGTTAGTGACTACAGCCACTGTAGTGATGAGATACAATTGCTTCAGTCACGGTGGCATCTTAAAGTTAAAAAAACATGCAGCTTGCAAAGCTGTCACACAGGTGCTACTAATGAAAAAAGTTCATTGCAAAGACAAAAAATGTTTTTATTGCATGTGCGACATATGTTGCACTGTATAGCCCTGATCCTGTTACACAACCTAATCATCTAGCCAAATCTACCAACTTATCTAAAACTTTTAAAATGCGCAAAAAAAAACTATGAAAAGTATGGGACCACTGCAAGCCACAGTACAGAGTTTATTGCTGATATGAATCAGCATTCCACACCAGCACACCCCGGAATGACCTAAGAGTGGTACACTGCTGGGTTCTGGGATGCAGCTGGCTGTGTGACAGTCAATCAAACTCCAGGCCCAGTTCATCACATCAATCTAACAGCATAACTTTAATGCTGTACGGTGTCTCCAAGAGCCGTAACCCCCACAGACCAGACTGGGTAGAGTTTAGTCTTCGTTATTCAAATTTTATTGGTCGACCATACTGTATTAAAAAACAAAAAATGATTGTAAGACTTTATGCAGACAACCCAAGAGACCAGTGTGCGTCTCTCCTTGCTATAGCAAGAAATAAACCTAGGCTCAGGAAGAAAACTGTCTTAAGAGTCTTGGTTTAAATCTACCTGTAAAGCAGCCTTTTCAGACCAAAAACAGCAGTGAGAAAGTTGTGAAGAGGTTTGCAGCAGGGTTAGGTTCTAAAAGAAACTAGCTTTGATCATCTCAGAGCAGTCCAACCGATCATCCACAGCCTTCCACTTAAACTGACTCCTTGGAGATTAACAGCTAAAGGTGGGAGAATCTGGTAATAGGACAGCCGTTAGGTGTCCAGTTCCCAAATGGCAGTTACTACAAATACATGTTTTACTATTGAATTGTATTTTAAGTCATGTATTGTGAAGTAGAATGCAAACATGTGAAGAAAGGTGCTCCAAAAAAAGGTGAAGTAGAATTTCCGAAAAAGTCAGTGTGCGTCGCTCTAAACATACTGTCCTGATTAAAAACGGGAGTTGAGTTTTTCTTTTTTTCCCGGAGCAAGAAAAGGGAAGCTGGTCATGAGAAGACTGATGGAATACAGGCAACCCTCAAAGAAAACCTGCTAAAAAAAAGGAAGAGACAGCTACTCCAGCTTAAAACCTGTGGCAGGACGATTCACAGACAGTCAGCTTAAGCTGTAATAAGAAAAGTGGTTGAAATGTCCCTTTAGAAATATTTAAAACTGGTGGAGACTAACCCCTAAATTCCACTACATGCGCTCTGCCACGCACTTTGCAGCGGTTCACTGCCGTCGCTTATTTATACTGCATCTGCCCCACCTCCACTCAGCTCCGCTCTGGAGGAGCCCAGAGGTGCTCAAAGACGCATGCTCTGGAATGGCAGAAATACAAGTCAGATCAAAACTATTCATACTTGGAAGACGAACAGAAAACAAAGCTTAATCTACTTTTTATTAATATTCTTTGTCAAGATATCTCCACTAACAGAATGAGCTTCTCTTCATCCATGTTGTCCTCCTGGTTTTCTGTCACATACAAAGACGTACTTCGTCACCCACTACTGCAGGAAATGACATTTAAACTTATTTAATTCTGAAATAAGTCTTGATTTTATTATGTGTGTCATTTACGTATAAATACACACCATTATTTTAGACAAAATATGTATAAATGTGAGATTATATTAATATAGTTATGCATACAAAGAAAAACGAGTCTGTCTTTATGGATTTATTTTTGAATAACTGGATGTTCTCAATGTTCGTTATCCTGCTGTGCTTTGTTATTTACATAAATTGACTGCGAACTTGCTCCGCCATCCGTCAAAATTCGATTCAATCCTATTTTTCCAGAGGGCGAAACAGCGGCCAGCGCTGCTCAGCGGTGTTAGTGGAAATGCTCTTTTCACTACAATGGGATCGGCTTTGCTGCGCCGTGTGTGACTGAGCAGAGCACATGCAGTGGAATTTAGGGGTAAGACTTGCAGCTGTGACAGCAGGAAAACAAAGCTAAGATTAATATTTAAACAAGCCACACTTTTGATACTTAAACTGGGAAAAGTCTTTAATCCATTTTACTTACACTTCACAACTGAGCACCACTTTGTGTTGATCCATCTCCCAAAATCCCAATGCATCACATGCCATTAAAACATGCATGAATAGAATCATCTTTTTGTTCATCAGGAGGGAAATTTCAGTGCATCAGCAACAAAACGGAGCGCAGACACCAATAAGAAATGCAAATATTAACAGAACTGTAAAGAATGAGAGCAATAATATTTAACTTTGGAGATCAAGAGGTAGAAATATTGCAGTACTAGTAATTCTTAAAATCAGCTCTACCTACACCTAGAGCTGGGCGATAAGATTTTTCTCATATCACAATTTCTATTCCTTTTATTTCCAGCTATATACACACATACATACACACCCACCTAACCAGTTTCAACCAATATCTGCACTTTCATCGCCGTGGTTTCTGTGAGTCTGCAAGTCCTGTTCAGACTCCCTGCTGCCTGTTTACCGGGGACCAGCTTCACTACCTGGATACACCATCTGGACGAGCAGAGCCCCTGCTGTCCCGTTCCTCCAGTGCACAGTTTAAAAGACAAGAGACCATGAAAACAAAGATACACACCTGACCAACGTGGGAGACCACTGAAAAGATTCTTTAGTGAGTACTGCACTACACAAAGCGCTATTAGCATTTAGGTACCAGAGTTTTTTTTTAACAGGTGGAAAGGACAAAAGAACGGAAATTAAACAGCCGTCGAACGAAGTCTTCCTTTTTTAATTTCCATGGTTGTCACACTACAATGTTACAGATCAAACATATTTAAATAGAATAGACCAATCCTTTATGGTCCAACATGGGGAAATTTGGTTGTAACAGCAGCAAAGCAGGAACAGAGCAGAGTTTAAGAGTCAAGAACAAAAATCTGTATATTATAGACAGTTACAAAAAAAATCTGAGTATTAGTCCAAGACAACACAAGAACAAAATTCAACTTTTAAGCGAAGGTTTTGATTATTAAAGAGAATCAAAATCCGAAACTACATGGCCCTTTGTGACAAAGTTATTGCCCGCTAAACCTAACACTGGTTTGGCTGCCTGAGCAGCAACAACTGCAATGAAACATTTGGGATAACCCACAGGAGTCTTTTTCAGCTGTGGAGGAATTTTAGGCCGGTCATCTTTGCACATTTTTTGTAGTTCATCCACACCAAGGTTTTCCAGCACATCAAAGGGATTCAGGTGATGACTTTGACTAGGCCACTTCAGAGTCTTCATTTCTCTTCCTTTTTTTCCCCCAGCCAATTAGAAGCATACTTGCTGGTGTGTTTTGGATCAATGTCCTCCCACAGAACCCAACCGATCAGCTTGAGGTGACCAACAGATGGAGACTCATTCTCCTTCAGGAGTTTTTTGGTAGACAGCAGAATTCATGACTTCATTTATCACAGTAAGTCTGAATATGAAACAGCAACATAACCTTTTTGTGACCTCTTGAATTAGGCGTCGCACTTTTGAGGAGTTTTGGTAGCCGGGCAACACTGTTCCATCTTAACATGTTTTGTGGGTAAAGGTTCTCACTGTAGTTTGCTTTAGAAAGTAATTTATAATCTTTGCCAGACTGAAAGATATGTTATTTTTGTTTTCATTCATTTCTGAAATTCTTTGGATCTCACAATGATTTTTAGCTTTTGAGGATCATTTGGTCAATACTGCACTTCATCAGTTAGGTCTTGTTTGAGTGATACCTTCACACCAGGTTTGATGGCATTTAGGCCTGGGTGTGCCTAAAGACTCTTGAAGTCCAGTGTGATGTACCACTGTTAAGTTATGTTTTAACAGAAGGGGCAACAAGGGTGTCAGATTTTTAAAGTGCTGGGGGCAGCACTTAAAAAATGGTCAGAAGATTGTGGTTTGAAGGTTGCTGGGGACAATTATTAACCATTCCTAGCCTAAGCATTGCGGTTTCAAGTTTCAATACAACAAGCGCTTGTGTAAACAGATGTTGAAAAATCACATTTTTCCAATCAATAAATTGTATGAAGCCAAATTAAAACGTCATTTGTTTTTCAAATGGCAGACATAAAAATCCACATATAGCACAAAGAATGATGGCAAATATATATACGCCCCAGAAGAATATGCGCGACAATTAAATTGTTCCCATTGCAGCTGTTGCCCGTTCTGTGCGGATAAACTTCAACTTTAATTTACAGTTCAGAGTCCTGCAATAGAACGGGTACCTGCGGCTAATCAACCATTTCAGGCAGACAGATTGAAATGCATACATTACATTTTAGGGGTCCCCTAGGAGATTTCGTTAACGTGGACGGGCTCGGACTTGGGAGTGAGAAAAAACAAGTGTTTCAATGGTTTGTTTAAGACTCCCAAAAAGAATCGTGCTGTTATGTTGTTTTGGTGGAAAGAGCACAAAAGAATATTTCCTGATGTTTCGCAGATGGCGGAATATTCTCACCATCTATTCATCTAGCGCTGCCACAGAGAGCGCTGGATGTGCGATTAAGGAACAGAAACTCAAGTTAAAACCAGGGACTGTGAACAATATTTAGTTTCTGCACAGTGATCACCAAATCAAATAAATAAAGCCGCAGATTCCTCTATCGTCACACTGTACTAAGCATGGTTCGGCCGGAGGTTTCTTCCTGTTAAAGGGGAGTTTTTCCCTCTCCACTGTCGCGATATGCTTGCTCAGTATTACGGATTACTAACAGACTGCTGTGGTTTGAGTCTGCATGTTCCAGGCACGTCACGCCAATAACGCAATCTGCTAGGATTCCTTAATTAGAACATTTTTAACTGATTAGAATGTTTGTATAACTGTACTGAAATGATTTTTCTTGTTAAGTGCCTTGAGATGACATCTGTTGTGAATTGGCACTATATAAATAAACTGAAGTGAATTGCAGACTGGAATAACAAGCCCCACTTCAGCATGCGCTCCTTCTGGATCAGTGGATAAGATGCCCGTGTCTGCTGCAGTCCTCCAAAGCCTCCATGGGGAGCCTATGTCACGCCTTTCTACTTCTGGTCCATGGGTCAGAGAAAACGCGGATTTTCGTCCTTTGGCAAAAGTTACTTTAGGTTTGTGTAAACTGTTTGGTGGACTACAACTGCAGAAGGAGACAGAGAGCGAGGGTCGTAGCGACGTTTGAGCCTCAAGGACGAAGAAAGGAACATTAAACACAGAAAAAACCTCTATAAATCTGACCATGTGAAAAGTGGCGGCTATGTCGGGGGTAAAGCAGTTGGCAGAGACAGAGCCAGCGTGCAGGAGAAGCTCTACTCTTGATGAGTGTTTTATGTGCTATAGCTAGTGCTATCTCGCGTTAGCTGCATGACATCATATATGCAACTTTTCATGTGTAGACATTTTGATTACAATTTTTAACAATCTAATTCCAAATCACTTAACAAACGCAGTCGGAATGTACATAAATAGTTATTTAAAAAGCGGTACAACATATGTGTGATTCTTGACGTAACGCAAAGCGGACCAGAAAATAACTTCACTCCATCGACCTCCATTCATTTTTTGGGTCAGGGGACCCACGGACCGACCGGAACGGGAGGAGACTAATACTTGGTTTATGCTTGACACATGTACATTCTGCGCGGAAATGAGACGTGCGGAACCGGCCGAGACGCCTTCTAGCAGCGTTTATACTTTTTGCGGCTTGTCCCTGCTGAGAACAAATATTCTTGAGGACTGTAGGGGACGGCGTAGGGCTCTACAGCCTGCATACAACACTACACCATAGTAGAAGTTGTTGTTTACAACGTGGCGACACCCATAAGCTTAAACAAAGCAGAACCTTTATGCTGTTTACTTAGGAAAAAAGACGAAAAACGAGACCGTCCAGTCGTCCATTAAAACACTGTTGATCACAGTGGTCTCTATCAGCCGAATCATAAAGATGTTTGTATTTTTAGAACCTCCGCCATGTTTTTCAGCCATGTTACAAAATTTCCTAGGTGCGTGGTGCGGAAATTTGGGTCTGCGGTGGCCCGCGCAGAGAGGCGTGGTTGCTGAAATGACGTAATTTGGTATTTCCACGCGGATCCGTCAAGCATAAACCAAGCTTTAGGCTCCCCATTGTCTTCTAAAGTGCTGTCACATTCCACAGTGTCCACATCTGAGATTATGATTAGATGCTCTCATTGGAATACATTTTTATTTAATTTCCTAAACTCTGTGTAAACTTAAAATGACTGTGGGTCTGTATCAAGTGATCAGCTGTTAAATGGATACTTTTAAAATGAACAGCCTTTAGATTTTCCCATATAGTAAAAACACAAAAAAGAACATAAAGACTGAAAATAACACCACCCCTGACTGATTGTAAATTATATTGGAATGAATTATGTTTTTCATATCTTTGGCATATTACACACCAAAAGTCATTTTATCCAGAGATTACTGTGCAGAAATGTAATATTGTCCAGTCCCTGGTTTTAATCATTCTCTGTTCCTGAATCGTAATGCAAGGTGGAGAAACGTCTCTGGGAGCATGGATGCCGAAAAAGTGAGAATATTTTGATTTTAGTGAAAAGTTGGGGGAACTTTTTGGAATGCTATCTCCAAACACAATCCACAGATTCTCTTTGGGAGTCCTAAAAAAATATTAATATTTAATCGCCCACCTGCAGTAAAGAAACTTCTGCCATTTATTCCGCAAGCGGTTTAGTGAGGTCAATCATAAAAAGTCCTGGGGACATTTCCCCGGTATCCCTGGTTAAAATGACACCTCTGAGGGGCAATCACCGTCAAGCAGGGTCATGTAGGTATGGACTTTTTTTTCTCTTAATGAAAACCCATCCATGCATCCATCCCTATTTTATTTTTATTTTATTCATTTATGGTATTCACTGTGCTATTTTAATTTTTCTTTTGAGTGTTTGGTTGTATATGTTTTTAATACTGTACAGTACTTTGGTCGGACTCGGCTGTGTAGAAATGTGTTTTATAAGCACATTGGTATGGTATGCAGTGTTTCCCACAGATTTGAAAGCAATATGTGGTGGTGGGGTTACCACAACGCATTTATGACTATAGTTAACTTTCTAAAGATTGCGCAATCACTTGTTTGCCAAGGGTCGGGACCTACAGTAACATCAACACTATGAAACTGTTGTATTCAGAATAAAATGTTTTATAGCACTTTTTAATCTGTGATTGTGTGTTAAAAGCATACTTGCCAACCTTGAGACCTCAGAATTAGGGAGACATTCAAACAGGCCGGGGAGGTTAAAAAAGAAATATTAAATACTTTTAAATACTTTAATTTAAACTAGAATTTAACAGTATTTATTTATTTTACAAAATAACATTCCACAACAAAAATGTAAGTTAAACTAAACAGTCCATCCACTTTTTTGTGAAAAAGCTTTTGTGAATAGTTGGAATGTTATTGTGATTTTCTTTTTCACCAATAACTTAAATTGTTTAAATTGCTATTTGAAAAGCAAGTTTGAGACTACATTGTCACTTAAACATTAGCAAAATAAAATGACTTTAAATGTCCTTTTAACAGTTGAAAACTCTAAAATGTGACCAGCTCAGATTGGTTCCCAACTAGAAGAACATCTTTGCTTTTATTTTGGTGCTACAGTCCCAGACCCACCTTGGGCCCCTTTTAGCCCATCTTTAATAATTTCCTGGATACGCCCCTGCTCAGCACCACTGAACGTTTAGGAATAATCACTTATTAATCATTCTAAAAATTGACTTGAAATAAAAGGAAACAAGAGTTGAGGTTGGTTGAAACAGTTTTTAATCCTAAATAACTCAGAAGCTTTAGTTTCAATTACTTTTTAAATCTTCATTCAGTCACATAAAGACCGTTCTAAAAACGTGCGGGTCGTTGCTTCAGCGTGTGTCACTAATGAGAGCTGATTGGTTTCCTGATCACGTAGACAAAACAAGTGGGTAACCTATTTTGGATTGAAAACTGAATTTCGCCCCACTGGTCAAGGATTTTCACGTCATGAGGGAACTGGACACCATAGCACCTTCCTTGGCAAAATGCAAATGAAACATGTTATTCTCAATACCTCTCGCATAAGAAACACATGTGCATTATAAGCCACACCATCAGATGTCGCCAAATTTTCGGGAGGGGCACTGAAATTCGGGACTCTCCGGGGAAAATAGTGAGGGTTGGCAAGTATTAGGGGTGGGCGATATGGCAAAAATAGAACATCACGATATTTCAATTATATTATCACGATTTCGATTTTATCACGATATTTTTAAATGATCACAAAAAAATCTTAAATTACACATTGAAGAGAAACATTACATAAATAACTTCATTCAAATTAGGGATAACACTGTGTGTGTGTGTGTATATATATATTATATATATATATTTTTTTTTCAAATGACCTCAATGAAAAATATATCTAAATCATAAAGGTATTTAAATGTATTATATACATTTATCTTGACTTGTCTACTAAAACAGAAAGCAAACATAACCTTAATTTAGTTTAAAAATATGATATTCAGAAAATAGAATAAAATCTAATCTTAAAATAAAAGAATAACATGCAGTTGCAAAAGTTGTGCAAAATGTATTGTGCAATCTTTAATACACCAATTAATAATCCTCATACAACGGGGTAAATGCAGCTTTAACTTGTTCAAATTTTTTTTGCAGAATGCTGATATTATAAACAGCCACACATAAAGCTGCATAATAAAAACGTAAGTGATAATGTAGTATAAAAACACAACGGTATACAAAGTGCTGCTGCTACATAAAATAATGAAGGTAGACTGTAATATAAGCAGTTCTAATTATTCTTCCATCCATCCAAACATATTAATATTCCCTGCAACTCTCTGCGCATTCAGCGTACATGTGTGGGATGGCGGTGTTTGGGGAAAAAAGGCGGCTGGACAACTGCACGGATAGTTTGCCGTCTGTGTCGTAGGGGGTACGTTTTATGATTATTTTTTTCTAGCGCTTGCTGAACTAAAGGTGCATTCACACCGCAGGCTTTATCAGCGTCAGGCGAAGCTCACAAAGCTTCTAGTTGGACGCTTCTATGTTGAAGCTTGCAAAGTGTGTCACTTCTCAGCAAAAAAAAAAAAAAAAAAAAAAAACGCATGGGCGGGGCTTCTTCTGTTGCCTGTTCTGTGAATGAACCATAAGAAAAAGCGCTAGCCACTGCTGCTGCAGTCGGCTTTATAGCTTTAGCTGCCAGACGGCTCATTGTATTGTTTGGGATACCTTCTCTTTAAGTGATTAAACAAGTTTAAGGTGTTGCGATTACTTGCCTTAACGCTCTCCTTGCAAACTTTGAAAATTATGTTTGTTTGCCATTGTTTACAGGTTGCGCACATGCAATAGGGGGAGGGAGGAGAGGGGCGGGAGGTAACTCGCTTAGAGCAGGGAGAGAGCGGAGGATTTTAACCTCGTACAGAGGCAGAAATACAGCAGCAGAACTGGGAATCGGGATAAAACGATCTACCAAAAATGACACATCGTCACGTGTAGATCGCTTCACGGTATTAAATCGTCAAATCGCACACCCCTAGCAAGTATGCCCATGTTTGCGGTGTCTTATGGTTTATCTTGCTTTCCTCCTCCTAACCCGGAAAAACAGCGCTTGGCTGAGGACTAAACCCAAACATCGGGCAAACTCTCCGCCTGCAGAAATATCCCCCTGCTGTCACACAGACACAAGCTGTCTGAGAAAGAGGCAGAGGTGTTGCAGCTGCAGTCGGATATTATTGGAGGTGTGTGCAAAATAGCATAAAAAAGAAATATGAAACGCAATACGTGGCGGTCGGAGTTTAACCTGTGGCGCACCGCCACACATTCGTCTATGTGTGGGAAACAATGGTATGGTATCCTCGTCCGCTTTTCCTGAGGCAGGTCACGGGGGCAGTAGTTTAAGCAGAGACACCCAGACCTCCCTCTCCCCAGCCATTTGGGCCAGCTGCTTGGGAGGAATCCCGAAGCGTTCCCAGGCCAGCCGGGAGACATAGTCCCTCCAGCGAGTCCCGCTATGGGTCTCCTCCTGGTGGGTACGTGCCCGGAACACCTCACCAGGGAGGCGTCCAGGAGGCATCCTGACTAGATGCCCGAGCCACCTCAACTGGCTACTCTCGATGTGGAGGAGCAGTGGCTCTACTCTGAGTCCCCTCTGGATGACAGAGCTTCTCACCCCATCTCTAACGGAGAACCCAGCCCACCCTGTGGAGGAAACTCATTTCAGCCACCTGTATCCATGAAATGATGAAAACCTTTGTTTAAAAACTGCATTTTATGTTTACCTGTACAGTCATTGTTTGATGATCACAATCATTTAAGTGTGACAAACATGCAAAAATAAAAACTCATTAAGGGTACAAATGCATTTTTACGCCACTGTAAATTAATAAGAACATTTAAAGCAAGAATGCCTGTGGTGGTGTATCCTTTGGACAACTTACCATCGTTTTAACTTCATCTCATAGTCATCATAGGAGATTATCCTCATAACAAACACTCACTCCAGCAAATAGTTTGACTTGTGACAACTGGGAAACGAGTAACATTAAGGATGAGTCAGCTGCGTCATGCTGTTAAGCACTTTTTTCATTAAGCTTCCCAGTTAGTCATAAAGCCACATGCACCAACGCTCCATTACGAAGGATGCAGTAATTATTAATGAGTCTACGCTTCACTTACTGCGACGAATCAAAATTGGCACTTTGAGAAAGGTCCATCTGCACAGTTAAATGTTAAGGGAGAAATGTTTTATAAAGAATCTGAGCACACACACACACAGCCCAACAAGCCTCTTCTGTGCCTGGATAAACCCTTTTTCTCTACAGATTATAAAAAATAAAAAATAAAAAGACCACAAACTGGAGCGTTCATGGATTCAGACTAGAGAAAGGGAGCCTGTCAAGAGACTTCAGCCACCACTCTGGGTACAGACTGCTGTCCTTATAGCTGTATGACCACTGAAGGTGCAGTACATAGAGAGGAAGCGGCAGCTTCACTCAGGGTTTGGACCAGAATCAGAAAACAACTCTAGCAGAAACGCTTCGGCAGCCTTCAGCTTTTAGAGTCCTGCTTAAAGAAAAGATTCTGTTTTTATTAGTGGACTGTTTTCATGCTTCGACTTCCTGCTTTCATAGCAAGCAATGGTGAAATTAAACATGTTTTGGCCATTTGTCTGTTTAAAGGGGGTTGAGAATAAAGAAACTCAGCAGCCGACTGATGTGAAAGATACATTTTGATTACAATGATTTGATTAAAAATGGGGCCGCACCGTGTCACAGTGGTTGACACTGTTGTCTTGCAGCAAGCAGGTTGTGGATTCATATCCCGGCCCAGGGCCTTTTTGCATGTTTGCATGAGTTTGCATGTTCTCCCCTGCATGTGTGGGTTCTCTTCGGGTACTCCAGCTTCCTCCCGCAGTCCAAAAACATGACTGTCAGGTTAATTGATTACTCTAAATTTTCCTTAAGTGTGGGTGTGTGCGTGTATGGTTGTTTGTCCTGTCTGTCTCTATGTGGCCCTGTGATAGACTGGTGACCTGTCCAGGGTGTACCCCGCCTCTCGCCCGTTGAAAGCTGGACATAGACTCAGACTGAAGTTTGACCAATCAGCTGTGAGCAAACAAACATGTAGGTGACGTAACCAATTCCCATCGTCTGCTCTCTGTTGCAATTTCTTCACCTTTTCTCCCAAGTCCTGTGGACATCTTCGTGCAAATTATTAGTTTCCTATAACCCCGAGTTTGTTCAGCTACCTTCATGGTACAGGCCCCTGGAAAGAAAAGATCAACAAACTGCTAGGATGATTACTCAGCTAACCTGCTCAGCTTTGAGCTTCCCTAATAGATCCTGATCCAGTGTTTGAGCCAACACATCCCATCAGTTAGTCTACATTCAGTGAAAAGAGCTCCAACATATGGAAAGTATCAATGGTAACCTTATCCTCATGAGGAGAGTGAAGTCACAGATGCACATGTGACACATGCACCAAACAGACTAGGGCTGAACGATTTTGGAAAATAATCTAATTGCGATTTTTTTCTTCAATATTGCAATTGCGATTTTGCAATTATTTTTATGGGGCTTTTCTCAAGCATTTTTTAATTCATGCAAGCAAAAATATGTATTATAAACAGATTTTTTTAATACATAATTTATTCTATTCCATAGGCTAGACTTATTTTAAGACAAAGGCAAATGAAGCATGGTTGAATATAAACAACTTTATCTACTTAAATCATCACACTCGATGGTATGACTCCGTACTGCGGTGTGATCACAGGTCAGTTTTTACAAAATACTCTGCTGTTTTCGGTGCGGCATTTTTTATACAGTGCAGGTTAAATGTGGCTAAAATGTGTTCGTGAGATTAAATCCTATTTTATTTATCATGCTTATCAAAGCATACTTTTGGCTATAAAACCCGTTTTAACAGAAATTATTTCGGTGTGCCGTTTTTTTTTTTGTTCGTAAGGAGAGATTCTGTCAAACAGCTCGGTTAGCGATCCCTGTCGGCTGGAAATTTGTTTACTGGAAACTGAAAAACCGGTGGCGGTCATTTTAGCCGTGCAACTCTCATATGTGGTGTTGTGATGTTCTTAGTTGTTGATAAAGGTTTGCAGTGTACCTCGTGAGACAGCAAGGCGTGTTCTGCGTTACCTGCCGTTGCGCAGCATCAACGTTTTCATAGCCGATGTAATTTACCACAACTGATTTACTGTTGCTCTTAGGTACCAAATATTGTGCAGCATTGGATTCTGTTAAGCTTTAGGGCATTTTATAACAGGTTAAAGTGCAAAGTTTCCTTCTCTCCCTGCATTGTTTGAGCTTTGTGCAAGTCACGTGACTTTACCAGATATGTTTACGTCAAGTCAAATCGCAGCCTTTGCGATTAGAAAATCTCCTTTTGTCACATTGTCATTTAATTGCATATGCAATTAATCGTTCAGCCCTAAAACAGACACATTCACGTTTAGAAATCTAGAGATCCAGGACTGCCTTACAAATATGGTTACAGATAGATGAGAAATTAAACTGGAGAAAAGCTATCACAAAAACTATTCTGAAAGTATTATAAATGGTTGACTCAAATTATAAGAAGGTTCCATTCTGCTGGAGGAAAATCCGACTTTTCCTGTAGTCTTATTCCAACCCCTGTTCATAAAGGACCAATTTTCGGACTAACGTAGCGTTGCTGAAGCGCTGCATATGCCGAATGGTTAAACAAAAAAGTTAATCATGGGGAGGGAATCACTGTTACTTGCAGTCATGCTACCACAAACACTTGTGTCAGTTGGCAGTGATCTCCTCAGAGCGCAGAGGATGATCCTGCGGACTGAAAACCAGTGATTCACTGCTGCCATTAGGGTGGTCTCCATGGTAAGGGTTGCCTAGGGCGACAAATGGCCCTGTCAGACAAATTGATGAGCACTGATGGGAGGTACACACTGCATCAAATGGTCCGACTGAGCAGTGGTGCAGTGAGTGGTCTCTGCTGTGGGTAAAGTCATTTCAGCTGGTTTCACTTTGAAGCACACGGTTTTATTGGAGCCAGTAGAAATCAGATCCAACAGAAATATCCACTGGAGGTGTTAGACATGTCTGCCGTAGTCCATCAACTGCTTCACATTACTCTAAATCACATGCAGTGCTGGACTCGACATGTTTGGTTGGGGGATGTTAATCAAAGTGGGTCTGCAGCTTATTCCTTTGTGCCCAGATAATGATCAAAATGGCAACTAGAACAAACTTTGTGCGGTCGTTCACAACAGCTTAGACATGCAGCTCCTGCCTGACACAGGATGAACAGGCAGACTTAATAATTAATCCCTACTCGGTCTTGGGTGGAGCCGTGGGCCTTTTCACACCTTCATTCCGCTCTCTCCTCCAATCTGTCATGCAGCTGTCAATAAGTGCAATCTTTCCTTTCTCACATCTTTTCTGAATCTGCCAGAGAGGACTTTCTGACAGCTTAATGGCAAACCAAAGGCACGATTGTGTGTGGGAAAGTGTGCTTAAAAAAAGAGAGAGTGTGTGTCTGATGCATTACTGGACATGACACTCACACAGGCAAGGAGGCTGGTGGGTGTGCACACCTAGCACCTCATTGAGAACAAAGCAGAGGAAGGGGATATAAGCTCTGCAGTGGCGGCGCGTCGGTTTGTCTGTCCTCAGTCAGGTGAGATTGCTTACAACCAAGTGGTGAGAGTCCCTTCTAGTCTCTCGCTTTCACACATTGAACTCAATGAATTTTGGACGGTTGGTGGGCGTTTCTCAGACAGCAGCTCAATGTGAGAGACGGCGCAAACCAGTTCAGTCCCACTCAGACCTCCTAGCCGTCGTTTCTGCTTCAGCTCAATGTGGTGCAGCAGCATCAGGTACAGAGCTCCAGACATGCTTATGCATTACATTAAAAACACTGCTGGGCCTAACTGACCTAGTTTAAACATCTCAGGTGTACATTTCACCCTTAAGGTGTGGGCATGCCTTCAGAATAATAATTCACAAATTAGTCTACGGGGAACAGTGAATGCAAGACATTCAGGAACGGACAGAATCAGATCATTCATGTCAGAAATAAGCAGGTGGGAAGGAGAAACACGAAAAGACAGAAGTGGAAATTTAAGTAACCAGATGAATGTAGAAAGCAATGCCAATCATTCACTGAGGTAGCTGCAAGCTGATAAGATTGTTGTGACCATGCCTAACCTTAGATTTTTATGACCCTGCACTGCTTAGCTAAGTTGTTCTATTTAAAGGTCTAGAAAAAGATTTTTGCATAGTTTCCAGGTTTAGGGCCACAAAGCATTTGAGATATTGCCATGACGGTATCATTTGAGAGAAGTGAAGGTAGGTGAATATCTAACTTTACCCACAGATTTAGATCAGGTGTGTGCATCAAAAAAAAACATGAAGCCATATTTAAAGTGAACAAGCCATGCTTTTAAGTTCTTTTTACATCTTAAATCCTTCAGTTGTGGTCTATATGCAGTGGAACTAGGGGTGGGCGATGTGGCTGAAATAAAAAAAAAAAAAAAAAAAATCACAATTTTTTTATTATATTATCACGATTTCGATTTTATCACGATTTTTTTTTTTTTAATGATCACCAAAAAATCTTAAATTACACATTAAAGAAGAGAAACATTAAAGAATAAACTCATTCAAATTAGGGATAACCAACACAGGGCTAAAATACTGATATGTCTTTCCCACACCAAAGATCATAGAAATGCACAGAAAGTTCTGAATGAAATATATACACACACACACACACACACACACACACACACATATATATATTTTTTTTTTTCCTCAAAATAACCTCAATGAAAAATACATCTAAATCATAAACTTATTTAAATGTATTGTATAAAATTTTAATCTTGACTTGTCTACTAAAACAGAAATCAAACATCAACTTACTTTAGTTTAAAAATATGATATTCAGAAAATAGAATAAAATCTAATCTTTTAAAAAAAAGACTAATATGTAGCTGCAAATATGTGCAATAATCCTCATACAACGGGGTAAATGCAGCTTTAACTGGTTCAAATGTTTTTTGCAGAATGCTGATATTATAAACAGGCAAACACATAAAGCTGCCTAATAAAAACGTAAGCGATAATGTAGTGTAAAAACAGCGGTATACAAAGTGCTGCAGCTACATAAAATAATGAAGGTAGACTGTAATATAAGCAGTTCTAATTATTCTTCCATCCATCCAAACACATTGTTAATATTCCCTGAAACTATCTGTGCATTCAGCGTACATCCTTGGAATGGCGGTGTTTGGGGGGAAAAAGGCAGCTGGTACCGCGGATAGTTTGCCGTCTGTGTCATAGGGGGTATAGTATTATGAATGTATTATGAATTGTATAATAGTTTTTTCTAGCGCTCACTGTTCTAATAAGAAGAAGCAGCGCTAGCCACTGCTGCTGCAGTCGGCTTTATAGCTTTAGCTGCCAGACGGCTCATTGTATTGTTTGGGATACCTTCTCTTCAAGTGATTAAACAAGTTTAAGGTGTTGTGATCACTTGCCTTAACGCTCTCCTTGCAAACTTTCAAAATGATGTTTGCTTGCTCGTTGTTGTCTGGTAAAAAAAAAAACTACAGTTCCATTCAACAAATGACGACTGACTTCGAAAACTTAATTTACGCTCTCAGACGTAAACGCCATACTTGTTTACAGGTTACGCACATGGACAGGGGGAGGGAGGAGAGGGGCAGGGGGTAATTTGCTTAGAGCAAGGAGAGAGCGAAGGATTTTAACCTCATACAGAGGCAGAAATAAAGCAGCAGAAGTGGGAATCGGGATAAAACGATCTCTCAAAAATGACAGATCGTCACACGTGTAGATCGCTTCACGGTCTTAAATCGTCAAATCGCACACTCCAAAGTGGAACTGCAATTCGTTGGTCTGAACCCCACATTATTGTAGCTCTCCAAGCCCCACCTTTTCTACCCCTGTTTGAGGAGTCACAGTGACCGTTTTGGTGTGGCCTCTTTAAATACAAATGAGGCACCATCCCAAATTTGCATGATATGTTCTCTTTAAATATAATTCCTCAAAATACATCTGCCAAACACAGAATACCCAAGGACTCCAAGGATCAACAGCTGCAACACTGAACACAATGGCAACTACGATAAAACTTTCATTTTTGTGTTATTAATAGGGCTGCTTAAGTAATCAGTTGCAATTCAAATTCAGCCCAAAATAATTTTACATAGGTAGTATAAATAGTTTCAAATTTGAAGTCTTTTCTTTAGGATAATTTCAAAACAAACTAATGTCATTTCCACACCTGATATTGGAGCAACACATTTACTATTCTCCTATGTTGGTGCTTCACCAAGAAACACTCAAAGGGCACGTTACGTTACCGCTTTGATTTTAGGTTATATCGCCCAGTGAACTATCAAAAAAACATGCAGTGTCATTTTTAGCAGTGTCAGGATTGCTGTCATCTTTCCCATATCTGTCAGACTAATGTGTAGCAGGAATGGGCTCAGCATCAGCAGAGAATAACGCAGAGTTGTTAAGAGATTTTTTTGGTTACATTTACCAACAAGGCCCTGCGCTATAGTCCACTTCCTGCTTTCGGAACAACCCTTGGCCCTGTAGATATTCATATGTCAAACTGTACTAGAGTTCACTGCAACAGAGCAGAGGCTTGGTTTTAAGGCGGACCAGATTTCACTTTTTATCCTCTCTTTAGTCCGCAGAGTTTGATTCACACCTCCCCAAATTAACCGGACTTTCTAAGCCAATTAATTGGAGTTAGGTTAAAGAAGACTAAGCAGGGCTGGTCAACACTTCCTTGATATTCTAATTCGCTACGAAGGCGTGGCCTTGATAGGGCTTATTTTATACTCTACAGCGCCAGGATTGCTGACATGGGAAATGAAGTATAAAATTAAGTTTTAAACTTAAGAGGGCATGTTACCGACAGGTTTTGGCAGAAAAGATTACTAAAATGTACTAAAATACCCAAAATAATCACCAGATATGTAGATAGTACAATTAGAAGCCAATTTATGGGTCAAAGACGAATAAGGATTTTAAATTAAAAAATAGATAAAAGTGTTTGAAAATGCCAATTAAAGTTTTTTCTATGTGCATCAGACTTTTCTGTATACAACTGAGCAACATAGATTAATCATAAAATGGAAAATGGCATTTTTTTTGTGGATTGTATGAAACATTTTGGTAAAATGTCCTTCCTGGGTAACGGGATTGAAATTGAAATTTATTAGAAATTCTACGACTGCAAACACATAAAAGTTGATGGATATCCATTGTTTGTGTTCAAGAAACAATAACTTTTTGGAATAGTATATCTTTATCCAAATATTTGAGAAGTATTTTCGTATTTGTACCGGAATGGGCTTATTACAAGCTCCTGACCTTACCAACTTCTATCGCAAATACAGAAAAAAGACTGGATAATGTGTTAAAATCTCTTGAGATGAAGGTAAACATCTATCATTGTATCATCAACTTAAGAAAAGATATTTGTCCAAGACAATATTATGATTTAGGTGAAATTTCTTCACTGTGGCATAGTGTTACCCGGAATGACCTGCTGTTATCCAGGAGTGACACACTGAAGAGATTTCAAAGTATTTCGCATTTCAAGCTGTTTTCCAACAGTCATGCATGATACTGCACAAAATAAAAGACACTGACAGCTGTTAAATATTTGAAAAATAAATTTGCAATGTTTTATTTCAAAGACAGAACTGTTTATTTAATAGATCACAGGTTAAAATATGGCATCACAGAAATTGATTTTGCCAGCATCTCATGGAACTTACAGAACACTTTGTGAAATATGTCAACGTTGAAAACTGATTTATCTTTGACAAAAGAGACTTAAGAATTTCTTGAAACTGTATTTGGGTGGTAGTGTTTTAGGTTACTAGCACATGCTGTGGAATGTTTTCCAGTCCTGGACACACAACTTAGATGAGCGGCTGGTTGATGGCTCAGGCTCTGACAAG
The DNA here is from genome assembly GCA_028564705.1 of Apricaphanius iberus. Taxonomy (NCBI): domain Eukaryota; kingdom Metazoa; phylum Chordata; class Actinopteri; order Cyprinodontiformes; family Aphaniidae; genus Apricaphanius; species Apricaphanius iberus. The sequence goes on from JAPXFQ010002813.1 coordinate 726,387, forward strand.
CGGGCATGTATATCAGATGCATAATAAAATATCACATCTGGGGTTGTTGGCCACACAAATGAGTTTTTTCCCCATTGTCTGCCTCATGCAGGTCACTTCAACCTCAGCAAGGTTATGTCTGTCTGGGTTCACCACATTAAGCACCTGGCCCACAAATGGCATGTCGTCATATTTTACTATTACAAACCTGCCAACTAGGTTACTGGTCATGCACGCTGTGCTTGCAGAGGTTTCTTCTTCTGTGCTGTTCAAATCAATAGCACTGGGATTATGGCAGTCACAATGCTTCATACCTCTTTCACAGAAACAGGACAGCTCATGGTGCCTGATGTTTCCTGGTGCAAGACACACAAGCTGATGTATCTTCATCGTGCCCTTTACCACTGGTAGCCTTCCAGGGACCACTTCATCATACTTCTGGATGCCATCTTCTGGGATCCAGAAGTATTTTATAGTACTGGAAGTGGTGGCACTTACAGTATCAAAGAGGTCTTTTGGGGTCTGAATGTCAGCTCCCATTTTGACCTTATCGTCAGCCGTGCGCTTGACAGCGCCACCCAATCCATCAGGGGCACCTTTACCGTGCGCCTTTTCTGAGAAATTCCAGGTCACTTTTTGGAAACCCATGAGGAAGGGAAGAGTGCTCAGTAAATAGAAATTTGTTTTGTTTCTATATTGAGTCACTGGCCCATCACTCATGAAGTGTATGACGTTAACATTGGGGAGGCGCTGTTTGAGTTCTTTCAAAACAGGCTCGATATGAGCCCATACGGCTCTCTCATCGTGACGGAGGCTATCAGAAATAGTCACGTATGACTGAATTCCTGTGTGACTGTATACCACACTTGTGTGAATGGTGGCCTGGTTACGGCTTCCACCAAAATGGAAAGCCTGGATTTCGGTGTGGATTTTGCAGGCATAATTTTCGGAATAATCCATGTGAAACACCACTTCACTGGCGCTGATGGTGTCTTTAAGTTGCCTGCAATGTTCAAGTTGGTGGATCCAGTTGAAATGATGTTTGGCAAGTCCATCAAGCTTGTCATTCAGTATTTTGAGAAGGCCCTGCCATGTGCCATCTTCTGTTTTTTTTATGTAATTGGTGAACTCCTTATCACCGCTCCTGTTCTTCACCCTTTCCCACTGTTGCCATCTTGTGTCAGCTTTTCCCTCTGGAATATTCAAATCAATTTCTTTTTAACAACAGTTGGCGCACAAACGATACATGCAATCTTTTCTTTTGAGATCGCATGCTATGTCAGCTTGCAACCCTGAAACACTCGCCGATTTCAACATTCCATGTTGGGCTAGTTTATCTGCCAGCATCTGGACATTTTCGTGGTCTATGCAAGCACAAGTGTCACGGTCACTTGTTTTTGGTTCTGTTACATAGAAGGGGCGCAAGCGTAAAAACTGCCTATATGACATGGTGAGTTCTTTATTTGTTTCGGTTTGGTATTGTTCATGTAGCTCTTTCAGAGTTTTCAGGAGCACTCTTCTCTGAACTTTTTCTTTGTTTTTGGTCACCGTGTCTTTTTTTCCAGGAAGCAGTCGGCTGTTTTCATCCCTGCAAAGGAAGCTTGTAACCTGTTGCTTCTTCAGTACAGCAAGCTTTTTGTCTCCCCGTGGCCTATTGTGTGAACTGAGACCTTTTAGCTTGTTGACCCTTCTAAGACGTTTTCTTAGTTTTTCCGACTTCTTTTGTGATCGCTCAAGTTGCCTTTTAAGATTCATTACTTCATCTTTGAGCCGTTTCTTTTCTTTTTTTAATGAACCAACTAGCTTTGATTGAGCCCCAACATTTTCTGTTAAACTGGAGCTTGGGTGTTGTTGGACTTTGGGTTGGAAGGGTTCTGCTCGGGGTAGGTGGGGTTCTTCTAGGGGTGCGTCTGGTTGGAGTTCTACTAGGGGGTCGATGGACAAATCCATAGATTGTGGGGTGTCATTCAATAGATGATCCACCATCTTCTTTCTCTCTCTCTGAATTCTCTTCTTTTCCCTCCATTGTTCTCTCTTCTTCCGTGCATCCGAAGGAGTCATCTGGCTGATGGGGGTTTTGGCCTTTGCTTTCATTTTGTGTTTGTGATAGCTACAGAAAATAAAGAAAACATCACTTTTTTTATTTCAGGTAATCCAACCACTATATGTAATCTTTAAACAAATGAGTTTCTTTTTTATAACCTCACGTTTTTCTTTTTTATAGGCTAGCTTACACAAACACCTCACTCTCATTCATTATACCTTGCTCTCTTTTCCTCAAGATATTCAGCCCTGGCCTGTGGATTCCCATTCTTCCTGGCTCTAAACAGTCTCTGTCTTTCTTTATTGGATAGTGGCATCTGAAAGGACAGTTGAACTTGAAACATCACAAACAGTCGTGTGTGTTTGTGCGGGCATGTGTGAATGAGCGTGTGTGTGCCTGTCCACGCTTGTGTGTGTGCCTGTGTGTATGGGGGTGGTGGGAGGGGGCAGATCTTTGTGTGTACTATGAAATATATTCAAATTTGCATGGAGAACAAGATCGAAAAGAACAACTTAAAATAGAAAAAAAAGTGATTTAGAAGAAAAATTACAACTTAACTTAAAGTATGTTATTGACATAATGGTACACTATTAACCTGATAGTTTAAAACTAACAAAATACTAAGTAATATACTGTATTTATCAACATGTCTATCCTGGATAACAGGGGACATGTCCTGGGTAACAGAGGATCTTTGTTATCCAGGAAGGACATATTGTTATCCAGGAAGGACAAAGAAGTCATTTTCCCGCCAAAACATCAGGTAACAATGGACTAGCTAGCTAAACATAACTTAGTCTCCATAACACTGATAACAGATTTAAGCTGGTAAAGACACTTTTAAACAACATAACTATTATTTGTGTTTTATTAGCGTTATCCAGAAGGACACATGATTTTAGGACATCAGACACCAGTCACTGAGAAGGTCAAAATAATGACATTTTAGGAGAGACCTACTGACCTTTCAAGTTGATGGCTGGATTCCTCAGAGTCTTCTTGAACATTCTATAGCTGGTTGCTATGACTACACAAATGCTGTATGAATAAAGTTGGCATTTGAATTTCTGTTACCCAGGGTGGACATTAGGGTAATCCAAGAAAATGGACAAAACTATTACCTGCATAAAAAGTTGAGCAAGCCTTGGTTTGTTACGAAAATAGTAAGAATTATTGCAAACATCACCAGAATTATGCCCTAGTAGATGAGTAATACCTTTCTTAATTTTTTTAAACATTTTGACACAATTTTATAGATAGATCTTAGGCCCGGACGTTACCCAGGAAGGACATTTTGGTACCTTTAGCACCATATAGCTCCTTAAATGTTTATTTCTTACAATAAATAATCACATAAGTGAGTAAAGAGAAGTTGTTCAAGAAACATCATACAGTGTTTTAAATTTTTTTGTTCAATTATTACATAATAGATACACTCGGACACTGAAATTGACACGTCTCGTCTTTGACCCTTATACAGTTTATCAGCACTTAAAAAAATTTCAGTTATAATACCAAAGTATCAGCTAGGGGTGAGGCGGTACATGTGTATATTCAAATTTATCGATACAGACCCATTGTATGGTACACAAACACAGTTTATGTAAGCATAACTGTGTTGCACTTTAGCCAGCAAAAGATGTGCATCTGTAAAGAAACAGCACAGCCCAGACATCTGCTTACAGATGTTATGGCAAGTGACTCCTTTAATTGAGAGCAGGAGTTGGAATGCCTGTTTCCATGGTGAAAACCTCGTTTGGAAACACGTTGGCTTCCCGTTGTTGCACAACATTACATCCTTGTGGTACGTGGTTATCTACTACCGATAGAGTGTGATCACTACTTTTGTATTGCATATAATTTGCTTAATATCTGCTAACCCTGTTAAAAGAACAAAGATTCGAAGCAGTGTGATGTTTTGGTCTTTAAACAGTAGAGCTAGCTTGCAGCACCAAGGCTAATAATGTTAACTTTGCTTAGCAATGTTTTAGCAATTAATTCTTCTCCTGGTCCCTCTGTGGCACATAGCAGGCTCATACTGTATGGTTATGATCATTGATATATCTTGTTGTAAACATGTAAAATTTCTACTATGCCAGAGTCTGCAATAAATTCCATCTTTCTCTTAATGAGCCGACAGGTTGTAACCCCCCTGACTCTACCTGAAACAAACCAAACCATGAACTTGAACAACAGTACATACTGGACCGAGACTACTTTCATACCGTTATACACACCCCAGTATCAACTAATTATAGCCATTTCTTTTCTCCCTAACACCTGCAGTCTCTCCATCTTGTAAAAATGCTTAATGGTGGCCTAAACTACTGCCTGTAGGGCCACATGTAGCATCTGCCTGAATTTTAAAGCACAGCGCAATCATTGAAATAGTCTGCTGCTCAGTGAATTATTGAAATTAGCCCAGTACTTCATATGTAAAATAAATCCCACAGCTTCAAACTTCCTCTGTGAAATAATACTTTTAGAGCTAGTGCTGTTAGAAAACAAATTTCTTTAATTGCAAACAAGTTGTAACCTCTACCGGAACTACAAAAAAACCACTCAAATCATTTAATCTTGTGACAAAAGGGGCCTTTTTTCAGCTTGAGGATCCACCAAGTATGCTGACTCAAGACTATACTAACCAATTTTGATACTTTCACAAAGTTTTTCGATGAGACAACCCTAACTTATAAGGCCACAGACCAAGCCCTTCATTAGGACCCGTGTACTCCCTATGCATGTTTTAAAGATGGCTACTTGACAAACAAAGGTGTGCCAACAGTCAAGTTGTACAAACTCGAGGCCCGGGTTCAAATCCGGCCCTCCATGGTTATTTATGTGGCCCTCTAAACTCTATAGATGCCTATAGTTGAAAATTTAAGTACCATTTTTGTGCACCTCAATACAATTTTATAAGTAAAATAAAATCAGTGTTTATTTAAGCAGGTTTTAATCAGATCAATTTGTAAAGTTGTTCAGGATCGTTTAATTTTAAGATGTAATTTTGGAATGTGGAGGGTGATTTTAACAGTTTGTTATCATTTTATCAATCCCTTTTGCCACAATCGGCCCTTTAAGGATATTTATCGGCTTGATGTGGCCCAAAATGAAAATTAGTTTGACACCGGTGCGCTACTGGCTCAGAATGCTCCCATTTTTTAAAATCTTGATTCAGCTTGCTGCCAACATTACTGCTCCCAACAAAACCAAGCGGACTTCTTTAAATTTTGGCTCCACCATGAGCTGCAGGTCTACTGTTGCCATGATCCATTCATGTATTAAGCACACATAGGTACCTGAACTACTCACTAGGGCTGCACGATTATGTCCAAAAAAATAATCACGATTATTAATCACGATCATATCGTATATGTATATATATATATGTATATATATATAAAGTACAAGCTAAATATGTTACTGCAGAGTGCAATCTCAAAGTGCAATTTATGGGAAACAAAGTTTATACCGAAAAGGCCTTTGACATTCCCTGCATCCAAATCCTTAGTATTTACTATATGCTACGTAGCAACTATTACTCACCTGTTAATGTAATACTGCATAGCAAACGATCGCGTAATAGGCATGAAATCAGACATACTGCTCCACCATTTTGCATGTCCTTTGACCCATATGATTTCTGTTGTTATATGTTTACGTTACGTTCGCCTTTGTTCCCGCGATCCTCTAGCCGATATTTTGTCTGGTATGACTTAACAACTTAAATATTTAATCAGTCAAAAAACAATTACAGTAATCAGTAACATCCTTACATGTACATTTAACTGCCGAAACTGCGGCGGTGTCAATGGTTGACAGTTCGTCTGTAGCCATTTTTAGCTAGGTCCTTCTTCTATGATTTCGGGGCGTCCGCTGCATTGTGGGATAGCGTAGCATCCACCGGCTGCTTACTGTGGCGGTAGTACACTTTTGGGAACTTTGTGCTTACTAGTCAGATCCATAATGGAGATTTGGATCTACTACATTGCTCAGATACTCCTTTTCACCTGCTACGTAGCAAGCGTAGTGCAGCCATTATGAGTGCTGAGTGCGTGGTTTTTATTTAGTCAGCTTAATGAAGCTTTAGCCATGCGTTTGCCCCCTGGTGGTTGGCGGACTATTGGTTGAGGCAGTGTTCATTTAATTGTGGCCACCAAAATCTTGATCACGATCAAAATCCAATGAATTGTGCAGCCCTACTACTCACTAGTAAAGAAAATTATGGATACATTTGTTTAGCAATACAACTACCTGTGGTTGCTATAAAAATCATATCCCACACAAAATTTCACTATGAAACATATGTGCCAAGTCCTGATGAAAATGCTCATCTTAGTATGACTTTGATTATGCCAGCACGATTATGAGACATGAACTTCAGTTATTTTCTACAAGAGCAACTCTATACCCAACAAGCTCCCAAACAAGCTTCTGAGATCAGGCCCATGAAAAAGCCCATGAAGCCACACAAGTCAGCTAAACTGTTTCTAAGCAACCTGCCATCACAATTGGCCATTTAATTACTGATAGAAAGGATTAGTGATGAAAGGGAAGAGGGAGAAAAGAGGAGATGGTAAAAAATGCAGGTGGGAGGATCCAAGTCACAATGAAGGTCGTGTCAAGTAGGATTCATGTCTAAACGAACAAGGATGTCACCCCTCCCCCCCAATCAGGTGTAAACCTGTTTGAACCAGCCTGTTGTCAGTACACTGCCCAATGTGTCTGGGGCTTGAAGGCCTTTTATACGGTCCATATCTATGGCTTCAAGAACAAGTTACCCTATAGTTTTACTGACTATGTAGTGGAGGTCAAGAAGGGGTCATGCTTTCACTGGAACTCCGTAAGGGTGGGGAAACTATTATGGTGATATTCAAGGAGAAAATGGAGAGAATAGTGCAAGTAGGTAGTGTCTAAGTTTAATTGATTCCATCGAATTTCATTTAGTTTACTAGTGTTCTGCGGGCTTCACAGAACAGCTGTATTTTATACTTAAATTACACACAGGGGAACCGCATTTACCATTTAGGTTCCAGTGGATTTTACTTGGGAATACCATACAGCAAAACACACTTCACATTTCTCTGGAAAAAAATTGAATCAGGAAGTTATAAAATGGACATAAGATTGTATTTGTCATTTCAAACTGAAAAGGTTGAAAGGGTATGGAAAGGCACCGTCAAGCAAATGTACCGGTAGAAAAAACAAAAATCCTACAATATTGAACCTAGACTCTGAGGCTTCCTGCTGAGCAATTCCAGACATTAATCTTAAAGACACACTGGGACATCGTCCAGAGTGTCTCAACTGTCCTCACAAGTTTGTGGCACTGCGCCATGCAGACCTAGAATGATTGCTCTTGCGAAACTTTGACAACTCCACTAGTTAGAGGGGACAAAAAAAGCAGCATGGGAAAGAAAAACATTGAAAAGGTCACACAGGCACATTTTCAGCACGGAGAGGAAATTCCTCCTGCATTAGAACTGGACAGAAACATGAGAGGCTCTACAGGTTTGCAGCTTGCAGTAAATCAGAACAAGGCGGCACCACTGAGGCAAAACAAAACTGCAGAAGAATTAACTTTAGCTGATCAAAACCAGGAATGATTCTGGTGAGTCATCCAAGTTTAATGCAGACTGTACAGGATAGCAATGTACCAGTACGGAACAAATACAATGCTCAGATACAGATGTAACACTAATGTCAGATTTCTGAGCTTCTCACTTTTTTTAGCTTTACACTTTTGGAAGCCGAGCCAATGATAACTACATACTGTATAAAAATATACACTATATACCAAACCCATCTTTGAATGGGTTTTAGTCACCACATACAGGAAGATTAAGGCAAAAGGACTTCATACCCAAGAGAAATGATTGATAAACTAAGCTGTATGTAATCTGTTCTATTGTGGAGTTATCATGTTTCAGCTGTGTAAGACATCAAAGTACCAGGTGTTGGGCAAACAAGTTACCAAAGGTCACAAATGGGGATATCCTGATACCAAGATTAGGCCAATATTTAAAAAATTTTCAGTCATCGGAGATCAGCTACATTAGCTGACGAGTTGCGCCGATTTTTACAAAAGTACCTTCTAGTTACGTTTAACAGGTCACACGTCCATAGCAGTGCAAACAAGGACTCTTAATTACCACAAATCAACATAGCAGATTAAACACAATTCTAATATGGGTAAACTTCCCGATTGGGTAAACATCCCTAGTCAAACAAAATGGGAATTAAATTAATTTAGAGAAATTACACAATTACATAACCACATATGAGGAAAAAGTCAAAATGAGGAAAAAGTCAAAATGAGTAACCCCCCCCATACAATTTACACACAGTGACTAAATATTCTTCATGGTTTTTGTGCATCGCTTGTACTTACGATCTAGTCCGTTGACGTAGCGGATTGACACTTCACAGTGACCCCAAACTGCGCTGACAATAGGGAACAGTCTCTTTCCCTTTAGCCCCCTGAAGGCCACTCCTAGGTATTGTCCATCGACCATAAAACTCAGTGTTCCTTCGTCCATGTCCAGTATTACTGTGAGGCAGTCTGGGAGCACAAACGACTCGTCTGGTTCCAGGAAACTGGGGTATGTGGGTGCCGAAGAGTTCCCAGGTCTGTTCTTTCCATCATGGTAAAGTCTGTTCCGTCCAAGGTCCCACCCCCAGGACTCAGAGTCTGAGCCTACTAAGGCCGTGTAGCCGACTGAGTGTAAAGGCGCTTCAGCAGTAGCCACCCCTACAACAGCATGAGTGCCTCTCTGTCTTGCTGGCCAGTGAATCCTCCACACGTGAAGACCCCTGGTGTAGCCTACTTTGCCTCGAATGCAGTCTGTGCTCTGAGCCACAGGGTGCCTATGAAACGTCAGTTTGTCATCCTCCTTCACAAAGACGTTGAGCGATCGGTCGTCAGCGTTCCAGGCGTGGCGAAGTTGTGTCTCGGCTGTTGCTGGTGGCATGTCAAGCAGTAAATCTAGTCTGGGTGGCCGACAGAAATCTGGACCCCGTAGCTCACGACGTACTGGCCGATAAGAGGGCTCCCCACGTACATCCACTGACTTGATGCTGCCAGAGATCTTCTGGCCCATGGTTTAGGGGATCCAAAGGAAGAGGGGACAGAGGGGAGGGAAAAAGGATGGACAAAGGGTGGTGATGAGGGGACAGTATGTCCTTACGTTACCTCATGGGCAAACAGATTCTGCGTGAGCAGTGTGGAAAGATGCCGCTAGGCACATGCAGTCTTCAGCCTGACAGGACCACAATCCTGCAAACACACAAAAACATGGTCCTCATTTTTGGTTCAGAATTCCTTAGTAACCTGAAATTTTGTCACCAAGTTTGATGCTTCATCTAAAATTGGGATTAGTACACATCTGCATAGCCTAGTAACTGGTATTAAGGTACACAAACGGTTTTGTAGAGTATGCAGATTTTCCTTCGTATGGTTCCTATAGTTTAGTACTGAAATCAAGTAATCAAACAACTAAAAATATTTGAGGTCAATTATTTGCCTAGAGTATCTGCTATAAGTGGAGTACTAGTTAAATATTTCAATATACCGCTCGTCCTCGCAGGTTTTTTCCAGTTACATAATGCCCTTGATTATTGGTGACATTCCATCCGGATTATTATTCTCAGGTCTTTACGTTAACCTTATTTAGATTTTAGTACTGGTGCTACAGAGGTTGCTGTTTTTGTAGCACAGACAAAAAAAAAACAACCAAACATCGTAGCTCCAACAAAATCTATTTTGCAATCTCTAAAAAGCCAACTGTTGTATTCTAGCTAGGCCTGGGCGGTATAACGGTTCATACTGAAAACCGGTGTTTATTTTCGGACAACTCTCGGAACGTTTAATGAGGGTAAGTGTTTCAGCCAGGACCGATTTCACTGCGACACGCTCTTCACCAGTGTAGAAAATACCATTTTTAATTAAGTACAGTTGCTGGCAGGAGCGAACCACACAATTCTGATGTAGTAGTTCCAAAAAAAGAGGAGCCTTGTCTATATTTTAAAATGTTCATCGGCTTTAAAATGTCAAACGAGAACCGAACGGCATACCTTTTACAAACGCTATTGAGAATAACCAGTAGGGGTAAGTGTTGAGCACTGTCTATAGGTAAACGCGGTCAACGGCAGCAAAACCAGTAGAAACAAATCATTAATAGCGGTAAATATGTTTTACATACCATCTACGATACTTCTGCTGTCTTTTTTTCTGAATATTAACCATCTAATAATCATCTACGTTCGCCATGTTTATTTTACTTCTCTGGCAAAATCCGATCTGAGTCTATACTCTGCCCCCTAGCAGGAATCTTCAGTACTACATGCAAAGCAATGAGAAGATGAAATTTGTTGCTTGTGCCGTCAGGTTTAAAAAAAAATTATACATTCAGCCCTAGAACATAAAGAATGTCTACCAGAATCATAATCATCTTAATTATTTTCATATTCACCTGTGTCTGGAAACAAACAATATGATGCAGTCCACATGACAGTAAAATGGGCTATTTAAAGAACATTTTTATATTCTTCATTCTTATTAGATAATGTGGAAATGAACAGTCTTGTATGGCAAAAAAATTCCGTTAAATACCGTAATACCATTATGGTTTTTTTTTTAAAGTACCGTGATATGAACATTTTGCCATACCGCCCACCCCTAATTCTAGCATATGCAATACATATAATATAATACAAATTTCATTAATTTTAATTGAGACAGATTCACACAAAGAAAAAATATAAAAACATTAGGAACAACAGCAAGGAGTAAATTACAACACAAATACCCTGATGTAATTAAATATAATATTGTGGTTCAAGAAATGTGAAGCGGAGTAGGATAATTGAAAATTAACAAAATACACATGTCTATTTGTGCATTACAGGCCATTTACAAAAAGTGGCAAGTAAAAAACTGTGCTAGCAACAGAGGAGTAATATTGGACAACCCTGAGCATCCGCTTTGTTGTAAAGCAAAACTGAAGCCCTTAACTAAAGACACCGTTGTTGAAAGAAAGTCTCATACTGCCACAGCAGATCCTTCCTGCCAGCAGCCAGAGTTTACACTCTAGGAAGAAATAAAAAAAAAGCTACTAGACTTAATTTTTTGGGCGGGGATCCATTAAGTTTATTTATTTATTATTAAATAACAGCAGAAATGTTTATGTGAAATGAGACAGCGCAAATAACAGCCTGAGCGATATGCTCTTAAATTAATATTGAGCAGTTAACCTCCATAAAGGTAAATGGATGATCGCTGGTCTGTTTCATTAAAAAGGTAAAAACAACAACGCTGGAGGGGTCTAAACACTCGCTAAATGTAGCGACACAGTTACTATGTTGACATCACCGTTCCCTTCTTGCTACAGACCGGACACGGTGAAATCAAATTACTTTACATAGTGACCAGATAATGACTGCAGCCAGTGTGTGGTGTTGAGATACCAATACCTCAGCCGTTGCTGTGGAATCTTAGTTTAAAAAAAAATAAAAATCAAAGCTTACAAAGCTTCCGCACTGGTGCTTCATAGGTCTGGGCGGTAAGCCGGATTCACACTGAAGACCGGTGTCTATTTTCATAACGATGTGAATTTTTAATACACCACTATAGCGGTGAATAGCTCAGACATTGTCCAGAACATTTGATGTAGGCAAGACCGATTTCACTGCTACACGCTTTTAAGAGTATAGTTTTGAAGTAAGTACGGATGCTGGCAAATGTTTGTTAGAGCGAAGCACACAATGCTGACCCAGAGGAAGTAATTCCAGTAACCAGTGGGGGTGTAGAGTGCTACTTGATCATCTGTAGGTACACGGGGTCAACAGAGGCAAAACAAGTAATCTTAACATCTATGATGCTGCTGCAGTCTTTTTCTGTTTTTATTGGAATATAAACCAGCCAATGATCCCCTTTGGTCACCATGTTTTTTTTGTTTCTCTTTTGGCACTATCCAGTCTTAGTTCTGGTCTCTGCCCCCTAGCAGAATTCTCCAGTACTAAAAGCAGTGCAAGTACAAGATGCAGCCTGCTGCTTGCGTAAACAGTAGGTTAAAAAACAAGTATATTATCAGAGCATCAGGAACACACAGATAGCTTCAAGTTTATCTAAACAAAATTAAGTCCTCCTCACAGCCCCATCTAATTTGAACTTCAAATCTGAACAATTTATATTTAGGAAAAAGGATCAAACTGAGCTTAAAGACAGAAGACAAAGCCACAGAGTGCTTTCAACCATACAGAGTGCAGTGTGGTTCAATAAGACCACAGTAAGCTGTTGAAAACCTGCTGCACCAACAGAACTCAGTGTTCACTCCGTGTCTGCAAACATTCTGATGTTTCACAATCCCTCGTTTCAGAGGAACCTCTACATGGCTCTTCCGGGAAAAATACAATGACTAGCATTAACCCATTCGTCTTATGTGCTTCCAGGTTAACTTTATTTATTGCTATAGCTTAAATGTAAATCAGTCTCAACTTTAGATTGTTTAAGGTCACAGATAAGATAAAGCCATGGGCTAAATTTGGTTCAGTCGATCCATTTTCCTATGATATTAGCATGCCCTCTAACAGATAAAACCTCACTGTAATGCTTTCAGTATTATTTCTGATATCAGGATTGCGTAAAGAGTAACATGATAATCAACTTTTTTACAAGCCTTTGTCCACCAACACCAGCTAAATAAAATTTTCATACTGAGGCGGAATCTTTAGAATCATGTACAGCTTTAAATAACCACTTTTCATTTTTAAACATATTTGGAACTTGTGGCTTGCGAATGTCATAAGTAACTGATACCCACTATCAAAAACAACTCTGCAGTGGGCCTGGGCAAAAAAGATTTAATGAAGTACTTTGAATTTATTTTTGCGGGGAATTAAAAAAAAGTAAATAGATTTTTTGTGTAATGGTACATTTTTGAATCCCTGGAGCCTCCGTAAAGGGAAGTGGTATGGGTTTGCTGCGTTAGATGTGGAGCAAGCGATCCCAAGCTGTTACATTTAGCTAAAGACTATTCCAAAACAAAAGCAGAGGCATCCAGCTGAATATAAAAAATGCCAGTTTCTTGAAACGAACAAAACCCCAGTGACCAACAAAACTTAGCTAAAAAAAAGCCAACTGTAGCCAAATCCTTTGCACTATTGTTTGCCATTTGTACTTATTGCTTTTCTTAATAAGTAGGGGGGAATCAGAAAAAACAAAATCCTAAATCAGATTAAAAAATATCACCCAGCCCTACTCTGCAGCATGAGAGTACATTGTCCTACATGGAATAAGCAGCTATGCAGCAGTCTTTACTTCCTTACATAGAAAACTTTTAACAGATTGGAATGTTTGTATAATAGTATTGAAATGACTTTTGTTGTAAAGTGCCTTGGGATGACACTTGTTGTGAATTGGCGCTATATAAATAAAAGTGAATTGAATACTTAAATGGAACAAACTGCAGAGGGCTAAATTCTCAGAGGATAATTTGTTGAACCTCATCTCATGACTGGACTACAGCCCACAGGGCAACTTCCATGTATTTCAGAGACAAAAACATGGACATAATCCAGATAAAACAAAGTCCTTTTCTCGGCTGATATAAATCATACACTGCAATTGTCAACCAAATGATATCTGAATCTGAACGCAAAAACGCATAGGATTTTAAAATACGCAAACCTCACGTTTTTTTTTAAATACGTGATCACATGGACTTGGCATAAACAAAATGAGCCTCACAAACTGTCAGTTGCTGCAGGAATCGAGGCTTTTTGAACATCCAGGTTTAATCTCCTGATCGCTTAAATCTCTTGTTTTCAAGCCTTACAGTTGACCACACAGCAGGGGTGAGTCATTTTGTTCGGCTAAATCTTCCTCCAAACGTGCAAACAATCAAATTATTAGGTAAAATACTCAGTTTCCTGCCACATACTACGATGATGCATTGCAAGAAAACAAAAATTGCCGTCACAAAACATCCTCCTATAGTGAAGGCTATATTTAATTGTTTTTATTAATGTTTTGATAAGACAAAAATAAAATCAAAACTCCACATCATTCAATATAGTGAAAATATTTGCCATCATTTTATCACAATCACAGCCCAGCCCTAGTTTCAAGTAGGTGATGTTATGCTGGAATAGCAAACAGCACACTTGAGCTGGTTGATGCAGCCATGTTGCAACTTCTTCCTTTGTTTCAGCTAGGATTCCAGACTTTTCTTGAAAATCCACAGACGAATGTGTGGCATATGCCACACATTAAACTCAGACTCAAACTCAGAGATTCAACACGGACAAATAAAAAAAATTAAACACCGACTGTCACATATTGCGTTTCGTTTCTTTTCATTCACCAGTTTGCGAAATTGGCAGTTTTCAATCCAAAAGAGGTCACCTACATGATTCGTATGTGTCAGATGAGGAAAGCAATCAGCTGTAAGTAGTGATGCAAGCTGCGGCAGCCAGCTACAAGTTTTCAGAACGGTCTTTATGTGACTGAAATAAGCTGTAGTTATAAGTAATAATAATATAATAATATAAGTTATATGTAATAAGCGACCATTCCTAAACATTCAGTGCTGCTGAGTAGGAGTGTATCCAGGAGGTTAATAAAGAGGGGCTAAAAGGGCCCAGGGTGGGTCTGAGACTGTATCACCAAAATAAAAGCAGAGATTTTCTTGTAGTGGGGACCCAATATGAACTGGTCACATTTATAAAGTTCAACTGTTAAAAGGATATTTAAAGTAATTTTACTTTGCTAAGGTTTATGTGTGACAATGTTGTCTCAAACTGCTAGCTTTTCAAACAATTTAAGTGATTGTCGAAAAATAAAATCACAAAAAACATAGCAACTTTTCACAAAAAAGTGGATGAACTGTTTAATTTGTTAATTTATGTTATTGATGTGGACTTATTTTGTAAAATAAATAAATACTCCTAAATTAATGTTAAAATACAAGCATTTATTTTTTCTTTTTTAACCCCCCTGGCCCTTTTGAATGTCTCCCCTTCATAATCTGAATATAACATTTACAGTGCATTGATGGTACTGTACATCCCAACACTTAGCAAACAAGTGATTGTGGCTTCTATAGTCACAAGTTCATAGTAAAACTCAACTCCAACCCACCGCCCAACCACAACATTGCTTTTAAATCTGTGGCAAACAATTGGAGGGAATTTTCTCAAACGTATTTTTCTTATCTAAAATGGGCCCCAATATTCTGTAACATGAATTAAAAATAATCAGTCTCTTCCCGCCGTGATACAGACAGAATAAAATGAGTGAAGAGGAGAGACAGAAGTGGATCATCCGTCTAGTGACTCTTTGGGAATACTAGATGCCATCTACATCGATATGGTTACAGTCTTTTAAATTGGTGATTGTCAACCATCAAAGCAACATCATCCCAGTGTTCGATTGACAAAAATCTGGAGCAGTTTTAAAATCAGCAGTCCTGTGCTGTTCATCTGTGTTATACACACACACACAATAAGATGCTTAAATTATAAGCAACCATCAGAACCAGCAAACTTCACCATGACAGCTACCATCAGTGTAGGTAGCTTAGAAAGCCCTTCACCTCTCTAATCTCAAACCTGGAATTACGTGTTGGATTTTTGTTATCTGAATCTGTTAAATCAGGGGCCTCCGCTGATTGATTTACCCTATGTTCTACACGTGCACCTTAGGTTTCATTTACACACACCCTCGGTGCAACTATGGTTGACACTGAATGACAGAGCAGACGAAGCAACACTGCATTATACAAACACCTATAGAATCAGTTTTCCACAACAGTGTATATCCTTTTATTAAAGTCTGAGTTATAAGGAATATTTGGAAAGCTGGTTTAACTGTGTTCAACAGACGGTGACTTTTTAACTAGCTGCATTGTATTCTAGGTGATGGATTGGTGAAGCAGAAACCCGGAAAGGAAAAGGAAAAGAGCAGGAGTGAGGACGTGGCATTTTAAGAGACTGACATTTCAGTGTGTTAAGGGCCGTTTTAGGTTGTGCGTGCATCCGCTGTTTGATAAATAATTCCTTTATTTTTTGGTTGTTTGTAGTTTTTTTTTTTACTCACTCCCTTTACTGCGTTATGCCAACATGGCAGATAGGTCAGTCAAATCGTTTAGTGCAGCGGTCCTTCCACACCCAACGTCATGTAAGCAAAGGTTGGAAAAAAGCACTGGTATACACTGATTACTTACTGCTGGAATATGTGCAAAAGAGATGTAGAGAGCTGTAGCACCTGCATTGTTGGGCTTTCTAATGTACAGGTGCTGTTACTGTGTTTACAGAACTTTTGAACATTACCCTGCCGTTTAACCTTCATATTTGTTTGACATGTATGGTTGTTCATCGGCCATGACCTGGATGACTGAGACCCTTCACCAGCATATCTGCCAAGTCAATTTATTTTTTTAAAAGGATAATTGAGATTTTGTTTTTTCAGTATTGCCCCTGGTATGCAACTCTTATTACACAAAGACAAACTATAACTGAAACTAAAAAAAATTACACTAAGCACTTTCAAAAAAACCTAAAACTTAAAAATGGTAAAAACTAAAACAGAGAATCTTAAGTCAAAACCAAGTAAAACTAATGAAATTTCTTATAAAAAATTTTAATACAGCTTCTTCAAAGTACAAAGGAATCCTTTTCTGAATTCCCTCATTTAATTCTAGTTTCCCATTACTGCATGAGACGGCAAAAAACTCCAAGAAATTTTGGTTATTAAGTTTGACCAAATGATTTCTAAACATGTTAATTAAAACCAGTAAGGCTGTTACATTGGTGCTGAAAGATGTACTAATCAGATTTGTGGCCAAATTTCTAATCTCTCTTCAATTTTCCATCTCCATTTTTTGCTAATTTCAATTTTACATTTTCAGATTAATTTCATAACATCAGCGTCAGGTCCAGTCTTTTTCCGAACAATAACGCTGTCAATAGTCTTGTACATCTTCTATTCAACGTCTAGCACCACTTTACTCACTATACTGAAAATGGCAAGATTTCGACAAGCATTACTGAGAAAAGGTTGCTGGTGAAAAGATGAACATGCATGTCAAAATAAAATGCCTGCTAAGAGAAACAAAAACAAACAGGAATGTTTGTAGTATTTACAATCTTTGTCTATGCATAGAGGATAAAAGAAATTGACAGGTAACCAACAGTTCACCATGATAATTTATACAGATTAACATCGGAATACAAATTTGCTTCATTGCAATAGACCGCTTGCATCTTTAAAACTAGTAAAAGGGCGACTGTTTCTCCACTGATAATACTGGAAATTAAAACTATTTTAATGTAACACCCAGACCCTGCTCAGACAGGGCTGGGCGGTATACCGTAAATTTAGGGCGCTTTCAAATGGTACGGGAGTCCGTACTCTGGTACGGTATTTGGTCAAAATCCACTTATTTCGTACCATGTGAACACAGACTGTACCGTGCCAGAATACGGCCAGAGAGACCTGCCTTGGAGGTAGTATCCGAGTCCAGGTACGAGCGGCCACGTATCATGTGAACACAACCCGTAGTCTGGCCATGCGGAAATGACGACACCGCCGGCCGAAATTACAGAATCACCTCGCGACCATACAAATACCAAAACAACGCGATTCAAGCATCCCACAGCAACACAGCAGGTTACAAAACGGCGGGTTTACTACAACACTCACCCTGTAGATGGCTTCAGGTAGCAGCTGACCAGTAGACCAGTTTGTTTACATTCTAGGCTGTCGCTCGTTTTATGACGTCGGTACTTCTCACTCCCTTGTTTGTTGGAGAACTAAGACTTATTTGTATACCGCCACCTGCTGTTTATTTGTAGTAAAAGACTGAATCCCAATACGGGCAGAGATCCGTGCCATGTGAACAGAAAAAATTAGCATTTTCTCTGGCCGTTTTCTGGTACGGCCACACATGTGAAAACGGCCTTACAGATACTGAAATGTATGGCCATTACCGACACAATATTACTAGTGTCAGTAAATCCTGTATTAAAATAAAAGAAAAAACGTTTTAGTTAAGCCGTGCTCATGCCTCTTTAAGGAATGGGTACTCTGAGTCACATGACTACGTACAGTCATGTGACTTCATCCCATCCAGAAGGGAACAGCACTTCCAACACTGCAACTGTCACTATAGTGTTTATATTACTCTAACGACTCTTTCAAAAAGAGCGACTGGCAACAAATGTACTGACTTCTTATGCCGTTATTGGATAATTTGAGACCAACGTAGAGCACGTTACCGCTTCACCGAGCAGCTGTGCAGTCCACCCAAAGCGCTACCACCTCAGCATGCTGCAGCTCTGCCTTCTCAGGTCCTGAGCAGATATTAATCCTGCTGAGTCCAGAATGTTGATACACTGCACGCTTTTTAAGCCCCTACCTGTGCTCCAAAGTAAATGCAAAATATTTTCAGTCTAAACTAAACGACTGCACACTAAAAACCACAGATTTCACTCCAAGCTCCTGTCTAAACTGGAAAAGAAAGGAGTGGGAATCGAACCCTGAATTAAAAGGCTGTTTAAAGCCATACAATGGCAGGAACCAATCACATTTTCAGCCACATTATGTAAATATTATGTTGCTATCATCCACTTACCGTCATAAAAGCCAACTGTTCAATATACCATGATATTGACTGGAGGTCATATAGCAGTGAGGTGACGATAATCATGTCGTGTGTTTTATGTCAACTGACCAATCCAGTCCAATCCATTTTGATTAGACAAAAAGCTAATTGAAAATAAAGGTTGTTCAATAATTGCACAGCTTTCGTCTCCTTCTGCCTTTTGGTTCTGCTCTGCACCCATGAATCCTCCTTTTTTAACTCCTCAGATTTGGTTTTGTACATAATGGTGTTTTTAGATTTTTTGAGATGATAATCAGCTGCATTTTTTTAAACACTACATTGTTGCCATGGTCACACATTACAACAGCTGTCCAAAAGTAAAAACAGAGAAGAGGGAATAATTATCCTAACATGCAACACCTCCACCAAAAAAAATAAAAAATAAATCTTAAGTCTATAAACAGAACCGAGCACAACACGATCCTACAATGATTTCATGAAATAATAAAGCAATGACGACATTTTCAATGGGGGGCGGGTGCGGGATCAGGTAAGGAGGCAATTGTTAATTTATCCCGCCAAGAATTTGTTAAAGAACAAGAAACATCCATTAGGAGTTCAGGAAAGACATTATGTTTGTTCCCCATTCTTAAACAATTTGCACTGGGCCCAAAGCCCAACACCAGGGAAACTGAACTAGCTGCCCTAAGAGAGAAAAGTCTCACTCTACAAAGTTACGTTGCATGAGACAAAGCAGTAGTGTTTAGATTATGCTTCACACAGAAAATGACACTTTTTTGAACATTGCACACACCTCTGAATGCTTTGAGAGTCAGCATCACTACTGACTGTCTTTTGGCATGCCTGGGATGGTAAAACAACCCAGGAGAAAGTTGACATGCAGCAGACGCACATGAAGTGTACAGTTGGACAACAAAGCCAGGGTCAAGAGATGTGCGCAGTGATCTGGCTCGCATGTTCACCTATGACATCCTACACTTTTGTAGTTTAACAAAAAATCTTAATTTGTGCTCAATTTTGAGCTGTTCATATTTGGAAAAAATATCCCACAGTATAAAGTTAAATATGACTAAAGCAAACAGTGGGGGGACAAAGAGCAAAGGTTTTGAAAGAATATGGGCCATGGACTGACTTTGACTTCCGTTTTTTCTATTTCAACACTCTGGCTGGAATAATAGAAAAAAAGCAGATGTCACTAATAAGAATCAAATATAGACACTTTGCAAAAAAAATGTATTTTCATTCTGAAAACATTCACCAGAAGGTTAGAGGTCCTTCTCTCTAGCAGTGGTGTCCAAAGTCAGTCCTCAATGGTCAGCAGGGCTGAACGATACAGAAAAAAGGACTTATGTAAACTGAATAGTTATACTGATCGATAGATAATATGTATCACAAAATGTTGAAAATGTACTTCAAGTGCCTACCTGGTCATTTTGTTATTCTTCAGTTAACTAATTTTAACTAAGAATTAATTTCAGCCTTTTATTCAAATACTTTATTTTTCCTACAACTAAGTTTGTAAGAAACAAAAATTATACTGTACATTTTTTAATTATGTTTAGGGCTGCCACAAACGATTATTTTTTATTAGCGACTAATCAATAATTTTGCCAATTAGTCGACTAATCGGATCACGTCTAAAATGCATGGTATTGCAGGAGCAGCTGCTCTAAGCGTGTTACCTCTAAGTGTTATGTCAGGGCCTTCAAGTTTTCAAGATTGCTAGGAGTGAGATTGTGGCGGGGCGGGGGTCCCGTCCCGTCCCTTGCAGTGTCCCATCACCATAAAATAGCTTCATAAAGAACAACAAAGTCTCCTGCTACAGTAAAAAGTGATAAGAGATAAAGACTCTGTAAATTAGAAAAATATTAAGAATGAGCCAAAGTTTATGTGGCGATTGAATTCCCCCATCTAATTTGCTTATAATGACGTTTTATGATGTGGTGGCCATCTTGGATTATAGAATTTTCATGAAACCTCACATGTTTGGATTATAAAATGTAGCACTTCTTTCTCCCCAAAAGGTCCCTCACCTTCTGT
Organism: Apricaphanius iberus; assembly: GCA_028564705.1. NCBI lineage: Eukaryota > Metazoa > Chordata > Actinopteri > Cyprinodontiformes > Aphaniidae > Apricaphanius > Apricaphanius iberus. Next base: position 747,072 of record JAPXFQ010002813.1, read on the forward strand.
ATGCTATATTGCACAATACTGAATGCTCAGGTAAATAGTAAGTAGTAAACAAACTGTAAATCATTACTAATAAATGGCAGAAACAAACCGAATGCAGGTAGTGGTAGGCTGGCCTTTTTGCTGTAGTGATTTTCCATTTACTACATACATTAGGAACCCTGATTCCATTTATAGGGCCCCTATATATTATTTATATGATTATATATACATTCCCATCATCTTGTGAAAAACTCTGCATGGGCCCCCTGCCCCGCCCCAACGCAACACCGCCTCTGCTCCCACTGCCTCTGCTCCGGCTGCGAGAATGCGCGGCCAGATCTGCCCATCACAGACGCGCCTCTGCCTCCCCTAACTGTCCGAAAAACACTACGACCTCGTCTGACATCTCCAGTGACCTTAGACAGCTGCTCCACCACGTTTCTGTCACCACGATTGCGGGGAGGAACACGGTCAGAAGACGAAGAAGAAAGCTGGCCAGCGCGGTAAAAAGACTGGACCCCGTGTAATTTCCAGCCTCGTTTCCCACATTACTAACAAGCCTGCTAACTTTCAGATGAACACCCCGACCCCGTGAAACATTGTCCCCACCATCTACATCGGGCAAAGGAGTTTGTGCTTGGGTTAAACTCTCCTTTTGTCCAGCTGCAAGCTAGGGGCGCATCTAAAGCGCGATCACCAAATGAATCACAGTCATGATCTGAAGGCAGATATTCCCCTTCAGAATCAGGGTCAGAAAATAGAAAATCCAACACTTCATTGCGGATAAACTTGCAGGTGAACTTCGCTGATGCCATTACACAATAATATACTGTAAATACTTGCTCATGTTTACACTAACGCTCTGACTAAAAATAGCTCAGACGCACACTAAATCCGCTATGCAGGAATTGATTCAATGCGCTCAAGCGCAAAAATTTTGTATAGAAGGATTACTTTTTTTTTTACTCTGATGACATGTGACATGTCTCCCGACCAGTGGAGTGGAGTTGGAATGAAATAGGACACCCTATTTGACACAATCGGCCATTTTATTCAGTGCCGCATCTTGTCGAGAAAACTCGACCGTGGCGCCTACAGGGTTAATCATTTATCAGCGTGAGAAATGGCATGTGTGGCGTGTGAGCGGGGGAAGTCTGAACTGCGTGCGTCTCATGCTCATTGCGTGAGACTTGAGAGCTATATTTAGTATCTAAATACGCGATTTTTAAGATTATGGCTAATTTAACATTTATGAACTATATAAAAACAACAGTTTTACCGCAGAAGCGTAGTTAAATTACCATCACCATGTTGGATCCATAAAACACTACAACAGCCTCTTCAATCAGGAGCTTTATCAAAACTACTGAAGAATCCTTCCAGAAAGATCCTTCCTGCCCACAGCCATTTAACATGTAAAGTCAGAGTAAACATTACATAATGACAAAATAAGTATTTTATTTTAATAAGGATGGGCCACTGTTTTTTTGTTGCGACACCTGCACCTTGATGTCCCATCAGCTGCTGCAGCATTTCAATCAATCTATGAATACCGCTGTATGCCTAGGAGTGAAGGTAAAAACCCGACATGTCAGGGGAAAAGGGAAAATCACTCTACTGTTGATGTAAATGTTAGCAGCTAACAAGCTAACAGAGGCTACTGTCCCCCTTTGTCATCAGCCACAACAGGTTTCTATTTAAGAAGCTCAAACACTGCAGCAAGCAGCTTCTACTTCGTGAATTTTACATTACACGTGCTTCTCTTTTTATGAAATAAAAATAGGGAGCAGATGGGACAGCGACTGTTTCAAGAGAAAAACAGAGCTTTAGAAAATAACGCCGATAACTGAATTTATAGTCGACAATTTTACTTTTAGACATTATTGTGATGAATCGATTAATCGTGGCAGCCCTAATCATGTTAGTAATTAAAATTTTAGGATCATCTTGAATCTTATTAATCTTTTCAACATTTTATATTAATGGCACAGACCTTTGGTTTAACTTTTTAAACTGACTTTGTTGTTGACCCCTTTTGTTTTCTATCGTTCCATATGTCTAGAAATCAAGCTATTTATTTAATTATCATCCATCCCTGGATGGTCAGTGTCCTGTAGGTTTTAGTTTTTCCCCTGCTTCCACACAACTGAACCAAATGATTGTTCGTTAGCAAAACTCTGCCGTGCTGAGGAATAAGTTGTAGTATTCGCATCAACCGTGATAGAGCAGAGACAACTAAAACTAGCCCATGAAGGCTGGGTCATGTTTCATGGAGGTAAAACCTAATATGTAGTTATGAAGATGTAAAGAAACATGCATGATAAGAAAATCATCTACTTTGGAGTAGGCGAATGTGTGCACGCATGGTTTTGACTTTTTGCTCCCTGCTGGACTGGCCACCTGCCCAGTATGTACCCCGTCTCTTGCCCAATGACAAGGCCAAAGTCCCAGTCACCCCATAACCTTAAAGATGACAAAGTGGGAATAGAATTTGGAGGGAGAAGTCTGGTCTATGAACAGCATATTAAATAGCGATATTTAAAAAGAAACAAAATATTTTTTAAACCACATACTACAGGCATTGTTAAAATTGCACTCTTCCCATTTACATTTTATATTGTGCGACTCCAGTCACATAGTATACTGTGTTATGTATATTTCTCCAATGAGTAAAACAAAACAAAAAAAGCTGTCAAATACACCTATTTAGATCTCAGTTTGGTTCAAATTCAACCTACATCCCCTCTGGGGTTGAGAAATCTAGATGCAGTGGTTGCTGCATGACTGCTTTAATAAACTGTCAAAAACGAGAGCAGCACCGTTGAGGATGATGCAAAACAAAGTTTTGTTTTCTCCATCTTCTATTTATTTTTTCTGACAGTGAATAAACCTTTAGTGAAGCACTCAGACATGGGTATGCAATAAATTTGGCCGATTGCATTATATGGCCCCAAGCACATCCGATCTGGATGAGAGCCTGTGGAGATCAAGAAATCAAAAACAGGTGATTTATCGAACGTTTAAAGTTTGTGCATCAATAAATAATAAGGCAAGAGCTAATTTGCCCAAAATTCCCGCAACGAGTCATCAGTGAGCACAGAAATGTGTTTATGTTTATGAAAAGTAGACGTCATATAATCACCCAATAGACCACCTCAGGCTTTTAATTAGTAATTGAAGTCCAAGTGTCTGATTACCTAATTAAGATGTTCTAAACAATCTGATATTCACTCCCAAACTCAGCTCTTGATCTGCATTCTGGTGAATCAACTGGATTATGAACTGTCAAATATTTTAGTAATAATTTCATTTTTTAATACTATTTTAATTCTGTTCTCAGTGAAATGGAGACCATTTTAGGTGCGGCAGCTCCCTGCGTGTGTGACCAAACATCTATCCAGGGTTTGTGTTCAGAGAGCAAAGCACAACAATTTCAAAGAAGAACTTTTTTTTAAACAAGATTTTTCTGCTCACAATTGGAAGCATGTAGAAAGATTCTGAGCCGATTTATCATCAAGTTATATAAAAACTAGGGATGCAGCGATACAGATATCGGGTATCGGCCCCGATACTGCCTAAGGTACCGGTATCGACTGATGGTAACAAAAACCATGAATCGATACTTAAGACATAGAAATGCAGCAGTAATTTCACAGAAAGTATTAGTTTTTAACTTTTACATTTAAGTTTTGTGTTCATTTTTATTAATATTTTATTTTCATCCAATTCACCATAATTTCTTGTAACAAGCAGAGAAGAAAATAAAACCTGACTCCTAATTGATAGCAATTTTTTTTGTGTGTGGTAGACGTATCGGCAATAGTACTCTGTATCGGTAAGTACTGTGATCCAAGTATCGGTATGGTATCGGTTTTGAAAACAGTGGTATCGTTGCATCCCTAATAAAAACTAAGTAAACATTCTGGTGTAAATGCTTTAGCTGACCGTTCTGCACCAAATCTTTGGTAAGAGTTTACTGAAAATAAATCTTTAGAAATAAAATAATGCAAGTTCTTTCCACCAGCTGTCAAAACATAAATGCTTTCCTAACCTGGTTAACCATGATTTGGAGAATGTGTAATAAACATGAAATGCAGCATGTTATTTTCACTGGACTAGAAACATACAGTAAATGTCTATTGTTTTATTAAGCATGATGAAATATCAGGTCAACAGTGACTCAGGACGCTGTTCTGTAACCTCTTCCTGGTTCAAAACCCTGCCAGTTGATGGTAAGAGGTTTGCTTTAGTGCATATGAGAAAAAGGAAGGCCGTGACCAAGACTTTTCTGGTAGGCTAAGGTATGTTTTATTTTCCAACCAAGCGTGTTACTGTTGTGTTGGTGTTTTTACGATCAACTTTCCAGCAGTTTGCTAAAAGGTCTTAAAATCAAACAAAAAAAAGTCTTCTGTATAAATATATCATGTTACAAATAAAAACCTGTGGCTTATGTTCAAGTGTGGCCTAAATATTTAAACACATTTTTTTTTTCAACATAATTGGTGCAGCTTATATGGAGATGCCTTCAATAGTCCAAAAATTACAGTAGTTTGAAGTAGGGCTGAACAATTAATCGGATTTTGATCGTCTTCACGATTTTGGTGGCCACAATTAAATGAACCTGATCGTCAACGATACTTGCATTCAAAATGCGAGCTCTTCTGCTTTGTTCTTTATCACACATCGAACAGTCAATACGGGTCAAAGGATATGCAAAATATGTGGAGCAGTACTCCTGATTTCATGTCTATTACGCGATTGGATGCTATGCAGCATTTACTACATTAACGGGCGAGTAATAGTTGCTAAGTAGCATATAGTAAATACTAAGGATTTGGATAAAGGGAATGTCAACAGCCTTTTCTGTATAAGCTGTAATAGTTTCCCATAAATTGCACTTTGAGATTGAACTCTGCAATAACATTATATATATATATATATATATATAAATAAAGGAGTTTTTTTGTTGTTGCATTTTTATCATCTATTCTAAAGTTTTAATTTTCGCAAACAAATGTTGCAATATTTTACGTTTATCACTGGTACAACAAAAATTGATATTTTACAGGACTGGATGAATGATCGTGATTAATAATTGTGATTACAATATTGATCAAAATAATCATTATTTTGGTCATAATCGTGCAGCCCTTTAGAGTCCTTTAGAGTCCTCTGGACTTGTTAACGCATTATACAGGTAAAGATCAGTTATCCTTTAGTTAAAAAAAACAAAACGGATTCACCATTAGCAGATATCCAAAGCTTCAATAACAGCCATTTAATCTGATTGGTCAGTTTGTCAAATTTATCAACCGCGACACCTCCAGTGAGGGGTTAGACGATTAGGCCTTTTTCACACACAGCAGGGTATTTCACATAAAGATATTTCTGTACCATTAGACTCATCATCCACATAAGACTGCAGATTTATGATATAAAAAAAACAACTTATTTCTAAAACTTCCGACCTAAGTGATTATTTGCGAATTCTCCACTCTCAATTTCTTTTTGACATAAATAACTGGAATTTTAGGTTTCACATCATCCCTGCCCATGGCAAAAATTCTGACATCACATATGCAACCTGTGTTTCACGCTCAGGTAGACAACGGATGCCCTAGGAGCTGTGTTGGCATTGATGGTCCGAGTGTTGTAATAGCTCAATAACTGCTCTACGTAGAGACCACAGACATAGTAAAGTTATTCTCATGGACAGGATTTGGGGAACTACTGCCACCTACAGGTTTGGCATGCTTATTAATGTAATTATGCGGCTAGGTGTGGATGGATTTTTTTTTATGAGGGAGGATATTTGGTTTTACAAAACCTTACTATGTGTGTACCACACGTCAAATACGAGCAAATTTTCAGTTTGGCGAGTAAAATTTTGAGCCCTCTGCCACATGGTTAGTTAATGTTTGCACCAACTTAGTTATGTATATTAATCCTCGTTTCTTGGGATTTCTATGATCTTCCTCTGCTGTCTGAATGTGATGTTCACAAGCGTACGTGAAACATGAATGCCGCATCATACATAATTTCCCATTATCCATGTAGCCTTCATCTTTGGGTCAAAACTAGCAGGAAGACATGACTGGGGACGAGTGAATCTGGCGATTTTACTGTGCAGTTGTTTTAGACAGAAAATATTTTTTGCATTTTAATCGGAGCACAGGTAGGTTCAGCCAGCAGTGGCTTCAGGTGGTGTATCAACATTCTGGACTCAGCAGGGTCATTATCTGCTTAGACTGATCGGACCTGGGCTGGCCAAGCTAGCATGCTGGGAGAGCTCTGGGTCGACTGCAGCCCCGCTGCAGAGTTAAAGCAACAATAATATGTGCTGCACGTCATGGTGCTTACTCACCGAACGCGATAGACTTGACCAGAGAGTCCGGTTTACATGTAAAGTCAATTGAGGAGCGCCATTAAGTGAGACTTGGAATCCCGCGACATCAGAAGCAGATATGCGTCGCGAAAAAGCTTTTCTGCCTGATTTACGCAACCAAGTACTGCGGCTGATGCGTTTCAGGTGCGACCCAAAATACCTGCTGCATTTTATGTCTGCCGCAGAAGTCGGAGAAATCTCAAGTACAGCTTCAAGTCGCGCCGCCACAACCAATCAGCTGAGGGGTGTCATTGATGCTGGGACTGAATGGAGTCAGCATCAGCAGGACATGTAAACTGATAAGCACTGTGGCTAATTACACCGAGCTACATAACACCAGCTGTTTTCTATACAGAGACAGGAATTTAAAAAAAATAAACATTAGAAAGAGGTTAAACTATTTAGACAAGAATGCTCTTAAGAGGTTTGTGGGTGGCTCTTAAAAGAGTCGTTGTGGCCGCAAAACAGCTTCCTCACCTGGACACCCAGACCTGGTAATGTCTCCACCAAAGCACGTCCCGTGCCACCCACATAGAAACTTTTACTAACAGCAGACAGATGGACAGCCGCTCAGCTTGGTAGTTGGTGTGTCGGCGGGGGCAAAGCTTGGACCTTCGCAGCACAAACTGGCCGGGGAGCCATGGTGTTTACTGATCCTTCCGCGGCTGCTTGACAGGGTCTACCCCCGCATCAGCGGTCCTGGCATTTAACGTGGTCAGCTCATAGACCAGTGTCCACTGGGAGGAGGAGGGAGGGAGAAGGAGGAGGGCAGCCGAGCGGTCCCAGCCAGGATACTTACACATTTCAGGTTCTTAAGCGTGAAAATGCCATATTTTAAAGCGTGGCCAGTTTGCTTTGGACATGCTTCAAGGTGCGAATGTTATGGTGACCAGCTGCGGGCCGTGTCACGCTTTTTGGTCGGGTCTATTGCGTTTGGTGTGTCAGCACCATTAGTCTCTCAGTATCCAATAACACCATAAAAAGTCACAAGAAATACTCTGCAAATATAGAAACAGTCACTACGTTGGCAGCGCGTAATACTGTGGCACAAAGACTGTCAGAAGCAGGAAGCCAGATTTCATGTACGGAGAAAAGTGTTAATCAAAAAATATTTCTAAAACAATTTTTTTTTATGTCAGAACTGACCAAAAAGCTGTTTTTCTTATTAACCATTTTACAGATTAGACAAAGTCCCCCAGGATTTTCTGGGATGAGCAGACCAGCCGCAGACAGAATTTGTATCTTACCATGAAGGCCTCTCTTTAAAAAGTCTCAACGATGCAAACGTGATCACAGCACCCAAGTAGAATAGTGAACACACTCACCAGCCAGAAAAGAGTGGGACAAGACAGAGACAGACAAGAAGAGTGTGTTTGTGTCGGAAAAGACAGCACGTTCCTGCTCGTGACGAGAGTACAGGGAAAAACAGACTAAAAAAACCTTTGCTTCAGTTCCCGGCTAAGAGGGAAACAGCTGCTGGAGGAAATCACAGAGGCAGGGCTTAGTGGGAAGCACGCTTTAAGTCTTACCAAAGTAGTCCAAAAACCACCCACTCTCACTGATATACTGACGGAGCTGCTTCAGAGAAAACAATGAGGGTACACACCAACACACACACACACACAGCTGTCCAGCATTTGTAGATTAATGACTCATCTCAACTTGCTGAACTGGACAATACACACTGGGCCAGTAAAGATTAGGCCCAACAAAGTGCCAGCCCATCAAAACTCACCAGCAGCACTGAATGAGTGAAGACGCAGCCAGCCGCAGCAGCATGAGGTGCTGTGACCGATCAACAATTCCCTAAACACTGTTTAGAACAAAACACAGCATTCCGTTTCATAAAGGAGCAGTACCCAACTGAACAAACCGTAATGTTTGACAAGAAAGCAGTGAGGCTATAGATCAGGTACGTACTGAAAAATTAGGTTTATGGACTAGTGTTTTATATTATCAAGGCACATGACCATTTTAAAAGTTATTTATGGTACCATCAACTAGCCTATAGTTTATTTAACATAGACCAGCTAATAATTTGTGTTAGTCCTGATGGCTAAAGAGGGTCTTTAGGGGTTTTTACCCCTGCTTCAAGTACTGACCATGTTTTGGTTTAACGCCCCAGCAAAAGCACATTGGGGGAGGGGGTCACATGTCTGGGGCCACGTCCACACTAAGCCGGATAATGCCTTAAACGTATAATTATTTAGTCTACACCCCCCTATGGTCCACACTAACCCGGCGTCATTTTAAGGTCTGTGGTCGGATAACTATTAGCCGGGTAAGAGAGCCGTGTACATCTTAATTCAACGGCTAAACGACCTAGTGTGGACAGCTTCCCCGGATAATGAAATGAAGTGGCGTCAATGAATGCTGCGTCAATAACAATACGACACTACACACAAAGACAACAGCGAAGAGTAATAAATCGATCTCGTCGTCTGTCCACACCAAAAACTCTCTTCTTCTGAGCAGCTATTGTTCTATTCGGTTAATGGGACAAGCAGATATGTACTGTGCTGTAGAGCTTCTTGTATATATTATGTAGGCACTGGCGTCACGTAGGTTATACGCGTGTTCCGTTCGTCTTTTCGCGCATGGCCATTATTTGCACAGGTCTGTATGGGATTGCGCAATCATGGGAACTTAAACGGACCTTAAACGGGGTGTAAATGCTCGTGTTGAGTGGATAACATTAGGCATCTAACTCTCCGTATAACCTTATCGGCTTAGTGTGGACGTAGCCTGGCATTCCAGCCAGAAGTAGCGGCAATTTGGGAAAATGCGCATTAGTTTTATCTAGGTTTTGACCCAAATGTTCATCTTTGAATGAGTTTCTCCAGTATAAAGATCTGACTTATTTTGACAACCCTAGCCTGGAGCGATCAAGGCTTTCTTAAGTAGTCTTATGCATTCACAATGTAAAGAAAATAAAACCTTAGCTCCAAGTTTCTCAATGTAAAATTACATAAAAACGAATCTAAACATAAGACTTAAAATTAGTTAAGTATCTAAAAAGTGATTACACCACAGGGTTCTTTCAACTCGTTTGCCCAACTTTGGTTATTTCATTTGGATGCCAAGTATTTTTGTCTTGTTATAGACACATTGAATGTTACTGTTATCTGGGTCTTTTCCCACATACGTACAACGGTGGAGAGCAAAAAGCTTCCACACCGCTATGCAAAGTCGTGCGTTTGTGGTCAAACATTTAGACAAGATAAAACCTAAACCATCTTTGTGCAGATAACTGAAAAGGTCACATCAGAAAGCTAACTGTATGTAGCGCAAAGCTTCCAGAAAGTTTATGATTGTTTAGTTAAAAGCAATGGGAGGAAACGCCTCAGATATGACCGCCACCAGATCGGTATGGAGATATCTACAATTACATGATCAACACGCCTTGACTTTACACAGCAAAAACAAAAAAGGCATTCAGTCAAAAGGAAAACTCCCAGTGCTTGATGCTTCATACACATTTTATACCGATCGATAATCAACGGAAGCTTGATGAGTAACAACAACGGAGTTACCATTCAGCCAGTTTAACCCCCGACAGACTGCAATTTATGACATCACCAGATTACTGACATGTCAGACATATTCACAACCCAAAGACAACAACACAATACGAGTTATGAAGCAATTTCACGGCAAACTGACAGCTTATACTGTGCAGGCTGTGTTAGCACTGTGTAGAGAACAGCTAGCTAATGACATCACCGTCAGGCTGAGTGCTGCACCACAGCTTTAAACAGGCGCCCATAAAGAAATAAAATAATAAACTTCCAACCTACATGTAATCAGGCAGCAGTTTGTAAAACCAGTAAGAAAGCTGAGATAGCTAAGAGCTAACTCAAGGAGTTAGCTTCCAGACCGTTTAAAATAGCTAACAAGCTACGGTAGAAACTCCTCAGATATGACCGCTGCCAGATCAGTATGGAGATATCTACATTATTTGATCATCATGCCTCAACTTTACAAAACAGAAGCAAACAATGCATACATATATTAACAGCAACATACCTCCAGTGTGGGAGATGAACAGATCCGTTCATCAGACTCGATCCCTGGATCATCCACTCTAACTCAGCCATAGACGGCAGCATGGAAACCTATTATATATTACTGTCTTTTTTTCCCCCCATTTCTGCAGCCTACAGCGCAGCACGTAACCATGTTGAAATATTTTTCCTTCACTGTCATGTAGCGCTGATCTGTTGACAACCTTCAGTTAACAACAACAGTAGGCAGTGGGGGCGATCAGTCTTTCTGCACTCCAGAGAGAAGCTGGGAGGCTTGGGTGCGTGATGTCACATTTCAACGTGTCTATAGTAATACAAAAATATCTGACATGACCTATTGAACTATGGTTATTAAAATATTTGGTAAGACAGAAAACAACTCCATCAAAATTAATAACAGGCTTTTTCATCTCCCCAATTGGGTTCACAGCTTTCCACACCAGAGCTGCAGGCACAGGCACTCTTTAAAAAAAAGGGATGCATTTCTTCTTTGGATCAATAGAAAAAGTGGGGCAATAAAATCTGTCCATCTACTGGGAAAATAAATGAACCATTTCCATTAGTTTGTATAAATTGAGTATTTCACAGCATTTCCTCAATAAGGAAATATTTAAAAACTGATGGGGTTATTTACCTTTCATATTAAAAAAAAAAGTTGCAATGAAAAAGACCCATTTTCATCAAAGCTGCATAGATCTTAAAAAAAAAACAAAAAAAACGTAATTAACAGTGAAACCAACATCGGATCCTATTACTGTAAAAGGTGCTTCAAAACAGCATTCAGCCAGAGAAAAATAAGTTATCTTGTTAAACTTTAACACCATGGTCATAGTTGGGAAAACATTCATGAGATCCAAACAGTGTTTGTTTTAAAAAGGACAAACTGTCATTTTTCACCAAGCCATTACGCATTAGATTCTGCCTTTATCCATCAGTCTGAATGTTGCTGCCAAGGTAGAGGGAGGTCAATAATGGACCCATTTGTCCAAATGATTTCCTGCTCCTCAGACACACCCATTAGCCTGGGATAAGAGGCCCTTTACAGTCTCCACATCTCCGTTTACCCAGGGAGAAGATTGGCAACCATGTGCTGAAACTAGGTGCTAGTGCTAGCTTTTCATACACACTGTGGTATTTCTAACACTAGTTTAGAGCCAAATCCTTATCCTTATGCAGCTGGTACAGAGCATCAAAACAGAGTTACTGAAAGGTTCACATGGTCTGAAAAAGTAAAGTGTCCATCAGTGCAAGGAAGAGCACTTCTTTGAACAGTTTCCTCTCTATACTTCAAAAAAAAGGACTCTAGGATTTTATTAGAGACACAGCAGTTAGCACTAAATTCTTAAAAGTAACAGCTGATGGTTTTAACAAGTCAAACTTGCATGCATTCGTATTCAGATGTCCATAAACTCATCTTTTTAGAGCTACTTTTTACTGTGATTACAGCTCCAAGTCTTTTGGGATGTATCCATCAATTTCTATCTGGAAACAAGATGTCCTCTATTCTTCTCAGCAAGGCAGTTCAAGGACTGACTGAGCCTTCTTACAAATGAATACATACTGCTCTCAGCCTTTGGAGCCCTGGCTTTATAGCGGGGGTGTGCCTCACCATTCCATTGCCTTTCAGGCACTACAATTTGATTCTAAAACCATTTTTGTTGCATCTTTTCTTTCCCCATTTAAGGTTTTTCCTCATTCCTTTAATGGCTACTTTCCACATTTAAATCCACTTGGCTTTCATTAACTGATGTATCCAAACATTTATTTTGTGAAACCACAAACAAATCTTATCCTAATTATGGTTTCATAATCATTTTTTCCATGAACGCTAAAGGAAATGTGTGTTTGCAATACAAGTTTAATATGGAGTGATCATATTAGGGTGTATTCACACCAGGAAGGTCCTTTGGTTTGCTTGCTTTGGTCTGGACCATTTTTTGCTTCGCTTCCTATTCAAACTGCAAGTTAAATGCAGGAGGACCAGTTTCTCAAAGAAACATGTGCCGGTGACAGAGCGCTGCAGTTTACTGATGCAGAAAGAGCATCCATCAGCCCCCTGTTCAGAAAGCTTACGTATTCTGATCACTTCAATAGGATAAATGTCCTCAGATTTCAAAACTATGGCTGAATTGGCACTTCAGCCCATTACACATAGGCAGAGTAGTTCAGCTCCTTACCGTGTAGTCAGCCCGATGGAATGTTCATACATGCTAGGCCAGGGCAAAAGACTATTTAATGAATTAATTTTATTTTTTTGTTGCAGGGTATTAAAAAAAAAAAAAAAAAGTAAATCTAGTTTTTGTGTAATGGCACATTCTGGGCTCCCTGCAGCTTCCGTAGCAGAATTTTTATGAGTTTGCTGTGACAAAGGTGGAGCAAAAGACCCCACACGGTTACATTTCCCTAAAGCCCATCGCAGTTAAAGGCAGCAGCACCACAAACCTATTCCAATACCTGAAACAGAGGCATCAAGATGAATGAGAAAAATGCCAGTCCATCTGAGACAAACAAATCCACAGTCACCAAAAAACCTTAGCTAAAAAACAGTTAACTGTAGCCGAATACTTTGTATGTAATTATTACCTTTCTTAATAAGTAGGGGGTATCCAATTAAAAACCTAAATAGATTTTATTTTTAGGCCATATCGCCCAGCGCAAATGCATGCAGTTTAATCTACATGACATGTATTTTGGATTCTCATTAGTTTGGATTTAATATAAACTAAAATGAAAGAATTGAATGCTATAATTTAAATTGTTTAAAAAAATCTGGTCATTATTAATTCCCCGCCCCCCATCAATATTTTTAAACAATCGAAATGACCAACAACCAAAGATTGCAGCGCCACCTCTGATGCATCCAGGGAAGTACACTCAACGTTCCTGAAATGTTCTCGCTCCGCCCATATGTTGAGAAATTAAGTGCGACAACTGACAGTACAAAAATCCACTATAAAAAATTTAAGGAAGTATTCCCATGGCCCTCATTAACCAGGCCTAAGAGTCTACAGAGGTTTCCACAGAGAACAAAATGATTGACAGTAGGGCTGCAGCGATTCCTCGAGTTACTCAATTTATTCGACTCCAAAAAAAAATGGATTGACTGTTTAGTTTATTAACTTACATTATTGCTGTTGACTGTTATTTTGTCAAATAAATACTGTAAATGGGCTTAGTTTTGGAGCCAAATGTTGGAGTTCATCGCTTTTTGGGAAATAAAAAGCAAACGCTTGATCATTTTACAGCCACAGAATTTTCCGTTATGCATGATTTGTTTTGGTTATTTAAAAACGTTTTTAAAATGATCCGATAAATGGAATCGATAAAGTGCGAGATTAATCGATTACAAAAAGGATCAATGGCTGCAGCCCTAATTGACAGCAGGTATTAAGCCATCAATACCTCTACACATCTGTTCCATAAACACCTTACAATGCCTAAAACATTTTAGGGTTTTCACATTTAAACTGAGCTGTTCACCATTTAACAAAATGCTTGACGAGCCTTAATTGTCATAAGAACAGGGCCTGTGAAAATAGAGGGAAGACCCAAGTATTATGTGGGATGTGACACAAAGCACGCTTAACAATTCTCAATTATCCATTTAAAGTATAGCAAGTAAGAGCGATTTCAGACTGAGTAGAGTATCTGATTTATAATACTGTAATATATTCTGTATAAAATTCTTCCACAAAAGAGACTTTTAGCTACTTCTTCATCCTGCCTAGGTTTTACTCAACCACAACATGCTTGACCCACTGAATGTGTCTCGACTGAATGCATTTTTGACAGGACAGCTACTTCCCAACATAGACTTGTAATGCAGAATGCAACATGGTAAAAAAAAAAAAAAAAAATCCTTAAACATATGCTAGTGTGTTTCATGTACTTATCAACAGTACCAGCATTCCTTCCTGTGGTCTTTTACACACTTCCTATCAGCGCTCAGTGTAAAAATCAAAAGCCCGGCCCCAATCATGGGACGCAACTCTACACAAACACTGAACCTCCCAAAATAATTTGGCTGTAGATTTTTTTTAGGCTAAATTGAAGATAAGGCTGTCAGACAGCAGAGGGAAAGGAAAACAGATCCATGTTATTCAGATCTTGATGTGTGATTTGACACGACACCAGGATGGTTTACGTCATAGCCTCCTTTTCACCACTAATGTAGTTGAACAAAAACAACTCCAGTATAATCCCTGAACTGGGATACATTGCTGCCAGGTTGAAACTGGTCAAAAGATATTTTTCTTAACCACCAATTGCACACTAATCATTTCTCACAATGTCTTGAAAGATTTGTGAGACATGCCATTTTATCATCTACTACTGATCAAAAGGACAATTACTTTGCAGCAACTACGGCACAAATCCAATTTGGTTCACAAGCATTTTGTATTGGATAACACATTTCCAGGAGAAAGGACTGCAGAGGTTAGCAAATATGGAAGAACAATGGCGTTTAATGATTTGACATTGTTGATGACGGCCAGAGGGAAGCGAGGGTGAACAGTTTATCAGCAGAGGGCCTCAGGGAAGGCACAAGACAGTCAACCATTTCCAACCAAATGTGTTTCAATTCAAACAGTCTCAAGTGACTGACTGCTTCTGTGGTCTCACAAACCTCTGTATGGGATTAGGCTTAAATAATAGTAATTAAAAATCTCAAGCAACAGCTTTGCTGGGGACCCAGTGATATCACCTCTATTTTAAGGGCCAGGAATAAAACAGTCTTATATATAAAAAAATGCTTATACATTAAGAACACAACTGAAAGATGGCTCCAACAGTGACTGGATCATATTAAACAATTTTTTACTGTTCAAAAGAAGCTGTAAAGAACATTCCTCTCATCAATTTATAATATATATAAGTTTTGGCCTGATTTCTTCAGTGTCTTTCAGTTGCACATTTTTTACTCCAAGTTGAAATTTTAAATAGTGTAGTAGTTGTTTAGACAAGGCATGCATTGATATGAAAGCTTAGCATAATGACTGAGTAAATTCATCTTGAAAAGAGACCTTGCAGACTCATCGAAACAATTCCATAGCAAATGTGTGCCGCAATCCCAGCTAAAGGCGTTCCAACGTAATATTGGAGCGTGTGACTGTTCTATTAGACCGTTTACTTCATAGCATTCATACACAGATGGAACAGAAGCTTGTCAAGAACATTTTGGAAAATGCAGCTTATTTTAAGGGAGGCTGCAATTTCAATTCAAACAGAAAATGAATTATGGCATTATCTACATTTAACAAATCAAAGCAGGTCCATGCACTTTTTTTTTTTTTTTACATTTTTAGGCATTTGATTGGAGCCTTTGTACAACTAATACCCCCTTCTAGTCAAATTGATCAATGATTTGACTTTAGTTCTAGACTTTACTCAAATGGGACACAAATGTATCTGATCATGCATTTGCAATCTTGGCAAGAAACCAGCATGCATGACAAACAAGTGTTTGTGCTGATTTACAGTTAAGACAACAGATCAATCCCTTTCCACTCTAGGCTTTGATCAAGAAAATGGCAGACTTCAAGTTTTTGTGTTTTTTTTTTAAACAGAGTTAGATGATAAAAGAACCTGCTTTGTGCATGACAGAGTGGCCTGATCGCTTCAAGAAGTCCACTGTATAAAGACAGTCTTTTCAAAGATTACTCAAAACATTCTGCACATCCACAAAACTGCTCTGAAGACAGAGTTTTACTTACTGAATGTCATGTCATTGAAGTAGGTAAATTAGTATTACCCTCATATTTGAACTTGTGGCTTCAATAAAGAAAAGAAAATCACCAAATAGAATCAAAGATGGCAAGAGGGATGAGGAAAAATTAAACAGCTGCTTTGCTCAAGAACTTCAAGAATTTTTTATTTAAAAGAAACAAAAAATCTACAGGATTAGAAGATAACACTCCTGTGAAAAGTGTCTGTTCTGTTTTCTGGTGCTTTGATCTCACACACATCCTGTGCCTCAAACCCTGCCATGTGTCCTAGTAATAAAGCCATAGACTACATTAGAAACACCTCTTACCGAACAGCTTTAAAGAGCTGAGAAACAGGACAGACACCTGTTGAAGCTGACAGGAATGGTGCTTTAAGTCACTGGAGCAACAGAATCCTTGTGGTGTGTGTCTATCGACACATGGGACAATTCATTATTCATGTTATTACAGCATGGTAAAACAATGGCCTGGCTGATTGGGTAGCTGAAACTAGAGAAAGGAGCTGAGTGTATGGTTCAAGTTACAACAAGGTAACACAAAGACTGTCCTGGGATCTGAACACCCCAAAACCATGTGGGGCTTCAGGAGGAGGGGGGGGGGCTTTCAGGACAAGAATCTTCTTCACTAAGACAGGCAGGAGCTCCAATCCATCTTCTAGCTCCAACCTACAAATACTTCAATGTCCAAGACACTTCAACTATACTTTAGGCAGAGACACCCAATCAGGAAGAATCAGCCCACCAGTTTCAGCTAAGGAACAAAGATCTCAGACTTTGAACAGCACACTACACACTGGACTGGAAGCTGCTCCATTAAGACTCTTGCTTTCAGATGCAAATAGATCCGCAGAGGCTTCCAAGGCGCAAACTAGATGCCCCTTCTGTATGAATCTCCGCTGCTGTGAATCAATGCTATATTAACGAGTTGAACTGAATCCCTAAGCACATATATGTTCCATCTTATCAGTATGAAATACCTAGATTGAGAGCAAATGCATTTGTTACTCTTAGGGAAAAAGTCATTTAGCTGACACTTCTCCAGTTCAGTCTCCTGCCAAAGCAAGCAGAAAGTTTACTTCAACTACAAAAGTTACATCACAGAAAAAAAAAACTCCATTCAACAATAGTATTTTTACTAACTGAGGTGTAGTCTATAGACCATGCATACAGGCTCATCTGAGCTGTGCAGCTTCCCTACAATAGTCTCCCTTCAAACAATGTCCTTGCACTGACCCCCAGGTTTGGGTACTTTGATTTGCATGGCTGCCTTTTGTGGCAGGAAACGAGAGGAGATGAAGGGAATGTGCTGTAAAGTGGGGAGATAGTCAAATTCTTTACCCTGTGCTGTGCAGGCTCTAGTTAGATATGTGAGAGTGGATAGGATTATTAACAACATCTCAACAGGAACTCTGTGTTGCTACCTCCCAGGTCAGAAATTACAGTTTTTCTCAGCACTCTACTAAATAAAGAAAGGCCGTTTGGGAATAAATAGTTGGGAGTTATTCTCAGGAGTAAATTTCATTCAAAGTACTTTCTAGCTCGGTGAAACATATCTTCAGCGCACACGTACAAAAACATGTGGGTGGAAGCTTCTTCCAGGAGGAGCACTTTATACCACATCCTTTCTAATAGTTAAAAGATTAAAGTGAGCTCAACGTCTCTCCTAAAACAAGTCTTCTGGACGTAACTCATAAAAATGTATTTACTTTTTTCCTGTTTCTTTGTTTTTTTAAGATTGCAGATTTTTTAAATAAAACCTGGCATTAAAGTGCTTAAATCTCAAAAACAGACAAATATGTTATGTTTTGTGAGAACTGAAGCCAAGGATGAGATTCATGAAAAAATACAAACACTTTTGTAGTAGTATAATATTTCTATATGAAGTTTTGTTTGAGCATTTTTTTGTGCTGAGGGTCCTAGATGTGACTTTTTTTATAAAATCTAATGCTACAAGAAAAGTAGGAAGATATTAAAAAAATATTTTATGCCCATAAGTGACCATCCAAAGCCCTAACTATTCAGCCTCAAAACAAGTCTTCTGGATGTAACTCACAATAAATTGTTTCATTTTTTCTGTTTTTTTAGTTTTTTAGAGTACAGATTTTTTTTAACAAAACCTGTTTTTAAACTGCTTTAATCTAAAAAACAGACAAATATGCTTTTATGTTATCAGAGGACTGAAGCTATGTACGGGATTTGTCAAAAAAAATAAGAATAATGAAATATTATATTATTGTATTTACATATTTTTGTTCATGGACAATTTTTTGTGCAGTGGATCCCAAATGTAGCATTTATTTGAGGGACTATTAAGGGAAAAAAAAAAAGAAAAGAAAAAAAAGATAATTTGGTATTGTTTCTCATTTACATAGAACACATACAATTCATTCATATATATATATTCATTCATATATATATATATATATATATATATATATATATATATATGAGACTGCTTTGATGAGCAATTAAGAATGTTTGGCAGACATATACAAGTAGCCAGCTGTAATGTGGGGCTTTGAAGTGGTTCTTTTCTCTCATATGAAAACACACACACGAGGCCACAGCAGGCCATTTAAATAGTCTGCGGACCCACTCTGCGCTCTTAATGGGATTTCACAACATTAACATTCTACAAAGTCAGCATCGGACACTGCGCTTAGAGTAGCAGTGTGCCCTTAACTGTAAATCTCTATTATTGTGCATGTGTAAAATGTTAGAGAATGGCTGAATACTATTGCATTCAGACATGGGATAAGTAGCAAAAGCTTCAGCAATCTGAAACAGAGTCCTTAATCCTCCTCTGGTTAATGTTGCTTAGCGTGATTCAGACACATGAGATTTTCTTTTCAAAGAACCTGATAAAAGTTTCAAGAGATATAAAAACACATTGTTCTTTTAAACTGCTTCAGCTATAGAAACCTCAAACTGACTTTCTAATCAAATCAAGTTTAACAGCATTAAAAGCTGGAAGTTAATCTGTACCAGTTGCCTACTGCCAGAGCAGAGATAAAAAAAAATAAAAAATAAATAAAGGGAGGATATTTACTTTGGTATATCCAGGACTTTTACAGGTCTAGCATCAGCAAAAGGGCAGCGAACATATCTGCAAATCCCACAGATCAGGGACACAAACAGCTAAGACTTTTACCTTCAGGTGCCTCAGGTTCCAAATCCCTGAGCCCCGGAAAGACACTGACCCATGAGACAGTCGGTACTGGGCAAACTGTATATGACAAAACAAGGAGGATAACATGGATGATAAGAAGCTCATAATGTGTCGAAGTAGCTGTTTCTGTTCGTCTTCCAAGTATGCATAGTTCTGATCTGACTTTCGTATTTCTGCCATTCCCGCGCATGCGTCTTTGAGCACCTCTGGGCTCCTCCAGAGCGCATGCAGTATAAATTAACGATGGCAGAGAAACACTGCGGCATGCATGGCGGGGTGGAGCTCATGTAGGGGAATTTACAGCAGTGTGGTATTTGGGACAACTGAATCAGAACGTATGAAATCATAATGAATGCTGTAAGAGGGAGATATTATTACGTTTTTGCTTAATCTTTGTTAAACCATTAATGCCTGGGGTTGGAACTGTTAGGTTTTGCCCTTAAAATGTTCGAGAATTTTTTATATAGCTAATTTAGGTAAAAAACTGTGTGGTAAATGGTTGACCACTTAATAAGTCTTCGATTAGTTGCTTTATAATCACGTTTTACCTTAAGCGATCTATTTTTAACAATGTGTTACATCTGTACAATATTTGCACCCAGTGTGTGGCAATGATGAGCAACCGATCTACCAGTGGAGCAGTAGAAGAAGAGATCAGCCAGCCAGTAGGTTCCCTGGTTTTTTATGATGTACCACACACATGCTCACACTGAGCAAGATGGCGGAGCAAGAAAATGTACAAGAGAAAAAGAGAAATGATAAACCTGAAGAAAAAACCCAAACAAAGACATCAAAAGTATTGGAGCACTTCACCCTAGGCAGTGTCAAAAGGCAGTGATAAGACTAGCATGGCATGGAAGCGCAACTTCTCCAGATGAACATCTGAGACGAAAACATGTTGGAGTTAATGTGGCAGAGAAAGAGCCAGCCTGGTAAGTAATTCACACCTAATAAATGCTAAATACAGTGGTCCCTCACTATAATGCGGTTCACCTTTCATGACTTTGTTGAGTTTAATAGCACAATGGTACACGGGGTTTTTTTTCTGCTGCTGATTGATTAGAGGAAATAGTGAATGTCCTCCGTGTCGTGTATTCTGCGTTTGTCAAATTTAGCACATCTGTTTATAAGACTGAACTGGTCCAGAGAAAAAAAGCACATACACATAATTATGTTATTCACTCAGAAAAAGACAACTGTGTGGAAAAAGATTTATGCAAGTGGGGTGGGGATGAAAAAAAAAAGCTGTGTATCAATAATTTTATGCTTTAAAAATAAAAAAAATAAATATAAATTAAGGTTTTAACTAGGGATGCACCGATACCAATATTGGCATTGGGTATCGGCCCCGATACCGCCTAATGTACTGGTATCAGCTAATGTTAACCAATACCGTAAACCGATACTTATGCTGCTTTCCATTTGTCTCGGAAACTCAGGCGTCCCAGTTGCTGTACACAAGAACGTGACGTCATTCCCGACTTAAAGCATTCCAGTTTGTCTCGCTACACTCGGAGTTGGAAAGCACATGGACGCTTTGAGGGCAGCAGCTGTTAAGGGGCTGGCTAGTTATTGCTATTGTTGTTAGCGGCATAGCATCTTCAGCAGACCAGCAGGAAAAACAAAGCTGTACATTGTATTGCACACACAGCAAGGCTGTGCAATGTATAAATTGGTGACCGGATTAAAGCAGAAATGTAGTCAAGTGTGTAAGAGCATTTAAAAACAACATTGAAATGACCAACAGTGCAAATGCAAAGAAAATATATCTCAACTATGGGTGCAGCCATCTTTGTTCTCCGATCACTACTTCCTATTTGGTCTACTCTCAGAGCTCCGAGTTGGAGCTCGTACATTCCGACCTAAAGGGGGCGTGTCTCGGTAAAATGACGCGAGACAACTGCGAGATTTCCGACTTTCAGACTCGGAAAGCTTAACTGGAATGCAGCATTAAGATGTGGAAATGCAGCAATAATTTGACATAAAATATTAGCTTTTAACTTTTAAATGCAAGTTCTGTGGTCATTTTTATACTAATATTTCATTTTGTATCTAATTCACCATCATTTCTTGTAACGAGCAGAGACGAAAATAAAACCTGACTCCGAATTCATTGCACTTTTTTTGTGTGGTAGAAGTATCTGCATTGGTACTCGGTAAGTACTCTGATCCAAGTATCGGTATGGTATCAGTTTCGTTGCATCCCTATTTTTAACTTTAAACTAGCAAGATAAGTGAGAAATGTTTAATTTTGTCTGAGAAACTTGTTTTAAGTGTGTTGCAAGGTGTTTTACAGCCTTTAAACGTTTAATTGTAAAGAAATAAAGAGGACTTCAAGGATTTTTCCCCCTTGCGGTTTATTTTAATTAAAGTGAACCAAATAAGCAAAACAATGGAATTATAGGTAAAACAGTGCACTGGTTAAATATATAAAAGTTTACTGGTTAAATATATAAAAGAATGATCTTGATTTTCCAAGAATATTCATAGACAGACAGTTTGATTAATCAATAACATGTATTTATTGCCCAGCACTAGTCTCTGGCAACAACAGAGGTCGGGGGACATTGCTTTAGGGAACATACACAGAAATTTATTTATTAGTAATGCTAGCCACAATAATCATTAACAAAATATGGTAAGAAAGATTTAAAGTTATCCTTTTTTTTAGCTAAAGGTTTCATATGGCTCTCTGTATTACAGCGAAGCTCAAGAAGCCTCTGACTAAAGACACTGTTGTATAAAAACAAGATAAAAAGGATGTTTAGGACTGTCCACAATTTTTTGTTTAGTTTTCTTCATTTTATTAGTGAGTCCTTTGCAAAAAGAATCATCTTTGTAAGCTTTTTTCTGCCTTTTAAGTCCCTGGCTCCAATTCTGCTACACCAACAGATGATTGCACAAGCCATTCCACTCTTAATCTGCCAAAGATTGGAATATTGCGGCTCACCGTCTCCAGTTGGTGATGGGAAGGCCAAACATAAAATCTCCAAAAAATATGAATACCTTTATTTTCAAGAAGTGCACTAAAAAGAAATACTAAGGTGGCATGATGTTACAAAGCCTGACTGTTCATATTATTGGTACAACCTGTGATGACTTAGCTAAGAAACATTCTTAGTAATTTGTTATAGGAGGGGAGTTTTTGTTTATTCCGAGGACCCCCAAATGAAAATGAACCCAATTATGACAACAGTCAGCCAAGCTGCCACATCAGCTAAAAATGTACTCAGTCTCTCCATCTGCTGCTGGTCCACCCACACCATCCTTTATCACACTTGATCTGGACAGCAGCCTGCCAGGGCCCAGCAGGGCAAAGCAGATGGTGTGGGCAAAGGCAGAGCACTTAGCCTCCACTAACAGGCAAACCTTAAATCAGACAGACAGTGAACGAACAGACCAGAGCTCGAGTTCCCAGCAGCGTGGTGCAAAACATGAATGACTAGGGTCGTTGATGCTTGGATGTCCTCTAGGGAAGATGAGAGTCATAAACAACGAGCAAAGTCAATTGCGGGGTTTTTTTATGCCGACGTTGTAGACGTTGGATGACTAGCCACAGTGTTATAAACTTTATGTGACCATGTTTGTTGCTGTTGTTTTCCAATTTTAATTAAATATTTTATGCAAAGTTTAGACCGTGAAACATAAAATGCAGGTAAAAGTGACAGACACATTCTTTGTCACCAGTTCAACAGGTTAGACGGTTTTAAATAGATGCGACTGGTAAAAGAACTGAACTTAGAATTGAATAAAAAAAAATGCTAAGCTCTATATAAAAATGCGCATGTTTTGGTTTTGTCTCTTGAGTCTGCCAGATCAGAGAGGTAATGAAATGGCACATTATTCAACAGAGTTTGGGAGTCGTTCTGCTGGTTGGACGCGGAGTTTATCGGTATTTGCGCATACTCGGAAGAAAGTTGGTGCTTCAAGAGTTTCGTGTTTTCAACAAAGTGAAGCGCCCACGGTTTATATATATATATATATATATATATATATATATATATATATATATATATATACACATCCTAGAGTTCCTTTAAACTCCGTGAACAAATGTTAAGAACAGAGAAACACAAACTTACCACAGGCAGCCTTCCAACGAACGCATCCAGGCGAGCCCCCGAGAAAAGCGACCTGAGGCAGAAGAAAACCCCCTTACACGACTTCGTCTCTCCTCAGTCTAAGTTAACGTTCGGCATAAATACGCAAAATGTCGGGAAAGTGTTGGAAACTGCGATGAAAAATGGCTGAACGCAGTCCGTTTAGAGGAGGGGGGGAAAGGTGAAAGGACGATGAAGAGGGAACGGGGCGGCTTTCTTTCTTTGTTCCTTCTGGCTGCAGCTTGTTTCGCGGATATATTATAGCCGCTCATGTGTCCCTGACAGCCGCTGATTGGCTAGAGCCACGGAATCAGAAAAAAGGTGAGTGACGTGAAGTTAACGCGAATAATCGCACATTTCCGGTCAAGACGTCCATATTAAAAATACATTTCGAAAGAATAATCTTAAAATTACAAAATAATTCTAAGTCATTTAAAGAAATGTAAATTTTACACGATGTAAAATTGTAATTTTACCGTTTTGTATATTTAAATGTGTTACTCTTTTATTTCAAGTTATTTGGTGCTTTTATTTTTAGTTTTTCATCTAGTTTTTTAAGTGTTTCCTATAACATTTTATCATTTAATTCGCGATAAGGGGAGGCGCTTCATATTTTACATAGTGTTTACCAGCATAATCAAGATAATGTTGGTTCTTCTAAAAATTCAATCCTGTGGAAATTATTTTTTACCAACGGTTGCCCAAATTTTCCCTCAGTTTATATTTGTGAATTAAAAATGTGGAACTTTAAAATCACCCCATATCAATTCATTTCCATGATTTACTTGTTTATTTTAAATATTCATCAATTGAAACGACCCCCCCCCCACACACACACACACACCACCACACTATATATAGATTAGGGATGTGTATTGGCAATAATCTTGCAATAGGCCTACCATACCTATCACTATACAAAGGTGATGACACAATATATTGTGATATATTGCATTACCATGAGCTTACAGAATATAATGTGATTTTTCAAAACTGAATTTGAGTGTAGAAAATGTGTCACAGCATTCTAAACACTCCATCCTGTTTCATACTCAAAACATCCAGTTTCTTAGCTAGATCTAGTCGATCCACTGGAAAAAAGAAAGTGAAAACAGTCACCAACTACCACTCTTACTTTTAATTTTACCAACAAAAAAAATCTATACTTTGCTTTTGAATACTGATACAGTATTGTGACCCAAAATATTGCGATATATTGGCATATTGATATTTTCTTAGATCCCTAATACAGATTATCAGTGGAAACTGCTTCTTTAAAAAGATTAAATACTTTCTTTCTTTCACATCTTAAAAAATATAATTTTCCCTTTACCATCAGCTTGGGATAATAGATAGATAGATAGATAGATAGATAGATAGATAGATAGATAGATAGATAGATAGATAGATAGATAGATAGATAGATAGATAGATAGATAGTGCTAAGCATAAATGAGTACACCCCCTTTAAAAACTATGAATTCAATCAGTGGCTCAATGAACAAAGGAACAATTCCCAAACTTTTCACAAGGCTGAGTTTTATTGAACACTTATTTAACTCCATAATATGAAATTAAGGATAATAACCTAACTTAGATCACAAAATCTTCAGTAGTACTCAAATTGGTTGAAGCAAAAATGAATACACCCTGCAACACAAACTACTACATCTAGTATTTTGTATGAGAACCGTGATTTTTAAAGACAGCACCAAGTCTTCTAGGGATGGAATGAACGAGTTGGCAACATATTGCAACATCTATCTTTTTTTCTATTCTTCAAGAATGACCTCTTTCAGAGCCTGGATGCTGGATGGAGATTCATTCTCAACTTGTCTCTTCAGAATTCCCCACAGGTGGTCGATTGGGTTCAGATCCAGAGGCATGTGGAGACATCCGGAGACATTAACAGGCACTCAACGACCGAGATCTGTGGTTGATTGCCTGTTAATTAGAATATTGGAGTCTTAAGTGTGGCTTTTCTCCTAGGACTATAATTGGGGTGTACACCGTTTTGCAACATAGGCTTGAATTAATTTGTTAGGAAAAACACTTGTGTGTGCAAATTACCAAATCTTGTTTGCAATCAATGGCCCAAATTTGTGGGAGTATTTTGTAGTATATTATCTCGTAGAAAATTTTGATTCTGAAAGGAAACTAAAGGTTTTCAGACAAATGTAGTGGGGTGTACTCATTTATGCTCAGCCCTGTATATATGTATACATGAAGTACAAGATGTAGTATTTGAGCTTAGAATTTACCAGTTTATGCACTTCTGAATTGTTCCTAACGGGGATCAAATGCAGTGCAAATTCATGAAAAAGAATGTGGAATATGCATTTTACTGAAAAAACCAAACTTTGAGCTACATTTTTAACTTCATTACCCTACTGCAGTATACTGCAACGTTAAAGTTGTTAAACTCTGCATGGGAGCCAAGGCGACATGCAATTAAGTGGTAGAAAGTTCTTTTAGGTCAGTGCTTACAGATGGCCTATTTTTTTCTACTACTTGTGCACCCTCAGTCAGTAGTGCCCAAAGTAAAGCCTCAAGGATCGGTGTCCTAAATGTTTTGGACATCTCTCTGGGTCAACACACCTTAATCAAATTATTGGTTCATTAGCCCTCTGGAGAACTTGAAGACATATTGAGGGGATAATTTAGCCAATTACATCCCCTGTGTTGGCATAAGTACACGTGTAAAACCTGTAGGACTCCGGCCCTTGAGGCCTATATGTCATGACTTTTAGGTTTGTTCAGACTCCAAGGCAGCACAAATTCAGACAGAGACAGGTTAGTTCTTAAGTAAAAGTAAATATTATATTTTACAATGGATCAGGTTGAAAATTAGCTTCAGAAAGTCGGGTCAGCTTCGGAACAGAGAACCGGAGGCAGGCGGTGAGGAGGATGACGAGGAACGGAGGAGGAGGTAAGTGGAATCCAAGGGTTTGAGGCTGGCTGGAGGTAACGTTTGGCTTCATGTGTGGAATGCAGTTGGAGCGAGCAGGTGAACGGAGAGCAGATGATCCAGCAGAGGAAGCGGTGCAGAGACTGACTGAGACCACTTCTCCAGAGGAGGCTTCTGAGTTCCAAACAACAAGGAAGTGTTTCCGAACCAGAAGCTTCGACGAGGGAATCCAGAAGACGAACTCCAAGGAGAAAGCCAGAAAACGAGTGACGGTATGATGTGATCCGAGGCTACATCGCGTGTGTCGATAATTGGAGGAGGTGTTTCCACAAAACGCGTATCGAGGCCTGCTTCATTTAGGGGAGGAGCTGAAAATGATGACGTCTGAAGCCCCGCTAGCAGCTGTACCACGTGACCGCTTTGGGGGGCGGTTCGGCGTTTGCTGAGTGGTTTGACAGCAATAAAAACCCCTCAGACTCCATTCAAAATGTGGGTTTGTGATGGAGAGTTCCAGTCAGTTTGGAGTTGGGCAGAGTTTTGATAGTTTGGACAGGAGAGTTTGGTTAGTGTTTATATAGTTTGGAGATAGTTTTGTGAGTAAAGAAACAGATAGTTTGACGGTTTAGGAGAGTGGGACACATCTCGTGGTATGCGTGGACACGCGCGAGCCCCTGCATTACCACACTGCTGTGCAACGCAAGACCTGCCAGTGGCAGGCTGCCACACATCCTGCGTTTTTGCGCGCTGCAAAGGAGAAGTTAAATGTATTTCCTCTAAGGAGACAAGACCTACGCTTGACGCGCACGTCAAAAGAATGTGCTAGCGTCATGTTTACATCCCGAAAAACAACTGTTAGCTTTGATATTAAAATAATTGTAAAACATTTTATAAATGACGTGACTGAAGTGGCAGTTTAGCAGTAACATAGCAACAACTTATATGAATAACGAAAACTTTTCTTTCAATCCACAGAATATGATACCTGTTTAATATAAAGCTCAAACTGGCATATAATGCACTAAATACCGTGATCAGAATATCCTGCCTTTTATATAAACGTGGGTAGCACATGTAAATGAACTAAAAACCGTGATTAGATTATCCTATCTTTTAAATATAAGCGGTCAGCACACGGCGGCGTTACCAGACCTTATTCACTGGGACACGTGCCTTAGTAAAAGTCTCTAGTGCCCCAATAAAATTATAGCGCTGGAAACGGCATTCATGAGCGCATCTCTGTGCCTGCATAACTCAAGCCTGTCACTCACCATCCAAAAAGGAAAAAAGAAAGGGGCCACAATAGCCGATCAGGAAATAGCACCTCTGTAGCTGGGTAAGATTGAACACAACAACCAATGAAAATCATTCACATGCTTTTTTGCGAAAGTTTCGTTTTACCCACGCAGTACACGGTGGAAACTATTCTATTTTACAGTCTATGGTGGAAACCCCGCTGGAGCTCGTCACATCACTTTGAGCACAGAGTAAGTCGTCCCCCGTTTTAATGTTACAACAAATTCACAACTTGTTTGACAGAAAAAAATGATAAACTATTCAGAGATGGACATCAGAAAATTCTTCCTGAACAGAAGCAGAGGGAGAGGAACAGAGAGGAGAGATGAGGAGGACAAGGGAGGCATGATAATTGTTCACAGTAACATTAACATTAGATAAACAACTGGTAATAGCCAGTGCCGTGATTTGATTAATGGTTTAATGAAAAACCTAAATAAGTTTGATGCATTTGCAAATGTAGCCTATAATAATCTACACAGAGTCAGAGTGGTTTATAGATGATAATTTGCCTATAATGTAGCCTAAAATAGAAATATACTTAATGTTTTTTTTGTTAGTTACTTTTCTTTACTGAACTACTTGTTTTAAACATGGACTGAGGTTTAGGTAGTAAAGAATCTGATGCTTTCCAATCTTAAATGGTTGCAGTAAGAGGATGTTGTTTGTAAATCTTTTAGGTGTGCATATCCTATTAAATATCATTATATTGTACCCATTGATCTATCCTTCAATCTTTATCAGTGGTTTAATATAGCCTACAGTATGACAGTGATAACAATGATTTTGAAGCTTGTACCCATAGGCTAGCCATTTATTTCATATTGCGAATACATTTATTTTATTTTTTTTATGTATTGGGAGTCGGGGGCCTGTGCCCCAGCAAAGCTCTAGGTCTACAATCGCCCCTGGTAGCACATGTAAATGAACTAAAAAGTATTATCAGAATATCCTACCTTTTTATATAAATGTGGGTCGCATAAATGAACTAAAAAGCATGATCAGAATATCCTACCATGTTAAATATACATGGTTAGCACAGATGGAGAAAATTCACTCCATCCAGTACTCTCACACACACACACACACAATAAACATTGATCTCTTCCTCTACGAGATCGTTCACCGCAGCTGCTTCTCTGGCTGGTCAGGACATCATGGAGGGGGTGTTTAGTATTAACCAGAATGGCCTGTAGTTTTCTCATCTGCCTCTCCACCGCAGTTCTTACAGGGTCCAGGTCCTGAGCTAGCATAGCCTTTTTGATCAGTTAGTCCAGACATCTGCAGTCTTTGTCCCCAGTGCTATTTCCCCAGCAGCCAACAGCGTACAGCCGCACACTTCTGAGGATTGTGGAAGAACATATGTACCATGTTATTGCAGACACTGAAAGACCTTTGAGGTCTAAGGAAGATAAAGTTACTCTGTCCCTTCCTGTATGCTGTGTCTGTGGTCCACCCCAGTTCCTGGTCCGAAACCACCCCAAGGTATCTGTAAGTATGGGCGCTGTCAGGGGGGGGAAGATTAGGATGATTCTGAGGGCTCGGCACAGACAGGGGGCCCTTTGAGGGCTATCAATATGTATTGTCTTTTGTACGTTTTTTAAATGAAATATTTCATTTGATCTGTTAAAATAAGCAAATTATATATGGTTGGGAATCGATATAAAAAAAATCATTTCACCCCTCTCCCTTA
Organism: Apricaphanius iberus; assembly: GCA_028564705.1. Lineage (NCBI taxonomy): Eukaryota > Metazoa > Chordata > Actinopteri > Cyprinodontiformes > Aphaniidae > Apricaphanius > Apricaphanius iberus. The sequence continues at coordinate 776,349 of JAPXFQ010002813.1, forward strand.
CTGAATGGTATCGTCTGACACTGGCATGTTTTGTTCTTTTGACTGTACTTGTAAACGTGTTCAGAAGCGCTCCATAGAGATTCCCACATCTCCTTCGGCTGTCGGCTCGGTCTTGCTGATAGCCAGCAGCCCCTATGTCGAGATGCAAAATATAGTATAAAAACACTGAATTTATGGTTGTTTATCCGTTTTGGTTTACTATATAGTTTCAGCACGTTTTGTAGTCAGTTAAAAGCTGCATTAAAATGCGCATTATTCAGTTAAAATGATTTTTTTCAATCTTAAACTAGTGCTAAATCATTAGCGGAGTACCTCTGTAGATCTTCACGTCATGTTGATGCGATGCAGTAGCTTTGCTCAAATTTTTCCACGTTAGCTCAAGAACCCCCCTTTTTTCTCTGTTAACTTATAAATGCAGTCAAACATAAGATGTTATATTGACTATCAGTTGACCTTGCCTCTGTCAAAATGAGGTCTTGATTATTCTGAACAGTCAAATACACTTAAACATTAGAATGTCCAAGGCAGTCGTTTTGACCCTTTTGAAATATGCATATTCAATAACTTTGTCATATTAAGTAATGAAGCCTTGTTGGTCCCTGACTTTTCCTAAAACTATGTGAATTTTAATAAAACTATTTTGAATATTTATTATGGGAATAATACAAAGGATTTTTCGCTGTTTCAATTCAGTTTGCAAACATTCTGGATCAGATAATAGGAAAGTATTCTGTGAGGGGTGTTTGGCAGAGATGGATCATACGGTATTTGGCAACATAGGGGATCGTGTAGTAACACAATTCCATATCATCTTCAAGAGATGCACTGAAACCTCCCAAACCGCTCAAAGTAGTTTGTACAGTAGCTGGCAGAGGATTTCTTACAGAGTTTCTGCCTGCAATCTAGAGTTGAGTATAGATTTACTTTTTTATTACAGGTAAAATATTTAAGTCTTCTCTGGTTTTATTATCTTTAGTTATAATCATTCCCAAAGATTTTACCTAATTTTAACTGGAATCCCATATAAGTCAGTTTGCTCCATATCATGTATTGACATTAGCTCACATTTTTTTAATGTAACTAGAATCCCAATGCTTTAGAAAATATTCAAATAGAAAATATTCAAATTTAGTTTTTATTACCAAAGGGATCTGGACAGTTTTTTTTTTGTAGCGATATAGCTAATAACTCAGCAGCTAAAATAAATAATTAGGGAGAAAAGGGACAGCCCTGCCGGATTTCACGATTGATAGTGAATCCTTAGGTGTTCCTTGGGGGAGAGAAACCGAGCTATTAATATCCTCATACATTATATGTATCGCTTTAATAAAATCTGTACAGAATCCAAAATATTCTGACGTTTTTAAAATACATGTATGCTCAACAGAATCAAATGCTACTTAAACATCCAAAAATTAAAATGAGACCCTTATTTTCAATCAAAGAATTATAATCTACTAAATCAAGGACTAATCTGATTTTATTATGTATAGACCTATCTTTTATAAATCCTGATTGTGTTTTACCATCTGTCCAATACCTCTTTTCAAACAATTTGCTAAAATAAGAGTAAATAATTTGTAATCCACTTACATTGCTAGTGCAAGCACAAAATAATGAATGTAAGGTGGTCTAGCAGTACAGAAGCAGCTATATATGATTCACATAAAGTCTGATTGACTTAAATATATGAGAATGATAGTAAAAATACCATAAAGTGCACGATTTTATATAAATTAATATGAAAAAAATCTCAGCTGTGTTGGGGGCCCTGCCAAGATTCTTGTCATGGTGCCAAAAATTCTTAGCAGCGCCCCTGTCTGTAGGAATCCAGTCTCTATTTCCTCCCCATTGATGCAGACTGGCAGTGATTTAGATCTCCTGAAGTCCACCACCAGCTCCTTGGTCTTTGTGGTGTTCAGGAGAAGACCCAAAACAATCTTGATCTGTACAATATAAAGGTTTTTAGTTCATCCATGTTCTACCCACATATAAAACTATTCAGAATGTCTAACAGTAGGGCACTGTAAGAATGAGAGTATTAAACAAGGGGAAACAAAATTAATTTATTGTAATTACATAGATACAATAAAAGTACAGATTAACCCTGAAAACAGCATTAATAAGTTGTGTGTTTACATGTAGCATAGTCAGAATGTTCTCACCAAACATCAGAAGTCACTATGTACCTGAAAAGATCAATTATTTCTGAGACAGTTACCAACTAAAAAAAAAATCTTTATCATCACTGATCTCAGAGAATATTTAACATTATGACGGTGATTAAAATAGTCTAATATTGATACAAAGTCAAACATTTAAACCGAAACACTTACTACTAAAACTTTTGATAATTTATTCTTTAACTCTGTGGGTAAATTGTGTATTGAATATCACAGTGATTTTTTTTAATATTAAGGTGATACTCTGGAAGAGCTCAGGCTGTCTCCATCCTTAAAGCTGTAAGGACTGACTGGTCAACTCATTTATTTTTACTCTCAGTAAGGTTCTGTCAACATGCTAAAAAACATCTATGAATATCATGATTTAAAACACAAAACAATAATGTATCATTGCTATTAAAGTCTTTATGCTATCAACATTAAATCGACCAACTATTCCATCGGCTTTGGATTTAAGTTTTCTTTGCTTCGCTCTGGATCCATGAGAAAAGTGAACTTCTGTAACATGCCGCCGATCTCAAATGTGTTGAATCGTCACAGATAAATACATATTTAAATCATACATTGATATACTTGGTTTTACCAAAACGCATACCAAAAGCCTTCAACAGCCCAAAGTTTAAGGACACAACCAAACCTCTTCAGCTGACATCTTCATTGGTTGGTTTGTTTAATATATCTATCAATATTTTAAAAAAAATGAGATACAAAAACAGCTTCTTGGTCGGTTCACCTTTCTCACATCTCTGTTACCGTCCTGTAAACAGCTTAATGGATGTCTTTCCTGAGACCAGGGACACAGGATTCTGTAAAAAAAGGCCCACAAGTTTAAATACATGCAAAATAAAGCACGTGTCCAAAAAACTCCACAGGACTTAAATTGTCATATTTTTATGATGATGAGCTTTTATTAGAGCTGATGAAATTCATTTTATTTTTCCAGGGGCTCCAGGAAGGCTCGAAAAATAAAACATGCATTTATAAATTAGCAATCTCGATGTATGTGGTCAACAGATAGTACAGTGTCTATCTCTCTCTCAGCTGAGCAACAGGTGTGTCTTTGATTCACCAGATCTCCGCTCCTATTCCAATGACACACATCAGAGTCTACAATGACCTCTGAAATTGTTCTGTAACAATTATTAACACAGATTTTCTCAGGTTTTCAAATACTTGTGTGCAGCAATATAACACAAATTATTTAAAAATCATGCCACATGATTCATGACTCCTACAACGTGAATTTTAGACCCCTCTATCATTTCTGAGTAAGAGACCTTGGAAAATCACAGGTTGTTCAAATGCTTATGTTCCTCACTGTATAACTAGATTAAGAGATTAAAATGTTTTTTAGGAAACCATTAGATTAGTTTTTTTAGAGGTGCAGCTTGCATCACATCATAACTGCTTCTACCCACCTGCCATCACTTGAAACCCAGAACTTCATGACTGTGCGCCAACATAATAATCAATTGATAAAGCGCGAATTCACAAAAGATGTCATCTCAATATAAAGATAGTTACTTACTACAACAATAAGCCGTGATAATATTTATCTGGTATTTATCTGTAGATGCCGGATAAACTCTGGAAACATGTTACTGTAAACAGCTAATAAATATAGCCTATACTAAGCCAGTAAAAGGTGATGCACACAGGAGAGCTGGAAACTTTTTTCAATTCGTTTCCAAAGCTTAAAAGAAAATGTGATTTGTTTTTAATATAAAATGTGCTTCTAATTAATAAGGAATGCACCTTGTGACGTCATGTTATGTTACACAACAGACAGTTTATCTGTCTCCTAAACGGGCTTTTCCTAGCATGTAATTAGGGTGATTTAAGAAAAAGGTATTAATAGGCTACTCCAAAATATTGAATAGTAGTATTAGGATAGGCACAAATTGCCCTCAAAATAGACCGTACTTATAGCAATTCACGCGGTCGACTCTGAACAATGGGGCGAGTTTAGTTATTTACACGCAATTTAACAATATCACCAACGTGAAACTAAAGCCATTTACATTCCTACAAGGGCTGTCGTGTAAACTAGTAGTGATATAACAGTTTAAGGAAAGGCAATTAGAAAATAATTTAAATAAAACTGACCTTAATCCCTCACGAAATAAAAAAGACGAAACGCAGGTAGGATGTCAGCAGCCAGCAGTCTGTGACGTAAAATCTTAAGTGCGCATGCGCAGTGCTACAGGGTAGGATGGAATGTGTGGTAGCACAGAAAGTCAGAACACCGGCATCTTCTGTGCCTTGTGAGTGTTTTCCAAGGCTGGTGAGGTGGTGTCCAAAAAACAGGAATCGCTTAAAACTAAAAACTGTTGAGAAACTGCTATTTTTGAATAAAAATAAAGTTTCCCCTGTTCTGTACATCATTGCCCAAGTTACACAATCATTTTTAGTCCACTTGTCCTAGTTCCAGAAGCATTTTCACTTTCCTCCACCTGCTTAAGCCCATGCCTTTGGCCTCAAGTGATAGAACAACATTATGGATACACAACCTGCCATAACATTTTATATTACCATTTTTGGGATGATTACAGATAGAAATACATTCAAAAATATTATTCACATTTGTAATATTTTATTTGGAGAATTTTTTTTTTTGGAACTCATTCCCCAGAGGCCATAGCAGACTTACAACTTTAATGCATCACACATTAAGTGGCTAAGATCTACAGATGCCTGTGATTATGTATCTGGCCAGTAGGGGGGGTAGGGGGGTGGAGGGTTATGTTCACAAGAAGTCCCATGAGCAGAACCCTTTCTTGAACCAATTGGCTCAAGTGGTTCAATGCCTCATGAGGCTTCATCTCACAATCAATACAGAAAACCAGGAAGAAACGAACTCGGGATCTGGAGGAGAACAGGTAAGTCACCAAAGGAGCAGGTAATCCAGAAGCTCAGGAATACAAAGTATCAGGGTAAATCCAACAGGAAGATTTGTCCTAGTTACCACGCTGAACGTGAGAATCATCTGGTGTCAGACTGCAGTCTCCGCTCCTCTTTTGTAGCTGGAGGAAGATTGGCTTTAACAAGCAGCACCTGTGATCAGCAGCCTGCCCCGCCCGTGCAGAGAAGAGTAGGAAGACACAAACCTCCCAGCACACAAACTCAGGATCCCAACACTATATAGGGCTTCCCTTCTCTAGGATGTTTGTGTTTGTTTCAGTAATGCAAAAGCCTCCCATCTAGGCAACTCCACAATGTAAACAGCTTCCTTTCTTAAGACCCCTCTGTGAATTGTAGCCAGGACTTTTCCTGCTTAACTAGCCACTGTTTAATAGAAAAGATACCCAGAGACCGGAAGGAGATGTTTTCAACATAGCTGGTGTCTCTTGCACATCAGTCTGGAACACAAAACCATTCTGCAGTATCTTGTTAAAGGCGAAGTTTGACATTTTTAATAAACCCCCTTTACTTACTTGCTGAAAGTTGTTTGAGTAGATCAATAGCCCTATATTTACTGTCTATTAAAAGTGTAGCTGGCTGGACACTGGGAGCACAGGGGCACAAAATGAATCTATCTATAAGCTGTCACCACAAGCAGTAAAATGTGTGTTGATCACTTTGAAACCTGGTCTCAGTAAAGACTGAGGTAGCTTCAGGTGAACATGACTCACAGCTACCATGCTGGGCCAAATTTCTCAAGTTGTGCAAGGGCATTTCCTGAGTATATCTGTTGTGTGCTGAATGAAGCTCTGATGCTGTGAGGCGGGGTGTGTGTGCATGCTTTTTGATGGGCCCGACTTCAAGGAAACCTGCCTCGGCTGTTCCTCGCAGATTCCTCCCCAAGTCCTCTGGCAGGCCTCTTTACATCAGATGTTTTCATTCCCTATCTTTCCTTATGGCTTCTCACTCATCCAGCTACCACCCAGCACCTACCCTCTCCTTCCTAATCAATTCCACTAAAGCTCGAGCTTTAGTGGTCATCTGATCAGCTCATTAGCGTGATAATTTATAAAAAAGCGCTGCAGTGGGCCACTAACATTATTCAGAATCTACTTGTCAAGATGTTGCATGCACACCGCATGATGTGAAAGACCCATTCCTCTCAGATCAAAACAGTAAACATGCTCCGACTGTTGTGCTCCGCTGTCATAGAAAATGCTGAAGTGTAAATGCACTATTACCAGACATCCGAGGTCTCAAGTGGTATTTATATAGCAGCTCCCTGATGCCCACAAGTTAGTAAAAATCTCTGTGTACGCAAGAGCGTACACAGAAACGCACACAGGCGAGATAGGCTGAAGCAAGCAGTTAAAGCTTCATATAGCTGCAGACAAAAAAAAAAGATTATTATAAATCACCATGCCTTGAGATGATTCTTATTGACCGGAATTTCAAACATTTGTCCAGGAAATTGAAAACCTGCCGGTCACGTTGTCTGGTGCCAGTTTTTTTGAAACTCAGGTGTGTGACTTTTGAATAATGTCAGGTTGTAACCGGGTTCGGGCTTTAATAAGATTTAAATCAAAATATATTCTTTGAGCTTGGACTGAGCAGTCTAAGGCTCGGGTTGGACCCAACTTTTAAGGCCAGATTACAGCTCTAGAGTGGAAGGATCTGCGCCCTGGAGGGGGATGGACTATGCTGCACCCCCAACTGGATGTACAGAGACCGCCTGTGGAGCACCAACAATGAGGAATTCAGACCTAAGAAGTGCAGTTCCAATCAATACATACTATAAATGAATGATTTAGAGTTTAAAAGGAAGAATTTAAAAGCATGATATGTCCAGTTTAATGAGAAAGGTAATCCGCAATATGTTCTTTGTTTTATTTGTTTTATTTACAATTAACGTAAAATATATGACAAACTTGTGAGGGTGCCTGAGATCAGCTCAGGGTGAGACTGGAAGTAGCTGCTCACTTTATCGTAGTTTAGTTGGACTCAGTGAGAGACAAATGCAGAAGGGCATAACTTATTTATGTGTCTTTGTCTAACAGACAGTGAGTTATATTATTTTTGTCTAAAACTCAAAGTTGACGCCTGACTCTGTCTGTAGCTGGTTTTCAACATTCAGCCAATGTCATCTGGTTTGACCACATATTCCAAGTGGTGGCTCACTTTACCATGGTAAACACACATTGATCCGACTGTAGCTAGCAGTTAGTGTGCTTTGCTCAGAGAACAGTTATATTTACAGTGGGGCAAAAAAAGTATTTAGTCAGCCACCAATTGTGCAAGTTCTCTCACTTAAAAATATGAGAGAGGTCTGTACTTTTACTCATATTACAAAAAAAAAATAGATTTATTAACCCCAACACTCAGAGACATGTACAATGAAGCACTTTTACTTCTGCCAGATACCTTGTCGAGAGCCACTATCTCACTAATAAAAAAAAGGGAAAGATCCATTACTCTGTAACATCTATAGGCCGATTTAACTTCTAATGGTGCATTCACACCGCACAGTTGGTCTGCGTCAGGCAACGCATTCAACGGATTAAGTTTGACGTATGTACTTTTTGGCTTCCATGGTCTGCTTCTGAGGAAAAAACAACGCTTCCTCTTTTGCCGTACATTCTGAACAATGGTGGATCGTAACTAGAAAGTGGCTTGGCTTTATTAGCTAGATAAAGCTAGACAACCTTGACATCGGGTACATCAGTGCTCATTCTTCAGATGCGTTCTGAGTTTGGGGAGTTTAACCATTTGCTCCAGGAGCTGCTTATGGATGAGGTTCGCTTTCAGCGCTACTTCCGTCTGTCCCGCGCACATAATTTTACGACCTCCTGGGCCGCATTGGAGCTTAAATCTCCTACCAGGACACTACAGGTTTTCTGTTCCTCATTAGGAGCGCCTGTCCATCTGACTTTGGTAAGTGCTATTTCTGATTTTTGAAATCTGCGTTTGTTGAAAATGTTTTCACTGGACCCGCGCTTCATTCAAGATACGTGTATAGTGACATAACTACAGGGAGACGCTCTGATTGGTTGCCGCACTGCATTAACTCTGTTGGGTCTGTCAAAACTTAAACTAGCTGAACTTCTAGGTTGCTTGCATTGGCGCACATAACGCAAGTAAAGTTCACGGAGCAAACGTACACAACGCACCACAGAGACTTTGACGGACCTCTAACGTACTCTACCATAGACTTTACATGTAATCTTGCCGCAACTGACGCTGACGCATGGGGTTGGTATGAATGCAGCATTTATGTCGACCTTAAAAATTATTTCAAAAGTTCTCGCTCTCTCTCTTCAACAGGTATTACCCTCTATCATCTCATTGGATCCAACAGGCTTCATGACGGACCAACGGTCCTCTCACAATACGAGGCGGCTTCTTAACATCATCCACACACCGAGTTCCGAGACCCTTGAAGTAGTGATATTGTTAGACGCTGAAAAGGCGTTCGACAGAGTGGAGTGGAAACGTAAACTATCTCCTACCACACTAGCATTTTCCCTGTGTATTAGAATTGATCTCCATCCACATTAAAACGACTGAAAACGCGGATCACGTGACCATTCTCCAACACTGGGCATGCGCACGCCGGTATAAACAGGAAACGGATTGACCATTCCTCAGCTGCTAGCAAAGACATCAAAGCCAGTAACGCTTGTAATTCGTTATCCATGTTGCTGTTTCTAACGTAATGTACTCCAGGCTGTTTTTGTATGTTATTTTCCGGGGACGGATCATGTGATGGGTGGCTGACGAATCAGGGAAGGATATGCCATGACCGATGACACCCAATCATAGAGCCGAGTGTGATGTGCTGCGTCATCGTTTCTAAAGTCCTCCATTTTGAGACGTCCATACCAAAACACCCTCCGGAGTTTCAAACGAAAAACCGGGTCAGCAGCGTTTCTAAACTTCTCCGTTTTGGGTCTCCGTTTTTGCCGTTTTAGTGTGGATGGGAGATGCAACGTAGCGAAAGGTCTTTTTAAACAAAAACGCAGTAGTGTGGAAGGGGCCTAAATTTGGCTTCGTAACAATTTCATTCTCTGGGTTAAACTGCTATACTCCTCTCCAAAAGCATCAGTGCAAACAAACAATATACTGTCACCAACCTTCTCTCTCCAGAGAGGCGCAAGACAGGGCTGCCCCCTGTCACCATTACTATTTGCCATAGCTATAGAACCCTTGGCGCTCTGGCTGTGTTCAGAACACAGATTTGAAGGTATCACCCGATTAGATAATACACATAAGGTATCATTATATGCAGATGATTTACTCTTATACATCTTAAACCCAAATACCTCCTTGCCTGTGATTCTTCATATTTTGGAACGCTTCGGCACACGCTCTGGTTGCAAAGTAAACTACCAAAAAAGTGAACTATTTCCTATTAACTAATTGTCTAAGCAGGTTAAGCACTCTTTAACATCATTTCAGTGGGCGAACAGTGGCTTTCGCTACTTCTGCGTCTTCGTCACAACATCTATGTCTGACTTGTTCAGGGCTAATTTTCTATCTCTGACTGAAAAGGTCGAGAAAGATTGTTGACGTTGGTGTGATTTACCATTGTCACTCGCAGAGTGGATAAATCTGATAAAGATGACCGTCGCGGCCACATTTTTTTATCTTTTCCAGCACATCCCCGTATATATATCACTAAATCATTCTTCGATAAATTAAATGCAATAATATCCAAATTTCTATGGGGACACAAACTGGCCCAAATTCGTCAGATAGTGTTGCAATCTCCTAAGAAAGATGAAGGCCTCACACTCCCCAATTTTAGGTGATACTACTGGGAATATAAAGTACAGAAAAGTTGTACTGGATGAGCGATACAATAGACTCCTTGCCCGTCTGGGTACGGTTGGAAAGAACATCCTCACATCTTTCATTACGCTCTGTCCTATGCTCCCGACTTCCCCTCCCTGTAGCCTGCTTGAGGGCAAATCCAATTGTGTCCACCTCACTGGAAATATGGAGTTAACTTAGAAAATCTTTTGGCCTTCAGGGCCCTTCCATTCTCTCCCCACTTTTCAAAAACCACGCCTTCAAACCCTCTAGCACAGACCCAACATTCAAAATTTGGCCTAGCAAGGGTATCATCAGCATTGGAGATCCAGCCCCTTTCTCTGAATAATAGGTTCGCCCCGCTCAGCGACGCACCCGCCGAGCAGGAGAGGCCGATTCTTGTAATTGGCGGCTCCATAGTTAGGAACGTGGCTCCAGATACACGAAAGACCACAGTCAAATGCCTTCCAGGAGCCAGAGCTGCGGACATTAGGTCCCATCTGAAGCTTTTGGCCAAGGACAAACGGCGGTACAGCAGGATCGTTATCCATGCTGGTGGCAATGACACCCGGCGACGGCAATCGGAGGTCACTAAAATTAGCGTAGCTTCGGTGTGTAGGGCTGCCAAAAAGATGTCTGACTCTGTAATTTTTTCTGGTCCCCTGCCTGATCGTACTAGCGATGACATGTACAGCAGTGTGCTGTCGTTTCACCTTTGGTTGTCAAGGTGGTGTCCAGAAAACGATGTGGGCTACATTGATAACTGGGGGGCCTTCTGGGGAAAACCTGGACTGTTACGTAGAGACGGCATCCATCCCACCGAGGACGGAGCTTCGCTTCTTTCCAGGAACATTGATAGGGTTATCTATAGTTGTCCCATTGTTTTCACAGTGTACAAACCCAGAGTCCAGCTCAGGGAACAGGGACTGCCACCCACCCACTACCCTATAGAGATAGTTTCCCGTCCACTACCCAAAACTAATGAATTAAAAGTTAATGCTACTAGAGCAAAGTATAAAAATCTCATAAAGATAAATACAACTCTGACTGAACAGAAAAATAAATCAATTAAATGTGGTTTACTGAACATAAGATCTCTCCCCTCAAAAACACTCTTAGTAAATTACTTAATTTGTGAAAATAATATTGATTTGTTTTGTCTTGCAGAGACATGGTTGCAGGAAGAGGACCATGTCACAATAAATGAGTCAACTCCCCCTAGCTACTTAAACTTTAGTGTCCCTCGAAGTACTGGTCGAGGAGGTGGTGTAACCACCATCTTTCATTCAGATTTACTAATTAATCTCCAAAAAAATAATAATTACAGTTCCTTTGAGCATTTAATCTTTAGCCTTCCTCATACACATAACAAAGCAGTAAAGCCACTTTTATTCGTGGTCTTATATCGTCCACCAGGCCCTTATTCTCAATTTTTAGATCAGATAGCAGATTTTCTATCTGACTTAGTTTTAAACACTGATAAAGTCATTATAGTCGGATACTTCAATATTCATGTTGATAATGAAAGTGATAGTCTAAATACAGCTTTTAACACTATCTTAGACTCAATAGGCTTTACTCAAAATGTGCAGGGACCAACCCATCGCGGTCACCACACCTTAGATCTTGTGCTGACTTATGGCATTGACTGTGAAGAAATAACAGTCTTTCCACATAACCCTATCCTGTCTGATCATTTTCTAATCACTTTTAAACTCACTCTAACAGATCATATCAAACCTGAAAGAAAACTTCATTATACCAGAATGTTATCAGGCAATGCTGTTGCAAGTTTTAAAGAAGCTCTTCCAACTTTAATTTCCTCAGTACATAAAAGTACAATAGAAAACAGTGATTTAACTCGTAACCCCTCACAACTTGACGTTCTAGTTCATAGCGTTAATTCCTCCCTGCGTCTGGCAATAGACAAAGTTGCCCCACTGAAAAAGAAGGTGGCCAGCCTTAGAAGATTAGCTCCCTGGTTTAATTCAGAGCTCCGTACCCTAAAGAAGAACGTTAGAAAACTAGAGAGAAAATGGCGCTCCACGCATTTACAGGATTCCTATTTAGTGTGGAAAAATAGTCTATTGCTATATAAAAAAGAGGCTTCGAACAGCTAGAACAGCATATTATTCATCTTTAATCGAGGAGAATAAAAATAATCCTAGGTTTCTTTTTAATACAGTTGCTAAACTCACACAGGATCATAGCTCTATCGAGCCAACCATTCCCCAAGCTCTTAGTAGTGATGACTTCATGCAATTCTTTATAAATTAAATAGACTCTATAAAAAATAAAATAATTGGGAACCTTCCCAATATGCTTGCTTCCTCCCTAGTTAATGAGACAACATCAAAAATGGTTGAACCTAATATACGTTTAAACTGCTTTAATGCAGCCGAACCTTCTGATGTACTAAAATTATTAGCTTCATCTAAACCTTCAACTTGCGTTTTAGACCCAATCCCAACTAAACTCTTAAAAGAAGTTTTCCCTCTGATCGCTGCTCCAATTTTAGATATAATGAATCTATCCATAGTCAATGGGTATGTACCACAGGAGTTTAAGATTGCTGTAATTAAACCTCTACTTAAGAAACCATCTCTTGATCAAAACGACGAAATTAACTATAGACCGATATCTAATCTTCCCATCTTATCTAAAATTCTTGAAAAATAGTGGCACACCAGATATGTGAGCATTTAAACAATAATGAGCTGTTTGAGAAGTTTCAGTCAGGCTATAGAGCTGATCATAGCAATGAAATAGCTCTGGTGAAGGTTACTAATGATATTCCCAAAGCCTCAGACAACGGACTGTTAACCATTCTGGTTCTGTTAGATCTCATTGCTGCCTTTGACACTGTTGATCACAATATTCTCATAGAAAGGCTTCAAAGTGTCGGTATAAAAGGAATAGCACAAGGCTGGTTTAAATCTTATTTTTCTAAAAGATTTCAGTTTGTTCAGGTAAATGATAAATCTTCCTCAACCTCAATAGTTACTTGCGGAGTACCACAGGGTTCAGTGCTTGGGCCGATTCTTTTTACTATATATATGCTTCCTATTGGTAAAATAATTAGGCAGCATGGGATAAAATTCCATAGTTACGCTGATGATTCACAGCTTTATCTATCCATAAATCCTGATGAATCCAATCAGTTAGGTAGACTACAGGCATGTCTGGAAGACATATAAACTTGGATGACTCTAAACGTCTTGCTTCTGAATTCTGATAAAACAGAAGTTGTCGTCTTTGGACCGGAATCTCTGAAAAAGAAACTACTTAGTCAACCCCTTCACCTAGACGGCATTAAATTAGCCTCCAGTAATAAAGCAAAGAACCTCTGTGTTATTTTTGACCAAGATATGTCATTTAGATCTCACATTAAAGAAGTCTCTAGGATTTCCTTTTTTCACTTTAGGAATATTGCAAAAATTAGAACCTTCCTGTCCAGGAATGATGCTGAAAAACTAGTCCATGCCTTTATTACTTCAAGACTGGATTACTGTAACTCTTTATTATCAGGTAGTCCACAGAAAACAATTAAAAGTCTTCAGTTAGTCCAAAATGCTGCTGCTAGGATTCTGATGAATATTAAAAGAAGATATCACATTTCCCCTGTTTTTAGCTTCTCTTCACTGGCTCCCAGTAAAATCTAGAATAGAATTCAAGATCCTCCTTCTGACATATAAAGCTCTTAATAATCTAGCTCCATCATACATAAGAGACCTGATTGTTCCATATGTTCCTAACAGGGCCCTTCGCTCTCAGACTGCAGGTTTACTGGTAGTTCCTAGGATTTCTAAAAGTAGAATGGGTGGTAGATCTTTTAGTTATCAGGCTCCCCTCCTATGGAACCAGCTCCCAGGGTTGGTTCGTGAAGCAGACAATTTGTCTATCTTTAAAACTAGGCTTAAAACTTTCCTCTTTGACAAAGCTTACAGTTAGAGATATGTTAATAGGTAGTTAGAGACAGGTTAGACAGGTAGCTAGGAAGCGATAGGTTAATGTTAGTAGCTAGGTAGAGTGTCAAAAGCTAGGAAGGGATATGAAGAGGTAGAGTAGCTACGTAGAGATAGATTAATGTAAGCCAAGTAGAGAGTGTTAGTAGCTAGGTCTCCTAGTAGCTAGGAGACAGGTTAATGTTAGTGCTCAGGTAGAGTATCAAAAGCTAGGAAGAGATAGGAAGAGGTAGAGTAGCTAGGTAGAGATAGGTTAATGTAAGCCAGGTAGAAAGTGTTAGTAGCTGGGTCTCCTAGTAGCTAGGAGACAGGTTAATGTTAGTAGCTATGCTGCTTTAGGCTAGGCTGTTGGAGGACATTATTAGGGTCTGTTCCTACTTTCTCTCCTACTTCTCCCCAACTGCATGATGTGCTGTCAATTCAAGCGCTAACCTGTTTTATCTTAGTCTCTTCCTACAGTAGGTGCTCCTGACCCGCCCTGCTTGACGACCCTGACTAAGATGGCATTGCAGTGACGGAAAGTTCTCCACGTCCTGCAACAAACTTCTGCATCAGTTCTGTTGCTCTTTCGGTGTCTCTGTTCTGTATTCTCCAAACCACAGACGGTCTCGGCAGATGACCGCTTGTGCTGAGCCTGGTTCTGCCGGAGGTTTCTTCCTGTTAAAAGGGAGTTTTTCCTTTCCACTGTCGCTTCGTGCTTGCTCAGTGTGAGGGATTGCTGAGAATTACACGACGCAATCTTCTGTGGTTCTCTAATTTCTAAATTAAACAGTGTATTGTAATAACTCTTCTTGTAAAGTGCCTTGAGATGACATCTGTTGTGAAACGGCGCTATATAAATAAATTGAATTGAATTGAATTGAATTATTTCTGGTCCCCTGCCTGATTGTACTAGCGATCACAATAAATGAGTCAACTCCCCCTAGCTACTTAAACTTTAGTGTCCCTTGAAGTACTCGTCGAGGAGGTGGAGTAGCCACCATCTTTCATTCAGATTTACTAATTAATCCCCCCAAAAATAATAGTTACAGTTCCTTTGAGCATTTAATCTTAAGCCTTCCTCATACACTTAACAAAGCAGTAAAGCTTTTATTCGTGGTCTTATATCATCCACCAGGCCCTTATTCTCAATTTCTAAATCAGATCTCAGACTTTCTATCTGACTTAGTTTTAAACACTGATAAAGTTATTATAGTTGGAGGCTTCAATATTCATGTAGATAATGAAAGTGATAGTCTAAATACAGATTTTAACATTATCTTAGACTCAATAGGCTTTACTCAAAATGTGCAGGGACCAACCCACTGTGTCACCACACCTTAGATCTTGTTCTGACTTATGGCATTGACTGTGAAGAAATAACGGTCTTTCCACATAACCCTATCCTGTCTGATCATTTTCTAATCTCTTTTAAACGTACTCTAACGGATCATATCAAAGCTGAAAGAAAACTTCATTATACCAGAACGTTATCAGACAATGCTGTATCAAATTTTAAATAAGCTCTTCCAACTTTAATTTCCTCAGTACATAAAAGTACAATAGAAATCAGTGATTTAACTCGTGACCCCTCACAACTTGACCTTCTAGTTCATAGCGTTAATTCCTCCCTGCATCTGGCAATAGACAAAGTTGCCCCCTTAAAAAGGAAGGTAGCTAGCCATTAGCTCCCTGGTTTAATTCAGAGCTACGTACCCTGAAGAGGAACGCTAGAAAACTAGAGAGGAAATGGCGCTCCACGCATTTACAGGATTCCTATTTAGTGTGAAAGAATATTCTATTGCTATATAAAAAGAGCCTTCGAACAACTAGAACAGCATATTATTCATCTTTAATCGAGGAGAATAAAAATAATCCTAGGTTTCTTTTTAATACAGTTGCCAAACTCACACAAGATCATAGCTCTATCGAGCTAACCATTCCCTCAGCTCTTAGTAGTGACGACTTCATGCAATTCTTTATAAATAAAATAGACTCTAAAAAAATAAGATAATTGGGAACCTTCCCAGTATGCTTGCTTCCTCCTTAGTTAATGAGGCAGCACCAAAAATGGTTGAACCTAATACATGCTTGAACTGCTTTAAATCAGCTGAACTTTCAGATCTACTAAAATTATTAGCTTCATCTAAACCTTCAACTTGCGTTTTAGACCCAATTCCAACTAAACTCTTAAAATAAGTTTTCCCTCTGATCACTGCTCCAATTTTAGATATAATGAATCTATCCTTAGTCAATAGATATGTACCACAGGAGTTTAAGATTGCTGTAATTAAACCTCTACTTAAGAAACCATCTCTTGATCAAAACGACTTAATTAACTATAGACCGATATCTAATGTTCCCTTATTATCTAAAATTCTTGAGAAAATAGTTGCACATCAGATGGGTGAGCATTTAAACAATAATGAGCTGTTTGAGAAGTTTCAGTCAGGCTTTAGAGCTCATCAGAGCACTGAAACAGCTCTGGTGAAGGTTACTAATGATATTCTCATAGCCTCAGACAATGGACAGGTGACCATTCTGGTCCTGTTAGATCTCAGTGCTGCCTTTGACACAATATTCTCATAGAAAGGCTTCAAAGTGTCGGTATAATAGGAACAGCACTAGGCTGGTTTAAATCTTATTTCTCTAACAGATTTCAGTTTGTTCAGGTAAATGATAAATCTTCCTCAACCACTGTATTCTCCAAACCATGGACGGTCTCGGCAGATGACCGCTCGTGCTGAGCCTGGTTCTGCCGGAGGTTTCTTCCTGTTAAAAGGGAGTTTTTCCTTTCCACGATCGCTTCATGCTTGCTCAGTGTGAGGGATTGCTGAGAATTACACAACGCAATCTTCTGTGGTTCTCTAATTTCTACATCAAACATTGTATTGTAATAACTCTTCTTGTAAAGTGCCTTGAAATTACATCTGTTGTGAAACGGCGCTATATAAATAAACTGAATTGAATTATATACAGAGGACATATTTTCATCTTATGGAGAACTGCCACCTCTTTCGTTTTTTCCAAATCCGATATTTTGTCAAAAAGAATTTTCCCTACTTCCCTATCACCCCCAGAAACTTTGACAGACCTTATATTAGCCGTTGACCCCTATAAAAATAAATGCATTTCACTGCATAGCCACATTTGGCCAAAAGGCTCAGAACCTCTCAACGTAACTAGGACCACCTGGGAGAACGAACTGTCTATTACACTGACAGATCAGCAATGGATCTCGGCTTTAACTGTTCACACCTCCTCCATCTGTGCTTGCTACGGCCTGATTCAATGTAAAGTTTTACGTAGAACCCACTATACAAATGCCAAACTGGCCAGAATATATCCCACAATTAGTAACACCTGCAACAGATGTAACCAGTTCCCTGTTACTCATTCGCATATGTTCTGGTTGTGTCATAAATTGACGTCCTTTTGACATGATATTTTTGACACCATATGAAACGCATATGGCCAGGTGATCCCTCCCAACCCCTTATCGGCTATTTTTGGCCTACCTCCTGACAAGGACCTCCCTGTTGCGGCGAGGCAGGCTCTGGTTTTTACAATCTTATTGGTGCGCCGGTTGATTCTGCCATTACTGGAGAAATCCCCATCCCCCATCATATAACGGATGAGTGAAAGAAGTCCTCTACAATTTGAAACTTGAAAAACTCAGATTCTCTCTCAGGGGCTCCTCTAGGAGATTCCATGATACATGGGACCCCTTCCTGGAATTTGTTAATTTCCCAGTCCTATTTCTATATTCAGAAGATGATTAAGCCTAATTTTCTATGTCCCTCTATCTATCTATCTATCTATCTATCTATCTATCTATCTATCTATCTATCTATCTATCTATCTATCTATCTATCTGTCTGTCTGTCTGTCTGTCTGTCTGTCTATCTATCTATCTATCTATCTATCTATCTAATGTACTTTTTTTTATCCCTTGTTGTATGGATGTGAATGTCTGTGTCTGCTGCAGTTTAGTTTGCACCAGACCTGAATGGGTGGGTGGGTGAGAGAGGAGGGATGCAAGAAGTTATTGTCATACAACTTTACATGCCTACTTGACATATCTAAATGTTGTTCTGTCTGGAAATTTTAATAAAAAGAGTTGGAAAAAAACTTAAAGTTAATTTAAATCCTTTGCAAAGTAACCTCGGTGGCAATAACAGAGATCAAGCCTTTCATGTGGGTCTTCATCAGGTTTGCACACACTGTACCTGGTATTATGCTCCATTCTTCCATGCAGATCTTCTCTAGACTTTTAACTACCTCCACTGTTTGTCTATTAGATTGCAGTCTGTAGACTGTTTATGCCACTCCAGAACCTTGAAACGCTTTTTATTTAGCCAATCCTTCATTGCCAGGGTGGTGTGTTTGGGATTACTGTCATGCTAGAAGATCCAGCCAGGTATCATTTTCAATGCTCTCACTGATGGATTGAGGTTTTTGTCCAAAATTATTGATACATGGCCCCATTCATATTTTCCTTAAAACAGATCAGTTCTTATATCCTCTTTGCAGAAAAAAAGCCCCAAAGCATATTCACAGGCCAAAGCATGATGTTTTCACCCCCATGCTTTACAGTGGCTATGGTGTTCTTGGGATGCAACTCAGTATTTTTCCCCCTTCAACCATGGCAAGTGGAATTTATGCATAAGACTCCTATTTTGGTCTCATTTGAACACATGACATTATCCCAATCCCCCTCATGTTGTCTGGCAAATGTTAGATGGACCTGAACATGTGCCAGCTCAACCAGGGAAACTGCAGGATTTGAATCTGTCAATGATGTTACTAATAGTAACCTTTGTTACTGTGGTCCCAGTTCTTTTCACACCATTGAACCCTGATGTTCGGGACTGTTTACTCACCGTTCTCAAAATCAAGCTGCTTGCCTGTTACAGATTGGCTCATTCCAGTCTTGTGCAGGTATACAATCTTGTCCCTGTTGTGCTTAGACAGTTCTCTAGTCTTGGCCATGGTGGAGGTTGGAGTCTGACTGTTTGGAGGAGTGGGCAGGTGTCCTTTATACAGATAATGGGTTCAAACAGTTCCATTAATACAGCTAACTAGTGGAGGATAGAAGAGCTTCTTAAAGAAAAAGTAACAGGTCTGTGAGGCCCAGAATTCTTGTTTGGTTGTAGTGGCTAAATACTCATTTTCTGCGACATTATACAAATACATTTTTAGAAAAATAATTCAGTGTGATTTTCTGGATTTTTTATTTTTTTTTACATTCTGTCTCGCACAGTTGATGTGTACCTATAATGAAAATTACAGACCTCTCTCATCTTTTTAAGTGGGAAAACTTGCACTGAATAGATTGTGTTTAAACAAGTGCGACAATAACATATACAATCTTTTTAACACCATTGTAGGTCATAACAGGATGCAGTCTTCTCCACATCTGCCTCCGTCCTGGTGACCTTGCGGCCCCCAAGGATGAGTTTTAGGACCATGTCTATCTGTACCAGCGGATGAGGCTGGTTGAGACAAATCTGCAGTGCTCTCTGGTGGAATTAACTGTCTTCTGATCAGGGATTAGTGATGTGGCAGCTATCGATTAAGCCAGCCTGCAAAAATTGATGATGGAAAATGCAGTAGACAGTGTGAAGAAGCTACCGCAATCCCTCTCTCAAAACCAACCTGTATGATGTTCCCCTCCTTAACCAAAAAAGACCAGTCAGAGGCCTCAGCTGCAGCATTCCATTCACATCTCTGATCTTTATTCATTAGATCCAGCAAAAAAACTGCCTTTTTATTCAAATAAAGCCTAAAGAAAAGTCCAGGAAAAATACTTTTTAGGAATGAGCAACTTTAAACGACTAAACAATCATTTATCCAAAATTTTACATTATATTTTTTAAAAGCTTTGACTAATAATCAAACTGTTAATAGAATGACTTAATGAGATTTACTACTTTTTTATTAGTTTATTCATAGCAACCATTGGAAAACTAATAAACTAATGTGACAAAAAAAATAATTTACAAACAGAAAATAATCTGTCCATCCCATCACTCCTCCTCTCCTCTCCTCTCCTCTCCTCTCCTCAACAAGAAAACAAAAAGCACAGTTTACAAATAGAGCAACACAAAAACCTTCTGGAAATTCTGTTTAATTAACATGATCTGTCAGATTATGTACTCATCACACTCAATGCACGCATACATACGTACTATACTATTTTTACACTCTCAGTTGTTTTGGTCAATAAAGGGTGACATTCCTCTGCAGACAAATCTTCTCCTGAATTGTCCTCAAAAAAACTAGATAGAAAATAAGTGAGAAGGCACATGACAACTGTCTTACTTTGTAAATTTAGAACTATAAATTTTTACAGCAGAACACAAAAGAGATCACATACTGAGATCACAGATTATCTTGCATTTGACACTCCTATGTATAAGCATAAGGAGTTTAACTAGATTTGAACTCCTACCCGTATGGCACTGTGGCCTAATTGTGCCCCAGAAAAGAGGTAGTAAGTTCTCCAAAAAGGAGTTGACTATTTGCTTTATTTACAAAAAATGAAATTAGCTTTATATAAGCGGGACTATACATGGAGAACCATTACACCACCATACCAGCTCGTTTAAGATTAATGGTTAACAAAACAATTTAATTACATTTTAATTCAAATATAATTTTTTAAGGACACTCACACTACACAGTGTATTATTTTGGACAAATATGCTCAGAATCAGTGTCTGGTTTGAAAAGTACAGTATTTATTTTAAACAGTAAAAAAGCTAAAAAGTCCAACTAAATATTGATGTGTCCTTTAAAGTCCAGTATGCAGATGGCCAAGCCAAGGGAGAGTCAATGGAAATTTAACTGGAGTGGTCTCTTCCAGCCACTGCTGTGGCAAAGTCTTGTCATAAAGCGGCAGCACTTGAGCTTACCCCCAATCATCCCAGTATTTTTAAACTGGCATAAATGGCTGGATCTGGCCACCCTAGTTTTTCTGGTCCAGACTCAAGGTCTCCCTTCAGCATTCTTGCACAGGGATTCACAGCACCACAGAGATCCTTTAACTTCATAATTTACATCCACATTAAAAAAACAGCCAAATAGTAGGGAAACAATGACAGCTGACAAGAGTTTTCACCACATGAATTTTACCTGCACAAAGTTTCACAGTGCCACAGAAATCAGGTGTTTTGTGTCTTGCACTTAAATAGAGGAGAGCCTCACTAGCTGACTGAATGCACCTGTGTCATCACACCCACACAAACTCACAGCAAACCACACCAAAATCAGAGTGCAAGATACAGCTTTACCATGTTACATCCCTCCATATTAGAACGGTCGTTGTCCCATCAACCAGTTGACACACAGCACTAGAGGTCTTTAACGTTGAGCCTGCATTTCTCTGGTCCTTCTGGTGGACCACCTTCTTCTCCCAGGGTGCCCAACAAGCCGAGGATTGTTCAGTTAAGTCTCTTGCATGCTCCATTTCCTGCAGGGTGGTAGGGTGTGTGACTCTTCGAGATGCCATAAAAGGTTACAAAGTTCTTTCATTAAGTTGGTTTCAAAATTGGGTCCCTGATCAGATAACAGACGTTTAGGCACCCCAAACTGTTGGATGACTTTAGTCGATAGCACCTTTGCTGTAGTTTTCACTGTTTCATCTTTAGGGGGAACAGCCCAGGCAAACTTTGTAAAATGGTCCACCATCACAAGGATATTGTGAGAGGCATCCTCAGGGTGTCCTACTGATAGAAAATCTAAAGAAACAGTTCCGTTGGAGCATTTGACTGTATTGGGATTATGGGGGCCCATGTTTGGTGAGAAGCTTTGCGCAGCAAACATTGTTGTTCGGCACAGCAACTGGAAACATCTTTCAACATATTTGGCCAAAAGAACCTATGTTTTAGAAGAGCATAGGTCTTTTCAGGGCCCCAATGGCCGGCATGTGAGTGGTACATTTGCCAGACCTTGTAACGCTCACCCTCAGGGAACAACATCTGAAAGACGAGATCCAATTCTTTTGGATCACACCGCCTCTGGTGCAATACTCCATCCACCAGGATAAGGGGTCCCAGTGACTTAAGACTTGCAAAGTCATTTTAGTGCCCCTTTGCTTCTCTGCTTTATTTGGGGCACAACCTCTCAGCACACACACTGCTACTTGTCCCAACATAGGATCATTAATTTGATTGTTTTGCCATTGTACCTGGGTCTGTTCTGGTAGTACAGGAAAACCAACTGGATCTGCCTCTCTAACCTTCTGTCTTTCACCCCCTATGCACATTGCTCTGGCCACAGCTGTTACAATGTGGGTAAAAGATGGGCTCTTTAGTCCCTCTCTTGCCTCTTCTGAATCAGTGGTGGGTACCTCTGAGGGGAAACGAGACTTTGAATTATCAGTGAGCTCCATTTACCTGCCAGGAGTATAAGGAGAAAGAAAAATCTTATCAAATTAAAACAATGCTGAGTTTTCTTTAAATTTAGTTTGTGTTTTTATTTTGTATATGTACACCAAATATTCATGAAAAACTATATTAGTGTTTCAAAATGGTGTGGGTGGAAAAAGGGTATCTATCCTACCAAACCCAGGGATGGTGTGTAGGATGTGAGACCAATACTTGGCCTCTTTATAAATATTTTGGCCCCTTGATTGGCCCATGCTCAAAAAAACACCTGGAGCCGCCACTGCATCTGTCGACACAGCACTCTATTTTTTATTGTCAGTCAAAAGCTATGCGCGCAAGTCTGTTATTGGTTAGCACGCCACTTCTTTTAAATTTCTTAACAGCACTGTTGTGTCTAAACAAACATGAATATGTTTCCATCGCCAGGTTAATTGTGACAAAGGTAAAACAGCCAGATGGTCAGGTTTTTAAGGCAAATGCAATCTGAACAACTCCACAAAACTCGGTCTTTACATGGTAATTTCCTAGCAGACAAGGCAGTGCTGCCCTGTAGTGGTAAACAATAACTGCATTAAGCACATCTCTGCTCTTTTTTTTTTAAAGACCACAGTGGCCCCCATTTCCACAAAAAACAACCCTAGAAAAATCAGTACCCCTAGATTTTTGGCCGGATTGTTAGTTTCCACCTATATTAAACTGAAGGTCGGTGCTGACTCTTGATCGTTCTTCTTTAGGTAAAATAAATAAATAAATAATTACTTCAGTTTTGATTCTATTCAGATGGAGAAAGTTATGGCTCATCCATGCACTGATTTTCTTAATGCATTTGCTTTGGATAGGTTCAAAGTTACCTGGTGACATTTTAATCTAAAGCTGAGTATCATCTACATAGTTATGGTAACTAATCTAATTGCTTGTTATATTATGAGCCAGCAGGAGCATTTAAATATTAATTAGGAGAGTCCCCATGATGGAGATTTGTGTCAGATTTGTGAACAGTTGCCTATTGACACAAAGTACTCCTTGTTCTTTTTGGTAAGACAAAAATCTGCCAAGTACTAGAGTACATAGAGTCTGACCAAGCTTTCAGTGGTTTTAATAGTATTTTATTGTCAACATTATGCACCAAGAACCAATGGTACCAGCACTGCTGTTCTACTACAGTCTTATGGTGCATTCACACCGCCCCAAATGGCAGCGTCAGCAGAGGAAAGTTTACATGTTAATTCTATGGTTGACGCCGTCAGAGGAGCGTCGAAGTCAGTGCAGCGCTTTGTCTGCATTGGCTCCATAAACAATTCAAGCTTTTCCAGTGTTTCAAGTTTCAAAGCGCCAAACACCTGCAATGTAGAAATTCACCTAGCTGAACTTTTGATGGTCTTAACGCTCTCTCAGGATCCTTTGTTTCTCCAGAGTCACCTATGAGATTTCCCAACCACTTTGAAAACTTGGTACAATATGGGATTAAAATGGTTCCCCTCACTCCAGTCATGTCAAAATCAAGGCCCTTGTCCCCAAAGAAGTATCGTGCCCCACTCTCGCCTTTTTCACCAAACAAGGTCTCCCCAGCTCGGCCCCCACCACCGGTGCCCACAGCTGTTACCTCCAGCAGCTTCACTGATGCTGTCTAGGACGTTAAGGGCCTCTGTGTTGCTACCATGCATAGCAAACTCAAAACCAACCAGAGGTCCAGAGAGGGAGTGTACTCTCCTAAAAAAATCAGTACCGTCAAACCACGTAGATTAGATAATGAAAGACATTTAATCCATATCCCTTGCAAAAAGATTCCATCTACTCAAACACAGATAAATCTCAAGCATGCTGTTCTCAATGTCAGATCATAATAAACAAGTCATTTTTAGTAAATAGTTGAATTTCCTTTGATAATCTGTATTTTGTGTTTTTAACTGAAACGTGGCTCGACAAAAACACTAGCAATGCAGTTTTTATTGAGTGTAGTCCATCTCACTTCAATTTTGTGTCTGAAACATGGCAAAACCAGAGGGTAGGGGGTGTTTGTGCCATTTTCAGGGGCAATATATTGACCCCACAAACTGTCATTTCTTTTTTTTCAATCGTTTGAGTATGTGTCATTCAAAATGGAGATTAAACAATCTTCCATTCTTACTATATGACAATTTACAAACCACCACTTAATTGTTTTATCGAAGGTTTTACTGAATTACTTACATTTGTTTGCATGGAATTTGATTGTTTAGTAATTTCAGGTAACTTTAATGTGCATGTGGATATAAACAGTGATAGGCATGTCAAAGAACTTAGTGCTGTCCTTGAAATGTTTGGTTTAACTCAACACGTGAGTGATGTGACTCACAACAAAGCTCACACTCTAGATTTAGTCATTACAAAAGGTGTTAATATATCAAATGGCAATGTTGTTGATGTTGCTTTATCTGAACATTTTTGTGTCTTCTTTGACCTATCTGTTTTACCCAAACCAGTAGTTTGGCCTGGAGTTATTCAAGGAAGACACATAAATGATACAACAAGGACACAGTTTATGGAATTGATCAGATTTGAAAATTCCCCGTGCTCAAATGTTGATAATCCATTGGACTCTTACACTTCAAGGGTTGTAAATGTTTTGGATACTATTGCTCCTGTCATGGTTAAATTGGTTAACACTCACCTCGGAGAAATGAAGTTTCGGTCAGGGCACAAAAAAGGGAGTGCCAGAAAGCCGAACGGAAATGGCGCAAGTCAAAGCTCCAGGTTCATTATGAGGTTTACAAAGAAGTGTTTTGTGTGTTTAACCAGATTTTACGTGGAGCAAGGGAGAAGTATTTCTCTGAAATAATCGCAAACTGAAAAAAACAATTCTCTTGTTCTGTTTAGCACAGTGAACAGATTAAGTATTCCTCAAGTTTCATTGCCCTTAGAACTAATTCCTGCATCTAAGTGCAGGAGTTTTCAATATATTTTAATGACAAAGTCCAAGGCATTAAAAATGCCATAATTATCACAAAACAAATAGCAAGTTTGTTTCTAGATAAACACCTTGAGCTGACACATTTTACACCTGCAAGTGACAAAACAATTGAAGAGGTTAGTTCTGGTCTGAGTTCATGTACATGCTGCCTTGATGAAATACCCACTCGATTTCTAAAGTCTGTGCTGAGCAGCTTGTTACCACAACTTTGTCAGTTAGTTAACATCTCACTTGGGTCTAGAACATTCCCAAATGCCTTAAAACTGTGGTCATTAATCCTCTTCTAAAGAAGAGCAGCCTTGATGCCACAGTATTGATCAACTACCGGTCCATTTCAAACCTACCATTCTTAGGAAAAGTCCTAGAGAAAATGGTATATCAACAGCTCACTTACTTTCTCCTGTCTAACAATGGGTCTGATACTTTCCAGTCAGGCTTTAGGCCCCACCACAGCACTGAGACAGCTCTGATCAAGGTGACAAATGATATCCGCATGAACACCAACACAGTTAAAGTCTCAGTTTTAGTTCTGCTAGACCTGAGTGCTGCCTTTGGCACAGTGGACCATGGGATCATACTTCACAGGTTAGAAAACTGGATGGGAATCTCTGGTACTGCTCTAAACTGGTTCAAGTCCTATCTCAAGGACAGGACGTACTTTGTCGAAGTTGGCAACTGTGTCTCAGACAAAATTCCCATGACCTGTGGAGTCCCCCAGTGGGCAATCTTGGGACCACTTTTATTCAACTTGTACATGCTTCCATTGGGTCAGCTAATAAACAGCAATACTGTGTCCTACCATAACTACGCAGATGAAATTCAGGTCTACGTGTCACTGACGGCAGTTGAACATAGGCCTATAGATACACTCTGTCACTGTATTGAACAGATCAGTGTGTGGATGCAAAAAAACTTTCTCCAGTTAAACTCAGACAAAACTGAGATAATTGTTTTTGGCCCACAGAAACAAAGATAAAGTGTTATCAGTCATCTTGAGTCTCTCTGTCTTCAACCAAAAAAATCAGGTTGGAAATCTAGGGGTAATAATGGACTCGGACATAAACTTAAACAGCCAAATCAAAGCAATAACATCAACAGCTTTTTACCATCTGAAAAACATTGCTAAGATCAGAGGAATAGTGTTGAAACCAGACTTAGAGAGACTTATCCGTGCATTTGTCTCCAGCAGGTTAGACTACTGTAACGGCCTGCTCACTGGCCTCTCTAAACGAGCTTTTTGACAGCTGCATTACATCCAGAACGCTGCTGCTCGAGTCCTGACAAGAACCAGGAAATACGACCATATCAGTCCAGTGCTCCGATCTCTGCACTGGCTTCCTGTCGCTCAGAGAATAGAATTTAAAACACCTCTGCTTGTGTACAAGTCTTTTCATGGTTTGGCACCGAAGTACATCTCTGACATGTTAGAAACATATGAACCATCTCGGGCCCTGTGAACTTCAGGGAGGGGTCTCCTGGTGGTTCCCAGAGTCAACAATAAACACGGTGAGGCTGCATTTCAGTTTCAGGCAGCTAAAATATGGAACAGCCTTCATGAGGATGTTAGACAAGCCTCAACTCTAACAATGTTTAAATACAGGCTGAAAACAGTTCTTTTTACCCATGCATATGATAATTGAAAGTATTTTATCTGCACTCTTGCTTTTTATTGTAATTAATACTTTTTTAGGTTGATGTTTTTTTTCTGTTAATCTGTTTTATTAATTTATGCAACTGTGAAGCACTTTGAATTGCCTTGTGTCTGAATTGTGCTTTACAAATAAATTACCTTGCCTTGCCTTGCCTCTTGATGCAGCACGGCAACCAATCAGAGTGTCTTACTGTAGTGAGGCTTCCTGACGTTGCCTAGCCAACCACAGTCCGCTAGTGTTTAAAACATCCACCAGAGAAAGGCCCTCCTACAACCTTTACAAGCTTCATCTTCAAAACGTATCTGCTGTGTATATGCGTCAAACTAGTCACTTTGTGAGCGTTGCTTGAAGCTGACAAAGCATGCGGTCTGAACAGACCAATATGCAGATGTCATTGAACATCTTGACAAGGGCAGACTTAGTGCTATGAAGCATGTAAACCATACTGAAAAACATCTAAATGGTTGGTCATTGTTAGGATGCTGATTAACAGTTGAAACACAGCTTTTTCGTTAATCTTACAGATCTATACAGTCTGCATTAACAAATTATCCAAACTGTTTTGTTTTTTTAGAAATGGTTTACAGGAAGGAAGGACTGGGACAATAATTCAGGCTGGGAAATTGATATAACTCCAGGCCACTACCCAATTAATGAATAACGCCTAGAGTAAGCTATGTTGATTTAAAACAAAGGCTGCCCATGTGCCAACAAAATTAATATTTATTTTCTGCTGAATTAACCTTTACTCAAATTGCATCATTCTAGGTCATCTACACATATTCTGGTAAATGTAAAGCCAGAACCAATAACAAACTGATTGACATTAATCCTGGGATACCTATTAAAATAAAGACAAAACCGATTTTGGAGTGGGAATGAGAGTAATTCTGAAGTATCAGCATGCCTGGTTTCTCACACCAATGAATCTGTTTCTCTCCTTACCTTTGTCATCTTCACTGCTGCTGGCCTCTACTCCTAAGTCTCCTCCATGGCACTGATTGTTCTATTGTAGCAATAAAGATATGAAAATGAGGAAAAATATTTTTTTAATAGAATTAAGATAAACAGCAGTGAAATGATTGTGATAATTAGCCTTAAGTCCTTTTTCTGCCAAAAAATATTTTTTAGCCACTTATATTCTCTTTTCACCTGCCTACTACGCTGTCTTTGTTTATATAAATATTTCTTTCAAATATGTGGACACTGGACAGCAATATTTGCTAAAGTAGTATCCTTGCTTACAGTTGGGGATGTAGGTCCAGTATGACATAATTCTAATAAACCCGAGGCTCGGTTTGTAAAATATCTCTAAACATTCAGCGGTACAGAGCACCTGTTGGATGGTTACAGCCATCTTTACTGCACATTAGGTCTCTCAAGTCAACAATGAGTTCATATTTCTTACTTGGTCACAAGGAAAGGAACCATGTTAACATCTATCCGCAAATCCAAAGGTACCTCTAAAATTGTTTTACTAATCTGTAGTTAGGATGGACCTTTCTTTAATTGTACTGCTGGTTGTATTTTCTTTCTCTTTTTCTTCTTTTATGTTTTCATATGTTTGTTTCACGGACATAGTAGTATGTACCTGTTGTATTCGACAACTGATGTGATTTTAACTGAAGTTTTCAAATGACAAAAGTAATAAAAATAAGTTAAAAAAGAAAGCATGGACTGGTGGAAAAAAACAATTTTGTAGATGGTCTCTCTGACCTTTGTGACCTTGTCTGAGATGCCTTTCAAAGAATGGGCAAAAACAACAATGGTAGAATCTCACCCTACAGAATCAATGTTGTAATTGCATCTGTTGTACTGACTCAGAGGGCCAAATAGAAATTCCTTTGTTACCCATCTTGTATTTGTAAAAGAACTTTGGTATGGTTTTGCAGCTTCAAAGTTGTGCAATTGGTAGCACTGTTGTCTTGCAGCAAGAGGGTCCTGGGTTTGAATCCTGGCCTGTGGAAACTTGCATGTTTGACGATGCATGTATGGATTTCTCTGGGTAGCCTGGCTTCATCTCATAGTTTGAAAGCATGATGAAGATGGTAATCCAAACTTGGATAACCATCTTCATTTTTACTCTTTATCATCCTTGAACAAACAGGTTAAGTTAAATACTGTTTGAATCATGGGGGAAGAAGTGGAGGTGGTCGAGGAGTATACAAATACCATGGAATTTTCCTTTGGAAAAAGACTGGACTGGAGACCCAACAGTGAAGCGATTTTCTGTATAAGAAGTGACAGAGCAGACTGTCATTCTCTAAGAAGCTTATGCCCTTTTTCCACTGAGGTTAGCTCGCCGAGGCTGTGTTGGGTCAAACCAGGCCCAGAATGACCTGGTTGTGTTTCCGTTGCCATATCAGCCAAGCAGCAGTAGGTAAGCACATGGGCAGTCTTAGCATAGCAAAAGTTCCATCAAAACTCAGTTATTACTCTTACCGTTTTGCAACATTACAGATGCCAATGCTTCAGCAGGTGTCTAGCCTGCTGTCTGTCCCTTTGTTTTCCGGGCTTTCACCATAGGTGCATTTAATTTCTTCAAAGCACTTCCAGTGTTTGCAGTTTGCCCCACTCTGGCCATTGTGGCCCTTCATGTCCCAATAATTACGCATACATTTTTAGCACTGTCTGCCAATAATGTTTTAAATTCACTAGAAGCCATTTATTGCGATTCAGACAGTTACCAAAAGCCCCACTTTCACTAAATTGTACAGTTACTCAATCTCCAACCACTATTTGTATGGCACTTTTAAATGTTCGCTCTCTGCTGAATAAAACTTAGATCAAAGATCTGATTTTAGACAATAATCTTGATTTTTTTATTGTTAACGGAAACGTGACTGAGTGCAGATGCCCCAGTTAATTTTAAAGAGGCCTCCCCACCACATTTTAACTTCAATTATTCTATATGAAGAAGCAAAAGAGGAGGTAGCACTGCTTTTATAACCTTGTATAAGTTTACCAACGCTTTCTGCCAAAACCTGTTTCATTTGATTTTTTTATTGTTGCTCTTCCGCGTGAGCGCGCATGGGTCTTGGGTTGGGGGGAGGGAGGGAGGGAGGTATAAATGAGATCATGCTTTTAAATCTGTGGAGGAGGGATCAGTATGTATTTTATATGGGGTCAATCTGTAAAGCACTTTCAGTTGGAAATATTTGTATTAAAAGTGCTTTATGAATAAAGTTTGATTGATTCTCTGTATCATCACACACACAACGCCAGGCTCATCAGTGAGCACCACCACTAGGTAGGAGTAAGTGACATCACTTTACCGGACTAATAAATCCATAGGTGGGCGTGTTGGGTTACCTTGGCTCATTTCGGACCAAGCCAAAGGTAGTTTAAAAAAAGGCGTCAGTCGGCCAAAACAAAAGTAGTCGAAAAGCGCTAAAAATATGTGCTGCCCCGACTCTGGGCCGAGCAACCTTGGTGGAGGGGGAGCATTAGGTCCTCAAAGATTTGCAGCAAGATGCCACATATCTTCTACAATTCTGATGTGAAGAATGAACTCTCTTCTGCTATCATCTTTTGATGTAGCAGCATCAGAGCCAGGGACTTAAAAAGGCTCAACAACCTGATAAAGTAGGCTGGTTATCTTCTTGGGAATACTGGTAAACCTCTTGAGATGTGGATGCGAGAAAAGAGTCTTCATATGGACAACCCAGAGCATCGTCTTAATGAGACTATCTTACAAAGAAAGAGTATCTTCGGTTTTGCTGCAACACAGACTGCTATAGAAGATCCGTCCAGCCCAAAGTCACCAGGATCAACAAGAATTTCTCAAGAAATTAAATAATATTAATTAATATACTGTACCTGTGTTTCAATAAAGTATTTTTGAATTAAATGAAGTTTGACATTTCACGGCTTTTACAATTCACTGCTGTTTCCCGAATTCTTAGTTTACAAGTGAGACACCACCAGCACCCTCAGGCTCTTCCAATTATTCCAAGAATACTGGTACTGTTGGCAGAAGCTTTCGGGAAAACACACTCCTCCCTTTCAGTCACACATAAAATAAATCCATGTGGTGCATGAGTCAGCCTGCTTCTGCAACTGCAAATATGACACTGAGGTGCTGTTGTTTAGGGCCAGGAAATGAGCTGTGAATTAGACGAGTGTGTTTCTCAGCCATTCCAATATTACCTTGTTGTCCTTTTACTCCCTATTCTCAGTTAATGTATGCTCCTCATTTTCAGTGGACCGATTTGGAAGCCGGTATATGGCTAAAACAATATATAATGTTGGATGTGGTTGTATTTCATTTGAATTTTTTTATGTATTTTGAACTTTAAGAGCAGCAGGGTGTCATCTTGCAGATCCTGTTCCAATATTGTTGGCCATCTGGTCACACTGCCACCTGCTGGCTGGAAATATGTTTACAACTGCTACACAAAGCATGAAGTTTACTATTGTCTTTAATCTATTAAGAACAGAAGAGGGTAGTATCTAGTTGCATTTACATTAGTAACTTTTTTTAAACTACTCCAAGGAGCAATTTTACCACACAATACTTCTTACTTTTTTCGAAGTACTTACTTTTGTAAAATGTCTTCCTACTCTCCCTAGCTATTTACTTTGCTGAAAATTATTACTGAACATTGATGATTTAAATTGAATATCTTTTGCAAAAGAAGTCAAATAATTTCTGCTGCCTGATTTCTTACTAACATTGTTATTAGATAATTTGATTTTAGTCTTCAAGATACTATAAATTTCCCATATATTTAGATTCATTCCAGTTTTAAGTATTGTTTTGATCAGAAAATTACTCAATACTTAAGTAGGATTATTACAATACTTTTTTACTCTTAATTTAATAAAACATTTTGGGATGACTACTTATGTTTAACTGATGCGACTCTCACGTGAGAACATTTTTTTGGCTATTCTACCAACCTCCGGTAAAGAGCCTGGAAAGCAAAATACTACACAAAAATACTCAAGGACAAAATAGAAGCACAACAGTGACAGTTGGAGTTCTTTGCTTCCACTATTTCTAGTGGGCTGTTTTCTTGATATGCGTGTATCAAAACTAGATCAAGGAGTTAAATTCATTTTCTTCTGTTCTTTGAGAATAAGAGATTAACTTTGCAAAAAATCCAAAAGCAAAGGTTAAACCGGTTCTCATTTGACTGTGCCAATGTACACTGAGTGCAGCATGATTCGAGGTTGGATTTAGGTGGTTTGGCTTTATTTAGTTGCTGGTGGCGTTAGAGATATCTAACTTTAAGAAGCTCTTTAAGAAATCAGAAGGAGCAATAACAACAAATATTCACCTATATCCAAAACAGAGCACACTGCACCTTTTTAAAAAGAGTGGTCAGCCATCTAGTGCAGTGAAAACTAGGGCCTATCATTTCCTTGGGCATGTTAAGGCAAGGCAAGGAAAGACAATTTTGTTTGTATAGCACACTTTCAACAACAGGGTAATTCAAGGTGCTTTACATGATTTGGTGGTTAAAAAAAACATACAGTAAAAGAAAAAATACATCAGAGAACGTTAAAAACAGCAGGACCGCAGTTAAGTGTATAAAAGCACTGAAACTAAAAACAGCAATTAAGACATAAGTGACTATCTGGTATTGACATTTTGCTAGCTTCGGAACCACTAATTACTTTGTTTTACCCGGTGGCCAGCAAAAAGTATTAATACCCCTGTTAAGGTTTATGCTCCCAGGTATCTATATATGTACAGCATAATGTGCTTTTATTTCCATAAGTCAGTAGAAGGCAATAATGTGTTAACTGAATAAGCCGAGGAGACATGTTGTTCTGTGACTCAAGACTCTAAAGAAAACGACTAGCATGTAGATGGGCTCTCTCCTTGCCCACTCCGAGATTTGAGTAAAAAAAAAAATGGGTCTGAATATTGATGTAAAAATAAATCCACTGACAGCTCTGTGAAATTTTTCCAAATTTCATATTATTACAAACATAAACTTCAATGCATTTAATTTAGCTAAATCAATATTGTTGCTGGAGGGAGAACCTGCAGCCAAGACAGATTTTATTTAGGGAATGCCCTGTGTACTGTATAGCTCCACCCTTCTTCACATCAGCTCCCAACAGCTTACTTCCATCTACGTCCATCCTGAAGAAAACGATCCCCATAGCATGATGCTGCCACCCTCATGTTTCAGTGTTAGCATGGTGTGTTCTGGCTAATGGCTAGTGTTGCTTTTGCATGTTGTTTTGCTGTGTTGCCTTGAGATCACATTTTGAAAGGAATTCTTATGTCTTTCCTCTTATTAGTCTTCTATGAAGACAATATTTGAAGTGAAAACAACTAATAGCTGTCTAGATGTATTAATAGATTCTCCTACTTGAGGTGTGGATCTCTGCAGCTCCCCCACAGTTACTATTGGCCCCTTGGCTGCTTGTCTGATTATTGTTCTCCTTACCTGGAGAGTCAGTTTAGGTGGATGACCATGTCTTGGTAGGTTTGGAGCTATGTAATCTTTTTTTCTTTCATTTTCAGATGATGATTTGAACAGAACTCTGTGAGATGAAGAGAACCCTGTTCCAAACTTGGGACCAGTGGGGTTGCCTGGCTTGGGCATTCCTAGCTCTAGTCCTGAACATTTCTTATCAAGCCCTGAATATTTCTTTCACCTCAGGAGGAATAGAATTACATCAACTGAGATACCCTAAAACATTATGAAGAAGGCAGTTTTGTAATTTACTGGCTTCTGTGAATGCACCAGAGGACTGTGGCTTAGCAGGTAGAATCCATTCATCCATCCATCCATTTTCTGAACCGCTATCACTGCTATCACTATCTCCAGCTGTCAACGGGCGAGAGGCTCCAGCATACCACATGGTGATGGAGCAGAGGATTAAAAAGCAATAACAGTAATTAAAAATAATAGAAAGCAAATTCATATCATATAATCACAGGCAAGTCTAAATAAATACGTTTTTATTTTAGATATAAAATAGTTCAGTGTCTCTGCAGCTTTGCATTCATCCAGGAGTTTGTTCCAGAAATGGGGAGCATAGAAACTGAAAGCTGCTTCTCCATGAGTAGTTTTGAGTATACAGTACAGACCAAAAGTTTGGACACGCCTTCTCATTCAATGCGTTTTTTTAATGTTCATGACTACATTGTAGATTCTCAAATAAGGGCATCAAAATTATGTATGAACAAAAAATGTATGGAATTACTGTATGTACTTAAAGGGTTAAATAACGGAATGTATTTGTTATATTTTAGATTCCTCAAAGTAGCCATCCTTTGCTCTGATTACTGCTTTGTATTCTCTTCAGCTTCAAGAGGTAGTCACCAGAAATGGTTTTCCAACAGTCTTGAAGGAGTTCCCAGAGATGCTTTGTACTTGTTGGTCCTTTTGCCTTCACTCTGAGGTTCAGCTCACCCCAAATCATCTCAATTGGATTCAGGTCCGGTGACTTTGGAGACCAGGTAATTTCAAAAAATTTTGTAAGGTACTACATAATTCTATGTGTGTTCATTCATAGTTTTGATCCATTCAGTGAGAATCTACAATGTAAATAGTCATGACAATAAAGAAAACTCTTTGAATGAGAAGGTGTGTCCAAACTTTTGGTCTGTATTGTATGTAACTAAAACTTCTTAAATGACGTAATTATAACTTTGGGAGTGACCATATCATCATATTCCCCATGGTGCTTAGGGGCATGTTTTTGACATCATGAGTGACTTGGAAGTCGGTTGTATTGAACCAGCCAATGTTTCCAACAATTTGTCAATCTTGATTCCACACCCACAGTGAATACAGTTCTATGGGGAGAAAAATACTGAGAGAAAACTGGGTTAACAATTGCAATAACAGCAGAAAAAATATATCTGGAGAGTAGTAGAAGACAAAAGTATAAAAGGGAAGAAGTGGTCAGTCTGTCCTCCAACAGTCTAAACCTATAGCAGCATAACTACAAAAATAGCTCAGGATAACCTAAGCCATTAACTACAAGCTTTATCAAAAAGGAAGGTTTTAAGCCTAGTCTTGAAAACAGAGTGCCTGCCTCACGGACTAAAACTGGGAGCTGGTTCTACAGGAGAGGAGCCTGATAACTAAAAGATCTGCCTCCCATTTTACTTTTAATAATCATAGGAACTACCAGTAGACCTGCATTTTGAGAAAGAAGTGCTGTATTAGAAACATTTGGAACAATCATAACTCTGATGTACGATGGAGCTTGATTATTAAGGGCTTTATAAGTAAGGAGGAGGATCTTAAACTCTACTCTGGATGTAACAAGGGGCCAATGGAGAGAAGCCAAAACAGGAGAAATGTGATCTCTCTTTTTAATATTCATCAGGTTTCTGTAATTAATTTTGAAGTAATGCCCACCTCTGGCTGAATGTAAATGTAAGCCGTACTTCTCCGATTTTTATAAGCATTCCTTCAAGCTGTATCATTTTCATGGTTATAACTTTTTTCTTTTATCAAGCTATCTTCAGAAGTATTTACAGGTCAAGATGCTAAAAACCTGAGCAAACTAAACAAAAAGAGGAAGATAACAAAACTGCATACATTTCTTTCATTTTATTGACATTTTCTCTTACAAAAACAGGTAAAACCAGAATGCATAGACTGAACCCCAGCAGGCTCATCTTTGACATGAAAAAAACAAAACAAAAAAACACTAAAGGGCGAGAGCAAATTATTTAAAAAAAAAAGAATGACAAAAACACTGTCTTCAGGTCAACAGACTGACTTCTAAATGGTCTCATCCATACAAAATACAAGAGAGAACTGTTATGTAACTCATGTAGGAATACAAGCAGAGGCAAACTCACTGACGCACAAAGGCAAGTGGGTGGGCCAAATGGGGGGGTAGAATAAATCCTTCAGATGAACAACAGACACAGAAACGAGTGAAGAAATGTGAATATGTGAACACTTAGTGGCCAGTTCATCCCATTTCAACTCCCCACTGGTATCTATCTACATGACAGATTTGCAACAGCTAGATAGAACAGCTCAAAACAAAGAAAAAAAGTAGTAGTTTGAATTACTAAATGTCAAAATCTTGAGATTTTATTTTATATTAGTGTGAAATCATTTACTCTGGTTAGGACTTAAACAGTCACTACCAGCAGAAGCGTTGGCCTTGTTACTCCATTCACCAACTATGGATCCGTCTGCAATAATTCAGGCCACATATCTCCTAGACTGTGAGAACAGAGGGTCTTCCACTACGTTTTGGTGTTTTTATCGTTAAGGTGAACGAAACCGGGTGAATTTATATCAAAGGATCAGTTCTGAAGGTGGTGGGGAAAGCAGTAGACTGGAACAGAGAAGGATCTAGGACCATCATAACGGCAGGTTTTTTAATCATTTCAAAAATTCTTTCACATATCTTGACCTGTATCCTTTACTATTCACCTGGACATACATTTTATAGAGAAAATTAGGTTAAAGAGCTTCAATAACCCTGTTGACACCATTTGATTCAGATAAAGCATTTGGTCTTCAGTTATTCAGTCTAGCAAATATGAATCGGAGATCAAGTTCAGCTCTTGCAGCAGATTCTTCCTTTCATTTGCTTTTGTTTCATCTCTAAGCTAAAGCTGTTGTTTGCAGATGTTACAAGGGATATCAGTATACAAATCTCAGTTGTGAAAAAAGCACATTCAAGTAATTTTATATTTTATGTAATACAGTACAGGGAGGACAGTTCCCATTTACTAGAGAAATCAAATGACAGAGGACAAGGAAGACCTGCTAAGAGGATAAAAGCGACAGTGAAAGAGCTGCAGGAATTTCCAATAAGTAATGGTTGTTTTAATTCTGGTATTTTTCTGCAAGACTGAATTAGTTTGTATCCAAGAGAGCACTCAGACCTACCTGGAGTCTCCCAAAAACCTTGTGGGGTAATGTGTTATCATCCAGAGAAATGTTGGGGAGAACTCTGTCTATAGTGTTAATACTGTGGTGAGACAATCACGGTGAGGGTTTATGTTTTTTCGTAAAGGTGGATAAAATTGTGAAAGCTTCCATAAGTTTGGATCCCAAATATTTAAGTCTCTAGGACATAGAGGAGCTAAATATGACCAGGTCAAGATGTGGGACGCTAAGAGACTCCTAAAAAAGAAAACTGAATGCAGAAACTGAATCATAGGAGGATTCTGAAAATTATTCACGGTGTTCAAAATGCTGCAACAAGCAAGGTACCCCCTTTTAACAGATCCATAGTTTTTATTAGTTACCTTGGAGAACATAAATGTCACCTTAAACTAGAAAACAGGATGAAACTGATTATCAATGGTCTCATAGTTTTATTCTAAAAAAATTTGAACACTAACATTTTAACAGACGGGGGCAGACACTCACCTCTGCATACAGCACTGTGACCTACTATGTTCAAGTGTTCACCCTGCAAAATGCAAATGCCTCGTTTCTGCATCCAGTTAGATCGTGGGAATCCGGCTGTTAATTATTACAGCTCAAGTGAAAGCAGAAATCTGGTTTTACCAACAAAAGGGTGATTAATCGGATCTCCGCAAACAAACATTTCCAAACGAGGACATTTCTGTCCGGAAAACACAGGATCACTACTGAAAATAAGACGGTAAAATGCTCCGATTTCATTCTCTGCACTCAAACAGTAAAATACAGAGATGAGAAAGTTTAGCAAATGACTGTGCGTTTATGACGAGCAATACACGGTCCACTTCCTACACTTTGATGGATAAACACTAGAGGTCTTCTGGTGTAAACTCCTCATCTGTAAAACAAGCCCCAACTGTGAGATTGGGGGAAAAATAAAAAAAATAAAAATAATGAGCGTTCTGGCAAAAATTCTGGAAAAGTGCTATGTGAACAATACCTTCTCTAGAGATAAAGGTAACGACTATGGGCTAAGTCTGCGCTACTTTAGAGAAAATGCACTAAAATGTTCCCCATCAGGGGACTCAAAACTGCAACACAATCACATTTTAGAGGTAATACATATTTATATATAGGAGGGTGTATATATATATATAGATATATATATAGTTATTTTTTAAAAAAAAATCACAATTAGTTAGAATTTGTTAATTATATTAACTTTTTAATTCACAACATGGGTGAGTATATTATCCTTTCTTGGCTCTTTATGTACATTCAGTTGGTTTGAGAACTGGATTGGATACTACAGCAGTTTGATGACTTTTCACTGAAACACCTAACACCCTCCAGGTTCAGAGGTCAGCCACGTCCTACACAGATCTCTTTTACGATCGAGCGCTGAAACCATGTGTGAACTTTGTAAACGTGTCAGTTCTTCTAACAAAGCCTTCCAACACTGAAGCTACTGAAAAGCTTTCGTATGAAAACTTGTGCGACTTGTACGCCATGGAGCGGCTGCTGTGCGTCCTCCAACTGGCAAAATAGAGGATTGCACAGATTGTTACCTGCAGGAGCATTTATAACGGGGCCACCAGTGATTTTATTCAAAATAATAATGAATAAAGCTCAATAAATGCAGTCAAATTAAAGGTTGAAGTTGTTCAATCTGGTTAGGCTGCTGCAATAAAACATGTATTTTAAGGCTTTTTTCACATCTATACAGGAATTACCAAGAACTTGTCAGGTTCTTCCTTCCGAGCTCTGGACCTGAATTAGAAACAAGAGGGCAGAACAGAAACGAAAACACTGACTTCCAGAGTAAATGAGAGTATCCTTGTGCTGTTTCCTTTGGTTGTCAAACAAAACTCCAAGGCCTTTTTTTCTGAGACAAAGACTGAGGTGCTGTCTCCACCCATTTCCATCAAGCGAACTGTTAGCAGTGCTAACCAGTGTGCAGGTGCTCCTGTTTTCTTCTATCCTTTTCTGATCAGGGGTAGGGCTCACATTAACTTTCTGAGGGGGGAGATTTTAACCGTTCAGGAGGTAGACCACCAGCTCATAGGTGCACATCATGATGGCGGTGTTGGGAATCTGGCGTACCAGGTGGGTGGTGAGGCCGCGATACAGGGCACGGTAGCCCTCCTCTCTGGGTACTGTGGTTAGAGTCTGGAAGAAGGAACGATACTTGGTGCCCTCTTCTCGTAGTCTGGTGCGGATTACCTCTGCAGAAAACGATTCGGATAAATTAAATTATAAAAATGATCATTTAGTTTTAAATACCTAAAAGAGATTTCCAACTCTCACCATGAGGATAAGCAATAGATGTGGCACAAGTCTTTGACGTCGCAGCAGCAAGCATCATCCCAACAAAGTCTGATGCATCTTTCGATGCCTCCTCTTCCTCGTCCATGTTCTGCGGCGCTTTGGCCTCCAGGAGGCGCCGCTTAATGTTTTCATAGATAACAAAGTGGATCACAGTTTCTGAGATGCCGGCGTAGGATGCAGACATTCCCCTGTAGAAACCTCGCAAGCCATCGGCTTTATACACCCGGCGAACGCATTCGAATGCACTCATCCTCCGCTCCCCTCGATTCCTGAAAGAGAAAAAGAGGGATGTGGAGAAATGCTTAGAGTACAAAGCATCCTCTGACATTTGATTTGTCCAAGGCAACACGCAATTTTAAAAAGTGCATATAAAATTCAGAGCTTAAAGAGATTCAACCCAAAGGTACTGATCAGAACAAAACGGTAACCTAGTCTTGGTCAAGTGTCTGATTTTGTCAACCATATCCCAAAAAAAGGAATTTTCTTGCCTTTTGTACCATTAATTATTCATTTGTTTCCATTTTAAATGACAACAGGTCACAAAACGTTAGAGGCTGGATCATTATTTTGTTTACTAGTAAATCCCATTTTTCTCCCAAACAAGCCAACAGTTTTGTTTTTTTTTGCCCTTTACATTAATGTTCACAGTGAAGTAGAGACTGCATTGGCTGGTGCAGCTCTCTTTTTCTACATCTAATGTGAAAGCTCGGCCATCCCCAGGCAGCGTTTTGTGACAGAGCAGTACAGAAAGCAGCTAAAGCACTAAGCAATCACTTTTATGCTGTTCAAAGCAAACCGTGAAGTTCAGGAAGTAAAAGAACACCTTTACTGTATTGTACTCACATTAACAATAGAAAACTAAAATAAGTTATAAGCAAAATTATCAACAAACCATATCAGAACAGGGAAAATAAATGCTAGCAGTAGCCTAGAGCTTTCACAAACTACACTGCAGAACAGAATAAGAAATCTAGCCCTGCAGCTCTTTTAGTAAAAGCCAGACATGTTTGTTTTATATTAAGAGAACGGCCATATACTTTAATGAAAAAAACAGGAAAAAAACCAAAGGATATAGGTATGCATGTTTCTGATGACACTTAAAAACATTGTGGTCGCTGTTTTTAAGCAGATGTTGGACCAGTATAATATGATTTTCTACCTGAAATTCTTAGGGCCCAAAAATATTTACCAGTCAAAAAAGCAGATCGCAGAATCCAGAACATTGCTGGGGAGTCAATACGGTGGACATCTGCCTATTTGTAGAAAACCCATTCAACCGTACAGTAGATCTAAAATAACCAAAAGTAGGTTTGGAATGCTACATGACTGGCGTTTGCTAAGCAGTCAATCCAGGTGCTCCATTTATTTTTTCTCAATACTGAGATAAGGAAGACTGTAAATATCAGCTTCTCTAGAAGTGGAAACAGCTAAAACAGTTTCCACTGTGCGTTTTAAAGTATTTTAAGTAAAATTGATGCAGTGATTTTTACAATACAAATGTCATACAAGTGATTATGATGATCATTAAATAGAATTGTGGTTTAAGGCTTTAAATACAGCCATTTGCAGTCCTTTTGGACAAACGTTTTTTTTTTTAACTAATAAAAGAAAGAAAGAAATGTAACAATAATTTCCAAATGCTTTCCTCAACAAGTAATTACAAAGTCTTAAACAATTTTACATTCCATAAAAACAATTAGAAGTTGTAATTAGTTTGTGTCCTCCTGCAGTTTCTACATCCCCTGTCCCAGCGTCATATTTACCTTGCATCCAACTGTAGACGTGTCTTTATGAGCCATATTGGATTTGTTGCTGTGATGGCTGTAAAACCTAAGGAAGAGGAAAACAGTAGAATTATCCAACCAGGATCTTCCAGAATATAATAAGATGATTTTTAAGCTATCCTTTGTGATAATTAACCATAGTGTAACATTGCAGCAATATGTAAATGTTCTTTTAGCTGTGTCCATGGCAGTGAGAGAATTAAATGGTGAAAATGTGTAACAGCAAATCAGGGAGGCTGCATTTAGCTGTTTAACAAATCAAACTCAAAAAATATAGTAAGGGAGTAGAGGACAGAAATACTGAAAGAGAAAGAGAAGAATCAGGTACAAAATAAAGAAGCACAGATCTGTGGTGAGTACTCACGCAGACCCAAGTAACTCCTCACAGATGCAGCTAGAGACCCCTGGTGGTGTGGGGGTCTCATGCCCTTGCGAGAGGAGAGCTACGGTAGAGTAAAAGCCTAAAACAGACACAGGCTTGTGTGTAGCAACATGACCGGCATGCAACCATTTGACTCCCCATTCCCCACATAGACATAGGATTTCATCCACCACAGTCCAAAAAATAAGAAAGTGATCACTCTCAAATAGACCACATTAGAAAGGGACAGGTGAACATTGTTTGACATTTTATGAATACTATTATTAAAATTAAAAAGATATATTTGAAGGATATCTAAAGTAACACTGATCCTTTATTTGCACAGATTTTGCACAGCCAACCTGCTGACACCTGATCAAGTTCTGCTCTCACAGCGCAAACACTAGAGAATGTGTAGAGTGAAACCGAAGGGAGATCCACTGACAAATACTGACCTTGACTGGGCTTTTAAAAGGCAAAGTTATGGTCCCCTAAAAGTCTCTGGAGAGTCAACTTCCGTTTCACCCAGTACCACACACAAAACGCTAAAACTGTTCAACTGACAGATCCATTTTCTACAGAAGGATTGGAGTATTTGAGAGCAGAAACCTTAAAAAACACCTCTCCATTTTTGCATCTTATTTAATGTGTTAGCGAGTACAGTGCTTCTTGTTACGTATGAGGTGCAATTTTTAAAGTAACAGAGTCCAAATTTAGAGCAACAATTTTACTTATCTAGCCCGTCATAGGAAAAGACAATTATGTCATATTTTCACCATGTTATTCAGTACTCTATAAATGTAGCAGTTTATAACTATATGTGGCTTTGAACTAAATATTTAGCTAATGTGTAATGTCTCTAGTGGAAGTGGGCAGTGAAAATAAAAAGCTGAGTCTTGTAAACCTCTGTATAAAATGGTGCAGTCACTTTTCCTGTGAACCTATAGGTAAACGTCTTTTAAATTTTTATATTGTATTTTCCCTGCATGCCCCTGTGTTCCCGTAAGCTGCTAGAACTGTGAATTTCTCTTGGAGATGAATAAAGTATCTATCTATCTATCTATCTATCTATCTATATTGCCCAATTGAAGCCAACCTTGGAGTGACAAAAATTGCAGTTCCGCCCCTCATCCACTAGGAGCCGGCTCTGGAAAAGATTCCCATCAAATCCCATTTTAAAAATGTGAACTTCACAGCAGAAATAAATCTAATGACAGCCTGGTTCAAAAAACATTTTAGGTTTAACAGGCGAAGTTCACCATCTGGACAATTCTGAGGGACTCATTTTTTTTTTAACTAATCAGTTTATTTCTAATTTCAGTTTGGAATTATGAACAATGTGGGGCGTTTGCTTTTGATTGACAGGTCTCACATGAGCCACTGGTGCTGGCATCTCGGGCATTTCATATCTCTGAACTTGACCATCAGGTGCGTTTGTAATGTTTATTCATGTTTGGATGTTAACAGTGCGCTTTTTGGACAAACATGGCTTTATGTGGTATTCATTGCACTAAAAGACTGTCCAAAAAGTTTGTACTCCTTTTTTTCCCAAAAGGTAAAATTATATTTCTGCTGTGCATTGAAGATAACACAGCTTGATCGAAAATGGGTTGAAATAATCACATTTAATCTTTACATATGAATTATTAAAACTTCACATCCTTTTAGTGAAAGTTATGGACCAACAAGGTTTCATGCTTTTATCAGACAAAATTATTCAATTTGTCTAGAAACCAGTGGAGCTTCACGGTCACTAAACTGCAGTTTTCTGGCTAAAAGCACCCGCTAACTTCCGTTAGCCCTTAGTTACATCGGCCCAGTGTGCCAATCATCTGCTTCCACCCTTACAGCCCCACTCTCAGCTCCAACTGTTTGCCCATTTTTGTATGTTCCGGGAGTGAAGAGACACATGACGGTGATGGTGGAAACCGCCCGGTTGGCTTCAATTTGGCTCTTCAGAAACCTAAAGGTGACGTCAATGAGGCTCTGTCCATCTTTATATACGGTCTATGGAATTGCCTTTAAAACAGCTCATCCTATATTTTGAGCTGAAATACTGGAGATGTCAAAAGGTAAGTAAACAATGACAAAGAGGTTACATGATTAACAACATCCAGTTTCAACAACAGTTTATATAGGGTTGAAAAGCCCAGCTCTTATTTTGCTGCTTAAAGGCAAGTACATTAGCATATTAGCTAAAAATATTAATCAAAGCGAAATATTTATTTTCTAAATAAATACGTAGCAAGCTGAATATTTAGTCTGAAGCTAAATAATTAGCAAGCTAAATATTTAGCAACTAAATATTTAGTTTGTACGTACATAAAATCTTAAGTAAATAGAGGCAAACTGTGAAGCAACTTCTTATGTCATTACTTCATCTGCCTCTTTGATTTGTGGAGAGTATGATTTTATTTCGGGAGCTTTACATCAAGAGAGACACACGCAGCTAACATCCTCCAGAATTTTTGTTGTAACAACAACAAAAAAGAATGTATTTATTTCTATTTTGTAATTATGTATCAGTAGAAGAGTTAGGATCGATAAGGCATTTATTGTATTGTGCTGTACCTCAGACAAATTCCCCCAAAGGGACAATGAAGTGTGATTTTATTTGATTATGGATAACTCTGTGTTGGTGAATCTACGTTCTTGATTGGAGCATAACGAAGTGAGAAAAATACAACAAGTATTTACAGGGTTGTTTATCTTAAACTTTACTCCAGGTCTTATTAAACCAAAGCAGTGAACTACTTCTATACGTCTAAATAGCAGAAAAACAACACTGTGCTGAAGTCTGATCTTGTAGCACCAAAGTAGCTGACAACAACCCAACACTAAACCACAAAATCATTTGCTGGGGAAAAAAAAGGAAAAGAAAAGCTGCTCACTTGGTTGCTGAATTTAACACAGAACTGCTTTGTCTGTCTGATCTCACGGTTACCTGCCATTGCAGCGGACAGCATGTGCACCTGCGTAGAGTCCGGTTCCAACACGCCGTTCAGCTTCTCTTTGGCCGTGGAGTAAGCAGCAAAGTAGATTGCTCTGTTTAAAGGGAAGAAATAAGATGAGTGGGTGTTGCACCTGAATGAGGTTAAACAAGTTCAACGGACAACATTTTTCCATTTCGCTACAAAGCAAATTACTCCAAGCCTCCCACTCCAAGCCGGCTTCTTAATTACACACAGTCAGGATGTATAATGAGCTTTGATAATTTATTAAATGAGACGCCAGGAGTACAACCGGTTTTCACAACAAAATCCGCCTCATCAGACAATGTTCAAAGAACAATGGGAAGCAGGTTACAGTTAGTAGCTATAGTTAGAATCCATAATTAAAACACTCATTATGATTTATACTTCCAACTATATACAACTGTTTGTCATATGAATAACGTTTCTCATATAGCTAATAGCCCAATAACCTCTAAAGTTCAGCTTTATCTCTCCTGCTGGTGCAGCAGAACTCACTCGTGTAAGATTTAACCAAACACTCTACCTCCGCCGAGCAGCGTCACCTGCTCGCCTCAGCGT
Source organism: Apricaphanius iberus (assembly GCA_028564705.1). Lineage (NCBI taxonomy): Eukaryota > Metazoa > Chordata > Actinopteri > Cyprinodontiformes > Aphaniidae > Apricaphanius > Apricaphanius iberus. Next base: position 821,002 of record JAPXFQ010002813.1, read on the forward strand.
CAGCTGCTCGCCTCAGCGTCAGCTGACCGCCATTAGTCCTCACTTTCCTCTCATTAATGTGAAGAAACACACTGGAAAACCGCAAGCTGTGAGCTTCCTAATTACCCTCCGTCTGTTGTCGCCACGTTTCCATGGCACAAAGCGCAGAGAAATCCATGAGCATGAATGGCACCTTAATGACCGTGCTGCCCTGATGCCGCGCCGTTTCCAAGGAACCTCAAGGAACCTCCTAAGTGGTGCGTAATGACAGGCACATGCTGGCAGGAGATTTTAGCAAAACTAACATTTTCTCCTGCCTCATCTCTCACCGGCAGTTAAACAGAGCTGCTGCTGAGATGAAAAATAAGACTTTAACAGCTGTTAAAACGCATTTGTTATTCCTATTGTAGTCAATTCCTATTTATAGAAATGAAACTGTGCATGCACTAGAAGTGACAAAGATTACCAAGCTGTTTCTACCAGGATATTTTTATCCATCTGATTTGTCTCGACTTACTTCATTTATTCAAAACAATATTCTTCTTTTGTGTATTTATGTTCAGTTATTGCCAATATTATTACCCTTTACAGTTGTGACATGAGTATTTCAGCTCATTTGGTTACCCAAAAGAAGGAAACAAAAGAAACAGATTTAAAAGACAAATCTGGGGGGAGCAAATCTGTCTTGTCAAATATATACAATGGACTAGGTGTTAACCTCCACTGCAGCTCTAACACATCTTGACTCAACCCTTATGGAAATGAATTTAGGCCATCTTATTAAACGTTTCTTTATGACAGAAGCACTTCAAAATGTGTCTTTCTCAACTTTTTGTTTAAATACAAGATATAAAGCTGAAGCTGGTTGTTTGAACTAGTCTGGTGGTGATCATAGCAAGCCAGTAAGACGAGTACATGAATGCAGGAGAGACTAGGCTGATTTATTAGCTGCAACAGTCTAAGGATAGAATGGCTAAACTAAAAAGTAGGAAGAAGCTCTCTTTGTCATGTAATTTAAGTATTAGTTTATAAAATATTTTGTATGGAATATAATTCAAACTCAATAAAAAGTAATTAAAGCCAGAGGAACAACAAATGTTTTGTAGATGCTGATGACTGTGAGCAAGAAGGAACTCATGTAGCAGTCGGTTTTATGACGATACTGAAGTGGTCTCTGACTGAAGAAACTCGATTGTTTAACATCTTAAAAAACAAAGACAAACGGTCCTCATTTTCAGTCAATGTCACTGAGCTCTACTGGTTGTTTTTAGGGGTATAGTATGAATTACTAAAGTTACTAAAATGAATAGGAAGTCGAAGGTTCTCACTAGTACTAGCAAGACCAACATGTATGTGTTTGTGTGGTTCTCTTTGGTTACATCACTGGCTTATCTGTGAATGTTACAGTAACCACTGCAACACATTCTGAGATTAATGCTTTATTTGTCAGATTTCAGGGTTTTCAGATTATGGAAATATTTCTGACTTCTCCATCTTCTGTCTGCTAAGACAGAGGCATCATGGGAAACCATGGACATCTTCTCAGCTGTACTTCATTCACAGGAAGGGATTTAAATGCTGCGCTTGCATCAAGTACAACATGTGTTCCTGCTTTATAACCAAAGTTAACTGATCAAATGGCTACAGCTAGATGCAGCGTTTGGCAAGTCCAACAGTGTCTGAAGGCATATTTGACATCAACAGCCCTGTTCTGCAGTAAAGATGAAAAGACTGGGAGTATAAAACTTAAGCTGAAGAAGAATTGATACTTTCAACATGACTTGGGAACAAACTCCTTCTGTTTATGAAGCAGTAACAAGCTGACAAAAAGATATGAGCTTGTGTTAATCCATTTCCTTCTAACGCAATGAGTCATCATAAAAGATACCGACTTCTGCAACTGCTGTTTTTCAATGTAACTAAATAATTCATTCAAATTTATATATAGCAATATTTTACTTCATTTATTAATCAAGCCTCCCTTTTTAAGAACTTAAGGGTGTCAAAGTTCCTCGTCTTGCACTGGTTTTAGAGTTTTTTTCTGGCAAAGCGAAGCATGTGGAACATTTTGGGGAAAAACATATTTGCCAGGATATTTCTATCTTCTAAATCTGAGGTTTCCAAGTCCAGTCTAGTTTTAGATGCATCCCGTCTCCAACACATTTGAATCAAAGGAATGGCTTGTTAGGAGCCCTGCGCAAAGCTGCTGACGAAGGAGTTCAGATATCTGATTCATGTGTTAGAGAAAGAATGTTGCAGGATGTTAGCTCTCCAGGGTTTGTCCATCAAAGCGGTTTCTGTGCTTAACTTATGGTGGTGCAAGAACCAGTTCTTAATTGGGTTATTAGTTTTTTTTGGAAGGATTTGCAATAAGGAGTGACGAGACATTTTTGTCTCTCCCTAATATCACCCATTTATTCGCTAGGGCTACAACAACGAATCAATAAAATTCAATGCTAAAACGTTTTGGCAACGAATTTTGTCATCGATTCGTTGTGTAGCGTGATTATGAGTTTAATTTGGTCGCTAGTAGCGTACCCCCCCCCCCAACATAACCTTTATTTAACAGCCAACGCGAGCAACTCCTCACAAAGGCTGTAGGCTGCAGCAGAACACTGCAGGAACAGATAGACCTAAGGCAGTAAAAACTCCCAAAGTTTGGGTGTACTTTATCTTAAAACGATGCAAAAGCGTTTGTTACCTGCAACATTCATAAGTCCAATCTTGCATGACACGAGAATATAACAGTGACGTTGCAACATCATTAACGCAAGCATGTCAGATTCATCAGTGAGGAAGGGGCGAGCTCAGTGTCTGCGTAAGTTGCAAAAAACAATGTTACTTTTTAAGTAATGAATTATAGCATCTCGGGAAGAGAAGTCTGTAAGAGTTTGGTGCATTTCTACTCTTCATCCTACTCATCATTCATGGATGGACAAACCGTGAGCAACATGCGTTAACTACACTGATCGACAGTACAGAAGTTGTTGCTGTTTATTTTAGCAGTTGGACTTGCAAGCTAAGCTATGTTGTCATGTATTTGGTTATGGAAAATGTGATTAGGCCTACTGTGCTAATTGTTTTTATGTTGGTTTATTCCAAATTTGTCCTTAAAGAAGTTTGATAAAGTAAAAGGTATTTAAAACTATTTTGTATTTTTTATCATTTGATATTTCAACAGCTGATGGATATCTGAGGTGGGAGCATGTTGTGATGTTTTGATTTGAATGTAAATTAGTTATTTCTCTAATAACTCAGGTCATTTTTAAACAAGAAAAATACCTCTGTTTATGTTATGTTTGCACATTTGTCCTTACAGCACCTTTGATGAAGCATAGCCATTTAAAACTATTTTCTTTATTGTTTATGTATTACTTCAACAGCTGTAATACATTTGAGGTGATGGCATGTTCTTTTGCAAGCTATTGAACTGTTTTCTAATAATATTCTGTTGTTAAATAAGGTGAAGAAAGGAGACAAAAAATGTTTCCATTGCACTTTTTAACATTTTCCCTACTAATCAGAGACCCCATCTGATTCATCGATTATCCAAATAATCGTTGTGTGCAGCCCTTTTATTATTCATTAACCTTTTAACCAAAATGAGGTCCTTGTTAACACTTTACAATCCTGATTTCTGTAGCTTAAAGGAAATCGCTCAATGCACTAACCAGAAAAGAAACAACTAAATTATAATACTAACTAATAAGATTAATTCTAAAGTATATTAACAGATAATTGTTCTATCTCTTGCTTTTACCATGTCCAAAAATCAATGCTGTTGAAGATATAAATGTGTTGACCATGATAGTAGGAGATTGCTCACCTGGAAGGTGCCACGCCCACCAGATTTGGCCCCAACCCTCTAAAGAGAGACCTAGGTCCCTCTTTCTCCAAAATCAATCTGAATACAAAACACACAAACACACATATTTAATTCAACAATCCACACAACTTAAATATTACACGTATTTCTCAACACCTATACACAATTTACATTAAAACCAGTCAGCCTAGTTTATTACAGCTGCTGGCCTAAAATATTTCACTATGATTAAAAGTTAATTATGTAATGTGGTGTAAGCAATAACATGTCGAAGCTACTCTGGATCCACCATGAAACCAAACCAAACTCTATTCAAGTGGCAGAGGAACTTTGACCTACATGCAGAGCCCGAAATGTGCCAGTGGAGCATGACTACAAAAATAGTCGGACATTTTTGGATTGTCAGTCAAGGTCATTGGGACATACAGTGATAAACAAAGAAAAATAAATATAGAGTATAAGCTCAAAAAGAGAGATGGAGTATGTCTATCAATATGAAGCAAGCAGAGTGTTCATTTAAGCAAAGTTTACCCCTCGCCCTGGAACATTTACCTTTCACACATGTTGGATCTGATCTCTTTGAATCAGAGCTACCATAACATGGATGTTAGTGAAGTCAAAACTTGGGATGCTTATAAACAACCTTAATTTATAATCAGTTTTGTTCCTGTCTAACTAAGACACTTGTTTAAAGATGTTGCCCAATCACTGAAAACATAGTGTTGGCTTCAGGAAATGGTTAGCATTTCTTGGGGGACACTGGCCACAGTAAACAAAAGCAAAAACCACAATACCATGCAAGGACCGAGTAAAAAAGTTCAACTCTGAAGCCAGATCTCTCTGGGCCGGAGCCAAAAGCTGAAATAATCTTACTTCAAACTCAAGTTCTGACTAGAAAGGCCTGCGGATAGAGCAGAGGCAATTGAACATATAAAGGTAGGATCAACATTTTACTGGGATTTTATCTGATAGACCACAAAGCAAAGCATAGTTATAAAAACTACACACAAACAAGTCTGAGGGCTCCGATAGCCCAAAGTAAAGTTCAACCAATGGGCTCTCCATGTGAAATGCTACATGTGGCTGAATGCTTGCAATGCACATCCCCCTGAACATCTCATCTCAATGGTGAAGCATGGTGGTGGCTTACTCTTCACAAATAACCTCTATATTGAGCTGGTCTATTCAGACAAATATCCTACAAGGGCTGGGCAATTAACTGAATTTTAATCAAAATATTAAAAAGCTCGATCACAATGATCGCGAGGTGTATCTTAATCGCTATGCCAACTGACCAGTCAAGTTGAAGCACTGCTTTGTTGCAAGCTAACTGGTCAATCATGTCGTAGAAAAAATTGTGTATTTAGAAGCACTAGGCTCATGCTGGTAGCTAAAACGAAAGTGCAGGGTCAAGACTGTAGGGCTGGTGAAGAATTTTGAAGGAAATTGGACAACATGGGAGATGGTAAAGATAACCAAATTGTTGATACTGACCACAGAAGAGAAGACGGCAATGACATTGTGGAAAGAAGTGTCATTGTGAGCTCAGTAGTTGGTTTAGATATTTCAGAGAGGACAGCAGCCGGACTAAACGGATCTGTAAAATCTGCTGACACACCGTTTCAACAAAGCTAGGTAATACAACCAATATAATTCCTATCATCCGACCATCTGAGGACAAGGAGACACATGCAGTTTTTAAGTGATTTCATGTTGTTAGCCATACAACAGTAGCAGGAGTCACTCTGCATGTGACATTAATAGTGAAGGCTATATTTTGTATTATTATCGTTTTAATAAGACAAAAATCAAAATGACAATCAAGATCGTTCAAATATATTGAAAATGATCACTATTATTTTCTTTGCATAATCACCTTATCTTTAACATTAGTTTTTTTGTGGTTGCGTTATAATAAAGACACGAGAACTCATACTTAAGACAAAATATATTCTGCATTTATGATCCTGAAAGGAAAGAAAACTATTTGTGTACCCACTTTAGACAGTGGAGGGGGCCGGGAGGAGACACACGGGCCACGCTGGCCCCATTGACAGTAGTTAGCTGAACCTCAGACACATAGAGGGTGATGGAGGATGACTGTAGACGAGTCTTCACCACTTCCAGCGGACACGTCAATATGGCTCCTACAGTGCCCCCACATCTAGTACAAAAAACAAAGACAACCTGGCTGTAACATTATCACAAGATTAAATGCACTGGTCTTCAAAGTTCTTCAATTCCCCCTTTACCACTTTTGCAAAACATGTTTTATGTAGTAAAGTTTAGCAAAAAACACAAAGGATTATAAAGTCTTTCAAAAATTTATTTATGTTTGAAACAGTTAAAAAAAGAAATCAAGATAAGCCAGCAGGATAGAAAGACAAGAAATAATTAATTAGCCAGCTACACATTTAAAAATAAAAATATCACATTTTATAATATCTCTGCTCAATGAAAAAAGGGCACCCTAAACATGCATGGACACAACTTTAACTTTAATGCTTATGCTTCTTTTTCAAAGTGAATTTCCTACCAGTACCTAAACAATCCTTAACCAACTGTTTCTGAAAACTCTCATCTCAGAAGGCCTGATAATGACACAGAGAGAAAGGAAACAATATGTACATGTGCTACACGACTGAGCTGATCCAAGCAGGACTGCACAGGGCTGGGTGGAGCAGGGCAGGTTGGGGAATAGCACATGGAGTTATCTCTCGTTATTGGTTAATTTTCAATCCGCAACAAGTCACAGACAGCGGCTCTGGTTAGAGCATTGTTTGGCAGGCGACGGACATACAGCTACACTAGTCAAAACATGTAAAGAATGGGGATGTTTGAGTTATTCAGCACACATATAATATAGACGAGCACAGGTTTAACCACTCAGACTATCCTCCTCTGATTTATTTAAAGCAGGAAAACTACATATGATCCAAGGGAAGAATCCTAACTGGTTCAACTCGGTTCATTAAGCAACAAGTTTTACCATTTATTATCCCTTCTCCACATGTAATTATCCTTCTGCCATCTCTACAGTTTAAATCAATAAATGTTTTAAGATGACAAAATGGCAAACACAAAGATGTAGCTAAAGCTGGGAAAAGAACTCAAAACTATATTTCTTCTGCTCATAATGGGCAAGGTTGTGCTGAGGGTTTCCTCCTGGAGAAAAGGGAGCTTGTCTTGCTTAGGAAGGGGGACATTTGTAAAGTCAATGGGTAAATGCAACCTGTCAGGCTTCCTTAGATAATTCATTACCAGGAGCAATATAAGCCACAACGGATAGAACTCGCCTGCATCTAATAAACTTTATTAGCCAATATGATTAAGTTGTATTAAATTGAGTTAATACCCCATTTTCTTTATGATTGCATATTATTTAAATCCTGTTTTTCTACAGAGTACCTGGCGAAGATATCTGTCGCGAAACTGCGGTAAGTAAATAAACTAAACTAAATTAAATTTTGGGCCAAAACGTGTGTTTAAATAATTCAAAATAAACAAAGTCTTGTCAGCGTGCCAAATCTTACTCTAGCAAAGAAGCAAACATGAATATGTTACATTGTGTTATATCTAAGCACTCAGGCTGTTGTGTGGCTCCTAGATGCTACTTTTTGTACATTTTATGCACTTCGTTCTAATACGCAGAGGCTCTGACAAATTTACATTACACAGCAAAACAAAGCGGGGGGGAAAATCTCTAAAATGATTATAAAGCACAGGGAATATTGTTGCTATTACTTAGCGTAAGTAAACGGAAGGCGTGACCACAAGCTAGCCGTTTCATTCACATATAACTGTCATTGAAGTGTCAACTCGTACGGTTGCACAATCAGGGACAAGCCTTGTCAGCTCATATCTGTCAGGCTGATGTTTAACCTATACAGTCACAGCAATAGCTGTAATAAAATCTCCCTCATTGGATTACACCGCTGTAAATACTGAAAAGCTTCAACTAGCTGATAGCGGCTAGCACCGAGCTAGCTAACTAGCTTAGCCTCTGGCGTACATGACTGTAGAACATACTCACCCCCCAGCAAACAGATGAACTAATGTATCTCTTTGACTCATTGTGTATCATATTCGAGAACCGTCCGCGGAGCGCCACGCAGCAACGAAGGGAGCTAAGGATGTCGAGTCAGGTGGGGGGTAAATGACCCCGAAATGACAAAAAACGACTCTCCCGACTGTGTTGTGTTTGAGGTCAGCTACGTATAAGAAAACCAGAGTAGATAACAGCTAACTGAGCCAGCTAGCGTTAGCTAGCGAGGCTAATAGGTTTCCGGAGTTTAAGGTGAATGTCGGACGCACAAGTTTATAGCGTCTCCTCTTTCTGGAACAGGACGCTGCTGCATCAAAGTGTTCGTATCTGTGAAGCCGCCGATTAATTCTAGTCTAATGTTGCGACTTGCAAAAGAGGGAGGGTTCGCTGTTCTGACCTCCTCGCGTTGACGTGTTTTGCCTCAGTGAAAGCCTAGCGGGTCAGGTCGCAATGTTTATCATCGAATGGAAAGCCACAAAACAGTGGACGCGATTGGCTGAGGGCTGCCTAAGCCCCGCCCCGTCACTACTCTTTCACGTGACAACCGCCTTAATTTTGAAGGGCAGAGATCATCGGAGTCCGTGAGTGAGACTGGGTGAAAATAACTGTATCAGGAAATCTCGCTGTTTTAGTAGCTCTGGATAGGTACTATTTTAAAGATAACTTTTAAGCATAAACATCAGAGTTTCATATACAGGCTACCAACATTATCTCGTTAAACTGTAATTTTTAATATTAATGCAAACTGAGTTTCGCCCGTATATATTACTCAAATTTACTAGAGGAAATATTCATTGCATTCAGTTTGTTATCCGCCTCTTCATGGTAAAACACATCTTATTTCTCAAGTAACCCTTTTATGACCGACTAATTACTTGCCCAATGAGACATTTGAACCCTGAACCTTCAGATAAAATCTCAGAACCGCTATCACCGATCACCACTTAGGCTATTCCAGTCACACTTGGCATTTTTTAAAATTTCTTCTGTAGAATGGTGGGGACGTTGCTGCTTATGCAAATTTGGTGACTTTGGTGCTCATATTGAAAATGAGCATTGATCCTAACGTTTTTTCACTTTTTAACAATATTTTCTGCAACATGAGGAGCTTGTTAACACTTCTGACAAACTGTTGTCTGTAGGGTACGGTATCAGCACTGCTAATACTGAGTAGGAATTAAGGCATTTATTGATTTGGCAAAAAAAAATTGGGCTTCAAGCAGCAAAGCCCTCACTTATACTCACTAACATGTACATTTTTTGCAAGATTAGAAACATTTTAACTACAGGCAAAATAGTGGACTATGAACAATCAGATCTTCTTTTTTTTCGTCCCGACCTTTCAAAGTTAGGTTCTGTTAAAGGGGTATAAGCAGTTAATATATTACAAGCAGTAGATAACTTGTTTCTGAAGCTAACAAGAAGGTAGTAAGAGAGGGGCCAAGACCAAGGAGAAGAAGTTCCGTCCTATAATGCCTTGTTTCTACTGAGTGGTATGGTGTGGGTCAATAGGTTGTTTTATGGTCCAGCACATTCAGGAGAGTTTTTCCACCACCAGTTGGACTCTAACTAGGCAGGCTGGGTTAAACCCAAACTCCTAACATACTAGTTTTTCTTGTGCTTGTGGCAAGCAGCAATGTTTTGCTCCCCCCTAATCACGAACTGTGTTGTGAGACACCAGTAGCACCGGTCTAACCATACCTTACTAATGTCCTATGTGGCAACAATTGATGGAGGCCCAGGCCATCAACAATTTTCCTGTGCCAAACATGCGCTGAGAGGAGATTATGTAGGGCATTTTTTTAATTAGACTAACAGTTTGACACTGAAAAGTAAAGCAATGTAAAAAAAAAAAAAAAACACAGTTTAGGTTATAATTTATTCAGCTCTGCTCTACATTACTGCAGCTTTAAAATACGTTACTTGTTCTGTTCTCTGTCTGTTTTGGCTGCGTAAATAGTCACTAGCTTCTGTGTAAGTAACCACCCAATGCAAACATAAAAATGGTTTAAATGTTCCTAAAATTGCCTTTGCTCTTGATAAATTTGGATGACAGAAGTCCACTTTGATTTTTGCCTTTTCTTCAACTAGCTGGTAGGCCCAGCCTGCAGCACCAACTAAACTGGATTTATACTTAGTAAAAATGTCAAGAGAGGTTTCTATACTGGTCATGTATTAACTATCACTCTAAACTTGCTTAAATTCTAAACTTACCTAATCCATACAACTAAAACACTCTACCAATGAAGTTAGAAACACACACCAACAAATGCCAGGTTCTGATGGTATGTTTAATATTTTTGTGAGCAGAACCTTTTGAAAGCTCGGCTGGGGTCAGGTGCAGAAATAATTTTTGTGGGGCAAGAATCCGTACCCTCGGTGTACTAAACCGTGCGCACGGATTACGAAACCGTACCCGCGGTTTATTAAACTGTGATGCTTTGGCAAAGTGGTTAACATGCAGGATTGACACCCAGTTGCAATGGTTCAAATCTTGCTCAGTTGATCTTTGCCACACATCTATTTTTTGGGGTGCCTGCAGGAAAGTAGCTATAGCCTAAACATGAGCGTTGTTGGGGGGGGGCATACACTTTATGATTTATGGCCCATTTCCAGCCCGTTTTTCAGCAATGCAACAAATTTTGTGACTGGTTTATCTTCAAATATTACATTTGTTGTGCATGGACCCTGCCAGGCTGCATAGGTGGCTACAAAAGTATTATTTATAAATATCACAACTATATTTTACTTTCCCGCAGGGACCCAAAACGATATAAATAATTTAACTCTCAATAAAGTGTTTTTGAATAAAGCATAGTGCAAGATCGGTATTCAGTCCACCGATACCCAGGGTTCCAAACGTCGGTGGTAAGCACTCTACCAAAGTAACAACCTAAATATCAGCTAGCCAGGGCACCATATCAATTGGAAATGATCCCCCACACTGTCACACATGGTTTATGAATCCGTTTGCACAGTTTAATAATCCGAGGGAACGGATTACGAATCCGTGCACATGGTTTAGTAAACCGAGGGTACGGATTTTTACCCCTCAAAAATTATTTCTGCATCTGACCCCTGCTGGGCTACGTAGAAATCCATGTCATTAAGATTGATCAATTCTAAATCTCTCACCCTATTCTTTTAGATGTGAGCGTGCTGTAGGCATTTCACTTGGAAGATCTTTGTATGAGGTCCCTAAGGTATTTCATTTTATAAATAGCCATTTGACAGCACATAGTCTAGATCACGTCTAAGAAATACATTTATAAAAACAACAGCAGACTGACAGTGCTCCCCACCACCACCACCTAAATGTCCATGCATGTGTGTTGCAGAATAACATGACGGAGACCATTAAAAAAATTTATTATTTCCTTAGGAAGTGCCATTTAAATTTTTTTTTTCTTAATCATACATCAATATGCATAAAGACATATAAACTTCTATATCTTCCACAATAATTTTCTAGTAAGAATTACAGAGAAGTTTATTTGTATCATCTATGACCATAACTATCACCATCAATTACATAGCTCAAATGCTTAGCATATTGAGTTTATTTATTTATCTATTTAAGAGACTTCTGGTTGCATGACATGGCAGCTACAGTGCATGATCTGAATTTTCATACAGTAGCTCTTTATCTACTTGGTGGAAGAAAAACGAAAGGACAACTGAACTCTACATGAATCATAAGGTCTTCAAAGTTGGAAAGGGAAATAAAAGTCATTCCCCCTTTAATTTTGTAATTACAGATTCCTTTTAACTGCTTAAGATCATGTGCTGCTGTTTCCCGTGTAATCACATTACTTCCTTCTAGACAATATGGTTGGCAGAAGCAGCACAAAATGCTGCTCCAGATAGATTTGTATTCTGTTGGTGCTCTTCTTTGGGGAGAAACCCTGCTAGTCCTTGTACAGATGGTATACAATGCAGTATCAAGTATTTCTTATACACAGTTGTGATAATATAGTGAGAAAAAAAAGACAATCATAATAGGTAAACTACTTCTCTTTAAACAGATTTCATACTCTTCTTCAAAGCACAGTCTCTTGGCCCAATCTTTACCCTTGCAGAGCTGGAGACGGAGTCATGGGAAGTGTAGTTGCTCCGACCTCATGTGTTTATTGAATCTAGAGAACCCCCACAACTCTGTCCCCCTGTGGTATCTTACAACGGTTGCTGCTTGAACATGGGGAAGCAGGAATGATTTTAAGGGCTATATTGTCAGTGTCCACGTCAACACATTCTTGACCAAAGCCCAATGTTGTCTGTTAATCTCCGTATTGGTGTATGAATGTGCGTGTCTAGAAGTGTTTTAAAAGCTCAGCACAACTACAACATAGAATAGAATATATATCTATATAATACTTATAATATAATATTTATTCATTTTAAGTATTATTTTAACTAACATTTTACTACTAAGCTTTGTGCTTCCTGGACACCGTGTTTCCCAAAGATGAATATACTTTGCAGATCTTCTTAACTGTCCAGTGTATGACCCCCTGCTCTGGTAATGCAAATTCCCAGTAAGCTATTTAAATTGTAATTTTGTCTGTGTGTGTTCCCATTAATGTTCTTACATAATCTACTCTGCTCTCAGAGACCAGAGACTGGCTCTTCATAGGAATATGGATTAGAAATTGTATTAGACATATAGAATGGAGGTAAGGTACCTTAAACAAGGCTATTGTTGTTGAAGCAATTGTCTCGGCAACCGAAATACTTGTGACCACCATAGTGTGTTCAGTGGGTTTCACTCAGACATTTTTTCCACTTAGTAGAACGATGGGGTTTGGTCCGATCCAATCCGGTCTGGTCCGACATTTTCTGGAGCGGTTTTACTGCGCCTTCATAAATAGAATCATGGTTATAAAACATAAGTCAAGACAGCAGCTCCTGGTTAGTTTTTGGTTCGTTCTTTAAACAAACCTTACTGCAGTGTTTTTGAGTGGCCTCTGTGCAGCAGAGACAAAAACATTATCTGTACTACTATCTTACTGCTTCTTACTTCTATACACAGAGTAGCAACGTTTTTTTTTCCTTCTCTTTTTTGCGTGCTGACGGTTTTAGCTTTACTGTCGTCTTCTTTTCAGAACCCACAGCTGTTGTGGGGGCTTCTTATGCCTTTTTTTTAATGTGCAGCCTGAAACCGTCAGCAAAAGAAAGCTTAAAAAAAAGAACAAAACAAAAAACTTTTCTACTCTGTGAATAAAAGTAAGAAGCACTGTGATTATAGAAAAGAACAGAGAATGAACATAACAAATATAATTAAAAAGATAATATTCTATGCACAATGAAGTGAGATGAAGCAACAGCAGTGGTGTTTATGTCTGGTGCTTGTTGCAAGCAGTGATGTTTTTAATTCCCGAAAACCAAAAGACTGTGTTCTGCAATGCCAGTAGCTCCACCCTAACCGTACCGGCCCATTGTTCTATGGACCTACAACTGAAGGAGGACAATTCGGGCTGCTTTTACAATGGAAGCAGACAAAAAGGCAGACAGGACTGCACTGAGTGCAACCGTTCCACTTAATGGAAGCAAGGCTTTAGAGGAGTGTTTTTTTATTTTTTATTTACCTTATCCATTATGGATCAAATGTCCATTTAACCATTGCTGTGTATCTTAGTGCCTAGGTCAATAGATTCTCTCATACTATGCTGAGCTGCAGAAAACCATCCTTTAAAACGGTTGTTTATTTTTTCTGTTTTTACCTTCATTTTCTTCCGTGCGGCAAAGTAAATATCCCAAACACGAGCTAAGGCCGTCTGTGAGGAAAATGTATTTCCTTTCTGTTTGTTTTGGCTGTTGGTGCAGAGGCCAACATCTTGGTTACCACGGTCTGGACAAATAGAATGTTAGTCTGAACTTTGACGGCAAACATTCTTCTGTGGCTTTCAGCTGGCCTCCGAGGACAAACGCAATAACAGCGAAAAATGATACACAACCTAAGGGTTTAAACACTATAAAGAATAACAGAATCGTATAAAACAAAAGACAAGAAACAAGAGCATCAAAGCTTTTTTCTGAGTTTGTTTTAGGTTAAAGAAGAATATTTTGCTGACACAAAGGACCAAAAGTAATTTCTAAAAACTTAAACCGATTCTCTGCAATAAAACACGTTTTTTCACTTGTAACCTACAGTGACCTGAACCAGATAGACAAAAAACTGCTTGCACAATCATTACATCTACTTTGAATTTATTGATTCAGTGAATGGAAGAATCTAGATGGGATCTCAATAAAGTAGTGAGCACAAATTTAATTTCTATCTTTTACGTTAGTCACCAGCACTCAGCAGGGACACACTGAAAAGTAAAACTGTTTGCTACCTTTTTAGATTATGAGAAACCTTTTCCTCTAGTATTTTGTCTGCTTGTTATCTGTTAGACTGATATGAAGTAGTGTATAACTGCATAATTGGGAAGTAGATGGAAAATGGTGGTGTGATGATTTTCATTCTTTTTTTCTTAAAGCTCGCATTAATTTTAATTTTTTAGAGATATCAGAGTTAGAGGAGACTGAATGCAAACTCACACCACACCTTTTAGATTTATATTTGTGGACACATTTTCAAGGCACTACATATATACAATCACCGGATTTCCATTTTAAAGCAAATGAACTGCAACCACGTTGAGGTGACTGTCCCGCAGGGTACAGAAATGTGGATTCTTCTCCATCTGTAACAGACAGTCTAAAAATGTGTAACAGAGTGACATCCATATTAGGGTGCTGCCTTATAAAGCAAATTGATTTGGGGAATCCCTCAGTTTGAAGTAATCCCATGCAAATTCTTTGCCACCATAAAAGGAAATAAGGTATATCCTGGTGTAGCGACACAGGAGCTGCAGGTATTAGGTTTAACTCTGGTTTAGGACTTTTAACAGCAGCCTTCTGATCTAATCACTACAATAACAGTTCTATCCAACAATTCTGAATTTCTTTCCTTTAAGATATTCTTCCCCGGCTGATCCAGCTGGTCACAAATACAACATCAAAAAAATCACTTCTCCATGACTCCAAAGTGTTTCTGGAAATATACATGTCCAGTCAACACAATGTCAATGATTAACCAATGTTTGACCATCTGAGCTACTGAACTTTTAACTTTGTTGTCAAGAGCATTAAAACAATAGTGTGCAATCTGTTCAGAAAATATCAACCCTTTCTTTCTCTATAGCTGCTTAATCCTTTTCAGAACTGCTGGTTGGAGCTTACTCTAAGTTGGTAGGAGATAGGGTACATACAACCCAAACAATTATGCCATTATAAAGTCATACTAATAGGCAACTTTTGAATCACATTTAACCTTACATGCATGTCCTTGGACTGTGAGAAAAAGTCTGAATACTGGGAAAAAGACCTGAAACCTTGAGACAACATTACTAACCAACGTGACACCATCCTCCCTTCAAAAAAAATCTCCTTTCAGTATTTTCAGAGCACTAAGTTTAACACATGTGACCACAGAGCAGTTAGTCATTAGAGAGGTGTTAACAAGTTCTATGGCATCTTCAGGACAGTCCATGCATTGCATGTTTGAAGGAGACCAGGATGTGCAGGACAGTGCAGAGGCTTGAGTCGTTCCTCATTTCTTTTTATACTAAGTATTTTTCTTTTAAAGAGGCAGAGGTTTCTTGAGCTTCCGGTTTGGACAAAGATTTCTTCAGTTTTTATGAAAGTCCTACTTTTGTTGTTTTGGCTGCACCTTCACTCATTTTATTGAAATCTCATGAAATAAAACCAAAACAATGATACAATTCTATAATTCAACATTATTTTTAAAATTAACATTCATAATTACATATTTTCATGTCCTTGCATGATTTTAAAATAAAATCTTTTGTTTCAGTTGTCCGTATCAAATGTATACTTCATGCAAAATGAACAAAGAAATATGCATTATACCTTATTTGTAAACTCAAAATAGCTGCATATAATCTGTCACTTGGCTGACTTGTGACTCACAATTTACTTACTGCCTGAGGTGGAACCAAGTCATTGTTTTGCAAGTCTCAAGTCAAATCCAAAGTCTAAAACTTTAAATTTCAAGTCATTTCGAGTAAAAAAAACCCCAACAAGGTTGTAATTACATGTTCAGTTAAAATCATAGGCCATGAATGATCTATGCTTAACCAGATTTAAGAACAAATTGAAAAATCTAAATAGAGCATGTGTTCAAATCTGAATTTGTTTTTAAATATGGTTAATCTGTTTGGTTGTGCTGCAGACGTCGATTTTTAAGTGTGCAACTTTGAAATAATGTGTTTTAAGGTGTAGAATATTGGGTAAAATATCAAGTCTTTTCAAGCCAACAGGTCAATTTTCCATGCCTGCTTGGCCTTGGAGGATCTTGGAGGCTGGTGCCAATTTCCAGCACCATTGGAAGAGATGTGGGTTACACCCTGAACTAGTTGCCCATTACAGTGCAACCCAGAGACACAAACATGGTGAGCAACCATAAATATACACTCTCATACCTCTGGCCTTAGTGAGGCCAACTGACCTAACAGGTATGTTTTTGGAAAGTGGAACTGTAGAAAACGTAAGTCTGCTTGGAGAGAACATGCAATCTACAGGCAGCGACTCAAACCCAGGAACTTCCTGCGAGGCAACAGCGGCATTAATTCGTATTAAACACATTTCAACAATAATGATTTTATACCTAACTATTCTGAATCATTCACAGTAAAAAAAAACTAACTTGCACCACCCTTCATATTTTAGTACATTGTACATAGACAAGCGTTTTATTTTCATGAGTGTAATTTTGTTTAGATGTCACATGAACACAATTTTTCAATCAAACATTAGCACCAGGTTACACTTACCATCTTACTGTATAAAAGACACACTCCAATATGTCTTCCATACTTAAACGAATAAAGACTTTCACGTGGCAACAGAAATAGTCATCCACAAGCACATGCATGTCATTCCCAATCACGCTTGCCATCCTCCTCATTCCCGTCCCATGACTTGCATTGGTGCTGAACAGAATTTGAAGGAACACGACAAGATAAGTGGTTGCACGTTCAAGCAGTTCCACTCATATGACTTACGTACCCCTAGATATTACTGCGGAAGAGAAGGGAGATGCCTGTTGACAATGATCCACTGAAAGCCTAGGAGATTCCTCAGCCCGGTCCACACTATGATACTCAGACTCAGTCCAGTCTGTCAGTAACCTTTCTACAGACAAGAGAACTAAAGCAAAAGCTATGTTGCTTTTTTCAATGACCCTATTCAATGGCACTCTCATTTTCTTGGGCCATAGGACCCATTGTATTGCACTGGTGTTTTACAAGCAGTTTCTTGGACTCATTTGGGAATGACTTACTAAATTAAGCCATTTGTTAGGAGTCTGGGGTGTTTGTGTTTTTCTGTGTTTCTCTTTGTCTGTCTATCTGTCTGTCTGCTTCCTGCAGTTTTTCCTCCATGCTGGCTGAACTTAGGATCTTAGGTTAAGCCGAGGGCGGAGCCTGCCTGCTGCACCATCACAGGTGTGGCTCATTGAGCTCATCACTAGCTAATGATATAAGAAGTATACCCAGTTTGTTGGACTACAAAAGCTGACTGCCAGATCTTTGGTGCATGAGTTTTGGGAACCGTATGATAAAGACCTTAATTCCTCTGTGTGAATGCCAGGGTTGTTTTTTCTCTACATACTTTGTGACAAACCTGTTCATTCCTCAGTGTTCCTTCCAAGGTGTTCTCTGTTGAAATATTGGGGCAATAATGGCTCAGGAGTCAGAAGTTCTTTTTGTAATTGGAGGCCTGCCGGTTTCAGCTCTGACTGGATGTCAAACTACATTGTGTCCTTGGGCAAGAAACTTCACCCATAGCCTACTGGTGGTGGTCAGAGGGCCCAGTGGAGCCAGTTTCTGGAAGCCTCGCTCTGTCAGTGGGCCCCAGGGCTACAATGTAGCTTGCCATCACCAGTGACTGAATGTAGTATGAAGTGCTTTGGAGTCCGTTTGGAGTCAGTTTGACACCGCTGGTATAGAGGTATGGGACAACACGTACAAAATCTCAGTTGCATCTCTGTCAATTCTACAAAAAAGAGCTGTGAGGATTATTCACATTATGTGCAAGAGCAACATTTAAATCCTGTATATCTGTTTCTGGTGTTAGACTGTGGAATAAGTTGTGTGAACCCCAATCAGTGTCCAACACTGTGTAAGTTTAAAGCATTTTATATAAAAAAAAACTATATTAGCAAATTATAAAGAAAGAACATTCTTGACTGGTGTTATATTGATTCTCTATTTATTGAGGGAAACCGGGGACATGTGAAAACTGGAAATAATGTATGTCAATGTGTGAAGTGAAAAGTATCCATATGTCTACATTGTGTGATGAGTGCACAGTAAAATCACCAGTTTCATTCAGCCCCAGTGACATCCTCCTACTAGTTTTGACCCAAAGATAACAGCTAGATGAATAATGGGAAATATGTATGGTGCGGCATTCACGTTTCACGTATGCTTGTGTACTTGGCATGCAGACAGCACAGGAGCGTCACAGAAATCCCTAGATAAGACAATAGACACGCTCCACACGGAAGTGACAACAGCCAACCGAAGTTACAAAATCGCCACGGGACCATAAAGAGATCAAATCATGGCGATTCAACCATCCCAAAGCAACACACCAGGGGTCCATTCCACAAAGCAGGTTATGTGACATAACCTGATAAGTCTGAGGTTTGTGGATAACCTCACCTTTCGGTTCCAAAAACTAAGGTATCTTTCAAAGTATGTAAGTAACGATAGCAATTTAATCTCTGAACATAACCTGCTCAGGATCAAATTATGTTCTGGGTAAATTTGTTACAGAGAGGTTCAGCATGGCGTGAACTTTTAAATGTTGATCCTTTGAAAATGGAAGCACAGATTATACTATATTTTGTCAAAATAAACTTTCATTTTGTCAACCAGAAACAGTAGGACAAAGCCCATTACATATTACAAACAATCAAAAACTATTTCACAAACATATTAGTAACATGTAAAAGTATTGCAAATAAGATTACAGAACACATGATATGCAGCTAAATTAAATAATTCTGCATTGGGAAATAATGACTACTGCCAAGTGCAATAAAATGCCATTAACTGGCAACAATGCAGTTGTTTAACTGGAATATATTATTATATGTTGTAAACTTCCGTTTAACAAAGTCACTGGAAGAAAGATGATGTAGTGCCCCCAGGAAAGCTATGAACGACTGGTCGGCCTTTACAGAGGCAACTCCTCAGCTGGGGTGAGGAGAGATGGTGGTGCCCCCCCATCAGTTAGACGGGCCTTAACCTTGTTTTGATTAGTTACATGACAGGAAGAATGCAGAAATAAATCATTCATAAGCCTACATCTCTCCAATAACTATTTGATTTCTATCTTACCTTTTTGGAAAATCTTTTTGTGTTTCAGTATGTTGTTTTGACTTGAGAAAGAGTTCTTTTGGATCCAGAAGGATAGCATCTAATTAAGTTAGAGGTCGATATATGTCTAAGTCAATGTACAATATTATTGTACCCTTAACAAATTGGTGGCAAAAGAAAGTAAGTTTTGAATAATGATCCAACATACAGGAACATAGTTTAAATTATAAATGATATCCTTCAGCACCACTTGACCTCAACTGGGATTACGGGTAGAAAAAGAATAAATAAAAATGAAGATTGTTGAGAGTTAGTGTATTTAAGGCTGATGTCTCCAATAAGGCTGAGCTAGTAGGAATGCTGTTATTCAAATTCAAGTGCAGTATAGCTTTTTTACCTGAAGAGGGCACTCCACTGATGGTTTTTTTTTGGTATAAAATTAAAAAAATTTTTAACCAAAAATACTTAAAGGAGCAGGGGGCCAGATTGAAGAAATTAAACTCGCGACTTTCGCGGCCGGGGCTGTGAGTAATTGCAGCCACCGCGGGAGCGTGCACGAAAAGTAAATAAATCAGTGATGTAGCGTACTTTCAGGCAACCACACATTGCGCACATCACCAGTTGTACGACAACAAGCAACATGTCTAGGAAGTTAGTAGTGTTTAATTGACCGCATCTGAAGTCCGGGTTCTTTCTCTTCCTTCTTCCTGTTAAATCGAGAATGCGCAAGAATAGATTGACGTCGCATCCACGTGTAAGCGCGTGAAATTCCACCACCGAATTGCAGGCTATTTTGCAGCGCACAGGCTGTTCAAGATAATGGGATTACACATGGGTGGGCTCATTTTAATTAGTTTAAAAAGCTTCATTACCCAATACAATTACAAAACTGAACATGAATGTAATTTATTTTAGAAATCCAGCCCCTTGCACCTTTAAAAATGAAAATAACGAGGAGACATGTAAACCATACGATTAGACACTCCTTTATACATCTTATCAGGAAAAAAAAAGTTCATTTGGGGGTCAGTTCAACTTTAAACTCACACATACTGTTATTTTGTTGCCAAGCCAACGTGCTTTCTTTGGCTTTATTGCTATTCATTCATAATGATTGGCTTGAAGTCCTCACAGGTCGGCATTAGTACTTCCAACTTCTTTGAGGTATTCTGGCCTTTTGTTCTCTTCAGTTTCCTTTGTGACTCTTGAATTCTGTGATCCATTGAGAAGGTGTTCTGGAACCAACTTACTCTGGCTAAGCAGGTTTTGGGTTGATCAATCAAGACTTCCACATGGTAAACTAACCAAGCTTTCTGGAACAGGCCCCAGGTTACAAAGCGACGGGTTTACTACAACACTCACCCTGTATATGGCTTCAGGTAGACCAGTAGACTAATGTGTTGACTTTTCAGGGTGTCGCTCGTTTTATGACGCCGGTACTTCTCACTCCCTTGTTTGTTGGATAGCTACAGAATTATTTGTATACCGCCACCTACTGTTTCGGTGTATTCTGTCATGTAAAACACTGGACTTAAAATGATAGTCTGGATCTCTAAATGAATTACAAATTTTAAGAATTGTATTAAATTGACCTCCTGGCCTAAATGTTAATATAAAATAAGTCATTTTATGAATGATAACATTATGGGTAAGTCCCGCCTTCCTGTATCTCAGCTATGGCTCAAAAGCCACTGTGCCGTCCACTTGAACCAATCAAGTGATGCCAAGGGCTGTCAATCATCACGAACACTGTGTGCTCGTGCTTGTAACTGTGCGCATACTCAGTTTTCTGTTTTCACGGAGCCTCCGAATCAAGCCTCCGCCATTAGTCCCGAGTGCAGCCATGGATCATCTCTCAGCTCAAGAGCAGAAGATACCGATTTCAAACCAAAAAAGCATCCTCTCCGCCGATAACTCCATTGTTGACACTCTGATTGTTTTCTCTCTCTCCCGCGCACGTCTTGGCCCATTGACCTGGCGTATGCACGGAAAAGTAGGCGCGGCTTCAAGACCAATCAGAAAGGGAGGGGCAGGGAGCTTGGGTCGTTTTTTTTCAAATCATGTCCCTCTCTCTCTCTTTTTTCTTACAATGTCCAGACTATCACTTTAAATACGGGCTGAGACCAATGGCTGCTGGCTGCTCTGCTTTGTGACCGCATACCATGGAGGCGCCATTTCTCCTCCATTGCTGTAGTACCTCCATTTGGCCGCTAGGCCCCCAATAGAAAAGCATTGGACTTTAGACACGTGAAAAACAACTTGAATGCCTGGTTCCCCATTGTTTTAAACTTTCTATGGCTACATATTCTTCCTGAGATAACGCTGGGCTTGTAAAAATCATATGCACCAGGCTGGTTTTCGTAAGATAATTTTTTGAAATCTTGCATAATTAATGAGGGGGCCGAGCCAAGTTTAGCATCAGAGCTAAATATGCGGGAGCAGAATGGGCGTGATTACGACCGAACTACACGCCCATACACGCCCCGCGAGGACAGAGTCTACAGTGAAGATCCCGCCCCTATGCCCTTTTTAGGAACATGCTTCGTCGGAGCTGGGGAGGAGGAGTCTTTGAATCTGCCATGAATTCCCCCATGAAAGTGTGTCATTCTGGTAAACGGGGAGGAGTGAGGAGGCGCTGTCTATTCTTTTTTACAGTCTATGGCTGAGACCCGCACCATGTGAACAGAAAAAAATAGCATTTTTCTCTGCCTGTTTTCTGGCACAGCCACACATATGAAAACTTCAAATTCAGATTACTTTATTTACGCTTTAAACGCCCTAATATACATAACTAATTTGGTGCAAACAATTACTTGCCATGGGGCAGATAGCGCTTAGAATTTTATCAAATTGAAAATTTGCTCGCATTTGGCGAGTTGCGACTGTTAATTTCGGACTCTGCGTCCCACCCCCTTTGAATATGTTCTACCCGGTTATATAATTTACTGATCTTCTATTCTTTTATTCCATTATTACCCACTCAAATTATGTCTATTCAAAATTGTCATAATTGTAAAACATGTTCAAATAAATAAATTGCCCAAGTTTTCACTAAGTGAGTGACATCTCATTCTTAATCCTTATGGTTTAATATAAATTTTAGCCCATCCTCTCAGCTATCACAAATGTAAGTTTTAGGAATGTTTTTATGGGAATTTTTGACCATTTTTCCAGAAGCTCATTTGAGAGGTCAGCCACTGATGTTGGTTGACAAGGCCTGACTCCCAAGCTTTGGTCTAACACCTCCCAAACGGGTTTGCTCAGGGTCACGACTCTGTGTATACCAAATGGGGGTCAGTGATGATCTTGGGGTGTCACGCCAAAATAAAGCCATGTTGCAATACAAAGGGTGGTGGGGCCTAGACTGAGGGACAGACAAGATACACCCAACATAAAGGTCAGAGATTGACATAAACATAAATTCATAGAACATGAGCATAATTCAAACTGATAAGAGCTTTCTCTTCCACATCCACAAATTCCAAACAGAAGGATCTACTGCAGAAAGCAAGACAGGAAGAAAACCCCTGAGCAATTAACGACTCGTGTAACATTTTGGCCGACTAATTGATTAAATAATTCACTGAAAACTTGCTGTCTGAAAACTATAGAATATAATAAATAGTTTCCATCGGCTTTTAAAGTGAATTATTTGAACAAAATTAAAGTCGAAAAGATCTGCAAAGATATATATATATATATATATATATATATATATATATATATATATATTATATTTATATATATATTATATATATATATATACTGTATATATACCCACACATACATATAATCGTTTATAACACTTGCTTGGATCTGAAAACTGCATAAGTCAAGTAACTCCATGTTCAAAGTTTTTTTTTAACGAAAAAAATGTGACGAAAAAATTTGCGCTTTAAAAATAAAAATGAAAATCTGAATGAAAAAAATAATTGCATTTAAGTATTATATCATTGACACTCCGACATAATGGTGCACAATCGATGTGCTGGTGCTCATTGAAGATGAAGAGATTGTTTTTCCCATGATGATGACTTGCTGATCAGCCAATTTAATGCCCCCAAAGCAGTCCTATTAGCTGAACAGGACCCGGTGTTAGTTCTACTGATCCGTTGCACCGTGTATCCTGCCCCTCCAGCACATTTTGGCTTTGGCATGCCATCTCCCTCTTTGCCTCCATCTTCATTTTATAGCAGGTACACCGCTGCATCAACTCTGTGTCACTCGTACTTCTTCCATTTATTTGAAACCTCCGAATGATAGTTTGCACACATAATAGTTTTTAAAATAGACTTAAAACATACCTTTTCTATCAGGCTTTATATACCAAAGGGGTGCTGAAACTTATTGTGTTCTGCAGTAATTTAGTTTTCATTTTTTCTATTTGCTTTTATTCTCAGCTTGTTGTTGCTACAAGAATTGATCATATAAGTCTAACTTTATATGTATTTTTCTGGTTTATTTATTTCCTTGGTTGCATGTGAAATGTCCCATATCAGCCCCATATCAACTGGCTTATAGGAGTAAAATGTTACTATAACATCTTAAGGCCAAATTTCAGTACTGCAGTCTATGTAGAAAAAACAAAAAGACTCAGCTCTCAGCCAATCACCCTCCTCTTTAAGAGTTTCATGCTGGATTACCGGTTACAGATCACTGCCAAAATACTTTACAATGCCGATATTGCATCTAGTTATGCATACTCAAAGTTTGATAAATCTGAGACAGATAGAAATGCTGTCTCTTGTCTGTCCATGCTGTCTCTTCTCTGTCTTCTCAGACCCCCAGACAGTCGTGGCAGATGACCGCTTGTACTGAGCCAGGTTCTGCCAGAGGTTTCTTCCTGTTAAAGGGGAGTTTTTTCCTCTCCACTGTCGCTACATGCTTGCTCAGTATGAGCGTTTGCTGAGGAATTGTTGTGGTTGGAGTCTGCATGATTCGGGCACAACCTCACGCCAATGACCCAACGGAATCTGCTGGGATTCCTTACATAGAAAAACTTAACTGATTGGAATGTTTGTATAATTGTATTGAGATGACTTTTGTTGTGAACTGGTGCTATATAAATAAAAGTGAATTGAAAATTGAATTGAATTATTTGCGTAAGTAAAGTAAAGAGTTTGGTTTTAGTAAGGATTCAATGCTAAGTTTTATAAATGAGACTTTAGGTCTTTGCCAAACTTGATGGCATATTGAAGAGTTAATTCAATCATTTGATTCAGATGTGTTTGAGCAGAAATGCATCTAAAAACCTGCAGGACAGTACATCTCAAGGACCAGGGATGGTGACCACTGGTGTAGACTATGCAACGATACCACTTTGTTCAAATCGATACGATACTTGGATCTGAGTACTTGCCGACACAGAGTACCAGTGCAGATACTTCTACCACACAAAAACATGCCATAAAATGGAATACAAAATTTATTTTCTTCTCTACTTGTTACAACCATAGACTGTATAAAACAACAAATGATGGTGAACTAGACAAAAAGTAAAATGTTAATAAAAATGACCACAAAACAAAAATTTCAAGTGAAAAATAAAGATTTTCTGTGATTTTCTTGCAGTTATATTTTAAGTATCAGTTCATGGTATTGTTTTACTAACTAATACCGATACGAGTACATTAAAACTGTATCGGCCCCGATACCTGATACCAGTATCGGTATCTGTGCATCCATAGTGTAGACCAATCAGGGTTTATCACACCAAAGTCAGCTTTTCATGTATTTATAGACCTTGCTTTGTGTACTGCTGTACAGTCATGTTGGAACACGAAGAGGCCATGTCTGAGCTGTTACCGTAACTTGGGACCACAGAATAGTCTGAAATGTCTAGATATGTTGAACTTTTAATAGTTGATTTCACTGGTATGAAGGAGCGTGAAAGAACAGGACCACACCCTAATCCTCTCTGCAACAGACTTTTCATTTGGCAAAATACAGTCAGGGGAGTATTATTTATTTGGCAAGTGCCAAACCCAAACTTCATTGTTGGATTGCCAGACACTGAGGCATGATTCATCACTCCAAAGAACACATCTCCACTTGCCTAGTATCCGGTGGCAACTCGCTCTGTATCACAACTACTGACCCGAGTCATGACCTACCGCTTCAAGGCTTTAAGTTGATGTAATTTCAACCACTTTTTCTTTGCACTGGTGGCATTTTATCACATTATCATGTTGGAATTCACTGGACTCCAGTCCTGAGATCATTCCATCCTTGAACAAATGTTTACAGAAGCATTTCATTTCATTTATTCTGGATCCCAAATAGTTACCACCACAGGAATAACTATTCTTCATGGGGTCCAAATAAAAAGACACACTTACAATATCATAAAAACAGGTAAAACATGTTATTTTAAACAATCTTTAATACATTATTAATATACACAGCACTTCTAGACTATCAGATGCAAAATCAAATAGCTTTATCTACAGATTTATATTATCTAGGAGTTTTCTTTTAACAAATGGTTTTAACAGATGGTTTGTGAATTTTTGTTGTCAACAGAGAAGAGTAGTGCCACGTGATGGATTTGATCCATCCTGTGGCCACAGAAGAGATTGCACCACCTGAATTCAGTGATTTGGACAAGTCTAAAAACATGCATGATAGGTTAACTGTCTCTGTGTTGACTCCGGGACAGCATAGCAATCTGTTCAGAATGCTGCCTATTTCCCATCAACTGACCACCGGAGCAAGGCACCAGCCCTCCTAAATCACTTTGGGAACTTTGCAAAGAATGAACGTTATACCTCTATCACCTGGCGTAAAATCTATACTACCAGTACAAGGACCTGATTCATCTTGTGGAAAACATTGGGGGGGGGGGGGGGTTATATGGGGTACAAAACCAATATAGATGCAAAGTCTTATGTTTCAAAAATAGCTTATAATTAAAGATGAAACAGAGTCCTTTAGGCGTTTCAGCATTTAATATAATATGCTAGCCAACATGTAGGGATAGAGTGAACTAAAAGAATTCCACTCTCACATCCCTACCCCAGCCTTCTAATCCAAACTCTTAAATAGTATTTAACAATCGTTCTTTATGTTCTTACAGCATAAACTCTGTGTCCTTCTGTGTCTGTTCCTGGAGAGTCAGTCAGCACCAGATCTGATAAGGGTGACAATCTGTGTGTTCTCCAATCAGAGTGTCTTGTAGATATCATCCGGCTCATGTCTGTTAAGTCACACTGATACATTATTACTCAGAGAAGGCTTTTGTTTTCTCTACATGACCTACAGTACAAGATACAACTACTAAAACCAGGTATAAATAATAAAATCCTAATTACATAATAAATATTCCCTAAGAAAAGTTAAAGTAAGATAGCCCTGACAACACTTTTATGTCATGTATTTCGTGTAGGTTTTGGCAGATGAACTTATATTCAATTTAAAACTCTGGTTGTGACTACTAACAAAGTCATTTTCTGATGCCTCTAGGCCTTGAGAAGACTCCCAGTATGACGCTGATGCGAATAAGCTCAGGAATGTAAATATCTCTGAAGTTGACAGACATTTATTTGCATTCCAATAGATAGTTATGGGGTAAAGGGACTAGACTATAGTGTTGAAGAAGCTACAGGGCTACCCCTGCAATGCTGCAAAGATAGCTGGTTAATATTTCTGTAAATAATTTTGGCTATAACTCCCTTCAAAAAGAGTGATATTTTCATCATACAAATAAATGCACTGTCCGTTTTATGCAGATTAAGCCCCCCCACACACATCCCATATTAAGGTATATCCTCTATATTCATTTTGTATATTTTGTTCAGGAAAGCTACAAATGATATGATTTTTTTAAATTTCCATTAGGGAAGGTGATACATGAAAATACTTCGAGCACTAATTTATTGTTATTTCTATATATACTTCATGTCAAATTTGAATTATTCTTATGTAAAATATACATATATATTTCCAAAAATATTCTCTTGCATTGCTTTGGGAACTACAAGACACAAAGTGTATCACTGTAGAAGGTCCAGCAGATGGGGCAGTTACATTGGACTTCTGATTTGGTCAAGAGTCCACAAAGTACATAAAAAGAGCTCATTGTCCATGTTGGCAAGTTAGAAAGAAAATGCTATAGCTTTTCTGGAAAACAAAATATTGTTTTCAAAATAAAAGCCCATAATATGCTTTGATGTCTCAGATTTTAGTGACATTCAATTACAAATGTGCTGCCTCCTCTACTGCTACAATAATTTATACACTTAGAAATTATTTTTACTTAATTGCATAGTTTTTGTAAGATCAGCTGAATGCCAAAAGTCAATTCCATTTTCTTCTTATGTAATTAAAGGGATTGTGTGTTCAAAAATAAAATTTAAGAGACAGAATGCAAAAAAGAAAAAAGAAAATCAAGGAAATCACATTGTACGATTTTTAAAGAATTCATTTATTTCATGATTTAGAAAACAAAAAAATGTGCGCCTATAAACAAGCAAGAATTCTGTCCCTCACAGACCTGTTGCGCATTTTTAAAGAATGCCTTCTATCCTTTATTATTATCTGTATTAATGACACCTGTCTGACTTCAGGAAAATATTGTACGCCTGCACAGGACTGGGTTTTGAGCTAATCTGCAATAGGCAATTGGCTTGGTGAGGGTAGATCATAGACAATGTCCTTCGACCTGGGGCTCCATGCAAGATCTCATTCATTATCTTAAGAACATGAGGAAAAAGCCCAGAACTACTCTGGAGGAACTGGTCAGCGACCTTAAAAGAGCTGAGGCAAACAAAGGGCTTAACTGTAACAAAGGTTACTGTTAAGCTTAGTTTATACTTCTCAGTCAGCAAGTTTGCACCCAGACGCAGAAGTATTGATGGAGTTGGCTTCCTTTTATACTTCTCCATTGGTTTGTCAGTGTTGCAAAGCAATTCCCCACCAGGAAAGCAGGGGGTGCAGACCTTTTTTGGCGGGTCTGCCTACCATTGCAGTGTTGTTTATGGTCAACTAGAGTTTATTTTCTTCATCTTGTAAAAGCATTTCCCTTCAAGGAGCAATAGCCGATCACAAGTAAGTTTTGAGTGTGCTGCAATGTTTTTATTTACTACAATTGCAGCTCATATAATACTTTAAAAATACATGTAAACCTGTGATGGACTGGCGACCTGTCCAGGGTGTACCCCGCCTCTTGCCCGTTGACAGCTGGAGATAGGCACCACCCCCCGCAACCCCTGGAGGACTAAGCGGTTCAAAAAATGGATGGATGGATGGAAATACATGTAAAAAAAAACAGTGGTCTGCTTCGTTGTTCTCCTTGTGTTCAAAATCACCAAAAGACCATATTAGATAAACTGGGCTTCCTATATAAAGCATCTAGTGCTCAAAAGCTGCATATAAAACTTAATTACATTGATGTTGTTGAGCTGATCACAGACGTGCGCTTTCGATTTTGTTCAATGGATAGTTAAAAAATTTGGCCTACTCTGTGTGTCCTTGCATAAGTCACTGATAGACCTTGCATTGGTGGATAATGGCGTGTCAGTCTGGTCCAATGTCTGGTCCAATGAAGACATGGAAATATAAACAGACATTTGTTAAATACAACTCATTGGTATAAACACCATTTGACATGAATGCTGAGTTGCATCCCAAGAACAACATACCCACTGTGAAGCACAGGGGTGGAAACATTATGCTTTGGGGCCTCATTTCTGCAAAGATCGGATCATACAGTATATCGTGAGATATGTGCAAAAACCTCCTTCCATCAATGAGGCTATTGAAGATGAAACGTGACTGGATCTTCAAGCATGACAATGATCCCAAACAGACTGCTTTGTCAATGAAGAAGTGGCTACGTAAAAAGCATTTCAGGGTTGTGGAGTGGCCTAGCCAGTCTCCGGACTTCAATCCAATAGAGAATCTGAAGGGAATTAAAAGTACATGATGCCCAGTGACAGCTCCAAAGCATCACAGCTCTAGAGAAGATCTGCATGGAAGATTGGGCCAAAATACCAGCTACAGTGTGCAAACCTGGTGAAGGCCTACAAGTAACGTTTGATTTCTGACATTGTTAACTCACGCAGTATTGAGGTTAACTTTTTTTATTGACCAAATGGTTTTTTCTGTACCATTTTACAAATAAATTCTTTAAAAATCATACAATGTGATTTTCTGGAATTTTCTTTTACCTTCTCTCTCTCAGAGTTGATGTGAACCTATGATAAAAATTAGAAAATGCCCTCATCTTTTTAAGAGGGACAACCTGCACAATGGATGGCTGCTTGTTTGTTGCAGCAAGTCCTGTCCTGTTTTTTGGATGAGCCAAACAACACAGTGAATGAACACAGTATAGAATAATGACAGTCTAGAAGATGACCAACATTTCCTTTGGCAGAAATTTAAGGAAGTTCAGTCTATGTTAGTCCTTTTTCCATTCCGTTTCCATAGAATGAGATCCATCTCAGGTCCAAAGAAAGGGTGGTTCCTGAACCGGGAGGGATCCACAGAAGATGAGGGTGTTGATGGGAGCAGTGTTGTGCCATATATAGCCAGGTGAAAAATGATGTTGAGATAGAGAATATATTTACCCGTTAAAAAATGTGTGATCATAATATGTAGAAATTGGAAAATACAAGGTGCAGTCAAGGTATACTGTTCAGTGAAACTTTTATTTAGCCAGCATGAAGCAAATTACCCAGGCCTTCACAAACATAAAAGGTACATTTGGGTTCGTGGGAAAAAGATCTGTCCACTGACAAAAATCCAGCATATTCTGAACTGCAGTGACTATGCAAACCAGATAAAATTAGTCATGTACTGTAATGTAAACATAGCTTGGGCTTACCCTGCTCAATGTGCAATACTCAACCAACACATTTTCACACCCTAAAAAGGAAGTACACAGTGAGTAAGCAATGAAAATGCCCTTTACATTCATATTAATAATATAAAAAACGTCCTGATTTTATTTGTCTAAAGAAAATTAACAGCTAGCAGCTGAACAACCAAAATCAAGATGAGTTTACCCTGCTCAATCTGAAATACTGGATCAATACATTCCTCAAAAGACAGTAAACAGTGGGTAAACGATGACAATGCCATTTGTTTGCATTCATTCATTTTTTTTTAAAACTCTTCCTGGCTTATATTTGTCCAAATAAATTGAATAGCTCTGAAAACTGAAAATTATACAGCATATAGCTCTAATAAACAAACATAACATTTGATTTTAGATGCTGGATTTATCTTTATAGAAAGGAGTGAGAGGCTTCAAAGTGCAATAGTGAAGCAGCATAATTTACTGAAAGCAAACCTTTGGACAAAAAAAAAAAAAGGTGACTCCTGAATTTTTGTCATTCTGGAACCAGGATCGCAGGATCCACTTTCATAGAACCACAAAAGAGTTACAGAGGATATTACTAGTCCAATACATCAACCATGAAGTTAAACTTCTTTAAGCTTTCTGTTTGCATTCAAGAGCAGTTGCTTCTCAAAGTTGTCATCGCCAAGCCTGTTTCTCCTTGGCCTGAAAATTTGGCCTCCGATACAGAAAAGTCTCTCCACTGGAGCGCTTGAGGGGAGTGCAGTGTTGTATTTGAGGAAGAGCTTTTTGAGTTTGGGCAACAGCATGTA
Organism: Apricaphanius iberus; assembly: GCA_028564705.1. Classification (NCBI taxonomy): domain Eukaryota; kingdom Metazoa; phylum Chordata; class Actinopteri; order Cyprinodontiformes; family Aphaniidae; genus Apricaphanius; species Apricaphanius iberus. Next base: position 851,855 of record JAPXFQ010002813.1, read on the forward strand.
CTCTGAAAAGCTATCTGTGGTCGGTGCATCCAAGTAAGTGCCTGCTTCACTTTTTTTGAGATTCTGAGTCTTTGTCAGTATCACCACTGGCTGAGACTGATCAGGATGTTGTGTTTCAGAGTAATCTGAGTTGCTAGTTAGAAGTTCTCATTTCAGCATCGCTCTGTAAAGCAGCCGGTTTTCCTCATCCTCCACCCAGTTGAGCTTGAATATTGGCAGCAGCATGGCTGACAATATGTGTTCCTTCTTCTCAAGCATTGCTTCAACCCTTGTTTTCAGTGACTGCAGGATGTTGAGTATGAGAGGACATCATGTAATCAGACCTTGCACAGCTGTGGGCTTTGTGCTCTCCTCCAACAGGCCATTCATATAATTTTGTAGTTGTACAATGGTCGGAGCCAAATACCCCAGGAAGACGTTTTTCTCTCCCTGCAGGATGTTCAATACAGATGCTAGGGGCCTCATTACACCCACAAACTTGTGTATGAAGCTGATTTCCTCTGCAGAAAACCGCCTAAAGCCAAACTAATCACAGACAGCATGCAAGATATGGTTGTCATATGCAAGAGTGGCAGTATCAGCACTGGCTTCATCGGTATCTGCCTTGGGAGTTAATGTTGCTATGTGAGACGGTCTCTTCATAGCAAGATACAAAGAGTTCCACCGTGTATCATTTAGGAACATAAAACCAATCCCAAGCTTTCCCTAAACAAAATCTGATGCTTTGGCGCTTCTTTTAATCCGGTTCCACAAAGCAGATGCCTTAGCAAAAAAAAGCCTGACAATATTTTGCACTGTTTATCAGTTATCTTCTCTGTGTCTTTGGCAACAAGATTTAAGGTGCGAGCAGTGCACCGTCTTTGAGGGGGAAGACGGGGGTCTTCCAATGCTGAGAGAGGCTCCGGTTCCATGTCATCCTCTTCATCCAAGCTCTTACAAGCAGCAGCAGGAGGCGAAGTAGATCCTGGATCCTTTTCATTTACAGTTGCTCCATTATCACTTTCAACATCTGGATCTTCATCAGCAGCAGCAAAATCTTCTGAAAAACATTTGAATTCTTTCACAAAATTAGCAGCATTGTAAGTCACAGTAATGCTTGAAAACGCTTTATGCACTGTAGTCCAGCAATCTGCTGTTGTACAGTGCTCTGCATAAATGAGTACACCCCTTTAAAAAGTATGAATTTAACCAGTAGTTCAATGAACAAAAGAACAATTTCCAAACTTTGCACAAGACCGAGTTTTATTTAACACTTATTTAACTCCATAACATGAAATTAAGGTTAATAATCTAATTTAGATCACAAAATCTTCAGTTTTTCTCAAATTGGTAGAAGCAAAAATGAATACACCCTGCAACAAAAACTACTACATCTAGTATTTTGTATGAGCACCATGATTTTTAGCAGCACCAAGCCTTCTAGGCATGGTCTAGGCAATCTAGGCAACATCTATCTTTTTCCATTCTTCAAGAATAAACTATTTTAGAGCCTGGATGCTGGATGGAGAGGGATTCTCAACTTGTAGCTTCAGAATTCCCCACAGGTGTTCGATTGGGTTCAGATCAAGAGACAAACTTGGCCATTCAATCACCTTCACCCTGTTCTGCTGCAGAACTGCAACAGTAGCTTTAGATGTGTGTTTTTGGATCATTGTCGTATTGGAAAACTGCACGATGACAAGTGCACGGAGTGATGGCAGCATCTTCTCCTTCAGTATAGAGCAGTACATTGTCATGATACCATCAATGAGATGCAGCTCCCCAACACCAGCAGTACTCATGCAGCCCCACATAAGGACACTGCCACCACCATGTTTCACTGTAGTCACTATGCATTTGTCTTTGAAATCCTCACCTTTACGACACCATACAGTTTTTAAACTATTAGTTCCAAAAACAGTGATCTTGGTCTCATCACTCCAGAGTATAGAGTCCCAGTAGTCTTCATTTTTTCAGCATGGGCCCTAGCAAATTCTAGGTGTGCTTTTTTTGTGCATGGGGTTTAGGAGAGACTTACTTCATGGACGATACCCATGATTGCCAATTGTTCTGCAGTGTGCGCCGTATGGTGTCGCGGGAAACGGTCAGGCCAATTTGGATTTCTACTGCTTTAGCTAACTGCAGTGAACTTGCATGGCGATTTTCTTCAACCCCTTCTCATCAGAAGACGCTCCTGTCGAGATGTTAACTTCGGTGGACGGCCTTGTAAGAAGGTTGCACTTCCATCTTTATCAACATTTTTTATCACTTTTGCTACAGTATTTTGACTGATATGTAAAGCTTTGCTGATCTTCTTGTAGCCCTCACCTTTTTTGTGTAAAGAAATTATTTCCTTTCTCATATTTCTCTTCCATGGGTAGCCATTACTGACAGCATGAAATGGGAAGGGCTTTTCTTTGGAAAGTAATGCCCTTTTATTGTCACCTGTCTGCTGGACACCTCTTAAATGAATCATTAGACGCACCTGTGGTTGAATGCCTGTTAATTAGAAGTGTGTAGTCTTAAGTGTGGCTTTTCTCCTAGGACCATAATTGGGGTGTACTCATTTTTGCAACACGGGCTTGAATGAATTTGTTAGGCAAATCACTTTTTTGCGTGTGCAAATGAACAAATCTTGTTTGAAATCAATGGCTCACTTTTGTGGGAGTATTTTGTTGTATAGTATATCATACAACATGTTGATTCTGAAAGGAAGCTAAAGGTTTTCTGACAAACGTAGTGGGGTGTACTCATTTATGCAGAGCACTGTATACGCGGCATCAACTTCAGAGAGTTCATTCTTTAAGTCAGAAATATTCTCCTGGAATGCATTGTCCAGTAGTTTCTGTACCTGCTTTCTTGAAGGCACGTGCCTGGATGGCTGCAAACCTGTCACTAATTGAATTAACGATGGCTTCTCGACCTTACTCAAAGGCTGCAGATCTCCCACAACGTAATCCAATTCAAGCTTGTAGCACCCACTTGTAGCTGGGAAACGTAGGAAACAACAGGTTCTTTAGTAAATGCGATGAGCTTAACTTGGGTGGATGTGCTCGGCGGCGGTCCTCTCTTTGTTAATGATTTCTTGCATTCATCATTCAGACGAAGATATTTGCCAAGATAGCTCGGATGCTTTAACTCTATCTGTCGCTTCAGATTTGAGCTTGATGATGCTGACGTACATACTTGTTTGTTTAGTCCCGGTGGGCACAGTTTGTACAAAAACGTGAGTTTTTTTTTTCCGTCTGAGTCTTCCTTTGTTTGCATATAAAACTCTGCCAAGTGCTCTTCAAAACTGGCTTAAGCAGTAGCTAAGTCTGAATCACGTGAACTAGTACTAGTACCAGCCATGCTGCACCATCAAGGTTATTTGACATAAACAGTAGGCTATCGTAAAACCTGACTTTTCAAATGAGCGTGATCGAAATTACAGTCAGATGAGATTTTAATTTTTATGAATATTCAGTACTGTTTAAAATAGACTATAAATTTAACATAGTTTACTGGTTTTGTGATTTTAAAAAAAAAATGCATTTGGTGTGTTGCTGGTCGTTGTATCATTAGTCTTTAACTATTGAATCAGATATTGAAGCACAAATGGATAAACTCAGTAAATTATTTTGTTTTTCACATAAGTCTGACTACAACGACCTGCTGAAGCATGACAAACAGCATTAACAAACTATGTTGGTTTCTTGTTATGTCCTCCAAAGTAATAAGAGCTGAATCAAGATATTTGATATTTGAGTACTTGAGCACCATAACCTTTGCAACGTTGATATGTATTGTAGAACGTTTCATTTGCACTTGTTTTATAAAATTATGATTTGCAATCATGTGATTGATTAGAGAGTACAAGAAAGTAAGAATTATTCATAACATAACAGTCTTTTTCTTCCTTTCTCAATCTCTAAAAATATGATCACACTGTTAGCATAAAAATTAATTATTTAACAATAACAATTGTCTTTTGCAAACTATCCGGACATTTACAATTTAATTGGGGGAACAGTAAGACATGCTGTGGCCTGATAGAAAATGTTTGACTGTCATAGAGGTTATTTCCACATTATTTCAGCCTGAGAACTCATTATGCTCTTTTCCAAGGTTTATCTCTGTGTTGTTTCCTCTCACCAAGATCAACCAAACAAATAATCCGGATTTTCATTCCCATAGCTGGCAACCTTAGTCTTCTCTTCCTGGTCTTGTTTCTCTTGAGATCAGACCAGTCTGCTCTCCATGCCAGGCTGAAGGACAGCAGTGAAGTAGTGGACATGGCAGCACAGGACCAGAGCTGGAGCACCAGAGATCCACCACAGCAGGCAGCATCCCAGGCTCAGGCTGTGTGAAGACGCCCCAGAATGAATCCAGCATCTCCCAGCAGGGTTTAACATACAATCAAAGGGAGCTGCTTTCACTGATACCAAGGATGAACTGTCATTAAGACTTTAGCAAATTTCAACATTGTACAGATTTTATCTAGAAGCACAACCAACTGGGTTACATGAAGATTTTCTCAGATCAGAGGAAAAACAAAAAATGAAATGCTGAATTATTAGGTTACCCAGAGAAAAACGGTTGATTCCCGTATCAAACATCTTCACTCATGTTTTCCTCCTAATTATTTAAAACTTTTTAAAATAAGTAGTTTAGATCAGTTCTGCCATTCAGCTAATTTTGCAGTGGATATCAGGCAGAGAGGAGACAGATTGACAGCTACACATGTGTTGTTTGGGACTATAAATTTATCCTAGTAATAGTAATATAGCATGTTTTTGTGAAGAGTGAGCATCTGAACGTAAACTGGAGCAGAGCTCTTAACCACTGTCATATTTATAGGACCAGATATAGCCTCTCCATGCTAGCATCTAAATGCCACCAGAAAGCTCTATATTGTGTACTTAAAACCAAACTGTAATGTACATTTACATTACAATTTGGGTTTAAGTGCATAACATCATTAAACATTGCAGACATGCTTATATTGAGTGCATTGGTAAAGATATGTAGTCAAAACGTATTGTGCGATTTCTTTGCAGTCTAATTTCCCGCAAATATACAGTAACAAATGTAATTTGTCTGCACAAAGAACCATAATTATGAAATATATGGTGAGGTAATCGGTGCACTTGATATTATTTAGAGAAAATCGCAGGAAAATTGAAAAAAAAAAGCCGTTTATTAAGGCCTTTACCGCTAGAAATCAATGACGGTGCTGTGATGTTTGGAACCATTGACCACGTGACCGCATGTCGGCGAGTTCGAAGTGTGTCGTAACTCTCTCTACTCAATGGCGCTGGTACCATGAGGCAAGTCATTCTTTTATTTTGAAAAGGCTTCCCCGGAACTCTAATCTTGCATTCGCTCTGTCTGGCTGATGCTGCTGTGTGCGCTCTCTGCAGGCATTCAGGTGTAATAGAGAAGCCAGAGCGCTGGATTTGATAGAGCAGCTACCGCTCTTATCCGTGTGAGGGTCCGTAACTGAATTCTGCAGGTAAAGAATCGTAGTTTTTTAGTTTTTGTAAAAATGAGTCGTTTTTCGAGCTTCATCATCTTGTGGGGTTTAAACCGTGTTCTGCTGCAGCGTGGACTGCTGCTGTTGTCGCATCTTTGATTGGCTCTGTACCTTCACAGCACAAAGCCTTTTGTCAGCGCAGTCTCTGCTTAGATCAAGTGGAAGCAACAAGTGGCCATGAGTAAAGTAGGCGCACACGTTCATATGTGATTAGATTATGGAGGTAAAAACAAAAGTCCGAACCGCATCCTCGTATTATTTGGGGTCATTTATGGGGGTGTGTGGGAGAGAATAATAACATAAAAGCTTCAGTAGCCAGTATTTTTACATTTATTTGCTCAATGTTGACTCGGCATGACAGAAAGTTAGTGAGTATAGTTCTTGAGGTTAGTATTGTAATGTGCTAAGTGACTGCGGATGCCGTTTGGTATGGTTAATGTAGCAAACTAATAGTGCACGTCAGCTAGCTAACTGCTAGCTAACTAGTTAACCAGCTGACTGTTCTCCTTGGAGCTTACACGTCACGACTCACTTAATCATTATGTTGTGCTCCCCGGTCGTATTTGACCCATTTGAAAGTTTCGTCTCTGAAAACTTTATTTAATTTTTTTCATATTGACCAAAGGTTACATGACTTTGTCTGCAAACAGGATCTGAGTTTGAGTTTATTTATTTACAACGGGGAGAGAAAAATGAAAACAGAAATAAGACAAAAAAAATACCAAAACCCCCCAACGACAATGATTTGAACACACAAAATACACATTGCATATAAGTTTGTGTGATCTATTCAACTTTTGTACATTCCTAAGGTTTCTGGTCAAAATGTACTGGTCTTTAGAAGAAAAAAAATGGCGAAAACAACAATTGGTGTAACTAAAATAAATGAATAAGGTCAGATACTTTCTCATTTGTCCGACAATGGGGCAGGAACAAACGATTATTTGGATCATCGATGAATGATTGGGATCTTGATTTGATTAATCGGATTAGCGGGTAAAATTTTAATTAAAGTGCTAAAGAAACGGTTTTTCTGTCCTCCACTTTATTTATCAAAAGACATTTTTTTAAAAACAGTTCAACAGCGACCAAAACAGCATGCTATCACCTCAAATGTCTCAGCTGTTGAAATATTCAATAATAAACAATAAATTAAAAATGGTTTTAAATGGCTTTGCTTCTTTAAATTGCTGTAAGGACAAATGTACCATAGTAGCAACATAAAAAGGTATTTTTGTTGCTTAAAAGTGACCCGAGCTATTAGAAACATAACAACAACTTAACATTAAAGTATAACTCAAAACCTCACAACATGCTGTCACATCAACTATCTTACAGCTTTTGATATATCAAATGATAAAGATTAAACATATTTTTAAATTTATCATTTTTTAGGACAGATTTGACATAAATCAATATAAAAAAAGTAACACAATAGGTCTAACTAACACATTCTCCACCGCCATCTATAACCAAATACCGGACCAAATACCTGACAAGGCAATAGCTTAGCTTCCAAGTGCAACTGCTAAAATAAAAACCAACATCTGCACTGTTTAATGTAGTAAACGGGTGTTGCTCTTTGTTCGTTTGTCTTGCCATGCACGATGAGCTGAATGGAGAGTAGAGATGAAAATATGTTTTTTTGTTGTTTTTTTAGCGGTGCTCATGCCCCTTTAAGAAATGACTGTACGTCACTATGTACAGTTATTTGACTTCATCTCATCCAAAGGGGAACAGCGCTGCCGACGCAGCGACTGGGTTGCTATATTTAAACTAGTGGCTTTTTTTCAAAAAAGCAGCTATCGAAAAATGTTGTGACTTTTTATGGTTTTAGTGGATACTGTGAGACTCTAACGTGCAGCACATATTGTTTTTGCTTTAACTCACCCAGTAAAATCACCAGTTTCACTCAGCCCCAGTCTCATCCTCCTACTAGCTTTGACCCAAAGATAACTGCTACATGGATAATGGGAAATTACGTATGATGCGGCATTCACGTTTCACGTACGCTGGTGTACATCACATGCAGACAGCAGAGGAGCATCTCAGAAATCCTTAGACATAGTATTAATATACATAACTAATTTGGTCTAAACATTTACTTGCCACGTGGCAGAGAGCACTCCAAATTTTACTCGCCAAACTAAAAATTTTTGCCGCATTGGGCGAGCTCTCAGCTCACGCCTTCCTCTTTAATCCCTCGACATGCTTTCTTTTAAGATGATGCATCACCGTCGTACTCCCGTGTCATGCAAGGTCTGACTTACTTCTGTTGCAGCATTGTAGCGTATTTGAAGTTTTTATTTTCTTAGGTCTACCTGCTTCTGCCATGCCACACTGCAGCCTATTTGACAAGCTGCTTGCACTGACTGTTAAAAAAGGTTATGCAAAAAAAAAAGAAAGGTGACCGCATGCCGCATTACATCCAGGCGTATATTTACAAATTAAAACTCAGCATTAATAAAATAATGCTTTACCATTATAATTATTGTCATATTCTTATTATAACGCTTAACTAAAAAATATGTTGTAAAAAAGGGAGTCAGTTGAATGCACAGAATACATGCATGTGTTGGCGCATGGTCAGGAATTTGAGCTAGGAAAAACCCTCTAATGCAAGACACTGATCTTGGAATAGTGCTAAATTTATGTATAAATGGAGTTTGGGGATAAATTCCCGTGTAGACAAATAAAGTATTGATGGCATTTTTCACCAGGAACTCAACAGGTGTCATTTTTTGTGTCTGTATAAAAAAATAGATGACTTCAAAACAAATGTCCTTGATAACTATAACCCGTGCTAAACGTAAATGATGTGTAATCCGTTTATTTCTTGTACTCGAAATAAACCTAGAAATCATGTTTTTTATAACTTGCTTTGAAGTGTATAAGATCAGATCAGTAAGGCACACAGGCCACTAAAAATACAGAAGTTGAAAACTCGTAATATTCCCAAGAAGACTTCAAGCTGCATTACAGAGAATTGATTTATGTATTAAAGTTTTATATATCTTTAAAATTATCTTGGGTTCAGTACTATGATAAAAGGCTACTGCTCCACAACATTTTTCTTAAGTCCCTCCTTCCTCCTATAGACCCCTATGCAATTCAGACTGACTGCATAATTTTTTTCCCCAATAGAATTCAAGTTTCTGTCCTTTCGGTCAACGTGCATGCACATGACACAAAACTGTTGTGGAGATGAGGCCACGCAGGCATGCCGCTCCGTGTCTTCCTGTTTACAGTCTCCATAATGACAGAGAGCGATCATGGAGAAGTCACAGCAAACTTCTGTTAAATAGTTAGCCATTTCCCCGGCTACCGAGGGCTACATCAACCTCAGACAAAAAACCAATTGGGAAATACGGCGACAAACTCGAAAAAGGCCTTAGAGACTCGAGTAGGGTGTTACGTCGATATGTGTCCCCCCCCCCTCGATTTACATCAGAGATGCTTTTTCACATGGAGATAGGCTACCATCGAATCTTAAAATGCTTCAAACCGACGCAGCTTTGGTCACATTTCTGCTGAACAGGTAAGACAGTCATATATTCAGTAAAGCAAATCAATCCAATATTTTATCGATAAAGTACACAATGATATTCTGTGAAAACACAGTTGATGCGCATGCCCAATTGTTTGGGAGCGGAAAGTTTGCGCGGGGAGGGGGTAGAATGATAGTTCTACTGTCAATTATTATTCAAAAAGTTAACATTTCAGTATAGTCTTTTTAATTTTTACTTTTTTCAATCCTACAGAACAAACAACAAATGAACTGTTTTTCAAATTGATATGCCATAAATTATAATTTTGTATGAATTGTGGGTGGGTGTGTTCAGGGAACCTATAGGGAAGGTCATAATTATGTGCAGCAGGGTTTTTGGTGCTGGTGTAGCCTCTGTACTCAGGGCTGGGCACATTTTACGTCAGCTAATGGTAGGCTTTAAGGTTCAGGACTATCATTGACTTTTTTTTTTCTCCTATCCATTCATCTAATGGATAGGAGAGCGTCACATCAAATAAATGGTTTCATTTTAAAGTAAACTAAGTTCCATTTATTAGGCTTTGCCAAGCATGCGTTTGTAACAGAATGCTTACTGATTAAAATTGCAGTGGTGTATAAGCAGAACCTTAAATAGAGTGGAGAATGGGAGTCCCTTAGTTTGTGTACATTGACTCTGTGAAATTTTTCGATTGTTTTTGAAAAAAAGCCTTCCTTATCAGAACACATGTGAGATAGGTGCTAAACTGCAGTCCTTACAGCTCACTAAAACTGAAGGGGCTGAGGAGGAGGACATTAAATTGTGTAAATGGTATGATGAATAATTTTATTGGTTTTAAAAGAAGTAACTTCTTAAAAGCTAGATCTAGATATCCATCAATATAGTTCTTAGGATATTTACTGAAGAGAATTTGAAGATATAGAAACAAAATTTTATTTAGGTTTTGTGGCTGTAGTCACCTTGATTTGATAGGGGCCAGTGTAGAAAGAAGAGAGAAGTGGAGGAAGATATGTGGTAAAGGTAATTTGAGAACAGGAGTTGAACCCAGGACAGACGGCTGCATTAATTAATGTGCCACATGACACCCCAAGATGGAAACAAAACTGTACCACGGTTCATCCTTTCCAGTTGATGATTGAATGTGTTTTTAGTTATGTTTTAATACAGTTTGACATTCATGAAACCTTACTATACCATAAAGAACACCCCACAAAGTATAAATATTGTTTAGAACAGTATTTTCAGGGCTTTTTTACTAAAAACAAATTAGATTCAGCCAAACACGGTTTCATTTAGACTGGTTAAAATTTGACTGCATAATTTTCCATTGATTAGAGAAATAAGGGCTCACACTGGGTGTTCTCATTACAAAGCTTATAACATGTGTGCATATATATTTATATAATATATAAACACACGTCATCAGCTTTACCTCCAAACTAGGTTTCTCTGTTGTTTTGTGTGTATATTAGGGCTGCACAATTATTAATCACGATCATTCATCCAGTCCTGTAAAATATCTATTTGTATTGCACCAATAATAAAAATTTTAAAAAATGTAAAAAAATTTGTCGAAAATAAAACGTTAGATTAAAATAGATGATTAATAATGCAAAAAAACGAACAAAAACAAACTTCTATACATATATATATATATATATATATATATATATTATATATATATATATATATATATATATATTTAAAAGTACAAGCTAAATATGTTATTGCAGAGTGCAATCTCAAAGTGCAATTTATGGGAAACAATTACAGCTTATACGGAAAAGGCCTTTGACATTCCCTGCATCCAAATCCTTAGTATTTACTATATGCTACGTAGCAACTGTTACTCACCTGTTAATGTAATAATGCATAGCAAATGATCGCGTAACGGACATGAAATCAGACATACTGCTCCACCATTTTGCATATCCTTTGACCCATGTGACTTCTGCTGACTCAGATGTTTACGTTACGTTCGCCTGTGGTCCCGCCATCCTCTAGTCGTTATTTTGCCTGGTATGACTTAACAACTTAAATGTTTAATCAGTCAAAAAACAATTACAGTAATCAGTAACATCGCTACATGTACATTTATGTGCCGACAATGTAAATAGTCATGAAAATAAAGAAAATGCACTGAATGAGAAGGTGTGTCCAAACTTTTGGCCTGTGCTGTGGGGTTATTTATGCTGTATTTGAATGTTAATGTTATGCATAATGCTTTACATCCTATCATATGTGATTAAAAGAACTGAACAAAACGTAACAAGACTAGAACAATGATTATCCCCATTACTACATTTTCCACCACAAAACTAATAATTTTAAAGAAAATGTTGAGATTGAAATTTTGGTTTTGTGGTCATTTTAATCAATATTTATTTGTTTTAATTCACCATCATTTGTTGTAGCAATCAGAATGAAATAAAACCTGTCTTAAGATTCATTGCCTTTTTTATGTGGTGGAAGTCTCGCTATTGGTACTTGGTATCAGCAAGTACTCAAATCCCAGTATCTGTAATGTATCAGTTTGAAAAAAGTGGTATCGTTGCATCACTAGTTTTTTTCCCCATCTTGTTTAATGTGCTTATATGTGTGTGTTTACCTAAGGATGAGATGTACACTGGATGGCTGATGGACAGAAGCGGCGACTGGTTACAAGATGCTAGCTCGTAACCGCTTCCTCTTTCTGGTGGTGGTGGGTGGGGCGGTGCTGGCTGTCCTCAGCTTCAGCCTCCAGTTCTGTGAGTCCCTCCCTTGTGTCTTTATGTAAATATGCATTTTCGCTTTCTCTGGAGCCGTGGGCGGATCCCGTTATTTAATTGTGGTTTGGAAAATCCATTCATGTATATCCTCTCATTGCTTCCCTATTTTAGACATTCCATTCATGCAAAAACAAAGAGGAATTCTCTGTAGAATTCCTATAAATATCCAACACCAGCAGTGGGCCCCTCTGGATGCTTTGTTTGTTTCCCTCCCACAGTCTCCTTAATTTGTACATTGAGGCGCACGGAACTGTCTTTTTATACACAAAGTGCATCAATGTAGAGCTCGCTGAATGCTGGGAAACCACCAACACTAAGAAACAGTAGATGAACTGGGAAGGAAATTTGCAAGTCAAACAAAAGTGGTTGTTGAGGCAGATGTGAGGTTTGGAGAAAAATTTAGGATTGATAGTTGGATTTATAATTTGTTGAGATATGCTAAAATCCTGTGACACTCATACTGCAGAAATCTTTGAATGTAAAAGTACAGTATTCCCAGGGCAGACGTGCTTTTAGGCACATGATGCTTATGTTTATTTGAAGTATTTAAATAGAATCTAGTGAGCGAGAGTCACTGTTTTAGATTCACATACCTGAGTTGGTGTTGGACTTCTTTTAAGATCTTTGAACTTTCTGTTAGCCAAATTCTTTTGTTTTTAGTAATCTTCAGCTGTGCTGCATAAATTACAAGTGTGAACACCACACACTTATCTCTTAATCTAATATGCAAAATGCTCTTTAATAGTTCTTAACTGGTTCTGTTAAAGAGAATATTAGGGATGCACCGAAATGAAAACTCTTGGCCGAAATCGAAAACCGAAAATGAAGAAAGCTAAGGCCGAAAACCGAAACACCGAAATAAATGATTGTCAATTATTAGAACGATAGCATTTATGGCTATGATGTGTACTAACCTCACTAAAATCAAGTTATTGCAATAAATCAGTTACAAAACTATGAAGATATTTATTTAGCACTGACATAACAACAATGCACAATATAAATCAAATTAATAAAGTTTCGGCTGTGTTGTTTCGGTGATTTAGGTATTTCAGCCGAAAACCGAAAATGCACTTTTGGGTCATTTTCGGCCGAAAAGTTTCGGTGACCGAATTTTCGGTGCATCCCTAGAGAATATATTATTGCTCTGTTTAAGTTTTGCTAGATCTATGGTACGAAAAATGTTAAGCATAGTACAGAACACATTAATGAAGTTTTTTGCACAAAGTGACTCTTGAATCAAGTGATCTCATCAGTTAAATCCTTGACAATTTTAGTCCTTTTCACCATGAGCTTTTAGAGGGCTCTGCCACTTTTATGGAAATTAGCTATTGTCGAACACACCCACTCAATTTATGGCCTTTGGATTTGCCACATGAGAGTGGTGGTTTGACAGCTGAGACACGTTAATCTGCAAATTATGCTTATTGTGATTTGACAATGTGATACTTTTTTAAACCACTTGTAGAACCACAAGATTGCTGAAAAATGTGCAAAACATGGTTGGATGGTTTTATTCAAGTTTTGAGTTTTATATAGACCCAAATGGCAACACAAAAGGATAAAAAGAAGTAACATATGCCCAATAAGTTCCTTCTAAAGAACAAAAGAACCAAAAGCAAAATAGAGAACAGGAGGGACATCGTTGTGTAGCGTAAAATTCTCTTTCAAGTGTTTAAGCTGCTCTGTGCTGCGTCTCTAAACAGGATCGCAATGCAGTTTGATAGATTAGGCACACAAATTTAGCTGTTCTTTCACATCATCCCTGCAAATACACTTCTACATATAGAACCAGTGTAATTAATTAATGCTGTTTTAGAATATTTGTTCTTGAATGGTCCCTGCTAAAGGTGTGCTGATTCACTATAAATCGATTAACTTTTGTGATATGTGCCAAATCAATAGCGATTCAAAAGTGTTTAAAATGGATTATTTTTCTAAATAATAAAATGAGAAAAACATATGTCTGGCATGCCACACGGACATTTTTTGGGGACGGACTTGCGGAAATGGTATTCCTACAGCTTGTGTTTTGACATGAGGTGCGAAATGTATATACTATAGCAAATATTTTGCATTGCAATTGTCAAAGGAACGTCAATGATGTGTATTATGTTTAGCAACATCCACCTTTCCCCAAAAGGCCCACTTTTCACCTGCTGTCTGGGGCTTCCTCCTGAGCTGCAGCCCAACACAGATAGGGCAGCTCATGTTTACCAGACGTCATCCCAAGAGTAGCTTTCAGATCAACCTCAAAGGAAATTTCCTTCATACCAACCTGTTCATGACTGTGTGGCAGTCTGCACGGTGCTCAGCTACGTTTTTCTCCCCTGTGTATGACCGGAGCTAATCATCCTGCTGGTCACACTGAAGTAAAAACTAAAACCTTTTGCAAAATATTTAACTGACAGCGGAAAAAAAACAAAGACTGCTGTCTTTGGGAGAATGCTGATTTTTATTTTTCTATTGCTTTAAATAGAAAATATTTATTTTCTCAGAATATAACTTGAGGTTTTGTGCAATTTTTTTTCCTGTATTGAGCTATAAAGGGAAACATATTTGTTTTAGGTTTATCTTTTCTAATAAAAAAGATATATTTTATTCTATTTAGATTTTAAAATCATTTTTGTAATGGTTGATCTTTATAACTTGATCTGAAGTTTATTTAATTAACCTTTTTAATCACATAAAACAGGAATTCTTTTAAGGGCCTGATTTATCAAGATTCCCAATAATGACCGCAGATATGGCATGTGGGCAAACATTTTGCGCCTGCGGGTTGTCCATCATTTGCCGGTGATCTATTAAGATTGCATGAGCAATTCATAACAGGGGCAAGGAGTAGTATTCAAATGAGGAGTTTGTGGCCACAAATGTGAGCTGCCCCACGGCGAGAGAGAGGAGGAATATGCTTAGGGATTCATGATTGGTCTCAGGCTACATCCACACTAAGCCGATAAGGTTATACGGGGAGTTAGACGCCTAATGTTATCCACTCAACACGAGCATTTACGCCCCGTTTAAGTTCCCATGATTGCGCAATCCCATACAGACCTGTGCAAATAATGTCCATGCGCGAAAAGACGAACGGAAAACGCGTATAACCTACGTGACGCCAGCGCCTAAATAATATAAATAAGAAGCTCTACAGCACAGTACATATCTGCTTGTCCCGTTAACCGAAGAGAACAATAGCTGCTCAGAAGAAGAGAGAGTTTTTGGTGTGGACAGACGACGAGATCGATTTATTACTCTTCGCTGTTGTCTTTGTCTGTAGTGTCGTATTGTTATTGAAGCAGCATTCATTGACGCCACTTCCTTTCATTATCCGGGGAAGCTGTCCACACTGGCTCGTTTAGCCATTGAATTAAGATTTACACGGCTCTCTTACCCGGCTAATAGTTATCCGGCCACAGACCTTAAACTACGCCGGGTTAGTGTGGACGATAGGGGGGTGTAGACTAAATAATTATACGTTTAAGGCATTAGCCGGCTTAGTGTGGACGTGGCCTTAGGCAAAAAAGGGGGAACACGGCATATGTATCAATGCTATGGCTGTTACAGAGCTTGTTATTATTCAGCTAGAATGTTGTCAATTATGTTTCTTGTTTGTGAGTAATCAACTTAATCCGTTCATGTGCTGCTCTCTGCTCTATCCAGAGTCAGATTTATTAAAGCCCCAGCATGTCCAAAACAAGGTCACTAAGATGTCCATATTCTACTAATGTTGTTTATATACACTGCACTTTATCATGGCCTCTATTAAATGTCAATTTGCAGTAGAGAAAAGAAAGTAATCTTGAAAATATGTAATGTGAAATGTATGAATTTTGTTTTTTTTAATGTCATATATACAGCCATTTTGTCATTGTTGTAGTGTACATGATTACTAAATTTTATTAATTGGAACCCAGGAAGAATAGCAACTACAGGGGAAATTGAGGATCCACGAGGATCATAACTCACTGTGCGCTCAGCACGTCTTCAGCATGTGGAGATGCACTGAGAGCGAATTGAGTTCTGATGCGTCATTGGGGGGAAAAAACAGGTAAATATTTACATCGCTTTCAGGTTTATAGCCATTAGAGTTTTGATTACTCTTAGGTTGAACGACATTTTTCGTTTGTCAATAATGAATCTAATGTTGAATATGGTGGCACAAAGTTAAGAAATGCTTTTCTGAAGCAGTAAAAATAGGCACTAAAATAGTCGCTGCAAACATTTTTATGCTTAGTAAATGATACCTATTTATTTGCCTGTTCTCCCAATATTTTGTGTCTTCTTGCAGAAATGTCCATATTGCATATTCAGATTAGGGAAAAGCGCTAAATGGATTGCCTGAGTTTTGCTCTGGGTTTAACAGGCGCAATGCTTTCTTCGTCATGTAAGTAAATCAGCAAGAGCCTGTTTTTGTGACTCTGTGCCGGTTTTAACAAGTGCAAACCGTTGATAAATCAGGCCCTTAATATGTTAAAATAAAAATTATTCTTAAATTAAACAGAATTTGATTGTAGTGTTTTAAGATTGGACCAAGTGTCCTCTTTTCTGGACCTAAATTTTGACCTAAAATATGGTCACCCTTAGGGCTGGGCGATATGACTTACAATCATAGTACGGTATATTGACCAATTAACCTCGATGACCTCCCCGGTCTAACTCAGTGTCTGGTAGCGGTCTAATTTACATGACGTGCTTGGAAATGTGATGGCTTCTTGCTATTGAACAGCTTAAAAACAGCCTTTTAATTCAGGGTTTGATTACCGTTCCTTTCTGTGTTTTTTAGTCCATTTCTCTGAATTAGGGCTGGGACAATGATCAATAGATCAATTAATCGCACGATAGATGAAAATGAACACGATAATTTTTCCGGCCTCAATATATCGCCAAGTGTATGCTTATATTTGTTTTCCTCGTCTCTCGCCTCCAAACACGATAGATGACAAGAGGGTTCACTCTCTGCATCGGTATCAGCACCTGGATTCGTTAGTGACTTAGCGGGAATGAATGAAGGGATTGAAGTATATTGTCAGTTATGTAGGATCTCTGTTTCTCTGTGAGGAGGCAGAACTGTAAGCGGCAAGTGAGCCTTGTGAGTAGAATGGAGAACTTGCGTTCAGACTGCAAGCTTTGTCACATCAAGCAATGCTCACAAAGTGACTAGTTCGACGGATAAACACCCAAGGTACATTTTTAAGCTGAAGCTAGCAAGGCTCGTAGTCGGCCTTTCTCCTCCGGTTATTTTAAACACTAGCGGATCGTGGTTGGGTAGTCAACATCACCACAGTGAGACGCTCTGATTGGTCGCCGTGCTGCGTCAAGAGCGGACCATCAAAAGTTCAACTAGCTGAACTTCTTTTTTTGCTAGCGTTATACGCTTTGAAGCTAGACATGCAGGAAAAACTTGAAAAGTTGATGGAACCAAAGTGGTCTGTTAAGACATCTGCTTATATGGAAGTGTTTACGTTGTTACCGCTACGTCTTTTAACAGGAGTTGTAGTTTTACATGTTAAGGTAGGGAAAGCAAGGAAGGTTAAGAAAATTACATCTCTATTTTTATTATCATTATTGAAGTGTAGTTTGAATTTTGACACTGGATTTGCCATTGTATTTATTGTTTTAAGAGAGACAGGATCTATTTTATTGTTTTTGGTGCAACCTTTTCTAACAGAGACGGAGTCCTTTTTTATTTTATTTTCATGGTTGTTTGTTTGTATTATTTATTTAAAAGTTCTGGTTCTGGACATTCCAATTTTAAATAACTGTGTACAGACGTGGACAAAATTGTTGGTACCCTTCATTAAATCAAAGAAAAACTCATAATGGTCACAGAAATAACTTTAATCTGACAAAAGTAATAATAAATAAAAATTATATAAATGTTGACCAATGAAAGTCAGACATTGCTTTTCATCCATGCTTCAACGGAATTATTTAAAAAATAAATGCATGAAACAGGCCTGGACAAAAATGATGGTACCCACAACTTAATATTTCGTTGCACAACCTTTTGAGGCAATCACTGCAATCAAATGATTCCTGTAACTGTCAATGAGACTTCTGCACCTCTCAGCAGGTATTTTGGCCCACTCCTCATGAGCAAACTGTTCTAGTTGTTTCCGGTTTGAAGGGCGCCTTTTCCAGACAGCACGTTTCAGCTCCTTCCAAAGATGCTCAATAGGATTGAGATCAGGGCTCATAGAAGGCCAGTGTTTTCCTCTTAGCCCTTCTTGGGTGTTTTTAGCTGTGTGTTTTGGGTCATTTTCCTGTTGTAAGACCCGTGACCTGCGACTGAGACCATGCTTTCTGACACTGGCCAGCACATTTCTCTCTAGAATCCCCTGATAGTCTTGAGATTTCATTGTACCCTGCACAGATTCAAGACACCCTGTGTCAGATGCAGCAAATCAGCCCCAGAACATAACCGAGCCTCCCCCATGTTTCACAGTAGGGACCGTGTTCTTTTCTAGATATGCTTCATTTTTCCGTCTGTGAACATAGAGCTGATGTGCCTTGGCAAAAAGTTAAATTTTTGTCTCATCTGTCCACAGGACATTCTCCCAGAAGCTTTGTGGCTCGTCAGCATGTAGTTTGGCATACTCCAGTCTGTTTTTTTTAATGATTTGTCCTCTGGCTCAAACAGCGAAGGATGTTCCGATCTGACACTGATGTTCCTTGAGCATAAAGTTCAGCTTGGATCTATTTTGAAGTCTTTCTAGGCTCTTTTGTTACCATTTGGATTATCCGTCTCTTTGATCTGTCATCAATTTTCCTCCTGCAGCCACGTCCAGGGAGGTTGGCTACAGTCCCATGGATCGTACATTACTGAATGACATGTGCAGCTGTAGTCACAGAAACATCTAGCTGCTTGGAGATGGTCTTATAGCCTTTACAGTTAACATGCTTGTCTATGATTTTCTTTCTCATCTCCTGAGACAACTCTTTCCTTTGCTTCCTCTGGTTTATATTGAGTGTGGTACACACCACGTCACCAAACAACACAGTGACTACCTGGAGTCCTATATATAGGCCCACTGAGTGATTACAGGATTGTAGACACCTAGGATGCTGATTAGTGGACATACCTTGGATTAACATGTCCCTTTGGTCACATTATTTTCATTCTTTTCTAGGGGTACCATCATTTTTGTCCAGGCCTGTTTCATGCATTTATTTTTTAAATAATTCTGTTGAAGCATGGATGAAAAGCAATGTCTGACTTTCATTGGTCAACATTTATATAATTTTTATTTATTATTACTTTTGTCAGATTAAAGTTATTTCTGTGACCATTATGAGTTTTTATTTGATTTAATGAAGGGTACCAACAATTTTGTCCACGTCTGTAATTGTTGCATTTTAGAGGGTGTATTTGCATTATTATGATATATTTACATTACATAAGTGGTAATTTTGGTCTCGATGATGTCAACAATAATATAATTTATCATCAATAATTTGTGAGACAATATATCGTCCAGCAAATTTTGTTATCGTCCCAGGCCTACTCTGAGTCCAGTTTAGACTCAGGGAAGCGATCATACAGACCAGGTGAGGAAGTGACTGGGGATAGGTGTGAAATCTGTGATTTTAGTGTGCAGTTGTTTATTTTAGAAAAAAAATGTTTCCCATTTACATCATAGTAGGGCTGAACGATTTTGGAAAATAATCCAATTGCTCTTTTTCCTTTCAATGTTGCAACTGCGATTTAATCAGCGATTATTTTTATTGGACTTTCATCATGCATTTTCTAACTAATGCAAGCAAAAAAGATGAGATTTAATGTCCGTTAATCTAATGCACTTTCAGACTCTGGTATGGCTCCGTAGTGCGGCTTGACCACAGGTCAGTTGTAGCAAATTTCTCCACTTTTCAGTTCAGCTTTAACTTTCTGTTGGCATTTTTTATATAGCTCAGGTATGGTTACTTGGCTGAAATGTGTTTGTGTGAGATTAAATCCTATCTTATACATCATGCTTATCAAATCATACCCTTGGCTATGAACCCTGTTATAGCACGAGTTATTTCTGTGTGCCGCTTTTTATGTTCGTAAGGAATAATTATTTCAAACAGCTCGGTCAGCGATCCCTGTCGGTTGGAAGTTTGTTTACTGGAAATTGAAACACTGGTTACGGGCTTTTTAGCCATGCAATCCTCATATATGGTGGTGTGATGTTTTTAGGTATGGATAAAGGTTCGTAGTGTACCTCGTGAGGTAGCAACAATAGCAGGGCAGGTTCTGCATAATACCTGTTATTGTGAAGCATCAGCATTTTCACAGCCAATTTAATTTCCCAAAACTGTTCTACTGTCCCTCTTTGTACCAAATTTTATGCAGCATTGGATTCTGTTAAGCCTTAAGCCATTTTATAAAAGGTTAAAGTACAACCTTTACTTCACCCCCTGCATTGTTTGAGCTGCTTGCAAGTCACATGACTTAACCAGATCTCATGTTCAGGACCAGTCAAATCGCAGCCTTTGCGATTTAAAAATGGAATTTTGTCATACTGCAATATTATTGCATATGCAATTAATCGTTCAGCCCTACATCAGAGCACAGGCAAGATCAGCCAGCAGCAGCTTCAAGCAATGAATCAACATTCTGGACTCAGCGGGGTTAATTTCTACTCCGGCTGAGCAGGATTTGGGCTGACTTAGCAGGCACATGATGTCTAGCTCCATTGCTGAGTTAAAACAGTAACAATAATATGTGCTCTACGTTAAGAGTCTCAAAGTATCCACTAACACCATAAAGTGTCACTTTTTTTGTTGCTAGTCGCTTTTTTTGAAAAAATATCGCTGGAAGAGTATTAACACTCTCTGAATACGTTGACACAGTTGCTGCGCTGGATTGCTGTTCCTTTCTAGAAGTCACATGACTGCACTTAGTCACGTGACTCAAGGTAGCACTCATTTCTTAAAGGAGACATATTATGAAAAAAAAATCACTTTTCCTGGGATTTAGGGTGTTATTGTGTGTCTCTGGTGCATATACATGCATATAAATTTGGGGAAAAAAACATCCATGCTGTTTTGAGTGAGATATGATTTTCTTAATTGATCCTGCATTCAGTCTCTGGTTGAGCTGTTCAAAATCTGTCCGGCTTTCTACGTCAAAAGCCGGAATATTGGAATATCCACACCTCCTCAGAGCTGCCTCTGGAACTATTAGACCTATTTTAAATTGTGGAAAAATAGTCATAATATGTCTCCTTTAAAGGGGCAGGAGCACAGTTCAACTAAAACGCGTCTTTTCTGTTGTTGTTTTTTGGTACCGAATTTACCGACACGGGCAAATTGACGTTGATTTCGGTGTCAGTTAATTCTCTGTATACCACCCAGGCCTAGTCACCCTATCTTATAGTTAAAATGGATTTAAAAGTAGATAGTAAGAATAAAGAAGAAATTAAGAATCTTCAAAATCACCTTTCCCCCAAAAAGGTGGCTTTAAAAAGAAATTGCTTTAAAATCAAATCATAGCACCACGAATCGAAATCGAATTGAATTGATGAGGCATCCAAGATAGTGAACTTTTAGTCCCTGCCATAATTTACAATCCTTGATCGGTTTTTATGAACAACAGCTTTTTCTATAAAGACATCACATTAGTGCTAATAAAAAGGTTCCTGGTTGTTCTTTAAACATTCAAGCGTATACTGCAGCTCCCTGTCGCACATTGGGTACTTGCTAAACATTACCGTTATATGGTTCTTATCAGAATTTTTGCAGGGGAAAAAAAGTAATCATTTATTTATACACGTGAAGGCACTGAACCATTATCCATGAATAGCCCAGCAGGGAAACATAAGGGAATTTCTTTTCATGTTTAATAGATGATTCTTAGGTGTCGTCAGTCTGTCTCATTCTGGGCTGGTTCTTCCTTTTCCACTCAGTCTAATTTTAATGGAAAACTCTGATAACCTCTTTATGGCTTATTTATGATCATAACTAACAAGAGATTGTCATTTTGTTAGAAATCCAGAGGACAAGGTTGACAAGACACCTCAGAGAGAATGGCTGGACAGGGTTAGTTAAAAAGACTAAAAGAGCACATGAGAGGGTGAGGTAGTTTAAAGAAATGGCAGCCAAGGAACAACTTTTCTCCACAACAACAAAATAAAGACATTCTTCCAGTACCCGGATAGGACCATCGAGAACTGGAGAAAATTGAATTCTGTGACAAAATCCACCTGAGGCTGTTAGGAACTTCTGAAATGAAGAAAGGGAGAAGAAAGGGTGGACACTACTAAATGCCCTGTGCCAGGTTGAGAGTGAAACAACCTGAGACCATTCTTGTGTGTGAGGTTGCCTCTTTTTGCAACAGAGTCTGTCTTTGTACACACTGCAAAGAAAATTTGGATTACAACTTCCTCTATAGGAAATGTTTCCCAAAGACCTAAAAACAATCTGAGAATTAAAGATGAAGTCCTGCTTTGTTTCCATTGAGCGGTATGGGTCGGTGCAGTTCGGTATACTATTTTATTGTTTGTCATATTCAGAGAGTCATGGTATACTATCCCCAGTGGGACACCTACTGGGCAGGTTGGTTAAACTCAAACACCAAACGGTGCGTCATACATGACGCCCAAGTATGTCTGGTGCTTGCAGTGGTGTTATTCTGTTCTCCAATCAGTGGACTGTGTTGTGTGATGCCAGTAACTTTCAGCTGGCCCGACCACACTATCGTCTTGTAGACCTATAACTAGGAGGGGCCTAGGAATGACTGTATTGTACACTTTTACAATGGGGATGGACAACGTAGTGTGTCAAACTGCACCAACCTGTGCGCTGTACCGCTGAGTGGAAAAAAGGCACATGTCTAAGGGAAAAGTCATAACTAAATGGCTTACGGGATCAAATCATGCTGGTCAAGGGTCAGGAAACTCCTTTGGGGTCTCATTCTACCACTCTCCGGATGTATTTTTTTCTGCTGTTATTCCGATTGTTAACTTTGTTTTCTCTGTGTTTTTCTATTCATAGAAGCACCACCTGGTCTGGTATCCTGCCTAGCTTCGAGCATCGGTTCAGATGATGCTCCCAGTAACCGAATATCCTCCATGTCCTTTTGTATATAGAAAGTACTCTTGCATCAGTTCTTTTGTTCTTTTTGTGCATTTTCTCTGTCTTCTCGAACCCATACATGGTCATGTTAGATGACCCCTTGTACTGAGCCAGGTTCTGCTAGAGGTTCCCTTCTGTTAAAGGGGAGTTTTTCCCCTCCACTGTCGCTACATGTTTGCTCAATATGAGGGATTACTGAGGGATTGCTGTGGTTGGAGTCTGCATGCTCCAGGTACAACCTCACTTCAATGACTCAACGCAGTCTGCTGGGATTCCTTACATAGAAAACTTTTACCTGATTGGAATGTTTGGATATTTATATTGAAATGACTTGTTGTAAAGTGCCTTTAGGGGTCATCTGTTCTTAATTGGCACTATAAAAATACATTTCATTTAATTTACGTAGAATTCTCACAAAAACCGTACTTGGGCTTAGCAAATATTTTTTACTTACACCTACTAGGTTTCTGATCTATAAAACTTGGAGTACGCACAGCTGAATGCAATTTCCGCTTTATAAATCAGACTCGTAAAAATGTGCTCAGGTGTTTTTAGAGCATATTCTGCTTCCTACACACCCATTTTCTGCCATAAATGGTCAATGCAAAGTGCCTAGTGAATATTCTGCACAGACTTAAGCCGCCTAAATAGGGGCGTTTCACAGGTTACCATTGTAACTGAGAGGTGAAGAAAGCATTTCCACAACAGGCATGGAAAGCCATTTTTATTTCAGTCAATTAATCAATATTTATCTATTGCGCTTTACTCAGCCAAAGGTGACAGAACTGCTTCACAAAAATACAATCGCAAAAAGAAAACGTGTAAAGCCCAGTTTATGCTTCTGCGTTTTGACTGAGACGGATTGACGCAACGCCATTATCTGTCAGCGCAAGGGCTCTCCATCACCTACGCAAGGTCGCACGGAGTAGAGGCCCAAATTTTAACTATCCGTCGACGGATAGCGTATGCATCTGATTGGTCAGTTTGAGCAACAGAGACCGCTTCACCAGAACGGGGCTCAATAATAGCTGAAATCAGTAGTTAATGCAGCGTTTGGCCACTATATGGTTTATATTGAAAGGATAATTTATCTAATTTGTTCCTTTTGCGATTTTGAACAGAAGGTGTGGGAAAACAACAAAAAAGGCTGCTGTGTTTGTTTCCATGTGTTTCTAGAGTATTCTATAATCTGCACTTCTAGTAAAAAGCTTTACAGCTTAATTAAAACATACTTTCTGTCATTCATTGCTCCTCGAGGAAGATATGCGTTCACAAGCCTAGAAAAAACCCCCAGAAACGGCGCTGTGTAGGCAGTAGGCAGAGACGCCATGAAAACTTTGCACCCCCTGCTGTCCTGGTCGAACATCGCTGAAAAAAACAATAGAGAATGGAGTGGTAGAGCGGAGTTCTATAAACAGAAAACGTCTCCGTCAATATGTCTGAGTGCAAATTTGCGGTCGGAGAAGCATAAACTAGGCTTAAGAAGACGAGAGTAAAAAATTAAAGATTTAAAATGATAAAATAAAAGCAAGCAGCAAAAGTGATAAAACAAATAGGAACACTAAATATAAAGTTTGAATTAAATGATTGTTTTGTAGCAACAATAATTCAATTCACTTTTATTTATATAGCGCCAATTCACAACAAATGTCATCTCAATACAATTATACAAACATTCCAATCAGTTAAGTTTTCTATGGAAGGAATCCCAGCAGATTGCATTAAGTAATCGGCGTGAGGTTTTGCCCGGATCATGCAGACTCCAACCACAGCAATTCCTCAGCAAACCCTCATACTGAGCAAGCATGTAGCAACAGTGGAGAGGAAAAACTCCCCTTTAAGAGGAAGGAACCTCTGGCAGAACCCTGGCTCTGTACAAGCGGTCATCTGCCACGACCGTCTGGGGGTCTGAGAAGACAGAGAAGAGACAGCATGGGGGATGCTCGGTGACTTTGAGCATCATCTGGACCAACGCTCCCTATCCAGCAGGGGGCATTATAGCTGAGCAGGGTACCAGACCGGGTAGAGTGCAATGGGGAGAAAAACACTGAAAAAACTGGGTTAACAATTGCATTAACATTAGGAAAAATATATCTGGTGAGTAGTAGAAAAGAAAAGTAGAAGGTGTGTTAGGGTCAGTTGAGTCTGAAAAAGGATATTTTTCCCCCCCTAATTCTTAAGTCTATTAGCAATTCACGTTGTGAGGGAGATGGAGTTGAGGAGTGCTGCCGGACCAGGCTGCATCCTCCCCTCGCCGGATCGGGCTGAACACTCCATCTCCATCTCCCTCTACTCCCTGCCTGGAAATCCAGGAGGAAAGAAGGAGGTAAGTGGGTAAGTATTGTAGTGCTTATGCATCTCTCCTTGCTCATAGGACTGCGCCCTCTCCACAATCTATGTATTAGAGAGATAATATTATTGGTAAGTGATATAACTGGAGTAGATAAAGGCCCGCTCTTCCGAAGACTCTGGCATTATCTTTGTCCATCAATTCCTAGCCTTAAAACCTGGTGTAAATCTTTTTCTGTCCTGATTCATGATTCAACCTTTGTTCAATTCTCTAATCATTTTATTCTGGTAAATTAATACGTTACTGTTAGAAATCGGAGAGGGATTATAAGGTCTAGTGTCTATATAAGTAACTATAAGCTTTATAGGAAGGTTTTAAGCCTAGTCTTAAAAACAGACGGAGTCTCTCCCTCACGAACTAAAACTGGGAGCTGGTTCCACAGGAGAAGAGCCTGATAACTAAAAGATCTGCCTCCGTTTCTACTTTTTGAAATCCTAGGAACTACCAGTAGACCTGCATTCTGAGAACGAAGTGCTCTGTTAGGAACATATGGAATAATAGGATCTGAAGGCTTTTGATTGCATTTTGTGGACTTCCTGATAATAAGGAATTACAGTAGTCCAGCCTTGAAGTAACAAATACATGGACTAGTTTCTCTGCATCTCTCCTGGACAGGATGTTTCTAATTTTAGCAATGTTCCGAAGGTGAAAGAAAGAAATCCTAGAAACCAGTTTAATATGAGATTTAAATGTAATGTCTTGATCAAAAAGGGTCTTTACATTATTACCAGAGGCCAAATTAATGCCATCCAGATGAAGTGATTGACTTAGCAGTTTCCTTTTTAAATTTTCTGGTCCAAAGACAACAACCTCTGTCTTGTCTGAATTTAGGAGCAGAAAATTCAGAGTCATCCAAGTTTTTATGTCTTCCAGACATGCCTGTAATCTACCTAACTGATTGGTTTCATCAGGTTTTATGGATAAATATAATTGTGTATCATCAGCATAACTGTGGAAATTCATACTATGTTGTCTAATTATTTTACCAATTGGAAACATATATATATAGTAAAGAGAATCGGTCCAAGCACAGAAGCCTGTGGTGCTCCACAAGTTAATAAGACTGGATTAATAGCAAATTAAAACTAAATTACACCAGAACATTATAAATTTAAGCACTCCTCCTAGATATTTAAAGCCCGACAGAAAGGTGTGCTTCAAGTTGACTTTTAAAAAGTATCTGCGGAAAATATTAATTTGGGGTCACAAATAAACAGAAGATCTGCAAGTGGCAAAGCATTGATGCAGCAGCGTGCCTGACATAAAAAAGAAGAGCAGGGGACAAGATGCACGGTTCCAGGTGGTTGGTAGATCTAACACTAGGGATGGGTAACGATATCCGGTGCCATAATGGCAGACTAGTAACCAGACCCAAAAGCAATGCACATTTCAATGCCTTATTTCTGTTTATTTTTCCCTGAGATGTCGAGCACTATGGATCCTGGGCATGCCATCAGCCAAGAGCGATTTTTATTTAATTAATTTATTTATTTTTATATCAGCAGAAAAGGCTAACATGGCTATCTTGTTGCAAAAATCCCTGCTGTTTCTAGAATTAGCTAAATTTTTTTTATTCGTTAACGCATACACAGAAGACCGCCCTGTTTATATCTCAGCCCGCAACACATCAGCTCTTCTTCCTAACCTGTCAAACTGCAGATTGTTGTGCAACAGCATGTGTGTGTCTAAATGACATGTGAGCTTTGGCGTATTGGTTTGATAGGATTATAAATTCATAAATTGTCTGTGGGTGTTTTTTATTACTGTCCGATTGGGATGTCTGCTCACTGTGCGCGCTGCAGATAATAAATGCACCGTATTTATGTTGATTTATGCGCGTTGGTTCATTGTATAGCTTCAGTAAATATCATAGTGAGTTACCGCTGCATTAAAAATTTGCATTACTCCATTAAAGTGATGTTTTCTGACTTAAATTAGTGCTAATTCATTAGCAGAAGTAGCTGTGTAAATTTTCATGATAATTACGTTAATTTCCTTATGTGATAAACCGCAGAATCTGAGTGTTTACTTATGGGAAAATGGTAAATTGTGATTTAAATTATGTTTAGCACAGATGGGTGATGTCCAAATTTTAATTTTATTCATATATTGTGGTTGGTTCTACATGTATTGGTTATTGTTTATCATTTGAGACAACACATACAGTAGGGCAAAAAAGTATTTAGTCAGCTACCGATTGTGCAAGTTCTCCCACTTAAAATGATGACAGAGGTCAGTAATTTTCATCATAGGTACACTTCAACTGTGAGAGACAGAATGTGGAAAAAAAATCCAGGAATTCACATTGTAGGATTTTTTTTAAAGAATTTATATGTAAATTATGGTGGAAAATAAGTATTTTGTCAATAACAAATTCAACTCAATACTTTGTAATATAACCTTTGTTGGCAATAACAGAGGTCAAACGATTATAATAGGTCTTTACCAGGTTTGCAAACACAGTAGCTGGTATTTTGGCCCATTCCTCCATGCAGATCTTCTCGAGAGCAGTGATGTTTTGGGGCTGTCGCCGAGCAACACGGACTTTCAAATCCCTCCACAGATTTTCTATGGGGTTGAGGTCTGGAGACTGGCTAGGCCACTCCAGGACTTTCAAATGCTTCTTACGGAGCCACTCCTTCGTTGCCCGGGCGGTGTGTTTAGGATCATTGTCATGTTGGAAGACCCAGCCATGTTTCATCTTCAAAGCTTTCACTGATGGAAGGAGGTTTTGGCTCAAAATCTCACGATACATGGCCCCATTCATTCTTTCCTTAACACGGATCAGTCGTCCTGTCCCCTTAGCAGAAAAACAGCCCCAAAGCATGATGTTTCCACCACCATGCTTCACAGTAGGTACGGTGTTCTTGGGATGCAACTCAGTATTCTTCTTCCTCCAAACAGTTGAGTTGAGTTTATACCAAAAAGTTCTACTTTGGTTTCATCTGACCACATGACATTCTCCCAATCCTCTGCTGTATCATCCATGTGCTCTCTGGCGAACTTCAGACGGGCCTGAACATGCACTGGCTTAAGCAGGGGGACACATCTGGCACTGCAGGATTTGATTCCCTGTCGTTGTAGTGTGTTACTGATGGTAACTTTTGTTACTTTGGTCCCAGCTCTCTGCACGTCATTCACCAGGTCCCCCCGTGTGGTTCTGGGATTTTTGCTCACCGTTCTCATGATCATTTTGACCCCACGGGATGAGATCTTGCGTGGAGCCCCAGATCGAGGGAGATTATCAGTGGTCTTGTATGTCTTCCATTTTCTGATAATTGCTCCCATAGTTGATTTTTTCACACCAAGCAGCTTGCCTATTGTAGATTCACTCTTCCCAGTCAGGTGCAGGTCTACAATTTTTTTTCCTGTTGTCCTTCGAAAGCTCTTTGGTCTTGGCCATAGTGGAGTTTGGAGTCTGACTGTTTGAGGCTGTGGACAGGTGTCTTTATACAGATAACGAGTTCAAACAGGTGCTATTAATACAGGTAACGAGTGGAGGACAGAAGAGCTTCTTAAAGAAGTTGTTACAGGTCTGTGAGAGCCAGAGATCTTCCTTGTTTGAAGTGACCAGATACTTATTTTCCACCATAATTTACAAATAAATTCTTTAAAAATCCTACAATGTGAATTCCTGGATATTTTTTTCAAATTCTGTCTCACAGTTGAAGTGTACCTGTGATGAAAATTACTGACCTCTATCATTATTTTAAGTGGGAGAACTTGCACAATCAGTGGCTGACTAAATACTTTTTTGCCCCACTGTACATTGTGAATGCGATAGTGGAGTTCAGAACAAAAATTCGACTGATTTCTCCTATATTAAAGAAAAAAGCAACGGCATCTGGATTTGTCTTTTATTTACACTGAAAATTGTAGTTTTTTTTCATATTTAGGAATGGTGATTAATTCACAGCTATCCTGTGATTAATTAGGTCAAATTTTTAATAATTTGACAGCCCTATTATAAATATAAAAAATAAGAGGGTTTTTGGACAATTTGTATGTTCTGAGCACCATTTAAGCACCGGCACGTTTCATAAATACCGGTTCGGCACTGGTATTGGATAAAACCTAAGTGATACCCATCCCTATCAAAAACCGGGGCCAGTTCAGCACGTAGATCTAATATGATTGTTTTCAGGAATCTACATCACAGGTTTTTTCCTCCGTTACCTGCGTCCTGCCCCAGCCTGATATCACTGCCCCCAGCTGTATGGATGTAATTTTCACTGCAGTTGCAGCGTTCCAACACTTTGGGAGCGTTGTATCAGCAGCGGTGTGCCGGGGGAAGCGCAGAAAAAAGAAGCTAAATTTTTTTTTCATTGTGTAAAAATTGGGTTTTCCTGCTAGTTTGTGCTATTGGTGTCCTGCAGGACTCTGATCTGTAAATTAAGTTGAAGTTTCTCTGCACAGAACGGGGAAAAAACAGCAAATGTTGCAAAGGCAACGCATTTTATTGGTGTGCATATTCTTCTAGGGCGGTTGGTATTAAATTTGGCATCCTTGTGCTATATGTGGATTTTTATGTCTGCCATTTGAGAAAAAAAACACCTTTGGATTTCAACTGTTATTAATTGAATAAAGATCCGATTTTCAACACCTGTTTATACCTTCAGTGCTTATTGTTATGAAACGTGAAAAAGAATAATAATAGGCTATGAATAGTTAATAATTAAATCATTGAAGTTAATAATAATCCTTAATGTCTGGCTGCCAGATGTGTGGATAAATCCCTACAACTTAATGAACTTTCATTTTAAAGTTGGCTCCTTATTTTTGTATGTATATTTTAATAAAAGAATTCTTTAACATGATAATTGTTTTATTCTTATTGGAACACTTAAATAAAAAATGTGTTGCTTTCAAAAAAAGTGTGTCAGTTGAATGCACAGAATTCATGCATGTGTTGGCTCATGGTCAGGATGGTACCGCCTCTGCCTCAATTTGAGGCAGGAAAAACCCTGCATCAGCACTACCATACAAATTCTTTCTGGGGCTGAGCTTCAATGAGCACCAGTTTATCCATTGTGCAGCATAATGTAGCAATGTTGTTGCAATATTCATATTTATATTTCACACATGCACCAATGTATGCAATTGCTTTATAATCTGAAGACACACGTATGAATATTATTCTTTCATGCAACATATTTAGATTTAGATTCTTAATCTCAGTTCATAGATGGGATGGGGATGTCAAAGGGACTCTTTTCTAAATAGTGGATAAAATTTGCTAAGGTTTTAATGAAAGGTCTGCAATTGCCTAATTCACTCCAAATTCAGTTTGGATGAGGCTTTACTTATCCTATTGAAATAACTGACGCAAAGTTTGAACCTTTTTGCTGCTGATTTCCGGTTGCATTGCCGAAATTTGAGGTAGTTGCATGTTATAAAATGATGATATAAAAAAAAGTTGAGTTTGAGTATTTAATCTATCAACAGTAGGAAGGTGAGTAAAGTGTTTTGCCGAGGGACGCAACAACCGAGATGGACAGAGTCAGAGCTTGAACCGGCAATCCCCCGGTTACAAGACGAGCCCCATCCTCCTGAGCCTTGGTAGCCTAATAATTCAGTTCAGTTTATTTATATAACTCAGTCAATACTATCATACAAACATTCCAACTTTTTCTACAGTGGTAGGGGTCAACAAACACCAAAGTGGCTGAATGGATGGATAGAATAGAACGAACATTTATTGCCCCCCCAAGGAGAAATTTGGTTGTAACAGCAAAGGTGCAGGAAATACAAAGATTTAAGACTCAGAAGTGGAAAGGTATAAGGATGGATGGATGGCCCGACTTAACTGATGGATCAATAGATGGATGAATACAAAAACTGGATGGATGAACGAAAAACTTTATGGGTGGATGGATGGATGGTTGGATAAACCAGCTCCATTGATTGATGAATGGAATGACAGACTGATTGTTGGATGCCCAACAGTGTGAGACAGAATACTCTGAAAAGACAAATCCAGACCTGGAATGTATTTAATTTCCATAGTTTTCAAGAATGTGCTGGAATCCTGCAGTTTGGCAGCATAAAAATGTTGTTAGTAAACACAAAGTCAAACTAAAAGTGTGATTACTCCTGAGAACTAAGTTGTGTAGTGCTGTTCCAAAAATATTTACTTGCAGCTGTAATTCTTTTACTTTTAGTCGTGGCATTTTGGTTTTTGGTGTGCACTTGCATAATTTACAGCCTAGCGTCTTTATCTTAGTGCTTTTCTACCTTCTGATTACAGCTGCTACTTTTTGCTTATATCTAATCTTTTCTACCATGTTTAGTTTAAAGTTTTCTCATGTTACTCCTCGTCACTTAAATGTATTTCTTCTTTTGGACAAAACCTTCTAATTAAGCCCATAATCTAATGTGATGGAAGGAGACTTTCTAAATAGGGACGCCGAGTTCTGTGTGGACACATGAAAGTGTGTGTATTCCAGCTCTGCTGTGCACTCTTTCAAACTGAGGATGAGGTCACAAAAGCCCCATTGTATAGGTGCATGTGGAGGAGCTGGTCTGCAGAAGTTTGGTCATTCCGCAGAGGCCTGTGTTTGGATGGTGGGTTGGGAGGTGGCTGCGCATGGGGAACAGGTTATGGTGGTGAATGAGCTCCAGTGTTTGTGTCTGCTGCAGTCATCAACATGGTCTCCAGCGCTACCGGGCACTTTTTCATCTTTTTCGTCGTTTCTGGTAAGCTTATACAAATGTGCTTAATGAACTTTGAGAGAAAAAAAAAAAAAAAGCTTTTTATTGTTCGTTGAATTTCACAGTCTATGGTTGCAATCCCCCAGCTGAAGGTCAGCTGCTGGGCTTTTGGTAATCGTCTGTGCTCAGATCGTCATTCTCCCCATGACGAGTATAATTAGTTTGCTCTGGTGTACCACACTAAATGTTTGATTTTGGCAACCATTAATACCCAGCGAGGATTTGATACTCACACAAGTATGCTTGTAGAAAATAGTTATATTATTCATTTAACTTTGCAAACTTTGACCATATGAGGATCTTCAGCGAAAACATCAGAATCACTTGTTTTCCTTAGTTAGGCAAAAACAAAAATACAACAACCCAACTTTACAATGGCAGCTGTTAGATATATTACTGTAAATATGTTTTGTTTTATTGTCGGGGATAAAAATACAGAGAGAACATTGCTCCGAACACATTGTATGTTCTCAACTCATTAGAAGAGTGGCCAGCACTCAGACGACAGACACCCAACAAGAAAAATAAGGAACGTAAAAAGAAACCCCAACAACCAACAACTTCTTTTATTCCTTTAAAAAACAGATTCACAGCGCTGGCATCTCCCAGCTCTTTGAGTCTAACAGACGCACAGCAAAGCCAACAAAATGCAAACAGTTCCCTGGAATCATCGGACCCACACAGAGTTTTCCTCTCCTCTCCTCCTGATAAGAAGAAACAGCAGCAAGAACACAGAAAACCAAAGAAAACAGAACACAGCAAGAAAAGGAAAACGCTTGCTATTATTCATGACGGATCGATCCAAGGTATTGAACTTCTATGCATCAATACAAAAGTCATTAATTGCCCACAAATGACAGTTAAACAACT
Organism: Apricaphanius iberus; assembly: GCA_028564705.1. NCBI lineage: Eukaryota > Metazoa > Chordata > Actinopteri > Cyprinodontiformes > Aphaniidae > Apricaphanius > Apricaphanius iberus. The sequence continues at coordinate 884,612 of JAPXFQ010002813.1, forward strand.
TTCTGAGATAATTCCATCAATTATTGAGAGCAATCCAGAACTAGAAAAAATTGTTGTCCATGCAGGAGCAGTCGACATCGCTCACAAGAAATCGGAAATTTTAAAGAAGGACTTCATGGATCTACTCCAGAACTTTAACACCAACAAGATAGAACTTCACATATCTGGACCAATTCCAGCAACGCCTTCTGATGAAGAATGGAGCCGGATCAAAGGTTTTAGCAGATTTGTTAAAACTGTCTGTTCAGAAAGGTCTATTCCATTCCTGAATAATTTTAAGATCTTCTGTGAACGAAAGCATCTATTCTCAAAAGATGGACGTCATATCAACAAAAAAGGTCAGAAGCTCTATCTCTGGAACTTGTTATCTAATGTAAACAATGCAAACAAACCGCTCTGTCCTCGAACTAATGATAAGCCTGCCACAGTCATGCCAGCTGACTGTGCAACAACACCATCAGATGACCCTCTAAAGGAACACAGAGTTCCAGTATCTCTATGTGTTGATTCTACTGTACAGATGATGCTCCCTGAGACGGCACATCCAATCAACACACCAGCTGATCTAGGAAAGACAAGCAGATCCATTTCATCTTCAACTCCTGACTCTGAGACGCTCTCACCATTCCAGGAATTCTCTGAAAAACTTCAAACTCAAGAAAAAAAAGGACTCCTCCTTTTAACTCCACGCCCAAGCAGGAACTATGAACATTATTGCTCTCCAATTCAACTCACCATATCAGACATCTGATACCGACCGAACACAGCCAGAAAAACTTCTTTCCAGAAAGTGGTGTTTGGTCAAGATTACTCACATTCTCACCTTGAAAGTAAAATCCCAGTTATTATAAAAAAGAGGTATTCACACACTAAAACTAAAAATAACCGAGCAGTACAGAATTTAAAAATAATACCTAGCAAACAGAATCTTTTTTTCTCGAGAAGAAATATTAATGCAGCTATACAAAACATAAGATCACTATCAGAAAAATCCCTGCTAATCAATGACTACATCATCACACATGATATACATGCACTATTTCTCTCAGAAACTTGGTTAGATGAAAATACAGAACAAAATGTATTAATAGAGACTTGTCCAACTAATTATCACTTCATTAGTGAGACCAGGAAAAATAAAAGGGGGGTTTGTTTGGCCACAGTTTTTCATGATTCCTTAAACTTTAAAAAAGTATCACTAGGAGAATTCAACACTTTTGAATATTTAGCTACTGAAACAAATGAAACAAACAAAGTCATATTTGTAAACGTATACAGACCACCAAAACCAAAACTTAACACAAACTTTTATAATGACTTCAATGACCTTTGCTCTGCAATATGTCTAGACTATGACCACATAGCAATTGTGGGAGACTTCAACATTCATACTGACAAACCCCAAGATAGCGGAACAAAAGCACTATATGACGCCCTTCATAACTTTGACCTAAGCCAACACATTAACGAGCCAACGCACAACCGAGGACACACTCTGGACCTACTTATTAGCAAAGACTTAAATATCTCTAACATTGCTGTAACTGATATAGCATTATCTGACCATTTCTGCATCTCATTTCAAAGCACCATCCAAGAAAACATACCTAATCAGAGTAAATCCAATGTTAAAAAACGCTTCCTTAAAGAAAATTCAGCTGAAAACTTTAAACTGATGTACACTCCAACCTTGTCTGAATCGCCAACATCCACTAGCACACACTCAGTAAATAAACTGACAGATGATTTTATATCCAAAGTCTCAGACGTGATGGATACAATTGCGCCACTTAAGGTTAAAACTGTCTCTAGCAAAAAGAAGTCTCAGTGGAGAATCAATCCACTGGTATGTAAGGAAAAAAGAGAGTGCCGGCGCGCCGAGAGAAAATGGCGGAAAACTCGACTCCAGGTTCATTATGAGATTTATAAAGAGAGACTGAACAAGTATCAAGTAACCTTAAAGGGTGCAAGGGATTCATTCTTTTCTGAGATTATTCACAGAACCAGCAATAACGCTAGGACATTATTTGCTACAGTGGAGAGACTAACTAACCCTCCAGTGACAATACCCCCTGAACTAAACTCCACCAGGGCCTGTAATGATTTTGCCACCTTCTTCACTCAAAAGATCTTGAACATCAGAAGATCAATCAGTACATCAGTTCAAACCCCAGTACCAACTATGAGCCCAACTAACACTCACCCAGAGAAAATGACTCACTTCCAAACAATAAATCAATCAAGCTTTGATGAAATTATTGACAAACTAAGCTCTGTCACCTGCTGCTTAGATATCTTACCAACAAATTTTCTAAAAAAGGTCCTCCCATCCATCAGAATGGATCTTATCAAAATAGTTAACTCATCGCTCCTATCAGGTGTTTTCCCCAAAGCCCTAAAAACAGCAGTTATCAAACCAATACTAAAGAAGAAGAACCTATACAGCACTTTGATGCAAAACTACAGACCAATCTCTAATCTCCCATTTATCGGTAAAATTATTGAAAAAGTTGTGTTCCAGCAGCTAAACAGCTTCCTAGCAATGAACAAACGCCTTGATGTTTATCAGTCTGGTTTTCGTAGATACCACAGCACAGAGACAGCCCTCGTCAAAGTTTTTAATGACATCCGTACAAATACTGACCATGAAAAAACAACAGTGCTGGTACTGTTAGACCTCAGTGCGGCGTTTGACACTGTTGATCATGATATATTACTGGAACGTCTAGAGAGCTGGGTCGGACTCTCTGGTACAGTACTCGACTGGTTCACATCCTACCTCAAGAACAGGAACTTCTTTGTATCAGTTAGCCATTTCTCATCACAAAACACAGAAATAACATGTGGGGTCCCCCAGGGCTCCATCCTGGGGCCCCTCCTATTTAGCATCTATATGCTTCCGCTTAGCCAGATTATAACCGCCAACCATGTTAAATACCACAACTATGCTGACGACACTCAGCTTTATATCTCAGTGTCACCAGATGATGTTGAACCCATCCAAATCCTCAATAAATGCATCGAGCAAATTAACAGCTGGATGTCCCATAATTTCCTCCAACTGAACAAAAACAAAACTGAAGTGCTTCTCTTTGGACCCAAAAAAGATCGATTAAATATCAGTAAACAGCTTCAGTTGGTCCAACTAGAAACTACTGACCAGGCCAGAAATCTAGGTGTAATAATGGACTCAGACCAGAACCTCCAGGGTCACATAAAGGCAATAACAAGGTCAGCTTTCTATCACCTGAGGAACATTTCTAGGATGAAAGGAATGATGACACAAGGAGACCTAGAAAAACTCATCCATGCATTTATCTCTAGCCGCCTTGATTACTGTAACAGTATCCTCACAGGTCTACCTAAAAAATCAATCAGACAGCTGCAGCTGATCCAGAACGCTGCTGCTCGTGTTCTCACTAGAAACAGGAAAGTAGAACACATCACCCCAGTTCTAAAGTCCTTACACTGGCTCCCTGTTGCTCAGAGAATAGACTTCAAAGTGCTTTTATTGGTATATAAATCATTGAATGGTTTAGCACCTGAGTACATTAGAGATCTGCTATCATGGTACAAACCATCCAGATCACTCAGGTCCTCCAGCTCTAATTTACTGATCGTCCCTAGAACCAGAACCAAACATGGAGAAGCAGCTTTTAGTTTCTATGCTCCTCATATCTGGAACAAACTACCAGGAGAATGTAAAGCTGCAGAGACACTGAACTCTTTTAAGTCTAAAATTAAAACGTATCTATTTAAACTTGCTTATGAGTAACTGCTTTTTTTTTTTTTTTTATTGTAAACATTTGATCTTTATATTATTTTATTGTTGTCGTTTTAATTTCTATATTTTATTCTATCTTTTAGCTTTATTTTTAAGTGATTGTGTATTAATTACGTGGATTTGTTCCGTACAATATCTTTTCTTACTGATTGATTACTGTTAAACTTATATGCTTTGTAATCATGTGGTTTCATTATCACTGAATCATGTAAAGCACCTTGAATTACCTTGTGTTGAAAGTGTGCTATAGAAATAAAATTGCCTTGCCTTGCCTTGCCTTGCCTCAGCAGTCAGACGGTAACAGAGAAATAAGGCATACCTGTAAATAGAGATGCACCAGCTGGACCTTCCTGGACCTTCATTCCAGGTCCCGTTACTACTATCAGTTAACAAAACTTTTAAATAGGAATTTGAATTAATTACACTTTTTTATCATTCTTTTTTTAGGTTTGGTTACGTTGAGGCATACGTCCCCTCCACAGTATGAAGAAGTAGTCTAAGCCTGAGACACGTTTGCACTTATAAAAAGAAAAAAGAACTGTTTTAGAGCTGTGAAGTACAGCTGAATTAGAAAGCACATTATAGCTGCTTTTATATACTTGCACACAAGATTGTTTAACTTGATTAGTGTGAGAAAAAACTCAGTTATTGTGGTTTGTTAAATGTTTAAGACATTCATTTAAAAAGTTTTTTTTTCAAATCAGAGATCCTGGAATTGGTCTTAAATCAGTATCAGTGCGTCAAAGCTTTAAATACTCCAGAGACTCTAAAAAAACATGACTGAGAGTATACTCTTGTGGCTCATTTTCATAACGGAATTTTTTTTTCAAATGAAATTTTTTTTTTTTTTAAACCAAACAGCACACATCTATGTGTAATTAACCATGGGAATTTGTCACATAATGTATTGATATCTTGAACATTTTCTTATCATGACAAGTTTTCAGAATAAATTCTAAATGATAAAGACCAATTTATTGGTCAGAATTGTTGCTCCATGAGAGTATTAATAAAAATTAAAAGCTTTGAAAATATAATGAAATTCAGTTACTGTCTGCAGTTTAGTGAAGAAAATAATTTTGGTTTAATGGGTATGTTTTTTTTAAAGTGCTCATGACACCTTTTCTTTCTGTAGTAAAGTGACAAAATAAAAAAATATACATCTTAACATTTTGTTTAGCCCAGTTCAATGCATGGCACGCTCCTAATTTAACACCAAGCACAAATGTTTTTCATGCTATACTTCGCTTGTCATTTGCAGTGATGCTTGGTTTATGCTTGACACATGTACATTCCGCGCGGAAATGAGACTTGCCCAACCGGCCGAGACGCCTTCTAGCAGCATTTATACCTTTTGCGGCTTGTCCCTACTGTGAGCCAATATTCTTGAAGACTAGGGGGCGGCGTAGGGCTCTACGGCATGCATACAACACTAAACCATTGTAGAAGTATAAATCACTGTTGTTTACAACATGCCGACACCGGTGTCGGGCCCCTGAGCTTAAACGAAGAGGAAGAACTTTTACTACTGTTTGGAAAAAAGACGAAACAGGAGATGGTCCATTCGTCAAACCATATTGTGATCACAGTGATCTCTGTAGAGCGAATCACAAAGATGTCTTTATTTACAAACTTCCGCCAGTAGGAGCTCTTGCCAGTCCGCCATGTTTTTCCGCACAAAACCGTTCATGTGGTTAGAAAACTTCCTAGGTGCGCGGTGCGGAAAATTTGGGCTTCTCAGATGCCGCACGGAGGGGCGTGGTTGCTGAAATGACGTAATTTGGCCACGTGAAGCCATGTGGACCTCGCGGATGAATCAATCATAAACCAAGCTATAACACTCTTGATGCAGCACAGCAATCAATCAGAGCGTCTCACTGTAGTGACGTTGTCTGACGTCGACTTTGCCTAGTCAACCACAAACCGCAAGTGTTTAAAACATCCAGCAAAGAAAGGTCCGACTACGAGCTTTGCAAGCTTCATCTTATAAATGTATCATCTGCGTATATGCGTGGAACTAGTGGCTTTATGAGCGTTGCTTGACGATGACAAAGCTTGCGGTCTGAACGCACCATTACCCTTCTTACCAAACAGCGGTGCTGCTGTGGGCTGCTCTTCCATTCCGGAGTGCTCACAGGAAGCAGCAAGTCCTCCTACTGCAGTCTGCTGTTGTGACACAGAAACAGATACAGGATGTTTTGTTTTCGCCTTATTTTAATATATAAAATTTTGTTAACAGAGGAACTCTTTGAGGTAGCTGGAACAATCAAGTCATAACCCTAACCCTTCACTTTTGGACTTCGCTGTAACAGAAGCCGAAACTTAAAAAAGTATTCTATAAAAACAAATAACACCTCGTCTTAAATAAAGGTAATAATGAGGGTATATATACATATCAGGGGTCACGTTAACTGAATATTTTCCAGATTTTTCCGGTTTATTAGAAAGGTGATGGAAATAACTGATGCTGTCAGTCATTTTTACAGATTAATATTCACACTGACTACGTGTTGCAAATTGGCAGATATTTACAACTTTATGCACGGCTTCCAGGTAAATAAATTAACTAAACAAAAGACTCCCAGAGATTTTGATCACGGCATGTTGCTGACGAGGTGCTGACTGCATTTCGGTGCGCGACTGCTTTTGCAGTTGGTTAGACACGCAATGGTTCCCAAAAACAGTGGTGCCAAAAACCTGCTGCTCCTACTTTCCTCCCGCAGGCTTTTCTGCCACTGAAGCGTAGTTTATGGATCAGGAAACTGTTCATACAGAGTCTTTTAGACTTCTGATTGGTTTGATTGGAGAAATGTTTTCTCATTTTAAAACTTTGGCTGAAGCAACACTTAATTCCAGCCTCCAGTGCGTAGATGCAGCTTCCAGAGCAACATCTAATTCTCCATGAGAAGTCAAATGTCCAAGGCAAAAATCCTTAACCTGATGACAACAACCTCTGTAATCTATAAATTGTTCTCTGTTCAGGTTGTTTATATTAAAAATTATTTAAAGTGAATAAAACATAAATACTGTTGAATAGGTAATAACTCCTGGGAGTAGCGATAGACATTAGCCCTACCCACACAGAATAAAAAAAATATGATTGCATCCTTGATTGGCATACACCTTCACAATTCTCTTAACCAGACAATTATCTTTAATATGCATGTGTACACCGAAGTTGATTGAGAAGCTTGGCGCGGTATTGTTAGATTCCGTATAGATCTAGTATGTCATTCTCAAATAATTCTGACTGATTCAGATTAGACATATTCTATATCTACTATAGCACTAGATGACATCTAATCTCCTCTATACAGTAAATGTATATTTACTTTTCATTGCATTTATATTATATAATGTTCACATGACAAATATACGTTTATTTTATTACGTTTTTGTCGTATATCACTGTTTTAATTAAGTGAACATGAAAAAATTGTCATGAGCACTTTAAGGGTCGTATTTGTGTTTGTGAGACTTTCATAGCCATACCTTGAATAGTTTTATAATTGCCCCTGCATATAACTGGTTAGATATGAGAGCGAAAGAGAAATGAATATTTGCACATAATCGCTGGGATCTATATACTAGTGAGATGACAGAGGAACTTTCTTTGTGACAGTGTACACAGTGTGCTTTTTCTTTCAGTCTGATATTTGCCTGAACGTTTGATTATAATCAGAACTACATAAGCTTTTTAGGTCACCATCAAAACAGTACTGTTCTTAGTCAGAGGCAAGATTTAGAATTTACTTTGATTTCTAAAGTATGTCTGCGTGTTACATAAGTGGAATATAGGCTTCCAACTCTACCAAAGGGACACAGAGCCTATGCTTCTTGTTCTTGGATCTATGTGAATACTGCTTTGAGTTCCCACAGTAGCTCTGGCTTTATTACACTATGGTAACAGCGAAGGTTTGAGAGGGACACAATTGTTGTCATGGACATGAAATACGGTGGAACTGTTACTAAGTCTTGTTTGCTGCTCCATCCATTTTTTTACGCTTTTTACTCTGCTCTTCCCCCCTCTCCTTTCACTTGTTATGTGGAACTGATCACGTTTGCCTTAGGCTTTTTACCACAGATCTTTGCTGGTAAAGTGTTGCATTTGAATGTATTTATTTAAGAACTGGATTTTTTCCCATTTCCCTCCCTCTCTCTCCTCCTCTCAGTGAACCTGATTCCTGGCACTCCCATGCTGGATGAGCGACCTGTCCAGGCTGCAGATGGAAGCTTTAGGGCTCCTCAGGGGAAAAGCAGAAAGCGAGTCTTTCCTGTGCATCACACTCAAGAGCCTAATCCTGTATTTGAGGCCTACAGCTACTGTAACACCCCCAACCGCACTGAACAAGCCTGGGAAGGTAAATCTATCAAATTAAAAAATATTAATAGAATTTTAAAAATGCAAGGAAATGTTTAGACCAATTCTTTTTTTTATAACCAAGAATAAGTACAAAACCTAATGGAATCTTTATATAATTCGTCTACATTGTACACACCTTCAGTGTGTCGGGACGCCAGAGATTTGTTAAATTTGGTAAAGTAATTTCCTTTTAATTGAATAAACTTTTTACACCAAATAGCCCTTTTTACTAGGTTATGGTCATTGAAGCACCCTGTTTTTGACACAAGTTTCAGAAGTGCTGAAAACAACTTTAAATTAAGCTTTGTTTAGAAATCTTTTCAATTTTTCTCATGTCCTCACACTATTGGAAAAACACATTCTGTTAAAACTGGTTGAATGTATCTCGGTATATCTTCAATATTCATCAGATGAAAGACACTGTATGCAACCTAACCATATTTGTTTTTTTCTAAGATGTAATAACGGCACAATCCTCATGCTCAGTGGTGGACATCACTGTAGTTCTACATGTTCATGCTAGTAATATACAGTGGGTAAAATTAGGAATGAGTTATTTGTTGTTTTGAATTTTTCTAATTGGGGCATTAATATGGAATTTATACGAGATGTGGGTAGCAACCCAATTAATCCACACATTTGTACAAATCCGATCATATCAATTCACATACTTTGTAGAAATGCCATTTCCTGGGAGGGAGAGCTTCAACTTGTATGCTGTATGTAATTACATGTATTAATCTGTTGTCATTTTGGGAGCTCATGTAGATAAGAGATAACAGAGTGAATGCAGCAAGTCAATGACTAAATGCAATCAGTATCTACGTGGGTTGGGTTTCTTTAGATAGAAAACTTTTACATTTAGTGGAATGCATGTATGATTTATTTGAAATGACTAGTAAAGTGCCTCGAGATTACGTTTTGTGAATTAGCTCTATGCAAACTGATTTGAACATTTTATTTGGTTGGTCACCGACAGGTCATAGTCCCGCAGACTACAAGCTGCTGTCTGTTCATGTTATGATTCGCCACGGCGACCGCTACCCTCTCTACTCCATCCCAAAGACCAAACGCCCCAGCATCGACTGCAGCCTGTCTGCCAGCAGGTACCCAGTGACAGTAACTAGAGTCACAATATCTACATGTCGTCTCATACAATGGCGTGTATATGTGTATAGCTTGGCTCAAGTAATTCAAACTTTTGAACTTTTCCACATTATTGTCACATTATACTGTCACATTACAACCACAAACTACGATAAAAAACCTTCATAAAAACCTTTTAAAATTATTCCCAACAGTAATCGGTATAAATACCTTTCACTTAGTCTAAGGTTTACCTGTACTAGTGGTGGGATATCTTGCTCTTTTAGGAGAAGGCAGTTCTCACTGCTTGGGTTAGATTGTTTTTTGTAAAATATTGGTATATGAATGTGTCCATGTTTGGGAGTTTAATGGGTGAATGTTGCTCAACTTCAACTGGCTTTTTGCTATTAAATAGTCTAAAACAAACTTTTAAAATTAAAAAAATCTATCTTTAAATATGAACAATTAACATCAGTATTTATCCTTCTTATGTATCTAGTTCAAAATAGGTGCAGTATGATTACATCATCAATATGTGCAATTGAGGTAGGCAGGTATAGTCAGAATTTCTGAATATACCTATATATTTCTGAATTTTTTACCTTCATCTGTTTTTATCACTCACTTCTAATTCAACATTGCAGTTTTAGCATAATTTGGGTATAGAAAGTACATCACTTACTACATAGTTAGCATACTTTATATTGGTACCAGCTGTGTTTTAAATTGTTTTTTTTTTTCAGCCAAAAATTTTTTTTGTTATGCCAGTAATGTCCTACAAATGCACAAGCAGGGCCTCCTTGCCAACTCTCTGTGGCACAGCAATCCTCTATGCTGCCAGAAAACCGGTAACTCAGCTGTAAAGATGATATGAATTTAAAAGGATAGCTGTTTTGTTCATATTAAAATTAGCTCTGACAGTCCCCCCTCCCCCATTTTAATATTGTTTAGGTTGAAGTAGCAGAGTGCAAAACCGCTGCCTGGGAGTGATAACATAGTTTTTACCTCAAAAAAGCTCCAGGTTATTTTAGTTGAAATCAGGAACCGAATGAGCTGCATGAACTACATTTCTGTTAACACTGTCAACAGTTGCTTGGCTTCTCAAGCTTTTTCGCATGTGTCAGCAGTAACGGGTGGGTATGGTTTGGCACATCTGTGCTGTGGTGCAGCTGGAAAAAACGTGAACAATTGCTCACAAACATGTCGGCGTCATTGTGCAGCCATTGAGGCAGACTTTCTGCCTCCCAGAGAGGGAGGGTTGGAGGAAGTAGCCAAAGCCCTTAAATGAAATCCCTCTCTTCTTCCACTCATTGAACTCTACTCATTTATATCTGCAGCTCTCTGTGCCTGCTCACGCTCACTCTGCTTGTTCAAGAGGGTCAGATAAGGCTTCATGATAAGCATTTATTAAAAGCTGGCTTTGCTTTGGAGATCTGAAATCAACTAGCTTTTGGGTGAATACATTCCCTTCAAATAATGCAAACTCTTCTTGGGATTGTCCATTTTGAAATCTGAAAATAAATAAATAAATGAGACAAATAAAATCCTGAAAATTGGACCATATGGTCATTAGATAGTTTTGGACAAATCCTCTCATGTTGTTTTTTTTGTTGTTGTTTTACGCCATGTACCTGCACTTAGATTTAGCCAGTGACTTAATTTTGCACAAAGCAGCACATCTGGGCAAAAAGCAAGGACACTTTAATCTGCAGAGCCTCAGCCTTGATTTAAAATTCTAATACCCTGCCAGATTGAATTGGGGAGTGTTATAAAACAATTAAGTTGTATTTTTGTGTGTTCTGGCTCATAAAGGGAAATTAGTCTTTCATTAAGATTTACATTTCTGTTGCAGAGTATAGCAGAGAGTGTTACTGAAATCAGACGGGGAGTAAACGCATTTTATCTGTGTGTCTCTTGTTTAATAGCACAGGAGACTGGGAGTCTGATGGACCCAGTCAGAGAGCAGCATCACCTCACATCAGTGTTATACGAAGAAATTCTTAAGTCTAAAATTTCCCATTGGCTCTTAAATCCCATCAAGAGGTGTCCAGAGCACAAGGCTCTGACCATAGAAGTTGGGCTCTTTGCTCAAGTGTGTGACAAGATAAACAGTGTTATTATAGCCACCATTTCTTCAGATAAAGAGTAAAACTATGTGGGTTCTCCTGATATGAAAATATAGATTTTCAGTTTACAAAGCTATAATTCTGGAAAGCTTCTATTCCAGTTTGGACCAGCATTATTTCTATGATGGGCACTGTAATGAGCATTTTTTACTGACAGCTGTGTCAGAATACTTTGTGAGCTATGCAGTGGTTGTTTAGAAATAGACAGTGTGAATGGAGGCAGCTGAAAGTCTTACTTTTCTACAGATTTTTTGTATGTTTTCTACCTGAGAAGATAGTAAGTCAATTACATATGGTGTTGTCAGAAAAACAATATTCGCTCATTGTACAAATGCTGCTTTTATTCCATGTGCGTCACTGACTTTAATATTTATTTACTATCTGTGTGATTTCTAATCCAACTGAAGAATGTCAGTCTGAAGGCCGGATTTGGCCACCTAGTGTTGCGGTGTCCAACTCAGTTTATTAGTAATTCTGATTCATAATTTTCTGAGTGACATGAAACCAGGACACAACTCTGGCAAAGCCATTAGTCCGATTACTGCCAAAAGCTCATCAAGTATTTTCATTTTATCTCTCAAAAAAAACAAAACTCCAACTCTGACATTTGGCTCCAAAACTAAGCCCATTTATTTGACAAAATAACAGTCATCAGCAATAATGTAACTTAACAAACTAAACATTCACTTTTTTGTGAAAAAGCCTTTGTGAAAAGTAGTTTTTTTCGCCAATCACCTTAATTGTTTGAAAAGCAAGCAGACTTGGAGACGACATTGTAACATAAACCTTAGCTAAATGTCTTTTTAACAGTTGAAAACTCTAAAATGTGACCAGCTCAGATTGGGTCTCCACTAGAAAAACATCTTTGCTTTTATTTTGGTGCTACAATCCCAGACCCACCCTGGGCCTCTTTTAGCCCCTCTTTATTAACCTCCTGGATACGCCTCTGTTCAGCAGCTCTGAACATTTAGCAATAATCACTTTTTAATCATTTGGAACACTCACAGGAGACTCTTTGTCAGGAGAGCGTGAGAAAGATTTTTTTTGTCTAACTTTCGTCGCAGTGCAGAATTAAGTCTGTTGATTTTTGACGCTGTAACTTAATGTTCGAGCATTTTTTTTGTTGCACATCGTGACAATATGGCACTTAAAACTCTGTTTTCATTCGTCCCACACGCAGATACTGAAAACAGAGAAAACGCAGATCTCTACTTTGGTCAGAGTTTTTTAAAAGATTTCTTTTTTGGTGCTGAAAATGCGCATGTATGTGTTGATGACAGACCAAACCGTAGAAAAATGTCTCAGTGTTTGTGAGATACCCAGCTACATGTGGACAAGGCTCTCTTGCGATTGAATGTGAATAAGTTTACTAATGAAAAAAATTACAGCTAAACAAAATATCAAGTCAAACAGCATCATGACATCGCTACAAATACAGTATTAAAATTAGTGCATATCAATGTATGCAGGCGTTAGGTTACATTACCTTGTTTCAGCAACGCTTGGTGAAACAGCATGTTGATGTTTTCTGATGCTGGATAATTGAGCTCGTACTGCTGTGGTACGCCAGGTCTACTTTGCTGTATATACACTGTACTTTGTTCTTTTCTTTTTTTTTTAAGAATGTAACGATCCCAAATTTAACACATTTTTGCCATTTATGGGCATCTTTACTGTCCACCATCGCGGCAACTAAATTCAAACTGTATCACGCGCTGCTGTTGTGCTTTGACAGGTGCGTCCAAAAGAACAGTCTGCGTGGAAAAATCTGATCCTTGCTCGTATAGTGCGCATCGTAGGAATTTAACGAGGCTTCGAGGCTGAGTTTTGGCTTCGAGCAATTTTTGGAATCGAGTAACTCAACCAATCGCTGGAGCCATACATGAAACCACACTGAATGTTATTTTGGGGACACTTTTAGTCAAAAACGGTTTAAAGCTAATGCTTTATTAGGTGTGGGTAGAATGCTTTTCAAATATGCTTTATTAATAATTTGCTCCAACACAAAAAGCTGAATCGCTATTAAGCTGTCATCAACCAGACCATGCCAAGCAATCTGTGGATTACAGCAGAGCTGTTTTTCAGACTTAATGCTCACAAACAACATTTCTGGTTTTATCAGAGTTCTGGTTTCAGAATCTGCTATAACCGTGTAGTAACATGTGTTTTATCCTCATGCCTCAGCCTTGCCTAGTTTCTTCCCTGAAAAAAATTGAACAAGAACAATAAAATTTTATTTACACGCGTCTTGTAGGAACGAAACACTTGACAGCAATAAAAACGTTAATTAATCTAACTTTCATTTTTAATTATGTTGCCAACTAACTGGCAAACAAAACAAACCCAGGCAAAAACATAACCTCTTTGGTGGAAGTAATAACCAAAGCAAGATTAAATCCAAAAGTAATATGTTACATGTTATTACCTCCCCCCAACAAATACAGATACAAAAACCGCCCTGCTTTGCATAGATTCCTTTTTTTAAAGCTAAAATTGGAATTGGAAATCCAGACAGCCATTTTAAGGCTTAGTTCTGAAAGCAGTTTTTTCTGGTAAATTGTTACTCACCCAGTGTTAAGTCATTAAATTACAGACATAGAATGAAGACAACAGCTAAAAAAAAACGTTTTTGATAGCACTGACCCATATGTATATCAAACTGGACCAGATTGAATTGGATCGGCTTGTGATATTTGATTCCAACTCTTGAGAATCGGAATCATATTGATTCTTGAAATTAAAACTTTCAACATGTATGCCATTTTTAACGCAATCATGCACAGGGAGAATATGCAATATTCTCTGTGCATGCATGGGTTCCTTCCTCCCTTAGACAAACAAAAAAAACTAAAATATGTTTGTGCAGATAATCGAAAAAGTCAGCTCATAAAGCTAACTATATGTAGCCCAAAGCTTCCAGACCATTTATGCAAGTTATACTCTTACAAACTACGGGAGGAGACTCCTCAGATATGACCACCACCGCCAGTTCAGTATGGATATATCTACAAGTATATATTCAACATACGCCGCAGCCGAATCCTCTTTAGGAGATGATCCTGCCGCTTGCTGGGCTTTCTTGGACGCCCTGAAGCCTTCTTAGCAAGAATTGAACCTCTTTCTTTGAAGTTCTTGATAATCCTATAAATTGTTGATTTAGGTGCAATCTTGGTAGCCAGAATATCCTTGCCTGTGAAGCCATTTTTATGCAATGCAATGATGGCTGCACACGTTTCTTTGCAGGTCACCATGGTTAACAATGGAAGAACCATGATTTCAAGCATCACCCTTCTTTTAACATGTCAAGTCTGCCATTCTAACCCAATCAGCCTGACATAATGATCTCAGTACATCACAGAAACAACTGAAACAAAGATCTGACAGCAGTTTAGCAGCAAACTTTGTGAAAACTAATATTTGTGTCAGTCTCAAAACTTTTGGCACATGTACACGTTAAGTACAGACCAAATGTTTGGACACACCTTCTCATTCAATGCGTTTTCTTTATTTTCATGACTACATTGTAGATTCTCAATTAAGGGGCATCAAAGCTATGAGTGGACACATGGGGTATGGAATTACTGCATGTACTTAAACAAAAAGGGTGAAACAACTGAATACATGTTATATTTTAGATCCCTCAAAGTAACCACCCTTTGCTCTGGTTACTGCTTTGCATTCTTTTGAGCTTCAAGAGGTAGTCACCCGAAATGGTTTTCCAACAGTCTTGAAGGATTTCCCAGAGATGCTTAGTACTTGTTGGTCCTTTTGCCTTCACTCTGCGGTTCATCTCACCCCAAATCATGTTGATTGGGTTCAGGTCCGGTGAGAGAGAGAAGCTGGGGGGCGGGGGCTTGGGTGCGTGACGTCACTTTTCAACGTGTCAATAAAGTGAGGACCGTTTAAAACCAAGAAGACATTTTGTCTGGTCCACACTTTCGGACAATGTCACTGATCTCTTCTGGTTGGTTTTAGGGGTATGATTGTGAATTACGTTTTAGTTAAGGTTAGGTTAGGGACAAATATCTGGGTTAGGCTTAATACATTCACCAAAATTAATGGAAGTCAATGCAGGTCCTCACTACAAGCAAAACAAAAATGTGTGTGTGTGCGTCCATAAAAGAAATAAGTGCCTTTGTGTGTGTGATTGGAATTGATGATATAGGTAGTTCCTTCTGTTTTCTTTGACCAAACTGTAATTACAGGGTTCCAAACTAACATATGCTCTCGGAGAGATACTCACAGGAACAGAAGAGGGGTATGTGTGTGTGTGTGTGTGTGTGTGTATGTGTCTGTGTGTTTGAATGCTCTGGCACCAGCTTGTCGACCGACTGTCTCCGTCTGCGGTTAACTGAGCTCTTTCTTGCTGCAGGGAGCATCACTCTCTCTCTCTCTCTCTTGGTTTCCTTCTCTTATTTCCCAACAGAGTTTTTAAATGTTTTTTTCCCTTCTTAAATTCACTACATACCTTCTATATTATTGTAATTTTCAAACCACAGCAAAGCTGCTGAAACACTGATTCCTTTTATATCAAAGCAAAAAACCCATTTGTTTAGAGCTGCCTTTGAGTAAGCAGTTAATAATCGCTAGAATGCCATTTGTTAATTGTCTCTATTTTTATTTTATGCTTTCACCGCTTTATTGCTGCTCTTATTTTATCCCCTAATCACCCAAATAACCTTAAATCGCCTTTTTGAAATTCAAAGTTATTCTGTATTTCCAACACAGCCTTTCTCTCTTAATCTCACCATTCATATTACCATTTTCTTTTCTATCTCTCCATCCTTCCCTCCCTATCCATCTATCCCCAGTCCTTTCCAGCGATAATAATCCCTGTTTAATGTATTTGGCCTCTCTAATCTTCAACTGGCTACAATTAACCTAATAGAGGATTTTTGTCCACACTGACCTCTTCATACTTGGACATCCAGTCTTCCACTGTAGCCAGTTAAATCTGAATTGTGCCATTCTCCTCAAACCAGTCCGATCTGCTCCTGATGGAATAGAATGTCGCACTGGTGGATTGCACTCACTTCAGCACAGCCCTGGGCCCCTGCAGTGCTTATTATAGTGGAAATGAATAAGAGTATGATGATGCAAGCAGTGAAGAGTGGTTGCATGATGACTGGCATGACCTGTCAGCAGAAAAAGGCTTTGATTGTCCTTTTTTGATATAGCATTTGGCTGGAGATGCCAGATTAGTCTTTACTGTGTAAAGTCAGACACAACCGAAGGCTTTTATTTGATCTATTTTTATTGCTTTTTTCGGAATCTCTGTAATCACTATGGAAACCGCGCGTGCACGCACTCTTAATCTGGTCGAGGTGAGCTGCAGCTCCCACAGATTTCTTTATATTAAACTATAATCTTTAATCCTCTTTAATCTACTGGATCATCGACTGCTCTTCTTGCTTTCCTCATTTCCGGATGATGCTAAGTGTATGTTGGGATTTTTGTTTGTTTATTATTATGTTCTAAGACAACAAATTCATTCATTTTTTATCTCTCCATCTTATTTTTTTTTTCCCCAGTTTTTCCCCTGTTTTCATCACAGTTCACGTAGTTGTGTCACAGAGACACCTGCTGGTAGAAATGGGAAGTAGACGTATGTTTCCACCTACTAAACAAGCTTTAGTATTTTTTTTCAAAACAAATTTTTTCTGTATTTATCCATTTTAATAATTACATTTTTAAAGTTCTTGCTTCAAAAATGAATATCAGTTTTCTTTATTGCATACTTTTAAACATCAAGAACACAATTTGAGATCTAACCAGGTAAGCTTAGTAAAACATTCTTATTGCTCAGTTTGACTGAGTGCGTATTCACACCAGCCTCGTTTAGTTCGCTTAAAACAAACTCTAATTCATTACCCTCCTTTGTCTGGACCTTTTGCACTGGTGTGAATACAAACCAGTGAACTCCGGCGTGCACCGTAGGCGAACCAAGAAGGAACAATTCAGCTGTGAATGCGACGGAAATTTATCCAACCCATTGAACAAAAAAACCCGTTTAGACTTGACGGGCACCAGTCTTTTTAGTGCATTATGACAAGTAATTATTTATTGCATTGTCATATGTGTGCTGCGAATATCCACACGGTGACATCAGTACCAGTGTTTCCCACACATCATTAAACTCCGACGGCCACAGATTCAACACCGACCAAAAAATAAATAAATATATCCAACACCGACCGTCACATATTGCGTTTCGTTTTTCTTTTTTATGCTATTTAAAACATGCAGTATATTTGTTCAGCTGCATTTCCCTGCTCTCTCTTCATCTCTCTGTCACTCACGCATCTCTGTCTTTCTCTCTCACACACAGAAACACACACACACACAGCCCCTCCCCTCCGTGCACACCACGTCTGTTTTAAGCGTTGCCTACCATCCGTGGAAGACGTGGCCTATTTGGTGCAGCGAAGACAGCTGGAAAGTCTGTATCTCGTGAACACTTCTAACCATACTTGCCAGTCCCGAATTTCAGTGCCACGACCGAAAATCACCTGGAGCCATCCTGGAGCCATTTTTCCCGATATCTGACGGCTTTTCATAAAATGTACACCCCCCGTGTCTTTTGTGAGGGGAGTGTAAAATTAAACATATTTCATTTGCATTTAGCCAGTTGTTATGAGGTACAGTTTCCGCATTCTGGACATAAAAGTCCTTCACCAGTTTGCGAAATTCGCCGTTTTCAATCCAAAATAGGTCACCTACATGATTCGTATGTGTCAGATGAAGATAGCAATCAGCTTTAAGTAGTGATAGAAGCTGCGGCAGCCAGCTACAAGGTTTCAGAACGGTCTTTATGTGACTGAAATGAGCTGTAGTTTATAAAAACAAACAACTCATCATTCTAAAATCTCAGGATATTTTAGAATTCTAAAAACTCCTAGTTTTAAGAAAAATTAATGGTGACCATTCCTAAACAGTCAGTATTGCTGAGCTGTGGCGTATCAAGGAGGTTTATAGAGGGAGACTAAAGGGCTCAGTGTGGGTTTGGGACTGTAGCACCAAAGTAAAAGCATAGATGTTCTTCTAGTAGGAACCCAATCTGAGCTGGTCACATTTAGTTTTCAACTGTTAAAAGGACAGTCATTGTATTTTGCTAAGGTTTATGTGACAATGTTGTGTCAAACTCTGCTAGCTTTTCAAAAAAATTTAAGTAATTGGCAAAAAATAAAAATAAAATTACTAAAACATTACAACTTTTCACAAAAGCTTTTTCACAAATAAGTTGACCGACTGGTTAGTTTGTTAACTTATTTTATTGCTGTGGGCTGTTTTTATGTAAGAGAAATAAATACTGTTATACTCAAGTAAAAAGTCAAGCATATGTTTCTTTTTTTAATCCCCCCGCCCCTTTCTCCCTAATTCTGAGCTCTCAAGGTTGTCTAGCATGCTTAACACATACTCACAAAGTAAATAGTGCGGTAAAATATTTCATATTCTGAATACAATAGTTTCAGTGCATCTATGTTACTGTTCATTATGTTGAATGCGCTGCAAGGAGCTGAACTGCTTGACCTTTGCGTAATGGAAAATTTAGCCATAGTTTTGAAATCAGGGAACATTTATAGAGTTTAAGTAATCTGAATACAACAAAACTCTCTGAACCGATGGATGAATGCTTATTGCCTTACTAAACTAAAGCGATCAGTCACCGCCAGTCTGCGTTGTGCCGCCCATGCAGCCACAGATTTTTCCATCACAGTTTTAAAAAGTCTGAAACGCAAAATGTTAATCTATTTTCACACATCTTCCAAGTTTGCTTAACTGTCCACTGGCTGAAAGACCTTAGCACTTGTCTTTTCCTTGAGAAACTCTGGTCCTGCTGCATTTAACTCGCAGTATAGGAACTGAAGGGAAAAAAATATGGTCTGGACCAAAACAAGCAAACTAATGGACCTTTCAGGTGTGAATACACCCTGAGCTAATTGCAACTAAATGCACATTTACGTTGAGAGCAGTCGGTGCCAAAACAAAGTGGGTCTGAGCCACAGGTTGATTGGTGTTTAACAGGTGAGGAGCGGTTAAATGCAAATTCACCTTATTTGACGTCACAATAAGTCACTTTGTTTGTGGAAGTTCAAGAAACATGGATGGATTATTTTTATTAATGTTTGGAGTGTTTATAGAATCAGCAGAGACCCAAATGGCAACACATAAGGATGAAAAAAGTTACGTTTGCATAAAATGTCCCCTTTAAGGTCTTTTAGCCTACTTTATGTTAGATGGGTTTCTAGTTCAGTAATTTAGTGATCGGCAGCTCTGGATATAATCAGACCTGTGGCTAGAAATTTTTATGTTTCTTCCTTTAGGAAGGACGGTGTCTTTCCTGCTCCGTTTTTTGGTTTGCTTGCTTTTTTGACTCAAATTGATGAGTCTTGTGTAGTAACCTTTTCCTTTTTGTCTAGTAAGCTCATGCTGCATTATTGTTTTAATCAATAAATGTCAATTTTTTGGCTATATCCTGTTTAATGCCTTTTCATGCATCCTGGGAACATCATTCATTGTTGCATAACTCCTACCATCTCCAAGACAACATCTTGTGGTGATGAAACAAGTTAATTCATGACTTAAATAGGGAGGAAAGTTGTATTTTCACACAGGGGCAGGTTGTTTTGGAATCCATGACCTCATCATTTAATATATCATTTAACTTAAAGCCCCACTCGGTTGTGGCAGAGGGCCACTTGTTCTGAACAAGGTTCCGCTGAAGGTTTCTTCCTGCCTTGAAATGACATGTTTTGCTAATTGCTGCTACATAAATAAGCTGAATTGAAGTAATTGTAAAACCTGGTTTATTGAATGACTGAAAAAGGTTATGATTATCGTAATTAATTAATCTAATAGCCACAATAAATGGTAAATGAGTAATCTACTACAGTAACACCAAGTAGAAGTCCTTTATGAAGTCAGATAAAAGTCACCACAAGTGATGTGATTGATAGTCAATAATCACAGTGATAGTAGTAATCATGTTTGATCCAATTTTTTTTTCCTTTTCTCAGGCAGCCTTTCCACCCTCTGCTAAACTCCTTCATTAATCACATGGGCCAGGGAAGCCATGGCCAGTGGGAGGCACCGCTGGGCTCCATCTCACGTCTCCCCAACCATAGTGTCTGCGAGATGGGAGAGCTCACACAAACAGGTGTTTAAACCAGATGGTTTTAGAGGGGTACTAGAATTTTAAACCACATCTACCTTGTTGATTAATTTAGGCAGTTTGGGGTGTCAAATGTATCATACCAAAAAGTCTGTAGTTACCGACCTGCTTTTGCAGGCAGATTTGTAATTTTGGCAGTGCCACAGACGAATTGGCCAGACTGGCTCTGATAACGTGTCAAAGGTCGTAGACACACCTCCTGAAAATTACATGTCCTTTCCTAGTTTAGTGTTGCCTCTATGCAACTGTTGGATATCAAACTATTAGCTTTATCATCCTGGAGCCATCTGGGTAAACTATCCAATGAGCACACTGCAAATTTGCATTTTGTCATTTAGCAGGGCTTTTGGGCCATTTTCAGCGCTAATACAGTTTTCATGCATAAATAGAGGCCCTAAACAATTTCCAGTTGTTGATATGCTGCTCTAAAACCCCTTTCGATGTCTGCCAAATTTGTGTTCTTGTTTTATAATGCTATTCATAATCGGATAAATCTCTTTGGTTATGCTGTAAAAATCTTTTCTCCTTAAAGGGGAAGTTCAGTTTTTTTTTTACCTCGACCTTATTTCTACCATGCATTATATTAATTTACTCACCCGGACAAGTTTGGAGCCACGTGGAGTCCTTCGGGAGAGGTTTATCTGTTTTCAATCAGTATATATCCATATAATGGGAGATGTGGGGGCACGACAAGTGCAGCCTGTAAATAAGGCATTATCTGCAATATAACTCTTGCATTTCACCAATGTTTTGTTATGAATTATACCGATATCCCGCTGTGAGTTCGGAAGTACTTTGCTGTCATCCAGGATTTTTACAGGTATTTTACCTAAGCAGATTGTGGAAAGGGGGCCTGTGGAAGGTGAACTTCATCCACTTTGTCATTTTGTTTCTGCAATTCGGAAACATGCAAATGTGAACTATGTTGATGTTTGCTTGGTGGCGGTTGTTAGAATTTGCTACTGCACAGAGTGCTCAGACTAGAAATTGGATGTTGAATCGCAGAGATGTAATTGAAATTGTGTGTAGTTCAAATAAAAACCTGTAAAACAGCCCTGAAGACAACAATAAAGCACCTCTGAGACACTCCGAATCAACAAATGAGAATAGTGCTAGCGAATCATAACAAAATATTGGTGAAATAAACGAAGGTTTTTTTGGCAGATAATGCCTTATTTAAAGGCGGCCCTTGGCATGCCCCTATGACTCCCATAATAAAGATATATGCTTATCGCGAATGGATATAAATTAATGTACATGGTCTGCCTATAACAAATAAAGTTGATCATTATTATTGTTATGTAAACTTCTCCTGAAGGACTCCAAGTTGTACCAGACTTGTCTGGGTGAGTAAATGAAGGAATTGAGTGCCAGAAATAAGGTCCAAATTGGAAGAAAAACTACAGTCCCCTTTAAAAATCCATTTGTTGGAATTAAATAAACACTAAATAAAGTCTTTGTGTTTTTTTTGTGTGCTTTTTTTTTCATCTAATAGGTGTCGTGCAGCACCTTCGCAACGGTCAGCTCCTCCAAAATGCCTACAAGCATCACAGCCTGTTTCCCTTGGAATGGTCGCCTCGGCAGCTGTGGATGGAGACTACAGGGAAAAGCCGAACCCTCCAAAGTGGAATGGCCTTTCTCTATGGCTTCCTCCCAGACTTCAACTGGACCAAGGTGACCGTGCATCATCAGTGGAGCACTTTGTTCTGCGGCTCATCGTGTGAGTGCCCTGCCAGGAACCGATACCTGGAGGAAGAGCAGAGGAGGCAGTATCGCCTCAGAGTGGCCGATTCCAACTTGGAGAGAACTTATGTTGACATGGCACGCACCTTAGGTGTTTTCACTCGCCAGCTCCGAGCAGCAAACCCTATAGACTCGCTGCTTTGCCACCTATGTCACGGCCTTTCTTTCCCGTGTGTTCCCAGTGCAGGCAGTGGTGCCGGTGGATGCCTGACTATGGCACAGTTTACAGTAATTCGCCAACAGCAGCTGGACGACGAGGTAGATAGGAGAAAAGCTGGCATTTACCGTAAATACGCCATCCTAGCCATGTACCCATACCTGAACAGAACTGCTAACAAGATGGAACGGGTTGCCAAGGCCAACGAGGCGGGCCGGCAGCCTCGTCTGGGCGGGGAAGAGGTCTTCACTCTCTCTTCGGGTCATGATGTCACCATTGCCCCATTGCTCAGCGCCCTGGGACTAGAGGAGGCCAAGTTTCCTCGCTTTGCAGCAAGAATAGTCTTTGAACTATGGAAAAGCCCACCAACAATACAAGGCCCAGTGAAAAACAGACCCGGAAAAGGTGAGAGGTCAAAGTCAAACTGGAAAGATGGGGAAGCGTTCATTAGAGTGCTGTACAATGGTGAGGATGTGACATTTCACACTGCTTTCTGTCATTCCAATGAGCGTCACATCAACCACCTACTCTGCCCTCTGAAAAACTTCCTTACCTTTGTCAGGAAGGACATGTTCAGTATTGTCAACGCTACTTCCTACAAGGAGGCGTGCTACAAGCTCCCAGGCTGACAGATGGAGGGCAAGGTTGCAGAGTAAGGGCGCCCAGTTGTCAGATGATTTTTATTACCTAGATTCCTAAATTTAGGAGAAGGTGCTCTCTTATACCGCTCATATCTGGCGTGTTTCAGAAAACCGTCCTTCACATTCCCAAACATTCCCACCCACAAGAGACAAATACGCACAATCATGTTCTTGAGACATCTCTCTGATCATCTTATGACCTTTTTCTAATCAGCTCTTGTGTAGTTCTTGTTTACCAAGACTTTCTGTAATAGATAAATACCTCAAGGAAAACTGAATGGCACTTTATTCTACTATTCTGTAACTAAAGGTATTTGTATATTTTCCTCCTCGCCTAGTAATAAGGGGATAATGAAAATACAGAAACTGGGCTAGTATAATCATTTCTTTGTTAGACTTGAATCACCTTCATTTTCCTGTGAGTGCATGTCATCAGTGTAGCTCTACTTGTTTTCTTTTTAAAGAATGGCTGTTAATTTCATTTCTTAATCAACTGATGAATATTGTCTGTAAATTGGTGCATTTTGATCAGACTCTTATAGCCATTAAAATAAACATTTTCTGTGATGTATTGTTTGTGACTCACTTGTTTATAGCAGGTTTTTTTTGACAAAAATATTGCTTTTAAGGACTGATGAGCAGCAGCTGAAGAAGTACTACAATTAAATGTAAACAAAGTGATATCTATATGATATTTTAATACAATATAAGGTTACAACACCAGATGCATTCTGCTAGATGGGTTACCTGAAAATATATATTGTGTTTCTGGAAACTGAAGTGTTTGCTATCTATGCATGGTATAATTTAATGATGACGCAAAATAAGTATAATGGTCTATTGCTGCCTTGTGAAATTTGGGTACAACAAAAATGTTTAATGTATTTTTAAGCTTAAAATTTTTAAATTGATAACATTTTTTATTTAATTAAGGAGTAAAATGCATTTCAAGTAGTTTTTCAGAAAATGTAACTGAATACAAATGTACAAAGCTGCTCGGCAAAAAAAAAAAATTATACTGTTGGGAAGTCTTTTTGTTAATTGCTGTGTTGTCCCACACCTTAAGGAAAATGCATTAGTTGGCTCAGCGGGAGAGTTGAGCAAGTGGGCTGTGCTCATGAAAAAGCAATAACTGGATTCTCTGCTAATGCAAATCCGCTTATTTTTTGCTGTTGACTCTTCTTTGGGATTTTTGATTGGATGATTGAATTAGAAGGGCGAAGCATTCACATTTCGGAGGTTAGAGTTTTGGTCACTCATGCCTCGTGTCTACAGGTGAAATGGGTCAGGTCGGTGCTGTATGCTATTTTGTCAGTTTCCATTGTTAAAACAACCAATCCGTACTGCACCATTCCTGGGCCCCCTTCAGGTCTATAGGACAATGGTACGGTTTGAGTGAAACTACTGATGTCTCACTACACGGTCCAATGAAATGTCACGCAGTCTTGAATATGTCAGACTATAAATAAGAGTACCGAACCATATGACTCATGCCGTACCGCTCAATGGAACTAGGGCATTAGAACAAATGCATAGGATTGCTTCTTGTTACAGATCTCACCTTGATATCTCTGCATTGAGATCCAATGATGACAAATTTTGTTGTACTAATTGGATAGATGCTACCACACATCTCATCCTGCATACCCTCCTTCATCCTTGCATGGCCTCCTTCATCCCTCCATTGCTACATCCCCTCCCTCATTCCTGCATGCCCTCCATTTTCTTAATCCTGCCTTCTTCCTGCCCTCCTTCATCCCCTCCCCAGTTGCTTGGTTCTATCATTCCTTTCATTCGCCTTTATCCACTCCTGGTCCTCACCACCTCTAACTTCTCCCTTCTTCGGGTTCCATCTCTGGGGGAGTTCTAGAGCAGGCTTTGGAAAGACTAATTCCTGAAAAACGCAGCACCATGTTCAGTCTTCTTTCTAAGCCGTCATTGGCACATCTCCCCAGATGTTTGATTCCTACATCCCCTTTTGTTCATTAAGCATTTAAATTTAGATCTCTGTGGCATGGTCCTTGCTCAATAATTCAGAGTATGGAAGAAGACAAGAGAGACTTTAAGTCCAGTTTAATGATTCTATGATGTGATAGTTTAGGGAGCCATGTCAGTCACTGGTGTTGGTCCAAAGACTTTTGTGGCTAATGGCGGTAATGAGGGTTGGAGAACATGTTGATACGCAGCATGCATATTTGACAGAGACTGATCGTATTTCCCAAAGAACAAGTATTACCCCTACAGGGTTTCTCAGTAAACATGAGCTTTGAGCAAAATGGTATCACTGATCTGGCTGCAAACTTGTTGGACATCCATCAATAACCCGTAGGACCTTATAACAGACACGGGGTACGGATTGGGCACATCCCCCTGATAACTTATTTTTCCGAGCTGTCTTTAAATACACTGTAACTGTACACATGAGCAGACATCAGTGGATTGCTGACGAGTGCTACTAGGCAGAGCAGCATGTTCAGGAACTTGCCAGCCCGACCAAGCAAAAGGCAAAAAAACCTTGCAGGTTTTTTCCATACAAGATGTAAAGGGAGTTGTACTTGGACCTGACACCAGGAGTCAATTCAAATATCGGCTGCCCAAGACAGATTCCACCGCCGCTGTAAAATAAGTTTCAACCCTGCAATGTATTTTTCTGGTTCACACAATGTACCAGTCAGTAGCGGTAAAGCAGACAGATAATAAACCCAAAAAGATGTGTGCTGTGTTGTTAAGGTGAATTGCATGCTAACAACAGTTCTGATTAAAGCTTTCTAAGAAATACACACAATGATGGGAATTAACAGGGTTTTGATTGGACAAGGATGTGGAATTTTGGATATGGACTTGTGGATCAACTATTTTAAAGGATGTTAACTGCACCATTGTGGATGTAAAAATGTTTTTGTTCAAGATCGCTATATGTGGGTTTGAAAAGTTATTTGCTTTCTGGCTGAATGTCATAAACACAACACGACCAGTTCTGGTTAGGAAATAAAACCGTTTAGCCCAGTGATTCCAAATCATGGGTACATGTACTTCTAGTGGTATGTAAGCAAATTAAAGGGTGTGCATGGAAATATTTCATAATTAATCTAGATGATGGGTATCAAGCATTTGACAGCATTCGCTGTGCCCAGGTAAAGAAAAAAATCGGGCTGGGGTGTTGTGATGCCTAATGAAAGCACAAAAAAAATACTGAGCATAGAGACATCCTGGGGAACATTTTGCCCCAGATTTATCAGAGAACATCAGATATAATGTTATGGAAAAATTTTATATCATTCCAATTTGTTGATTAGTAAAGGTATCCAGGAAATATAGCGTAGCGGGGCACACATTTTTTAGTCTGCAAGCAATTGGGCAAATTATCTGCACTTCAAAAAAAAAGAAGAAATCTAGAAAATCACCTTGTATGATTTTTAAATACTTTATTTGTATTATTGTTGAGAAGTATTTGGCCATTAACAAAAATGAGACAAATTAATTTAAATCCTTTTCAACATAACCTTGGTTGGCAATAACCAAGATCAACTGTTTCCTGTAGGCCTTTACCAGGTTTGCACACACTGTACCTGGTATTTCTTCCATGCAGATCTTCTCTAAAGCTGTGATGTTTGACTTTCCATTCCCTCCACAGTAGGGCTGGGCGATATAGAAAAAAAGCTTATCGATAAAAATAACATTCATATCGATCAATATCGATAATTATCGATTAAAAAAAATCACATAATGTAAAAACTATATTTTAAGTGCCCAGTCATTTTGTTATTCTTCATTGAACTAATTTTAACTAAGAATTAAATTCATTAAATTTTCAAACACTTCTTTTTATCATAAGTAAGTTTGTAAGACAGAAACAAACCAAGAGACCTGAGTAACATCAGTAAATACAAAGAAAAGTAATATTATTAACCATAATATATATATATATATATATAATTAATCATGTTAGTAATTTCAATTAAAGGCTTATTTTTAATCTTTTAAACATTTATGACACTTTATAATATTAATGGATGAAACTCTTAAAGTAGTTTGTCAATAAAGTTTAGTCAAATTCTCTTCAGCTGTAGGCTAAAGCTAACTAGCTACTTACCAGTGTTGATGGGCTCCATCACTGCAGCTCAGTCACTGAGAGCTGAAGCCAGCAGGTCTATCCAACCCCTGTTGGGTTTTTTGAAGCGTTTTTTCGCTTCTGAGGACCGGGAGCAGAACCGAGGGGAGATTTTAAGCCACATATGTTAGCAACGCGACGCGACCTGGGTACGTTTCCTGTGTCTCTGTAAGAGATTCGTAGCGAGCTGGAGAGGGAAGTCCTGCTTAAAACAGCTGACCGTAGTTTTATATTTCGTTCATTATTGCTACGTTTAGTGTTTTAGTGCATCGAGGATTGGTTCAAAACGGGACGTAACCTTTACCTGAGCCACTGAAACATTTGTCCGGGACAACGTCCTCCGCTGCTTCTTTGTTGTTACGTCTGAGCGCGCCGAAGCTACGGTTAAATTCTGTTTCAGCTCAAATCATTTCATCCTTTTTGTGGTTTGAAAGGAGAGAGGGTGGCTGACAGAGCTGCGTGGGCCATTGTTAATGATTCGTTTGGAATAAGTAATGATTGTTGTATTAAGCTGCCTGATTGGGTATAATGAAAAAACGAGGGGGAACTTTTTTTTCTATCGAACTTTTTTATCGACCCCCTTTTTTTGTCTATCGCACCACATATCTATTGTCAATATATATTGCTATCAAATTATTGCCCAGCCCTACTCCACAGATACCCTATTGGATTGAGGTCTGAAGACTGACTAGGTAACAGAATCTTAAACCCTTTTTATGTAGCCACTCCTTCATTGCTAGGTGGTGTATTTGGGATCACAGTCCTGCAGGAAAATCCAGCCAGGTTTCGTCTGCAATGCTGTCACTAATGGAAAGAGGTTTTTGCCCAAAATCTCACGATACATGGCCCCATTCATCCTCTCCTTAAAACGGATCAGTCGTCCCGTCTCCTTTGTAGAAAAAATCCAGATGGTGGAATATGTGTTGCACTGAGGAGAGGTTTCAGTCGAGCCACGCTACCATAAAGTGCTGACTAGTGGAGGGCTCCCTACTGCATCTTTGGGTTCTTCTTTACCTCTCGCATCAAGACTGTTCTCCCACGATTGCTCAGTTTGGCTGGAAGGACAGGTCCAGGAAGAGTTCTGTTCATCCCAAACTTCTTCCATTTGAGGATTACAGAGGCCACTGTGCTCTTAGGAACTTTGAGTGCTTCAGAAATTCTTTTGTAATGTTGCCTTGCCACAATTCTGTCTCTGAGCTCCTTGGGTAGACACTTCATGAGTCTTATTTGCTCCGACATGCACTGTAAGGTGTAAGGTCTTATATAGACAGGTTTGTGCCTTCCCTAATCAAGTCCAATTATTGTATCTAACACTGGACACCTGGACTCCAATGAAGGAGTAGAACCATTTCAAGGAGGATCAGAGGAAATGGATAGCACGTGAAATAAATAAATAAATATAAAAATCTGTCTCATGATTTTCTGCTTAGGAAACTGCAGCATTAGTGTCTCCACTGAACAGTACCAGCAAACTGTTTTCCACATGTTTTTTTTTTTCATTCTCAAACACGAGGCTTTAATGAGAAGGGAGGGTATACAAGCTCCTGTTCTCCTGAGTAACTGGCCATAACGTCTGCCGATAGCGGGAGGTGGTGCTTCACTGTTGTTGGCTAAAGTGCAACGCAGTTAGGCGTCAGAGCAGAAAGCTGATACGAAAGTATGTACGGACCGATGGGTCCATACAGAAACATTCAAATGCATCTAAGAGTACCGGCACACCCAGTAATAACATGTTTATATGCACTTCAGAAACAAATGTTCAAGTTAGGGAATTTAATAAGATTATCGTCATTTATCAATCAGGTGTACCTTCTACTTTGGAAGAATCGTCAACACTTTTGGCTAAGTGGGTACTTGTGGTAGGCTATGAGAAAATGGCTCTGGGTGTACACAAGTCAAAAGGTTGCGAAATGCTGGTTTAACCTACCAGAAAAGTAATCAGTCGCTATCTTCATCTTCCTCTTGTGCAAAGAAAGTTATTTTCTTCAGTGTTTTTATGTCCTCTGAAAGCTTTTGTCATTTTTTTACACTGAATCAGCTCTATCCGCGGCTTTCAACATCTTACAGTTCACTGATGTCAAGCTTATGAACAGTAGCTCTATTTCGTTCTTCAATAGCCAGGTTGATTGCCTTCAACCTAAAAGCTGCGTTATCTGCATTCCATCGTGTGTTATTTGTGATGATTCTGTGTGCAAGAAAAAATACCGGTAGTGTCTTCTTCAACACGATATCTTTCCCCACGTCTCTCACTTTTGCGCTCCCTGATATAGTGTCCCCCGGAAACCATAAAAAATCTATGAATTAGCTGCATCAATAAATAGGACATAGGGTCCAAAGGATGTGAAAAAAGTAGTGACTTGTGTTCTGAAAATTGCGGTAGTTGATACATGCCAACATATCATCTTTATCTGGCTAGCAATACTAATGTTACCTAGCTTACATCCCTGGCTAGTTAGTTAACGCAAGAAATAAACCTAAGCCTAATCTGTTTCATGTGTGTGCAGAACTTTATTGCCTTCAGGAGTAGGTAGGATATGTACAGGTCAAAAGAGAATATAAGTGGCTGAGAAAAAATATCTAGCCTCTGGCATAAGAGGGATTTTGACGTTAACATCAGCAGTAATATCACTGCTGCAAATTCTATTTTAAAATTTTGAATTTATCTTTAATTCCACAATACAAAGACCAAAGGCCTGCAGCGAGGACGAAGACACGGTCTTCACAGGTAAGGAGATATTACAGCTTGTTTAATGTTTGTTAGAACCTTTAGCCATCTACCGTCACACCAGATATTTTCCATCCATCCATCTTCTTCCGCTTTATCTGTGGTCGGTTCGCAGTAGCCTAAGCAGAGAGACCAAGATATTTTGTAGATGGTAAATACAGCAAAGTAGATTTTAGTGTTTGTTCTGGAAATTAAATTGATGTGAGTCTTGTGACCTGAAAAAAAAATGTATTCTGAAAAGGTGATTGGTCATGTTATTGTGATTTGCTGAAACCAGTACATGAATTGCAACCTTCATTCTTTAATCTGCAGTTGTAAAATCTTTAAAGATTGACACAAAAAAAAATACTTTGAGACAAACAGTTGGGCTAAGATATTTTTTTCTGCTGAGCATCTGGTGCCTTTAAACTATTCATTTGATTAGTAATAAAAATGATTTTTAACAACTGTCTTAAAACCACTAATTATATTGTCAATTTAGCCAGCGCACTCACTCTGCAACAGAGATTAAATTGTTTTTTTAGACACTGAGGAAAGGTGTGATTAAATGTGAGATGGTAAATCACTCAATTGACTTCCACCCCACAGACACACACTTTTGAGATGATTATTATGCCACTGTGTTGGCCATTGTTAAAAGTAAGATGAAAGACACCAGACCTAACACTGCATACAAGCTAAAGCAACCTGGGTTTTGTTAACAGCTCGGGATGATCTATGTCATGCCATATTGCACTGATGTTGTGAAAAAAGTAGCTCTGGAAAAATATTGATTGCATACATTGTACAGCACACACTGTTTAGGAGGTTTGAAATTTCTGGGTAAATAGGATAACTTTTATTCATCACATAATAATATTCCAATTCTCTGAAAAGCCAAATTTAGTTTTCTTACAAGCCATCATTACCAAAATTAACAGAAATTAGTGCTCAATCAATATTGGTGTATATAGTACATCAATGTAATAAATCACTTTCCGTTACTCAATTTTATTGCAGAAAAACTTATAAATAAATAAAAATATTAATTAATCTCTTTAGCAATTAAAACTAATTGCTTAAATTAATTGATTTTTTGATCATATTGTAAGTTACTGTTAAGTATGTAATGCCAAGGAGCACTAATGCAAGAAGTGACTGAGGAATGTTGATACAGTTTAAAGCCACTAGATGGCATACTAGTTCCACAGTGCTAGGGTAGTCTGGTCTATGCAATTAAATGTCTCATCCACTTTGTCAACATTGCTGCAGGGGCACAGCACACTGTACATTTATATAAATGTAAAAACCCAGAGTGCCTTTTTCCCACCACTAGACAAGTCATGTGTCATCATCATTAGGGGCATAATACAACGCTGACAAGATATCCATTGTACAGCTCATTTTCAAAAGTGCTTCAGCCTGCTCAGCCTCCTTTGTTCTGTTTGAGTCCTCCAAATCAGGAATGTATTGACTGAAATAATGTAATAACGAGCAGCTCGATAAATTACATTTGCAGTATATGGATGTTATATTTGGTCTCGCAGTACAGGAGTACGATGCAACTTGCTACTGAATAAAAGAAAATCCTCGATTGATGCTGCAGACATCACAAATGTGATCTTTAGGGCAAAGACTTTTCATTTTGCTTTGCTTCATTTGAAGACTGCGATTTAGCACGTTCAGAAACTGCCCTGGTTAACTTAAACCACTATTGCAACTACCAAATGTTATTGTATTGAAATGCAGCATTTAAAATGAACACCTCCAGGACTAGTGGACAGAAAAGAAATTTACTTTTTTTTAATTTAGCAGTTTCACACACTACGACTTCTAAAAGCTCAAAGTTAAGGCAATCCACATACGCCCATGTATTCCCCAATTTTACCTTGTTACATCCTTTACTCTTAATGATGATGTCAAGACTCTGTGGCTAGCCTGATTCCTCCTTCCCACTCACACACACCTCCTGTCCTGTCACCTCTGACTAATGTCTTTCCCTCCAGTCCCTGATGCATTTCTAACACTAACAGCTTTAATGTGAGATGGAGTTGCAATTTCCTCCTGCTTCAACTTGCCTAAAATGTTATGCCGCCTCAAGCTTTGGCTTCTTTACCAGTCTCTTGCTGTGAATGGGTACTTGCGAGAACAAGATAATGTTGATGTATAGCTCTGAAACAATGTCCACTTGACCTAGTCTGGCCTTAAAATCCATGGAAAAACACCTCCCCAACACATTTAAGATGTTTGGCAAAAGCAAAGGGGCAGTCAAAGATGTTTGGAAAAATTATTGGAGGAAAAATGACTGACAACTCACACAGCAGGGGAGGGATGTTTCGGTCAATGCAAAGAAGCAACGAAGATGGAAAGGGGGAAGAGCTTGTGGTTAGATTTGGACAACCAGCCATCATCCCTAGAACCTTCTTTACTCTGAAAACCAAAACTTGTGAACCTGATCATAGACACATCAGCACACAAATAACTGCTGGAATTCAAGACATGTCCAAAATGGTTTTGAATCCAAGACCTGGATTTTATTTCATTTTTAATAAATGAAAATGGAAATAACGGAAACTCTGTCTTGATCATAGACTGAAAAGGAATTGATAGATTCCAAACAAGGTCATTAGGTCAGCAGATACTGAGAGTTAACTACTCCCACTTCAGGAGGGAGAAACCCATTGTGTAATAATAGCTAATAAGAATTATAAGTGATGATTCTGTCACAGTTACTATATTTTGTTACTTCTACAATCGCCTTTCAGTAAATTTAATAGTAAACAGTGGATATATGTACTAGCTACAAATATTTTGGAGAGAATTTATTTTAACCTAATTAATATTTCTGTTTAAAAGTCAGAATTTCTTTGTTCCAAATTAAACTGATTGCTTGAAATGTTTCCTGAAGTCAAAATACAGGCTTAGAATTTTAGAGGTCCCTGAGGTATCCTGTATCAAGTGCAATCTGAAGTGTGGACAGGGCCTTAGTTTTCTGACTGTAAACTGAAATGTGCTAAAGGTCTGACTTAGGTTTGGGTCGAGATCTAAAATCCCTGACAAGTAATACACATAATTAACCTTGCTTTGGATATTCCTCCTTTGAAGTTTCATTGTGTTTTAACATTATTACATTACCTCCACCTACTGCAGTCGAAAGGGTATTACATAGTGAATCTCGTGTCTGGAGACTAAAATGTCCCAATATTTTTAGACAAAATGAGGTGTGTATCCTGAAATGTTATCTAGCTGCGTTTAGCAACTTGAAGTGCTATGGGTCTGCTATTGCTCTAAGCCTTGGACAACATGTGTGCGCTATTTTGACACCCTGTTTGTTCTATGTTTAAGATAAAAAAATTAAAAGGAGGTATTGACATGCTGGTATAATTTTGCATTTAATTTCTCTTGAAGGTCTGGGCTTGAAATGACGTACCTATAGCGAGCAGTCTTGTTACAAGTTGGATTTAGTGTTAATTTTGGCACTAACAATTCAGTCTGTTAATATGCTTTTTGCATTCAAACACAAAAGGAACATTTTACAAGCAGTTATTTTACAGTACTATGTGTGCCACTGGATAAACAAGTACGACAGAGTATTTGGGCCATTGTAAACAAAACAAATTATTTTGGAGTAAATTTCCATCAAGAAAACTCAGAAATTCTGAGATTAAAGTGACATTTTTCAGACAAAAGTCAGGATATCTCTGATGTGTAAAAGTAGCAAAATTACGACTAAAAACTTTCCGAGATTAATTGCACATATTTTCTAGAGAAGAAAATTCTGTCATAAAAGTTGTAAAATTACGAGTTAAAAGACAGAAATTTTGAGATTAAGCATGTAACTCTGTTGTTGAAAAGTAGAAAATTTGCGGGAAAAAGCTAAGAAATTTCTATGATTAAAGGCATATTTTTAAATTTTCACACTTATCAGAAATATCTCAGTTTAGATATCGACAATGTATGCCTTTTGATCATAGAAAAAAAATTCTTCTTTTCTACATCATAAAATTGTATTTTTTTCTAGAAAATATCTGAAATTGATCTCAAAATTTCTGTAATTGAAATTTTACGATTCTTGTGACAGAGAATTTCCTAGTATTTTTTTCAGGAAAATATGTGCAATTAATCTCTGAAATTCTGAGTTTTTACTCGTAATTTTGTTACTTGTTCACAGAGAATTTCCAAGTTTTTTCAGGAAAATACGTGACTTTAATCTCAGAATTTCTGAGGTTTTTGGGTGGAAATTTACTCCAAAATATTTTTATTTTGTTTACAGTGGCCCTAATACTCTGTCATAAACAAGTCATGCGAAGCTGATAAGTAATTAATAATGTCGACTTTCGTGACATTGTATATACTGTATATCCAGACACATTTCATTCTAGTGACGTGCAGTATGGTAGGCCTAATGACAAGTACAATCCACACTAAAATTGATAGAATATCAATGTTCCAGGTTATGGTCTATATATTTGTGCTGTTTTTCTATATTGTCTATACTTTTTTATGGTCAAAATTATTGAATTTATATAAAATAATAATATGCATTGCAGACGGAGGGAGGTGGTGAAGTTTTAAGCCTAGTTTCGCCATTAGCATGTTCAGGAAGACATTTACCTTTTATAATTCTCAGTTGGTATGTCAGTGTTGCAAAGCAATCCCCTAACAAGACAGCAGGGAGTGCAGGACCTTTTCTGGCAGGTCTTACTACTTTTGCAGTGATTTCTCCTAATTTATTTACTTCAGGTTGTAAACGCACATCACTCAAGCAGGAATGTCAGAGCAGTGTTATTAAGAGCAGTGAGTTTTGATTGAGTTGGAAAACGTTTTACATTTTTTTCAATCACAAAAGTTACATGAAAATACACGATGTTGGGTTGATGGGAGGCATAATGTTGAAGATGGGTGCCCCAAGTTCAGAAGCCTCAGTTCTCAAAGCAGTTGTCTTGGGTTCAGTTCTACCCTGCAGACATTTGATGAATGTCTCTTCTCCTACTTGTTTCCCCTTTCTGCACAATCCACTGCTAATAATGGCCTCTTTTTGCTACAAAACCTTTCAAAAAAGGAAAATAGGCAATGTTCTAGAACAATTTTCATAGTCACATTACCTTTATTTTTAGAAATGGAAATCTAACCATATACAGGTCCTTCTAAAAAATTACCATATTGTGATAAAGTTCATTATTTTCTGTAATGTACTGATAAACATTAGACTTTCATATATTCTAGATTCATTACACACATCTGAAGTAGTTCAAGCCTTTTATTGTTTTAATATTGATGATTTTGGCAAAAAAGTTAAGAAAAACCAAAAATTCCTATCTCAAAAAATTAGCATATTTCATCCGACCAATTAAAGTGTTTTTTACACTAAAAAGTCAAGCTTCAAATATTTACGTTTAGTTATGCACTCAATACTTGGTCGGGAATCCTTTTGCAGAAATGACTGCCTCAATGCGACGTGGCAGGGAGGCAATCAGCCTGTGGCACTGCTGAGGTGTTATGGAGGTTCAGGATGCTTCGATAGTGGCCTTAAGCTCATCCAGAGTGTTGGGTCTTGCGTCTCTCAACTTTCTCTTCACAATATCCCACAGATTCTCTATGGGGTTCAGGTCAGGAGAGTTGGCAGGCCAATTAAGTATAGTAATACCATGGTCAGTAAACCATTTAGCAGTGGTTTTGGCACTGTGAGCAGGTGCCAGGTCGTGCTGAAAAATGAAATCTTCATCTCCATAAAGCTTTTCAGCAGATGGAAGCATGAAGTGCTCCAAAATCTCCTGATAGCTAGCTGCATTGACCCCAACCTTGATAAAACACAGTGGACAAACGCTAGCAGCTGACATGGCACCCCAGACCATCACTGACTGTGGGTACTTGACACTGGACTTCAGGCATTTTGGCATTTCCTTCTCCCCAGTCTTCCTCCAGACTCTAGCACCTTGATTTCCGAATAACATGCAAAATTTGCTTCCATCCGAAAAAAGTACTTCGGACCACCGAGCAACAGTCCAGTGCTGCTTCTCTGTAGCCCAAGTCAGGCACTTCTGCCGCTGTTTCCCATTTCCTGCACACACCTGTGCATGGTGGCTCTGGATGGGTCCGGTCACCTGAGGTGCCTCGATATATTCGTTCAGAAATGTATTTCTGTGTCTTACCCTCTTGCTTGAGGGTGTCTTTGATGGCCTTCTGGACAGCAGTCAGGTTGGCAGTCTTACCCATGATTGCGGTTTTGAGTAATGAACCTGGCTGGGAGTTTTTTAAAGCCTCAGGACTCTTTTGCAGCTGTTTAGAGTTAATTAGTTGATTCAGATGATTAAGGTAATAGCTCCTTTAGAGAACCTTTTACTGATATGCTAATTTTTTTAGATAGGAATTTTTGTTTTTTCTTTACTTTTTTGCCAAAATCATCAATATTAGAACAATAAAAGGCTTGAACTACTTCAGTTGTGTGTAATGAATCTAGAATATATGAAAGTCTAATGTTTATCAGTACATGACAGAAAATAATGAACTTTATCACAATACGTTATTTTTTTGAGAAGGACCTGTACAAGCCACTCAGGCAGACCACATTCTGCTTTTCATTCATATCTGGAGAGTCAGATAGCATTGAATAAAGTGTATAGAATACTCTAAATTTCCATGAGTTTGAATATATTTGCCTCGTGAACATTTTAATCAGGATGCAAAGTGATCTGTTGTCGATAAAGTTTCAAAAAAGGGAATTTTGTTATTGTGTTTTACAAGATCTTCCGGAATGCCAAAATTTGTATCACATTTACAGAGAGATTACACTTTATTAATCCCACAACTGGAATATTCACTTCCCAAAACAAGAAATACACAGAATATGTTCACAAAAAACTCAACTATGGACTTGGAGTTTTTGTGCATCGCATTAGTGTGCTTCAGGTTTGTTATATATTGAAGCATGTTTAGTTTTGTAGTGTTTCTTTACAAATTACACAAAAACAATTGTCTAGATTTTCAGTGCAAAAGTACTGTAATGTCCACCGCTCCTTACATTTACCGAGTTAGATGACTTTGTCCAGGATAAAGTAAAGACAATTTTCAGTTTTTGCCAGTGTTATCAATATATTTCACTGCTTTTGAGTCAGTAATGTTATACTTTCAACAAATTGAGTAGTTTTAGAATGTTCCTCTTATCAGTTCCGATAAAAATAGTCCATAAATGACATCAAATAGGCTTTACGGTTCTCGTGTTATTAAGAGCAGTTTGGAAGCGTTTCCTTTTAAAACAGCGGATGAATGAGGAGGTGCTGAATTCTGCCCGTCTCTATCAGTGCCAGCCTGTTTGTGATCGGCTGAATAAGTGAAGTTCTGTCCATCGCTTCAGTTTGAGCCCACTTTTTGATATAAATGTACAGTACATTATGGCCACTGTAAAACTTCAGGGTCAGTGTAAAACATCTCAAACAAATTTAATACAAATCAGTTCACCAGTACTTTTAATTTATTTGGGACCTATGATGATCACTGCAGTCTCATTGGTACCAGGCAGGCAACAGTGGCCATTTTGCTGTCCAAACACCTAGAAAACAGTGATTGAGTTTAAAGGGCAGATACACAGACCTTTATGTTTGGGCTATTGTAATTGTAATGGTGTGCTCACACCGCCCCAAACGTCAGCGTCAGCTGCGGAAAGATTACATGTAAAGTCTATGGTTGAGTCCATCAGAGGTATCAGCAGGGTGTCCGTGGGGTCTTAAAAAGTATTAAAAGTTGATAAATTAGTTGTTGGAAAAATAATGGAAAAAAATAAATTCAAACCCGTGTATGAATAATACCGACCCTTGTAATGAACCACCATTTATAAAAGAAGAGTCCGAATGGACATGCGAGGTGGATAAACCAGGTAAGAAATGTGTGATTAAACATGTTAATTGTTCAATATTTCTGTTGATCATCTAGGTCTAACAGTTTTAGTTTTGGTAGCATAGTCATTAGGACGCAGAATTCACATAGCCTATTCCTGGAAGTCGATGTGAAGGATTACTGTTTAGAGAATCTCAGCCTTATCCAGGCTCCTACTGCTTCTAACAAGTAAAAATCCCATTCAAAAATATAAATTGTAAGATTTAAAAGCATGACGGAAGCTAATAAGCTACGTGCTAACTGCTAGCCATAGCACGTACTGTATATTTAACAATTAAGAAATACCTGCGATAGGATACGGCACATCTTGAATCCATGAGCTCTGGGATGAAAAGTAGCTGAGACCACTTCTGCATGACAACATTCCCTTCTTCCCAGCAATCTAACAGTGTTTATAGGTCTGGGATTGCCACTCCATGGAATATCAGCAAGCCTGGTGTAATCAGCCTGGAATACACCAGTTTCCTCTTCTTTCATCAAACACAATCAGTAGTTTCTGCACTGTACTTACACACGCTGTTGCACAAAGTTTTTTCTTACGCTTC
This sequence comes from Apricaphanius iberus, assembly GCA_028564705.1. Lineage (NCBI taxonomy): Eukaryota > Metazoa > Chordata > Actinopteri > Cyprinodontiformes > Aphaniidae > Apricaphanius > Apricaphanius iberus. The sequence continues at coordinate 922,937 of JAPXFQ010002813.1, forward strand.
GCGGACACAGGCAACCCTCTACGGCAAATATATGATTTTAGTTCGTCGACTTTCCACTGTTCAAAATCATCAATTTTGCAACTTTAGCTATCTATATGTATGTTAGCTTATGGCAGTTTGGGGTCGAAAACCCCAGAATGCATTGTGCGCATCGCAATACTGATATGGCTTGATTTTTGATTTCCTGTTTTTATGGGTTTTCTGAGCTGAAGAAATTAAAACTGTTGTTGCAAAGCTTTTATTTGTGCAAAACTGTAATTAATAACCAAAGTGTGGTAATCTCTTCTGCTAGAAATGGAAGGTACATGGAATGGAACAGAAAGATGAGGTCCATAACATGAAGAACTACAGCTATATATCAGACCTACAGAGTGTCATCCTGTGTCAAAGAATTGCTGCTCCAAGATGGATGGTGCAGAGCAGACCATCCAGACCAGAGAATTCAAGAAGACTGAGAGTTCTATTTGGTCTGCCAACCCAAACAACGCAATCATTTTTTTAAGAAGCAAATCATGTGTGGTTCTGATTATTTTGTTTTCACAGCACTTACTCCACCACCCACAGCCTAGTCCATCCACCACTGACCAGGATGATCAGCAATGAGAAAATGTTTCCTTGTTCAGAGCATAAGTTGTGTGATGCACCCCACGCATGAAAATGTTGCTGAGCTGCAGAGCTCCTTCAGTGACAGACTTCTGCAGGGGCAGACTGGGAAAATAATTCAGGTCAGAAATTTTATACCATTCCAGGCCACCACCCACATAACTCAAAATGCCTGGAGTTAGGTAGATTTAAAATGGTAAAATAATAAAACAAAGGCTGGCCAGGGACCCACACACATTTTTTTGCTGTTTCTTTCCCCAACAAAATTAATATTTCTTTTCTGCTGAAATGACCTGTACTCAATTGTATTATTCTAATAAATCTGCACCTATACTGGTAAATGTCAAACCAGATCATATAAGAAACTGATTATACAGACAAAATGTGTTTTGGAGTGGGAATGAGAGTTATTCTGAAGGATCTAAAACCCTGTTGATATTCAGGCCAAGTTTCTCCCACCAGTGAATTTTTTCCCCTCAGAAAGTTCTAATCTCTACCTGTGTCATCTTCACTGCTGCTGGTTTCTAGTCTTAAATCTCACTGGCTCTGATTTTTCTATTGTAACAAAGATATCAAAATGAGGAAGGCAAAATGTAAAATAGAAATAGGATGAGTAGCAGTGAAATTACTGGGGTAGCCTCAAATCCCTTTTGTGCCAAATATATTTTTTCTACAATCTATATACTTTTTTTCACCTGTACAGACCCACCCTGACCCTGCCTACTGTTTTTTTTATTTTTCTTTGATAAATATATTTTTTTAAATGTGTGGACAGCAATAGTGAGCACAAGTTCTGCACATGAAAGAAAGAGAGTTGGGGTTATTCCCAACATGAACTGATGAGTAGCCTAAGGGATGTGAAACAGGCAAAATTAGTATTGTTAACTATCTTAACATTACATATTGACATGTATGAGTCATTACATTAACTTTATCTGCATACAACATTACCCAATTTACAGCTTGTGTGGAGAGAACTGTCAAAGGTTTTCTGCCTTTTGCTGGAACTGGATCGAGTGTTGAACAGGCAGCTCTGCTGATGGGCAGCAGCTGTGTATGATTAACTGCTTCCTGCTAGCTTGTTTACGCTTGAGGTGCATTTAAACAAAGGTAGGAAAAATAAATTGCTGCATATTAACAGATTTAACTGCTGAAAAAAAGTGCAGGGGACAGAGGGCACTGACACAGAATGTGTGGGAGACATGTCCCACAAGTACCCTGTGTCTGTTACGCCAATGTCCAGTATGGCAGATGCCCTAATGAGCCAAAAGATGGATTATTTAAGTAAAAATCAGGGACAACTCAAAGGAACCATCTGCAGTCACGGAGCAGGCCAATTCAGCAGCCAGGCCACCGGGAAATGTCCCGCCTCTCCCGATGCTCAGTCCGCACATGGACTGCTGCATCCTAAGTGCATAAAGGAGTGTTTTCACAGGTCCTTGCTCCCTGCAGCTGGTAGACTTTAAAACCAGAACTGCTCAAACAAACTCAGTAATGTTTACATCCTTGCTGTAATTTTGACCGTTTAATTCAATTAACATTTCTGTGCTGTGATTTCCAAAACTGTTTTTTTTTACAGTTCATATTCTGTTAATTTCTCATTAATAATATATTTACTTTTTGATACACAACACATTCTTTAATACAATTTTTTTAAACAAATTAGTTAAAAACATAAACACAGTCACAGAACACTCACCCCTCTCATCAGCTATTATCCCTAGGCCACGCCCCACTGATTTGGGAACATACATTGCCAAAGCAAACAAGAGATCACAAAACACCAGTTGCAGTTCACTCATACTTTTGTTTTCAGTAACTTCAAATGGCGTTTTCCTTTATGGACTCTGGTAGTTTGTCCTAAAGTTGAAGTGGTAGCAGGCGGCTTTTTCTCCTTCCCTTACATTAAGCAGAGAACCGTTCTCACCAGTGGTTCTCGGTTAAAAAATGCAGCAGCGTGTAAAGAGTGGAGGAGCCACGTAAATGTGGAAGTGCCCTTGAGGCAGACAACCAGATGGTCCAATTTTTGGATCTGGATTGAGCCATGTTATTGGCTGAGGTTTTTAGACAAATTTGGCCAAAATACTTTATTTTTTCATTCTTTTTCATTATAATTTGACAAAATACTTATGGCTATGCTGTGTTAAAATGTTGTTATGGTACAAACAAAGTTTTTGAGCTAGCTTGTTTTGTAAATTCAGTATAGCAATTTTACATTTTTAAAAATATATTTTTTAATTATCATACTCAGTTGCACTTTCTAATCTCAGTATGTCACTTTATTTTTAAAACTGCCTACTACTCTGTTTTTTTAATCTGTCCTTAATCTACATATTATTCTTTAATTGTAAATGCGTTTTTTATATGTTTTTCTTGTGTGAATCCAATGCTTATATTGCTTGTCACTTTGCTGCTGTCACAACTATTTCCCCTTTGTGGGTCAATAAAGGATTATTCTATTCTATTCTAATAAAAAAGGGAAATATTTTGTGTTTTATTATTCAGAATGAAGAGAGGTTTTAAGATAAATTGTTAATGCAGAATGACACAATCAGACCGTTATTTGAACTGAACAGATATCTATTGACTTTGCATTATTTAGCATATCCTTTCTATGTCTGGTGGGCAACTCCATGCAGTTTGTGCAGAGACATCAGGTGGGTTGACCTACATCTGGGAGTTGTGATGGAAGGGCCAGATGTGAGATGTAGCAAGTTGAACATCAGACATGGGTCAAGCTAAATTCCAGTGGATGATGATTCTGTAAACTTAGCAACTGATTCCTGGCTGGTAAAACAACAGATACACAAAAGAACCAATCTGCTGTACTTGAACTATCATTTTTTTACAGTGCATGCCAGGTCACAAGCCAATGACCTAACTATTCAGATACATCTTTTTTTTACTTTGTCAGGGGAAAGATATTTGTGAAAAAGAATTAAATATCTGCTAATCAGTAATCCTCTAGGCTTGTAGCTGTTCAACCTGTCTGGTATCTTCAACCCCTGCCTCCCCCTCAGTGCTCCTCAGACTCTAACCTGTGGTTTTCTTATAGATGCTGATTGATCTGAAGTATATTAAAAATTAGAACCTGGAAGACCCTCATCGTGGAAGCTCTAAATATATAAAAACATGGTTTATAATACAGATAAACCAATATTTAGCAATCTGTAGCCTACTTTGGCTCGTGTGCCGCTAGTTTGTTCGGTCTAACTGCAATCAGCTGTTCTTGCTAGCCCAAGATTACTTTGGGTATATATCAAAATAACAGCGGAAAGTCTAACTTTGCCATTAAACTGTTAGCCAATCAAAGCTGCGCTACACTAGTGGTCAAACTCTCATTAACAAGTGTTGCATTTTCCTGTGTTTCAGAGCAGTGGCTTAGGTAGGGAGCAGGAAGAAAGGGGGTTGACTTTGTTTTTCAAAATGTAACAAGCTGAACTTCTTTTCCAAGATCATCTTTCCCACTTTTAAGGATACACATTTGCAAGCATCCACTGCCTTGCCAACAGGTGCTGCTGAGCAGAGCAGCATTTTTGGCAAATCAGTCAGAGCCAGCAAGAGGTGAAAAACTTTGCATAGTTTTTTTAAGACAATATGTATGTTGGGTTAAGCTGTTGCATGCAGGTAATATTAGCTAAATAATGACTAGATAAATCATAAATTGTTTAGCTTGTTAACAATACTAATGTTACTTATGTTCGATCCCTTGCTAATTATTTCATGCTAGGAATAAACCCATTTCTCTGTCATTTCTGTAGAACTGTATTGCTTTTTACATATTTGAAAGACAGCTTTATTCCCACAACAGACAAAGCGAGGTCTGTGAGGGTCTGCTTATGTGAAACAGAAAATAAATGGCTTAGAAAAAATATCTATTGCTTAAAAGTGACTTCAAGGTTAATTTTCACAACAATGTCCCTGCTACCTTTGCTTTCAAAATTTTTTTTATATTTAATGCCACAATAGTAAGACCAGAGTCAGGGAGGAGAGTTGCAGAGATGATGATGCAGTGTCCTCCAGGTAAGTAGAGTTTAGGATTTTGTGAGAAAGAGATCCATTGCTGGGAGAAACCAGGAAGTTATCAGGGCAGATTTTCCAGAATTTTCTTCATTCCCAGTCCTTCATTCCCATAAATAGGTTTTGTCTACATTTTAAATGGATAGCACACCATGATCAGCCATCTTGAGCCTTTCTTTGAAGCCTTTTCTCAGTAAAATCCAACTCCTTTTATGTCATATTTTTGTAGGTAGTGAATCTAGCTAAGAGGATTATAATATTTGTTCTGGTAATTCAATTGATATCAGTGAGTTTGAGAATCTGAAAAAAACGTGTATGCTGAAAAGCTGATTAGTCATCATTGTGTTATGATTTGCTGAAACTACTAAAGGAATTCAAACCTTCATTCTTTAAGCTGCAGTTGTTCAGTCTTTCAAGATGGAACCTAGCGGTCTAACTATTCGTTTTATTTATTGAAATAATAGTTATCTTTTTAACCACTATTTATATCAATGGTAACTAACTCAGCACACTCACCATGCAATAGTGATTGAAATGGTTCCTAAGCCAGGCATACACTGTGCGATTTTTCAGTCACGGGTCTTCAGCTCCGGCTCACACTGTACGAGTGAATTGCAGGGGTTAAAAGTTCACAGCTCACAACTCATGTGCTCAAACTGTACGAACCGCTGTTCGGATGCGACCTGACTGCTCTCACTGCACGACACGACAGACCTGGAAGCAGAAGAAAAACACGGGAGTAGATGCGCGCCTGACCCGGAACTGAAGAAGCAGAAGAAAAACATTGGAGTGAAGATACGCGCCTGAGAATTGCGAGGATGCGCTCAAAGGACAAACGCGCTGCCCTGGTAATCTGTGCCGTTGTTTGTGTGGAAACACTGTTTGTTTAAGTCAAAGACCAGAAGTACTTCCGCGGTAACGATGGTGACACGCATGCGGAGTATGAGAAATAGCTCGTAGCATTGCTTCCACAGTGCGAGTCATTCACGAGGGGCGACTAGGATTTCAAACAGGTTTGATTTTCTTGCGACCGATCGGGAGCTGGTTGTGAGCTGTAAATTGCCTGTTGTTACCCAATGTACACTACATGGTGCAACACGCACAATTAAGTCAAAAGTCGGCACGATCCAGACAAAAGTTGCACGACTGACAAATCGGCTCAAAAACGGTCCAAAATCGCACAGTGTACGCCCGGCCACTGTATGCCACTGAGGAAAGGTGCAACTGATTGAGAGAGGATGACAAATGAATCAATTAAACTTTTTTGGAATATTGTCCCCTTCACTTTTGAGATGATGGCTTTGGAGGAGATTGTGCTAGAGTTGTAGATAAGATGAGTAAACTTCTGCAGCAAAAGTTCAAACCGTGTCAGTGTATTCGATGTAGATAAAGACAACTTATAAATAATACAAACTGGAAAAGGGTTAGATTTTGCTTATAGGGAGATATGCTGACTCTCAGAAAAGCTATATGTGAGCAAAAAAACAAGAAAATTGCCCCTGTTAAGCTGTGTCCTGTCTAGACTGCTCCGCTGCTGTGTTTTCTCAGATGTGAGAGAGTATTAAACCCTCTAGGTAAGCAAACAGACCAGCTGTCATACACACACATCTAAAGGAAGCTATACCTTACATATTTTGAATCTGTCTGTTCTTTGATGATCCATGTGCGTGCACTTAACTGTCTATGACTGGCTGAGATTGGAGAAAGTTCTTCTTAGCTGAAATAATCAGGATTTATGAATCTCTTTGTGCTGTTAAGCAAGCGGCAAGAGCTTCTGCTCCAAACAGCTGCACATGGCTGTACTAATTGAGTTTAGTGATTGCTGCCTCATTTCTCCACCAAGAGCTCCTCCAGTTGATTGTCAGTCACATGCACACCCTTTAAGTTGAGCTTTTTACTTTTCTTTTCTCTGCACACAGTAAACCCTTTCTCTTAAGGTGTGTCTTGCTTTCTGCTCAGGCACATTTTCTTTAAAAGGGGGCATGTATCACTCTGTGAAACACTGATGTGCAGTCTGATGTATCCTACCTGTCTCCACTAATGTGTTTGACGTTATTACCCTCACTCATCTCAGCTACTTACTTAGCCTGTCTGCCTGTTCTGTCTTCAGTATTTTCACTAATCTAATAGCTGTACGTTCAGGAGGAAATTTTAGTTTTTGTGTATACAGTTGTAAAAAGAAATAAAGCCTTTCTATAAAAGGCTGTTTTTCTAACATATTTGAATGTAAAAACATGCTGAATGGATCTTTAGTATTTGTGTTAACAATGCAGAGAAAAATTTCAGAGAAATAATCTGGTAAGGAATTAATTGTTAGGAACATATTCTTTGCCTTATAAGAAGTTTATTCCTCAGTAATATAGTTTGGTGTGCTTCCTACTGTTAAAGTTACAGTGAACAACATGCCTTGATCCAAAGAACTGGCAGAGGCTTTCAGGAAGGTGATTGTAGCTGCTACCAGATGTGTCTGGTTGAAGATGGAAAAAACTAAAAGCTGACTGCAAGATGCTATATCTTGAGAATACGGTAGCTGTTTTAGGGACATACAAGATATAATTCTCTGGGTTTTGCATCCTTTCTTGAAAGCACTTGAAAAGTTGTGGCTGTTCTCCTTCTCCCTCTAAGCATTGTGTGGGGTATGGCACTGGAAGCCTGGCTGTTTTCGGAAAATTCTTCTCCTCAAGCCTAGTTAATACTTGTCGTTCAGCAAGTTTGCATCCAGACGCAGACACATTGACGGAGATATTTTTCGTTTATAGTTCTACGTGGCTTTTTAAATTTTGCAAAGAAATTTCCCACCAGGGCAGCAGGGACTTTTTCTGGCGGGTCTGCCTACCAATGCAGTGTCGTTTCTGGTTACTAAAGTTTTTTTTCTTCAGCTTGTGAACACAATCCCCACCAAGGAGCAATGGACGACAGAAAATAAGTTTTGACTGAGCTGGAAGACTTTTTACTAGAAGCACAGTTCATAGAATGCTCTCAAAATGCATGTAAAAAAAACAGCAGGATGTTTTGTTGTTTTCGACACCTCTTTGTGTTTAAAATCGGCAAAAGACCATATTAGATAAACTATTCTTTCAATATAAAGCAAGTAGTGCCGAAACGCTGCATTACGTACTGTACATCAACTATAGATGGTTAGTTCTGTGATAGTTCTGGTAAAAAGATCTCTAGCTGTTGTTGAGCTGACCAATCACAGGCATATTGGGGTATGTACTCCATAATGGCCCGATCGAGTCCGTCAAAGGGAGCTGTGTTTTAGTCGCACTGATTGGTTGCATGTTATTTTCAAAAACTTATTTTTAATCTGAGAAAAAAGCATTCAATTTACTAAAGATGCCTGTATGTACAGGAAAAACAGTGTATGGACAAAGCATGAATTTGTAATTCACAAGTAAGGTACTAAATCTCACTCTGCCTGTAAGATTTCCAAAGATAAACGGAATTTACAATTGCAAAATTTTTCATGACAGATTGAAATGAACTATTCAAAACTATGAAAGAGTACAACTTTGCTATTACATGTAATAAGCCTCACATCCTGGTCAAAAGTAGCATTTTGAATGAACAACTTACATGTCTAAAAAAACATTTTAGAGGGCCTTTTGTGATGTGGAATTTTTGTTGGAGACCTGCAGATGAACGTTTTCATCCAAAAATAAATTATGTGAGCATGGCAACAAATATGTTAATAAGTTAGCAATAGATTTGATTGATCTGCTTAATGTTTGCTAAAAAAGAAACTATATGATAACCTTAAGGTTTGAGCAAATTTTAAAGCCTGAAATGGAAATAAAGCAGCCGCACACTTCGTGTTTGCATCCAGATCTAGGGGATTTTATCAATTAAAATTTATAAAGTTAAGTTATGGTCGATCTGGTTAGTCTAAGGATATTAAATCAATAATTAGTAAATTATTAATTTAATTGTCTCTTCAAATTATTAACGAGGCACCATCCAGTTTTTCCATAAAAACCTGGCAAAACATATATATCTAATTAATAGGAAGTTATCAACCAACGGTTTATAACTAATTACTAGGGATTTGACCAAAAACACCCATCCATCCATCCATTTTCTTAACCGCTTAATCCTTAATGGGTCGCGACGGGGCTGGTGCCTATCTCCAGCTGTCAATGGGCGAGAGGCAGGGTACACCCTGGACAGGTTGCCAAACTAAAATAAAAACACTATGTATACCAAAACAGTTCTGTCAAGGCTAAGGTTATACCTGAGCAAGATGGCAACCAGCGATGACGTCGCTTAGGCAGTCACGGGGCGCTTCATACGTACGTACGTCGTTGAGTAATTTGAATGCTGGGTCATGTTTGTAGAGCTCTTTTGATATGGTATACATGGCTCGGACCCCAACACAGTCAAGCAGAAATAAATAGATAATAAAATATCAGTTATGAAGATCAGTTATGTTAAAGATATTTAAAACCATTGATAGTATTTAAGTCCAAAGTCTGTCCTAGATTGTGTGTTGGCTGAGCTGCAGGCGCATCAGTGGTACATATGCCACACGCATGATCAGCCCCCTCCCCCCCCCCCCCTCTGCCCCTTCCATACTCCCCCAAAATGGACCGCATTGGGATTTATTTATTTATTTTCTGCCTGCTTTCCTGTCTCTGGAATGGAATCATCCATCGGCCGGCATTCCTGCTCGGCCCATCACAGGTGTACACGAGTCATAAGCATGGTCACCCACCCCACCCCTCCCTCCACCCCGCCAAAACCCACCAATCGTGGAGAGAATAATAGACAATGAAATTATACTAGGGTCAGAGAGTGATAGTGAGAACGTCATTAGCTTGGCAAAGCTGCACTGCTAAGCTGCAAAAATGGAGAAAGCTAAACCAACTAAAAAACGCAAAGGAGGAGCGGAGAAAGTGAGAGAGAAAAAAAGAGAATCACTGGAGGAATCGGCTGGAAAAAGCAAAACTATCACGGAGATGTTTGCTGCTGCTGCTGGATCATCTTCTTCGCAACAGGTGGACCTAATGGAGCTACCAGAAGAGGATGAAGGGGCGGAGGAATTGGCAGAAGCTGAGCCCAAAGGGAGTGAAGACGAGGATTACCTAGACCTATTTGAAAGTGGTGATCGTGATGAAATGGTGAGCAGGAAAAAACGTTGTGCATTCTACCACACGATAGGTCATATTGGTTGGCCTACAGAGAGAGTTGCCGACGTTAAACTCACCTAATTTAGCCAATGTAAGATTCATTCAAATTGTAACAGGCCAGTCAGCAAATTATCTAAAAACAGTTGCCTGTCCCAGTCCATTTAAACGCAACTTATTTCGTCTAATGCGGTTCGGTTCCATTGACTTGGCTTAACTCTTTAGGCGCTGGGGTTTTTTGTATAAAATATTCAATTTTAATATCACTAGTTCAAAATGTTGTAGCTTTAATATGGTTATAGATAAAGGTATACTGTAAATGAGAAAAATCTTCAGCATGATCCAAAAAAAATATTGCTGTGTCTTTGCATCATGTAAGTAAGTTACTGAAATGTGTCTGTAGTAGTGATTTGTGTAGTGAATCTTTGATAAAGCTGCAGTATTGATTTAACAAGGGCTTGTATCAGAATCAGTTTGCAAGTAGAGTTCTACGCTGGTACTGACTGCCGTCCGCGGGTGAGTAGTGGCATGGCTCAGTCTTTCTCTTTAGTTTTTTTCCTCCCCCCCGCTCCCAGCTATGGGTGATACAATAACTTTCATATATACTAACAAAACAGATTAAAAAGAAAGTCCAGAGTGCTCAGAAGGTTCATCCAAAAAGTGCTCTTTGATTGGAAAACAGGGTCATCCAAAAAGGAAATATCAAAGGCACTCTTTTTAAAATATAAAAAGCCTTTATTTTAAATGGCCCACACGTGGGCTATAACCCACAGTTTGTAGCATTTTCTATATGTTATAGTCATTTAAAATAAACATTTTTTTATATTTAAAGAAGAATGCCTTGGATTTTTCCTTTTTGGTAGTAACAAAACATTTTACACAGTATATTTAAGAAATATGTAACTTATTAATGTCGTTACATATTTCTGAAAAAATTGTTTATAAATATACAGTAGCTTTCAGAAATCATTATCTAGTAGATTTTTATACAGTAACTTTGAAGACATCTGGTGCCACATTCTAATCGGCTAATAGCACCAGGGGTCTTTAATATTGAACATTTTCACAATATTCTACTTTTATAAGATACTGAATTTGGGGCATATATTAGTTGTCAGCTATAATCATGAAAATGAAAAGAAATAAACATTTGAAATATATCAGTCTGTGTGTAATAAATGAATCTAATATACAAGTTTCACTTTTTGAATGGAATTATTGAAATAAATCAACTTTTTCATGACATTCTGACTTCATTACCAGTTCATGTACAATGAATTACACTTGTGAACAAAAAAAGAACGCCATGTTACCTTCTATAGTTTAGGTTGACACATGTTTCGGTCACATTTTAGCAAAATGATAATCTATTTCTATTTCGAGTGAGAAACACTGTTCTACAGAGTTTAGCCATTTCTTCTCACCCGATGTGCAAGTTTCTTTTAATTAAATAGCTATGCTTCCCTTTCCACTGGGAGCGTTGTAGACAGGTATCACTTGCGATAGCATTCCTTCCAGCTGGTTCAGGGAGGTCACAGAAACACAGGAGATTTGCAATTGCATAACTTAAGAAGTAGCCAGCAGGACAAAAAACATACTTCTATCTTCATAAGTAGAGGAGGGGGGGTGTTGGGGGTAGTTGTTTGCATATGACGTAAAAAAAGTGTGGTGGGTTTGAAAGGGTCTTATGTGTCATCGATCCAACAAATCTCATCATTCCAGGAACAATATAACTGCTGTCAAGTAAAGTAATATCAAAGTTATGCTTTGAAGAATTTAATAAATACAGCCCTTATAAAATCAATCATAAATGAAGGAGCAATAGATGGCTCTAAATGTAGGTCCAGAGAATTGAGACAGGTTGAGCAGGGAGTTAAGCACTGTTCTGACGAATATGGCGATCTAGGTTAGTGAGAGAAGGGGAAAGGTAAACTCTGAGTAAATTGACACTTTACCAATTAATACTACATAACAAACTAGTAACTCTGGCTCAGTGGCTTGTTAGCACTTCAACAGCGTACCCTACAAAACGAAGCATACAGATTGAAATTACTTTCCCGATATGCTAAAATATTGTTATATAAGGAACTGAGTTGTCTCTGATTAAATACGTTTCAGAGCTGCTGGTCAATTATAAACCACGGATACCCGTTAGGTAATCACAGAACTGCTTTTTCAGTGTTCCCAGTATCAGAACCATGCAAAGTATACTGCATTCAGTGTATATGTTAATGTACCCGTTTTTTCTTTACTTTCTTTCTTACACTTAAAAGTTTGCTTTAATCTCCTTCTGTATGAAAAGTGTTCCATACCAAAGGTGTGAATGATCCAATAATTTACTGAACCCAACCTTTCCAATAGCTTCTCAGAGTAGGGGCTCTAGAAGAACAGGGAAAAGCTGTTTCTTTACTTTTGGTGAGCATGGCCTTTTGTCAGACTCTAACCCATACTACTTAGTGTGCCCGAGCCATACCAGTCATCTTTCATGAAGTGCTACTGGCTGATGAAAGGACACAAAGGGTTTGTTTGCTGAACTGGAACTGCATCAAAGAAAAGAGAGAGAAGAAAGGCGGAACGAGCCCGGCTGTCACTTAAGTGAGAACGACTCCACGGCTGCTTGGCTTGAACAGATGAAAGGGTTAATATCATTTGACAACACACAACAGTGAGTAATGACTCCAAAGGCTTTCTCTGCCTTCCACCTCCTCATACTGTTTGACACTTAGTATTTTTGAAGCATGGACTGTTTATTGAAATGCCTTTTCCATATCCTACTTTTTTTCTATTTTATACACCAGCAGGCTCCTCCGTGTGGTTTGTGTGTGCCTAGGTAAACATGATTTGGGGATAGCAGTTAATCCATCACAGGTGTTGTGCTGAAATATTTGTCCCCCAGGGCATTGCAGAGTTGCTATATCTGGTGGAAGAAAGCCACTTCCTTTCTTTGTGGGCAGGTTCCTGGCCAAGGGAGAAAATCTCCCAATTGGCCCCTGGTGGACTGAGCATACAACCCTTGGGCGACACTACCTGTTCCACCACATCCCTTGATGGCGCCACTATTGACGCTGTGTGTTTCTGTGGATATGTGTATTGCAATTCATCATGTAAATAACAAAGAAACAATAGCTTAGAAAATTACTATTAGCTATCTACACTCATCTAAACTAGTTTGAACTGCATCTACGACTAGATGCTGGCTTTTTGAAGGACCATATCTCAGTGCCTCCAATACATAATGCCAATGTTACTAAATGCTCTTTGTCCAGATATGGATGTTTAAAATAAATCTATTGTCTGTGCTGTGAATGCCCTTTGCATCAGATTAAAGGACTATTTCCAGAAAATCATAGAGGGCCAACTTGATTTAATTTTTACAAAGCATAAATAGAAACTGCTGTAACAATGCTATAGTTCTTTAGGAAGTCCATAAATATTAGGATTACAATAATCTGTCCTACAAGATTAGTAAAACATTTAGCTATATTGGATTGGAGGACACTTGTACCCCGACAATGTTCCTCAAGGGCATTTTTTTTTTCAATAAATTTTTTTTCTGTGTTTTGTGAAATATGAATTGGATTTTCTCTTACTGAATGCCTCTGCTAATAAAGTACCAGTTTGTCCTAATGGAGCTGAAAGACATTCTCTGCCATCCGTGAATTATGAAGCTGGCACGACTAAAAATGGTAATGGTAATGCCTTCCTGTCAGCCCATGTGTCCACTGGCCGCAATAAATAAATAAATGGAAGTCATTGGAGCAATAAAACATATTTTTTGGTCGGCTTTGTCTTATGTTTTGAATTAAACGTGTTTTACCTCAATTTAATGATAACAAATGATCTGTTTTAATCAATTGTGAATGAAAATTTCGCAATTAAAATACCTACAAATCAGGTTGCATATATATAGGCTAACGCTTGCTAACACTAGCTTGTACTTGAAATACCCACCGAGACCTTGTAAGCTAAAACTTAACTGATTGTTTCTTCCCCAGCATGGCCGCCAATTTCCAAATGGCCAGATTTATAGTGATATTCTCCACGTTTTATACTCATTCCTTCATCCTAGAGGAATGAGGTGAGTCACAGCCATTTTCCCCTTCTTGTTCAGTTGTAGTCCAATAAGTGTTTTTATACAAAACCTAAAGTAACTTTTTCCACCGGTCAAACATTTGCATTTTACCTACATCAAAATGTGTCTTTAAAATTCACGGACATCACATGTTCGATCCATGGAGCGTTTCAAACGGGATCAAAAAGTAACTTTTAACGCTCCATTGACTCTTATTAAATTTTCTGGCAGTAGGAGACCCATGAAACCTAAAGCTGAAGAGTGTAACTTGTGGTGCGTTCACAATGATCAAACATTAGAGTGCAAGATAACATGAAAAGTCTATGGTTGCGGCTGTCAGAAGGGCATCAGAGGGGCATCAGATTCTCTGCGGCACTTTGTGTGCTTTGGACGCATCAATTTTTGAAACTTTTTCTGCCTTTCAAGCTTCAAAGCGCAAAAAGCCAGCAATGCAGAAGTTCACCTGGCTGAGGTTTTGATGCTCTTAATGCTCTTTACGCAGCACGTCGACCAATTGGGGCGTCTTACTGTAGTGATGTTGCCCGACATCAACATTATCTAGTCAAGCATGATCCGCTAGTTTTTAAAACTGCAGAGAAAGTGCCGCCCACGCACTTTGCAAGCTTCAGCCTAAAAATGTAAAGGCCGCTATGTGAATGTTCTTTGACGCTGATATCGCGTGCGGTGTGAATACACCATTAGGGTCCCCATAGGAGTGAATTTATATAGTACTTATCTGCTAATACTAACCACGTGCTTTACACAAGAGTAACATTTACTCTATCACATTCACAAACACATTCACACACCAAAACACAGATCAGTAGGTAACTTGGGGTTTACTGGTTTACACAGGGGCACACCAACATGCGACAGAAAAAAGCTGCAATGAAACCCACAACTTTTGGAATGGAGGACAATTACTTGACCGACGAGTTGATAGAAGATATCCCTTTAACCCTACTACTTGACAAGAAGCTATTGCAGACACTACATTTTACATACATATGTAGTACAACCTAGAAGGATCTTCACTGTGTACAAAGATGCTGGTATTCCAGTACCTCCAGTAGCAGTGCACTCCTACTCTGAGCCTTGGTGGTTCTCCTGGGTCATTCTCAAAATCCTCATCAAATTCTATTTTTCTGAGGGTGACTATTTGATTGTTGATATCCAGAAAAAGTGGTGTTCTCACATAACAGTGATCCCAAACACCATCAAAAATGGTTCTGGAATGGATAAAACAGGGTAATTAATCTTATGAAGTGGGCTTCCCAATGCCCCAACCTCAACACTATTGCAAATACAGGTGCTGGCCAGTAAATTAGAATATCATCAAAAAGTTGAATTATTTCAATAATTCCATTCAAAACGTGAAACTTGTACATTATATTCATGCAATGCACACAGACCAATGTATTTCCAATGTTTATTTCTTTTAATTTTGATATTTATAAGTGACAACTAATGAAAACTCCAAATTTGGTATCTCAAAAAATTAGAATATTTTAAAGGCCAATGAAAAAAAATGTTTTTTTTTAAATGTTGGCCAACTGAAAAGAATGTGCATGTATAGCACTCAATACTTAGTCGGGGCTCCTTTTGCCTCCATCACTGCAGTAATGCGGCGTGGCATGGACTCGATCAGTCTGTGGCACTGCTCAGGTGTTATGAGAGCCCAGGTTGCTCTGATAGTCGTCTTCAGCTCCTCTGCATTGTTGGGTCTAGCGTATTGCATCTTCCGCTTCACAATACCCCATAGATTTTCTATGGGGTTAAGGTCAGGCGAGTTTGCTGGCCAATCAAGGACAGGGATACCATGGTCCTTGAACCAGGTACTGGTGGTTTTGGCACTGTGTGCAGGTGCCAAGTCCTGTTGAAAAGTGAAGTCTGCATCCCCATAAAGTTGGTCAGCAGCAGGAAGCATGAAGTGCTCTAAAACTTCCTGGTAGACGGCTGCATTGACCTTGGACCTCAGGAAACAGAGTGGGCCAACACCGGCAGATGACATGGCACCCCACACCATCACTGATGGTGGAAACTTTACACTGGACCTCATGCAACGTGGATTCGGTGCTTCTCCGCTCTTCCTCCAGACTCTGGGTACTTGATTTCCAGAGGAAATGCAAAAATTGCTTTCATCAGAAAACATAACTTTGGAATAAATTCACTCAGCAGCAGTCCAGTCCTTTTTGTCCTTGGCCCAGGCAAGACGCTTCTTACGCTGTTTCTTGTTCAAGAGTGGCTTGACACACGGAATGCGACAGCTGAATCCCATGTCTTTCATGAGTCTCTTCGTGGTGGTTCGTGAAGCGCTGACTCCAGCTGCAGTGGATCTCCCCCACATTTTTGAATGGGTTTGTCGTCACAATTCTCTGCAGGGTGCGGTTATCCCTGGAGCTTGTACACTTTTTTCTACCACATTTTTTCTGTCCCTTCGCCTTGTTTGTTAATGTGCTTGGACACAGAGCTCTGCGAACAGCCAGCTTCTTTAGCAGTCACCTTTTGTGTCTTGCCCTCCTTGTACAAGGTGTCAATGGTCGTCTTTTGGACAGCTGATAAGTCAGAAGTCTTCCCCATGATTGTGGAGCCTTCAGAACAAGACTGAGGGACCTTTTAAAGGCCTTTGCAGGTGTTTTGAGTTAATCAGCTGATTAGAGTGGCACCAGGTGTCTTCTATATTGAGCCTTTTTAGAATATTCTAATTTTCTGAGATACTGAATTTGGTGTTTTCATTAGCTGTCAGTTGTAATAATAAAAATGAAAATCAATAAACACTTGAAATATATCACTATGTGTGGAAGGAAAGTATACAGTATAGAAGTTTCACGTTTTGAATGGAATTACTGAAATAATTCAACTTTTTGATGATATTCTAATTTACTGGCCAGCACCTGTATGTGGACCATATGCTTAGGCCATATCATTAAACTACAGATATCATTGAATTCTACAATTCTTTAAAGAAGATTGCTTAAATATTTTGCCAGAATGAAGACAGAAGTTTGTTGGCTGCTAGAAAAAGTGTGTAGCCGAGGTCCAAACTTCTAAGGGGTACTTAGAAGAACCGGTGTGGGTTCAATAAAATCTACAATATAGTGCAAACCTTTGCTATTAACCCTGGTTTTAGAATCTGATCTGCATTTCCCATTGTGGGACAATAAATGATTATTCTATACTATTCTAGCTTGTTTTATGATCACTTTACTGAATAAAGAATTGTGTAGACAGATAAATGAAAACCCCAAATAACTTCCACTTATGCTATGATGAGTCTATGTAAATGTTTCACCATTAACTTTATTACAAGGCATGTTTATTTGTATAGCAAACATTCAACAACAATGTGATTCAAAGTGCTTTACATGATTAAGGTATAAAACAAAAGCAGCAATAAACCAACAGTAAAAGCATAAAACAGAACATTAGAGACACAACATCACATTAAAACATATAGCATTCCAGCTATTATTGATCACCTACTCAAAGGCAGTTCTGAACAGATTCATTTTTAACCTTAATTTTAAGGAGATCAGTGTTTCAGCAGCTTTGCAATGGCCTGGAAGTTTGTTCCATATAAAGTTAGAATAAAAAATTGAAATCTGTTTCTCCATGTTTGGATCTAAATCGAGGGATGATTCGCACACTATAGTTGGAAGACATGAGCGGTCTGGTGGCTTGGTGTAGTGATTAGAGGTCTTCAACATACTTTAGTGCTCAGCCACTCGATATATAATCTAATAAAAATATTTTGAAGTCTATTCTGTAAGTTACTTGGTGTTACAACCATCCCTAGATGTTATGGCTTCCTCGAAGGTCAAGTCAAACTCCCCCCAATAAAGCTATATATTTTAAAATAAAAAAGGATTTTAATGTGGGCCAAAATGCCAGTCTTTTCTCAATAAATGCACACAATCAAGAACCACAATAAATAAAGTCTAGTGCATTACTTAAACATTTTCTTTTTTTCTTCTTTTTTTCCCCTTACCTTAGCACTAGCATTTTCAAAATAAAAATGTAATTAGCCATGTGTAAGTCTGAGTAAAGCGACAGCAAAAATGAAATTTGTGAATTTAACACAACCACAAATATCAGAGAACAGCAAGTTAGCTGTATACAAGCTCAAGTAAGATTAACCAAGAGAGTTCAATAATATAGAGCAAAGTGGAGACTAGCGAAGGCAGGGGTAGCTTCAAGATTGTCAGTACCCAAGGTGTTTTAATCTCCCCTCTAGCAAGAAAATTCTAATCAGTCCCATCGCTCTTGGCTATGCGACGGGGGAGAAGGGAGTGTTGACATCAACGGTTAGGGAAATCCTTTCCATTTCCGTTGCCCTGGTAGTATGCAGATGAGTAATCCAAACATAAAGTTGGCCCTGATCAGTGATTAATACAGTTTCTATCTGTATACACTAAAACTGTGTGCTGAGTCTGTATTGTTCCTCTTTAGGTCGAAACAATAATTGTAGACATTGTAATTTGGAGCTGAGTATCATCTGCATAGTGTGGTGTTATTCTGCATAGGGTTTAAACTTTTATTATTCAGAAGGTAAAAGTCTGTTTATATAGTTTGCATGGTTGTAAAAAATATGTCTGTCAGTATTGTTTATGGGGGTAAGCTTTTAAGTCATAAAACTCTTGGGTAAGTTTTATTGCAAGCTGTAAAAACAGGATGTCTGTAGATTTAGTGTGTTGCCATAAAACCATAAAACTCAGAATGAGCTTTTGACCAAGAGAAAAGACACGTCTCACCTTATGACTGCATAATTCTCTGACAGCCAATAATGGCTAAGACACTGTATGGAAATGTTCTGATTGGAGGGAGTAGAAACGCCTAGAGGCCCGGTTTCTATAAAGTTGTGAAATGAAGATCATTCAATTGTCAGATTTCTTTAAATCTGGACCATAGGAACTAGGGGGGCAACTTTCTCTGTAAAACTGCAATTTGTTAATCTGTTCAAAATAAATGTTAAGAACTGGAAATTGGCTCCATTTTGTCTCTGCTTGAACATGCATTGAATTAATTTTTATAATTATTTAATTCAACAAATGGTGACCTCGACTGTGTGCAGTGTTTTGGACCAGGCTCCAGTTATATTTTTTTAAGTTAATTAACGGACATGTATTTGCTCTATTGACAATTTGCGCAGAGTTGCGTAGTTTTTTAATTCTATTGATTGGTTAATCTAACATTGGGTAATGTTGTCATGCAAGTTAAATATGTTTTTTTGTTTTGAGCAGATTAACTATTGCAAGCCCGGAGTGTTGAGCCTGATCGGCTGTCTGTTTCTCTGTTCTGAGCAGGATTGAGTCCTTCTTTACGCTCCGTAGAGAAACACCGGTGCCTGCTGGGAGATGGAGTTTCTTACTCTGCGCACCCAGTGGGGGCTGCTTGTTCTCCGGAGCGGACAGTGGAGCAGATGGACCGATCTCTTCAAGGACTCAAAATCGGAACCAAGGTGCGGATCGGAACTCGACGGGTTGGCCACTCTGCCCAGACAGGACGCTATCTGGGAGCTCCCAGGCGGGCAATCGAAAAAAGATTACAGAAGGGCCTGGGTCGCCCTCTGTTAAATCTAACGGTTTACCTGGGAGAGGGGCTGCGTTCCTTCCAAACGCGTGGCTGAGCACCACGAATTGGAATTGTGAAAATGGTCCGGCATTTTTGGAAGAGGTCCAATGAGGTTAGTGTTTTAAATTCTGCTTGTACAAGGGTGTATTACTGTGTGTGTGTGAGATGTTTTTTACGCAGGCGCTTGGCGAGAAGTGCTGGTGATGTTGCGTTTGTGTTAAAATGTTATAGTATAAATAATGAACTCGAGTATAATAAATAAATTAAAATAGATAAATGAATATCTAACTAAATATGATGGATAACTGTAATTAAAAATCTATAAGAATGAGTTGTGAACATTTACGACAGGCCATCAGGGTGGCCGCCCTAAGCTAGGTGCTATGGCGGAGCTAATACTGTGTGAGTTTTTGCTTGATAGCATGGCTAACATACGACAGCTTTGACTATATGTTTTGATAAATAAATTAGTGATTATAGGCGGTTTTCTGCCATCTGTTTTGAGTGGTTTTCTGGAGGCCGGCGCCAGGAAATTTCTCAAAGCGGACTACGGAACTTATAACAGATTGGTGTAAACCTCCGCGAGAAAATAATTAATACGGTCTAAAAGTCACCGCTTATAATGTTGTGTTTTTTGTTAATGGTTTTGGCCTGTAACGGACGTAGTTGAATCGGTGTTTGCTGTGCGGGATGGCTGAAATTGGAGACATATGTTTCAGTCCGCGTGGACGAACAGGAGAATGTTTGTTCGTGCCGAATTAAAGTTTGGTGAAGTGGTATACATTGTGCGGATTAAGTCCTGGAATGGCGGTAAGTCATTTTCTAAAGTGTGTGTTGCGATGTTCTGGAGTATTTTCGCCGTACGTTTGGTACTGTTTTAGGTTTCGTTGCAAAAAGAAAGCTAACGGTAGCACGTTGCTGTGGGCTGTTGTGCTAAGCTAGCGGTTTTGCTTTTGTGTGTCAATATGTTTTGTGCTATTAATCCTAACTGCATGGTCTGTGTGTTGTGAGCTGAAAGTTGATTTTGGATAGAAAGTGATTACAGACTCCTGCAGACGATTGCCTTGTTAAGACTTAAACTTATTTGGATTTTTGTTAACTTTTTCTGGTTAATTAGGATGTAAAACGGCCTTAGGATAACTGGTCAGATAAATTTTGATTGCAACTCTTTTTCGGCAATGTTTTAGCACATTTTTACGAAGGGCAATTTAAGGTGTTTCATGTTTAACTGAACTGTTACGGTACGGAGATTAAAGATTAAGAAGTACATGCTGAATTTGGTTAACTGCTTTTGCCTGAAAAGGCTCGATTGATTACATGAGGAGAGCAATTATGCATGTTATACTTAAACGCAAATGGCTGAGAACAGTTACTCATGAGTCGATTCTGACTTGGTGAAGTTTTAATTTTTGATTTCCTCTTGAAATTAAAAGGAGGGGAGTGTATAGTCAAAATAAAAGTTGCATTTTTTGAATCTTTGAGTAGGTGGATTTTTTGCTTTTGGATTGATCTAAGCAGGATTTGATTAAGTTGGCCTAAATAAAGATAAAGTTATAAGTAGTAATTATAAGAATTTAACGAAAAGCAAACGGTGTTAATTGGAAAGCAACAAATTGGTCTAAATTCTTTTTTTAAGCACTGTGTTGAATGATACAGAGAATGAATTCTTTCTGTGATTTAAATAGTATCATTTATGCTAAAATTATGTTTGGCTTATTTCTGATGGCTCTATAGACTTTAGAAATATAGCTTGGTCTCTGAATAAATGATCTAAAGGAGACTGATGTTAAATGATTTAAACGATTAAACATTCTTAAGGATTTTCTAGACACTCAAGGCTTATTGGAGTTATTAAAATTCAACTGGGGCTCAAGAAGTAACCCAGTACATTTCAATTCCGTTACAAATTGAATGTTTTTAACATGCAAAACAACACTTATCATAGTGATATTTTCTAAACTAGTGGGATTTGAATGTTTGACTTTGAAAAAAAAAAAACATTAAAACACAGAGTCATCTGTAAGTAATCAGTTTGTTTTTAAACAAGCTGGGGATAAATTTGAATTGGTCTAAGGATTGAAAGTAATGAATATCACGGTGATCGAAAATGATGGTTTAATTTGGAAGTAAGAAGTAAATTCTAAATTCATTTATTCTGATCGTGTAGAGGCAAAATGTGATTGGACCAGCTACATTGAAATCATTTTTACCATATATTTGAATACACATTTTGTTTTGACAAATAAGAATCGGTTTTAGTTTTAAAGTTTAAGATTAATCTTTCAGATGTTCTTTATTGATTGTTAGCTAGTTTACTTGATGCTGAGAGTAAATTTACAGGTCCTACAACATTTTGGAACAGCTCTGATCCTAGAATAATGGCATAATATATAATGGGGACTCTGTAACTGACAATTTATTTAGATTTTTTGATTTTATTTTCTTTATTTTTTCTTATTTTTATTTTTTTTCCTCTTTCTCTCTCAAAATTTATATATTTGGTTCGACTTGGATTCTGACCCAGATTTCTGAACTGCGGTCTGCTTATTAATTAGAACTTTGGAAAAATGTTAATTTGGGAAGCCGGATTAAAGAAAACATGATTCAGTGGTAATGTATTTGACATCTCTAGAAGCTTCAATTTAATTTGGTGTTTATCATTGGAGAAAAGAAAAAAAAAAGAAGCCTGAGAGGAAAAGAGGGATACTGAAAAATGCTGGTTTTTAGTTTTTATTTTTTATTTTTTTATTTTAATGCGACTAGTTTTTGTTTAGAGAAATCTCATCTCTTGAACCTCCTTTATTGAATTTTTTTGTTTTGTTTGACTGCTAAGGGGAATTAGACTACTATGTATCCTACAAAAATTTAAGAGGAGTTTTAGTTGCAAAAATCACTTTGACTATGTTCAATTCACTTCACAGAATCGGACAGATGTTTTTGAAGTATGAAATGTTTTCATTATTTACAATCAAGAATATTTGGGCAAGTGAGCACATTTGGGTTTGTTTAAAGAGGAATCATATAAGCAAAAGTACTTTGAATTTATATTGGCTTGTGTTTAAAAAAAAAAAAGTACTTTAGGTTTGGCAATATTTATAGGGAAGCTGTTTTGTCAGTGATTTAAATCTTGGATTTTTCTTTAGAAATATGGATAGAATTTGAAGTATAGCAAACTGAAGACTGTTTTTGTAAACTATGTTGTGTTTATCAGTCAGTACTGTTCTCTGATTTTGTTTTAAACATTTGATGTTTTTAATTTTGATATTTTTTGTCTGAGCAAGCTTGATAGAGATCCAGTACACTTAAGTGATGGGGAGTTGGAGACTGGATCTTTGCAGATGGTTATTGACTTTATTTTTGTTATTGCAATGTTTTAGTGGTGCTTTAGCAATATCTAACAGAAAAATCCAGCCTTTTTGTTTGTTTCTTTTTTAATTTAATTTAATTTTTCTAAGAACTAAGTGTGTTGATAAAATATTGCGATGGTCAATCTTTATAAATATTTAATTTACACATGAGATGGAAGAGACATTTATCAAATTGACAAAAATAGAGAAAGGCATTGCATTGATAAAGTATAGAATATAAATTGGATGAAAAATGAAGGAATCATTAAATAAAATAAGCAGGGGAAGAATTAGAACAACAGTTTAATTAGACGTATAAGGATTAATTATCATTCCTGGTGGAGAGAGCAAACCTATTAATTAGTATATTTTTACCAGAATTAATACTGAAGAAATTATTACTAGTATAACTGATTGAAGTAAAATTAAAATAGAGCCCACATAGGCAGTCTGAGTGTGGAAGATATTTAAATTCAGCATTCGAGGAAGGAGACTAATGAATATGAAAATAAAAAGTTTAAATAAAACTTGATTTGAATAGGCTGAGAGGATCGACTCTCTGTCTGTTTTTTTTCTTCCTCTAATTATATATTTTTTCTCTTTTTCTCATCCGCAACATCACCGCAACAGAGACCCCTCAGATAACATTCTTGAGATGTAATTTATGTTCCTGGGGAGATAAGATGGGTGGGGGTGCGTGGGCTGATGACGGATAGTGCCAGGCGCCCGCCATAACTGCCAAAGAAAGAAACATCTATACACCAAGCGCAGAAGTTCGTCTCTCTTGTGCTCTGCTCCCACACAGGGGGGCACCAGTGACTGTATATTTTCAGGGGTGAACTGGAGGACACCCGAAGGGGGAGCACGTTTCCTCATGCTGAGCTGAACTTTCAAGGACAATATGTGTGGATCCACTTGGCTGGCGTGAGATGGACTGTTTCTGCTGAAGAAGTGATGATCAAAGACTGTTGATTCAATGTCACTGTTGCTGAATTAACCACAAGAGTTTCTGTTTGTCTGATCGAAGGTGGCCGAGGTTCCTCGAACTTTGATAACCCCATGTCTTCCCCAGGATTATCTCCAGGTAAAATACCACCATTTACCGGGAATAAAATTTGGAAGGAAAAATTGGGCCGATAGCAGGGGGTTGCTGGCTGGTGAGAGAGAAAAATTTTTTTTTTCTTATTTTTACGTTTTCATCCACAGGGATGTACTGAATTTAAGAAAGGATATATTGTAATGGAACAGACATAAGTGTCTTAAACTGGATAAATAAAATAAGTAAATGTAAGAATCAATTTGGGTGAACAAGCAAATGGATAGTAATCAGTTGAACTGTAGACAAAAAGTAAACTCTTGAGCCTGCTCTTGCTTTTAAATCCATTAATGAGGGAGGTGTTTTGGTTTAGTTTTTAGGAAAAACAACGGTGTTGTACCAAAATAATATGGATTTGCTCTTTCCCCAGGGATTACTTTTAATTAGATGGGTGAAATAATTTCTCAGCACAATACAGTTGGATTAGATTGAAAAGGAGTGATCACAAGACCGGATCAAAAACTGTCATTTTTAGATGTTTACAAGCTTATGCCCCCAGGATTCAGCAGCACGTGAGGAGCACACAGTGTCCTCTGGTCACAGCTGACTACAGCTGCTGAATCGGGGTCCAAGGTACAGCTCCAGGTCGAAGGCGTGAGGAGTCCAGTGGTTCAGCCAGTTCCAGATGACAGCTGGGAACACACACAAAGTGCAGCTCCACGCCAACGACGAACCTGGTCGAGGATCAGCAGGAATCTACCTAAAGAGGGTCAAGAAGGTTTTGACCAAGCTGAATCGGAAGCTGGGGCCACAGGCGGCGGGGCCTAGCTCACCCAGAAGGTTGTTTGGGTGGTGATATTACTCATCCAGTGTGATCTATGTGCCAATGAATGAGATGGGCAATTTGAAATTGCCATCTCAAAGAGGGATCTACAGAAGAAGATCACAACTCACCAATCAGCTGCACAGCAGGTTTTGACCACCCCACATCGGTGGGGTAAGCTATTGGAAGAGGGACCAGCTGTGCATTTGTGTTTATTGGGGGAAATGCTCAATTAATGAAGTAATTGGCATTTCAGAGAGTGGTTATCTGCATATGTGGGAGTAAAACTGGAACACTAAAAAATAGGAGCCCTCCACACTGATCAGCTCTGTACATCGCTCTCCAGCTGCCAGGTGCCATGGAGGGGGCTATAATGAGAGTGAAGAAAGAAGAACAGAATACAAATATAAAGACTGAACATTTATTAATAATTTTTTGCATTTTACAGGTTGTTTAACTATTTGATTAACTATTTTATTCACAAGTGCAGAATTGTTAATATTGCCTAAGAGGGTTTCTGAAAGAATTTTAATCAGTTAATTTTATTTCTTAATTTCCAGTTGTCTTTAAGGTTGTATTAAGGTTTGCATTAATAAAACAAAAGGGTCTACTAGAGGAAAGACTAAATAGACTCGAGGATTACATTTGTAAAGGGTTCTTAATACCTTCTATTTCGCAGGTTTCTTAACACTTTAAGTTTGATTTATTTCAGAATATAACATAGTAAGAATGTATTTGTTCATGGATTTTCTAAGCTTCTTCCACGAGTATTAACATGTTTCAAGTCAGATTTAATTATCTCTTCACATGTAAGACATTCTTATACATTTTTGGGTTTTTGAATTAGTTTTTGGGAATTGTTAAAATAATTTTTTTGTATAATGCCAAAAGAGGGTGAATTTATAATTAACAGATTGACATTTTGAGTAAGGAGAGTTAAGGTTAAAGGTACTTTAACAGTTTGTGTTTTGAATTTTAATCTGGAAGTCTTGTTGTGGTATCATATGAAAGACTTCAGGTTTTAAACTGATGAAATTTCTTGGATTTGATTTCTTGCATTCTCAAAATGCTTTACAGGTTTTGATCTTAAGTTCTAAACACTTACCTTGAAGGAGAGTACAGAGAAGATATCAATCTATTTTCAAAAAAAGATTGAAAAGAGGGAATTGTGGTGTTATTCTGCATAGGGTTTAAACTTTTATTATTCAGAAGGTAAAAGTCTGTTTATATAGTTTGCATGGTTGTAAAAAATATGTCTGTCAGTATTGTTTATGGGGGTAAGCTTTTAAGTCATAAAACTCTGGGGTAAGTTTTATTACAAGCTGTAAAAACAGGATGTCTGTAGATTTAGTGTGTTGCCATAAAACCATAAAACTCAGAATGAGCTTTTGACCAAGAGAAAAGACACGTCTCACCATATGACTGCATAATTTTCTGACAGCCAATAATGGCTAAGACAATGTATGGAAATGTTCTGATTGGAGGGAGTAGAAACGCCTAGAGGCCCGGTTTCTATAAAGGTGTAAAATGAAGATCATTCAATTGTCAGATTTCTTTAATTCTGGACCAGAGGAACTACGGGGGCAACTTCCTCTGTAAAACTGCAATTTGTTAATCTGTTCAAAATAAATGTTAAACTGGAAATTGGCTCCATTTTGTCTCTGCTTGAACATGCATTGAATTAATTATGATAATTATTTAATTCAACAATAGTTATAGTAAATATTTTATTGGTTGTTATAATCTGGGTTAGCGGGAGCATGCAGATATGAAATAGAAGTTGCCCCAGGATGGCACCCACATGTGATTTCTCTCTGTTCTTGGGAAAAACTGGACATCGACACCAATTTCTTGTTAAGGTAATGCTTAGACCAATGAAGTACTGTCCCAGAGAGTACGACCCAACTTTCCAATCAGGATTTCATCTTCAACAACAAATCTATATCATCTATGAAATAATATAGTTGTTTTAAATTTCTTTAAGATGATTGATATTATTTCTTTAAGAAGTTTTTCACAGTAACTTATCCCCCCCCACACTCACTAGAGAAGATCTCGTCAGAAATCATGCACAGTGATTATTGTTTAGAGTCTTCAAGTAATGAAATGTTCTCTGTTCTCTGCCCAGCACATATTAATCAGATAATCCCCTTTGTGAAGCTTTAAAATCTCCCTCTTGACTGACTAGACCTTCAAACTTATACTACAGGCCTGAACTCAGATTGACAGTTCCGTGCCTCTTATTTTTCATCAGTGGTTTCATAATATCCTTTAGATGACTGCAGTTCTCATTATTTTTTAAGGACTTGCATATGTGTCATAAAAATAGCTGACAACTTTTGAGAGATTACTTTGTTTTATCTGCCAAAATATGATAGCTGGCTCATTAGCTGCCTAATGCAGACTGTTGTTGAAGAGAGCCAACATATCATGCTCCATCAGTATCGTGTGCCAGGCTATATTCAGCATGTGGTTCTTCCATCGAAGAAGAAGCAAAAATATTTTGCCATCTTTGAAAAAAAAATCCCTATATATTATGTGTATAAAAACACGGATAAAAGCAGGTAGAACATTAATACATATAAAGTTGCTCCACCTTTGACCTCAATTCCACAGTATGATTAATTTAGTTGCATCACATAAAAAACTCAGAGCCTAAACACACATTATAATTGAACTAAAGTACTTAGATATTATCCAGCCCAACTATTCATGGGGTTTAAGGGAGAAACAATATTTATGTAATCTAGATGCACTAAATAGTTGCTATATCCTCTTATTCTTTACAGTGTAGCCATTTTAGCAAATTATTATTTGCTGTGCTTACACAGTTTGCACAGTGGACAAATTGGTGAAAGGATTTGGTAGTGCATTCCACTACCCAGACCTCGTGACCATAAATGAGGGTCTATCGCAACATTGGCTGTGCCTAGAAATCCAATTTCCAATTTTATGGAGAACATTTCTGATCTTGGTGCTGTTACTGTTATCACATTCTGAGACATCACTTCTAAATAACAACTCCAGGCCAATCAGCAGCTACCTCTGTTAGGTAGGAGTGATAGCGAAATCACATTACTGGACCAAACATTCCATATGTGGGCATGTTGGGTCGCTTTGGAACACTTCGGACCAAGGCAGAGGTCCAAAAAAGGGGTTGGTTCGGAACGGATACAGGTAATGGAATCACACCGAAAACATTCCAAAGCGACCCGTACCGTACCAGCCCTAGTGGAAAAGGGGCATTACATTAGTTCTTTTTAGGCCCAAGCAACTAAGTGTTTCGAAGGCCTATTGTATCTCTATTGTTTCTCATTCTTTTTCTTCCGTCAAATTAAATGGCTTTTTGGAGGCCTAAACATACACCAAAACCCAAGATGTTTTGCATGGTGGTCATGCATGGGTAAAATTGACATATTTTAAAGGTTGAGAAAAAGAAAAACACAACAGAAATGGCTCAGTAGCGCCAGAGCCGTATAAGGAGAGTTCGGACACTCCCATAGACTTCTATAGAAAGAATGGAATGTGGAAGTCACGTGGTTCATGCAGCTGCAAACAGTTCCAAACAGCAGCACTCCTGTCATTGAACGCAGTTCATTTTCTGTGTTTTAGAATCATTTTCTCTGGTAAGTTGATGAAATTACAATATTTTCAGCTTTGTGAAGGGTTAACTGACTGTTCTGTGCCAAAATAAGTCGATGGTGATATTTAATGTAGCCAGTTTTAGTTAATTAAGTGTGTTAAAGAGCTCACTGTAGTTTAGCTGCAGCTAGCTAAATGTAAGCAGGAGGGGCTTGACAAGCTGGAGACTGTTTTATTTCAGTCTGCCTAATTTAGCTTTTTATGAATATTCATTACTGTTTAAAATAGGCTATAAATTTAATATAGTTTACTGATTTTGTGATTTTTTTAATGCATTTGGTGTGTTGCTGGTCGCCGTACCATTAGTCTTTAACTATTGAATCAGATATTAAACCACAAATGGATAAACTCAGTAAAGAAAAATGTGATAATGAAGATGAGTAATTATTT
Organism: Apricaphanius iberus; assembly: GCA_028564705.1. Lineage (NCBI taxonomy): Eukaryota > Metazoa > Chordata > Actinopteri > Cyprinodontiformes > Aphaniidae > Apricaphanius > Apricaphanius iberus. Next base: position 951,564 of record JAPXFQ010002813.1, read on the forward strand.
TGTTTTTCACATAAACACATGACTACAACGACCTGCTGAAGCATGACAAACAGGATTAACAAACTATGTTGGTTTCTTGTTATGTCCTCCAAAGTAATAAGAGCTGAATCAAGATATTTGATACTTGAGTACTTGAGCAGCATAATCTTTACAACTTTGATATGTATTGTAGAACGTTTCATTTGCACTTGTTTTATAAAATTATGATTTGCAATCATGTGATTGATTAGAGAGTACAAGAAAGTAAGAATTATTCATAATAACTTAAGTATTTTCTTCCTTTCTCAAGCTCTAAAAATATGATCACACTGTTAGCATAAAAATTAATACTTTAACAATAATAATAATTCTCTTTTGTAAACTATCCGGACATTTACAATTTAATTGGGAGAACAGTAAGACATGCTGAGCCCAGATAGAAAATTTTTGACTGTCATGAAGGTTATTTCCACATTATTTCAGCCTGAGAACTCATTATGCTCTTTTCCAAGGTTTATCTCTGTGTTGTTTCCTGGACTCAGTCTTCAGTGCTGCTTCTGGACCTCTCACCAAGATCAACCAAACAAATAATCCGGATTTTCATTCCCATAGCTGGCAACCTTAGTCTCCTCTTCCTGGTCTTGTTCCTCCTGAAATCAGACCAGTCTGCTCTCCATGCCAGGCTGAAGGACAGCAGAGAACATGGCAGCACAGGACCAGAGCTGGAGCACCAGAGATCCACCACAGCGGGCAGCATCCCAGGTTCAGGCTGTGTGAAGACCCCCCAGAATAATCCAGCATCTCCCAGCAGGGTTTAAGATACAATCAAAGGAAGCTCCTGTCACTGATACCAAGGATGAGCTGTCATTAAGACTTTAGCAAATTTCAACACTGTACACATTTTATCATAAAGTAAAACGGTTGTAAAAGTACTTCTTCACTGAAGCGTATTTTACATGATATTGTATAATAAAATAAAATGTTTGGTAGTTTCTTGTTTTTGCATAATTAGTATACACTTCCTTACCCCTTTATATGTATTTAACTGAAACAGTTTGATTTAATTATAGTTTGTAATCAATTAAGTATTTTACAAATTTCTGGCTTGAAGCACAACCAACTCGGTTACATGTAAATTTTCTCAGATCAGAGGAAAAACAAAAAATGAAATGCTGAATTATTAGGTTACCCAGAGAAAAACGGTTGATTCCCATATCAAACATCTTCACTCATCTTTTTCTCCTAATTATTTAAAACTTTTTAAAATAAGTAGTTTAGATCACTTCTGCCATTCAGCTAATTTTGCATTGGATATCAGGCAGAGAGGAGACAGATTGACAGCTACACATCTGTTGTTTGGGACTATAAGTGTATCCTAGAAATAGCAAAATAGCATGTTTTAGTGAAGAATGAACAACTGAACGTAAGCTGGAGCAGACTTCTTAACCACTGGCATATTTATAGGACCAGATATAGCCTCTCCATGCTAGCATCTAAATGCCACAAGAAAGCTCTATATTGTGTACTTAAAACCAAACTGTAATGTACATTTACATTACAATTTGGGTTTAAGTGCATAACATCATTAAACATAGCAGACATGCTTATATTGAGTGCATTGGTAAAGATATGTAGTCAAAACGTATTGTGCGATTTCTTTGCAGTCTAATTTCCCACTAATATACAGTAACAAATGTCATTTGTCCACTCAAATAACCATAATTATGAAATATATGGTGATGTAATCGGTGCACATGATATAATTGATAGAAAATTGCAGGAAAAGTGAATAAAAAGTCGTTTATTAAGCTCTTTACCGCCAGAAATCAATGACAGTGCTGGGATGTTTGGAACTATTGAAGGCTCCATGAAGTACGTGACCGCATGTCGGAAAGTTCAAAGTGTGTCGTAACTCTCTCTACTCAATGGCACTGAGTAGTGCCACCTGGAAAATTTTAAAAAATCCTCCGCATTGACCTTAGTACATCGTAGAGACATGCCTTTCAGCACACATAAAGAACTTCCTGAGACCTACCAAAAATTCCCATAACATTGTGGTCCCAAACGCACAGGAAATCCGCCATCTTGGTTTGAATGTGTGATTTTGAGCCTGTTTTTTATGTTTACAGATCAAACTCCTTCTACAGATTTCAACCAATCAGCTTGTAAATCGGTCAAGATGGCCTTCAGGTATGGGGGATCAAAATTTATCAGAGGTTGAGCATGTTGAAGGGGTGGGGCCAGGCCTCCAACTTTGACTAAATGGGATTGATAACCATTATAACCACTATATCTGATCTGTATTGTATCGATTTGAAAAAAAGTGGTATCGTTGCATCCCTAGTTCTAACTATTCTTCAGAAAAATCCCTGTGGGATGAAACCTTCTGTGGTGGATGTTCATCAGGTCCCGATCCCAGATGGTCAAATGCTTACATCACTAAAGCCCTGCCCCTTCAGAACAGGAAGTGTAATGTTTTACTGTGCACACATATGTAGTGCTTTAGCACATACAAAAAAAAAGCTCTAAATCTAACTGGAAGTGGGCCATTTTGAATCAAACCGGCCATTTTGTGGCATTTATACAAACTCCTCCTTGAGCTTTTTACTGACAGACTGGGGATCAAAAGTTATCAAAGGAAATGTTCTTCGTCAAAGGAGGTGGGCGGGGCTTGGCCTCAAAGTTAGGCTTCTCACATTAAATGTATGAGTATTAAAATAACCTTAAAGGTCAGAGCTGTGTTAAACTCCATGGCTTCCATCACATATAAACTCTTAAGAGATTCAGTGGCTCATTGGCTCATGTCACTCCAGCCCCACCCCCTTAGAAAAGGAAGTGCAATGTTTTTCCTTGAAAGGCCATATTTTGCTCATTTTACCTAATCAACATTTGGCTGGGGTCTGTGACTAAAAACAAGTTTTAGTAGGGTCTCATCCAGTCCTGATTATTTTCAAAAGAGGGTGTGGCTGTGGCGGTATGGCGAACCTTGCTGTGATGCCATGGAAATAGTTTGGCTCTAATTACCACATGCATTGTGTCATCTACACCAAATTCAAGGACATAGATATTGGTCAAACCCCTAAGAAATATAAGTGCACATATTTGGTGGGTGGGGCCCAATTCAGCACCCCTTAGGAGCATTAAAATAAGCTATCATATAGGAATGTGAAATTCAGCAGATATGTGTAGCTTGTCATTACCTTGAACAAAAACTGTTTTGAACTGAGGTCCAAACCTCACAGAAAGTAATCCGTTTTGATTCAAAGCTGCGATTTTGTGCTATTTATACATCACATTTTTACAAACTCATCATAGAGCTCATGACTTAGACACCTACAAATGACTGAGCATCATCTTAATACTTTTGGATTTAACATGTTTTAAAGGATTTCGCTGTGTCATGGCATCTAGGTGTGGCTAAGCCTTTACGTATGGCTGTTTGCCTCGTAAGTAGAAGGCTTATTATCTTCCACAACAAAGGTCACAGCTGTACGATACTTCATGGCTGACATCACATACCACCACTGAACACCGTATTAAAGTAACTTACTCATGTCATCTAAGCCTCGCCCCTGACAACATGAAGTGTAATGTTTCAGTAAGAAAGGTTGGTATTTTGGTCCTTATACTGTACCTAATCATCATATTTCTGTGGAAAATTATTTAAATTAAACTGGTTTCATGTCAAGTCCAGAACTGAGGGGTTTAGAAAGAGCGTATGGCTGTAGCAGCATGGTGAATTTGCACATCAAGCCATGTAAATACCTTTGCCTCTAAAAGCCACATACATAATCTGATCTGCTCCATATTCAAAAACACTGATATTAATATGGCCCTAAAGACTTATGTATAAAAATATTTAATGAGCATGGCCTAATACCTGCACAGTGCTCCGTAGAGAAATTAAATCAATCCTTGTCCAGCCTATGCTTCCAGATAGTATTATGAAATTTAGAACATATATAGTTTCTCAGGACTTCTCATAAGATTGTTGGATCCAGGGTGCTATTTATTCCCCAATGAAGTCGGCCAATTTGTTTGAAAGTTGACATTTTTGCCTTTTGAACACTTTCTCATACAGATTTTGTCATCAGGCTGGAAGTGTTAAGATGGCTTTAGGGTGGCAGTGCACAACTCCTGCGGCCGTAGCGCCGCTAAGATGCAAGGGCCATTCGAGGCTGCTTGCAGCTCTTTGTGTCTCTTCTCTGTCTTCTCAAACCCCAAACTGTCGTGGCAAATTACTGCTTGTACTGAGCCAGGTTCTGCTGAAGGTTTCTTCCTGTTAAGGGGAGTTTTTCCTCTCCACTGTTGGAACATGCTTGCTCAGTATGAGGGATTACTGAGGTTTTGCTGTGGTTGGAGTCTGTATGCACAACCTCACATCCATGATTTAACGCAATCTGCAGGGATTCCTTACATAGAAAACGTTTAACTGATTGGAATATTTGTATAATTGTATTAAAATGACTGTTCTTATAAAGTGCCTTGACTTGACATCTGTCGTGAATTGGCACTATATAAATAAACTGAATTTAATTTAATTATTCCATGTAGATGCCAAAATCACAAAAGAGCTTAATTAGCTTGTATGTTTGATATTAGATTATGAGGGCAGAAACCCATTGCCTTTCATTAACATTGCTATTAGACTTTAAACTTTTGGAATTCTTTATATAGCTTCAGTGTATAAATTATATTAAGATGTTTAACAGCCTTTAATTTTCCGTTAAAGTTGAGACTGTACATAAATTAAATATGGTTTAAATTTTTAACTCTTTCACTGCATGTGCATGTTTACTTTCTCCTAATCTTCAATTTTTTAATTAAACTTTATCTCTAGGACATCGGCTGTGATGCTGATGTATTCATCCTTCTCACTCCACCCACAATGGTAGAAGTGAACTTTTCTTCTAGTGCATCTTTGGTGAGAAAGCCATCTGTGGGAAGGCTGTTCCACACCAAGGTGGGTGTTTCTTCTGATGTGTTTTTCTGTGGACACTTTGGTGTGAAAACAGCACAAAAAGCCCCTCATGTATGAATCTTTGTACTCCGTGTTTTGGATGGGTAGTGAATGGGACATGCTTCAAAGTAAGTCAGGTGAAACTGCTTCTTAGGATAAACCTTTATTATTGTTACAAATAATGAAATTTATGTTGTGACTATGCTACCCCAGATTTTAGACTTTCCCTCATTTTAGAAGAGCTTCTTTGCCAGCATGCGAACCAGAAATTCTAAAAAAAGAAAACAACATAGAAAAATATCTATTTTGCTCCAGTAGTATGTACAATACCCTAAACCACATCAATCAAGGTGCATTTCAACTATAGGAACTTTACAGTATGTTTTCAGTTGTAAAAGTAGCTTTACTAAACTACTAAATTTCCTGGAAGATCCATCCACAAGGAGCATCACTACCATCAATAAGGTGGATATAAGTGGAGCAATTACTTGACACTTGTGTGCACATTCATGCACAAGGTAAATGGTCTGAACTTATATAGCGCTTTTCTAGTCATACTGACCACTCAAAGCCCTTTACATTGAAGCTGATAGCCAACATAGCTCGGTAGGACGATGTAGAATTTTTGGGGTTAAGTGCCTTGCCCAGGGGCACATCGTCATGTGACTAGAGGAAGCTGGAATCTAACCTACGACCCTCCGATTGCAAGCCAACTACTCTACCACTGACCCACAGTCGCCCACATTAATATCATCATTGTTAGTTCCAGATGCACTCCAGAACTTTTATACCTTAAAAACATGTGTTTTCGGAACGTTTTAATGGCACACCAGCTTTTATTATGTTCGTTTTCAGAGCTGTCATTACCCGAGAGCCTCCTGAGGTAAAAAAACACAAATTTTCTCTGCCTGGACGCCTGCCGGAAGTACTGACTGAGTTGTTATGTTGTTATGTGTTCCCCCCTCAAGATCTGTTCCAGCTCCACCCACACGGGAGGCGGGAGCTCCTCTTAAATTTGTGAAAAGATGGATCACGTTCAGTGTTGGGCAAGTTACAAAGAAATTGTAATATATTTCACATTACTAGTTACAATGTCAAAAATGTAATATGTTTGCATTACATATTACTGTGTTAAAAATGTAACTGAGTTACACTACTTTAAGTTACTTTTGGCAAAACATCTTAAATATCTAACATGACTTCTAACCACTGTAACTTATCAATTTACGTTTTACACAAGTGTCACACCACAAATACTGTATTTTTAACACTATTTTATTAAAATTAAGTCTCAAGTTCCTTTGTATGCCTTCTATTTCATGGTAATGTTTGTTAAATCTAATCAAAAGAAGGTGCTGAAAGTGTTCATCACAAAGATGGTTGACAAAGATTAGATGTCTGAAGTCTTACAGCAGATGGTTAGGAAAACAGTGTGAATAATGCCGCTGTTTAAATGTACAATCAGTCTTTTCGTCAGCCGTCCTGATTCTCTGATGTTTTAGTTTTGAGCAACAGGTAGTGGATCTTGTTCTACCGTATCCAACTTGATTTGGTCTGTTTCATTAGTTGGCCAGAAATTTTTTTTTAAATGCAATTGTAACTTGAGTTACTGACATTGTAACTAGTAATATATTGCTGCATATTTTGTAAGTAATGCATTACATTACTCAGTTACTGAAAAAAGTAATATATTCCTGTAACTAATTACTTTTGTATTGCATTACTCCCAACACTGATCACGTTAGGTTTAGGCACTGGTTCCTGAATAGTACTGTAAGGATTGGAAAAATAGTGAAGTTATGGTTAGGAAATGTTCCTCCAATGTTAGAATTAGAAAATGATTTAGGGTTAGGCAATTGTTCTTGAAAGTTAAGATTAATGTAGCAGAAATTACGAAGGCAGGACCTTGCCCCACAAGAGATAAAATTGTACTCCTGTCGGTGGAGCCAAAACACATCACAACGGGGAACATACCGGCATAACAACTGCATTAGGTCACACACTAACAAACGGATATATACAAACCTGTTGTTTTGAGACTTGAGCCATGGAGAGTCATCCAAAGAAACCAATAAAGATGCTATTAGAAAAGCGAGGAAAAGAAAAAGAAAAAGTGATAGAGCAAGACATAAGACGATAGCTAACATTGGTCTGGCTTTTCTTTGCTTGAGAGCTCTACAATATGATGTAATATCATATCTGACCGCTTCGCATATAATGTAGGCTACACTGCCTGCTTCTTATGTGAGAGGGATCAGGAATAAAATGTGTTACATTTGTATTTTACAAAGGAAGCTGCTATGGGGTACAGTTCCTCATTTCAGACATTAAAATCACTTTTTGGAGAAATTTGCCATTTTTATATGAAATAGGTTGCCTACGTTATTCATGTGTGTTCGATGAGAAAACAATCAGCCGTAAAGAGTGATGCACAGACAGCAGCAGGGAGCTGCAGATGTCTGCATGTGAATAAAAGCACATGCACTTTCAATTACTTTTTACATTCTTCAAGTTATTTAGAATTAAAAAACTTTTTTGACACATCTTAGGTCTAGTTTCCTTGTATTTCGGCCGCGGACCATGGCTCCTTTTCCAGACCCCAACAGCGCAGCTGGTTGTGCTTTTGGTTCCGCAGTAACCAAAGTTACAGCGTCAAAATCAACAGAATCAATTCTGAACTGTGACCAAAGTTAGAACTTTCTCACCCTCTCCTTACACAGAATGCATCTCTCCACCGGTACGATTCAACTCGACTCGGATCGACTCGGCCGCAGTACCGTTTACTCTCCACCAGTAGAAGTTTGGCTGAACCTCTCCGAACCGACACCATTTTTCGTACCACCTCAGCTGTGGTTCCATCCGTGCTGAACTGGTACTGAAAAGCGACGTCAGACACTGATTGGTCGGAGGGCGGAGTCACTGTAGAGTAACTTGACAGCGTCTTTTAATAACAAACCGACCACCATTTTGAAACCTCGCTACAGCGAGGGGAGTTTTTAGTGTTTGCTGAAGAACAATGACAACGCTAAAAACCAGTGCTGTGATTTAAACGGAGTTTCAGCATTTCTGGGCTTGTTGGCTGAAGAGAATATTCAGTGTGAGCTGGATGGAGCTGCTGACTGTGAGAGGGTTATCAAGGAGGAGTCAGAGCTGATCGCGGTTCATAGCCGATGGCTCTCACCTGCAGGTCGAAGCAAAGAAATGGAGAACGCCGAAGTCCTGAACTCGCTGTCTCGTACTCTCGGTAAGCAGCAAATTTCATGCCGCTGGTATATTTTTTTCACAATATTAACCTATTCAGCTGCATATTATCTTCAGTATGACAGTTCTTTTCATAAACAGTTATCCAAATTAGTTCTGATGCCGTGTTTTGTTTTTGTAAATATGAATGACCTACTTACGTTTTCTGCAACACAGAATATATCTAACTCCCTTTGTTTTCGTCTCAAGGCTTTGCTTTCCGTTTCCCTTCTCTGGCTTCAGGCCGCTCGGTCCAAGTTTCCTCCCATTTCCACAGAGCGTCCTCGTCGCGCCCCGGGACTTCTTCCGGAGTTCAGCGGTCCTCTGTAGGCGCTGCAGGCCAGTCGGCTCCAAGCTTTTCTACTTCCCTATCACTTCTGGCTCCCCGTTCGCCACGAGTTCAGCACTCTCCTCCCGATCTCTCTGGCAGTCCAGCTCGGAGGGCTTCTCCTCCCCGTTCCCATCCGGCTTCATTCCGGCTGAGGAACTCACCCAGAGTTCGTCGTTCTACCGCCTCAATCTCCAACAGTCCGGACATGTCTGGCTGGACAGTAGCCTGCTGGCAATCTGCACTCAGGGAAAGAGCCATTCCCTTTAGCTAATAAATCCAACCTCTTCAAGCTCCTTTTTCCTCTACTTCGCCGTTAACCCAAACTTCCTCCTCTCATAATCCACTTCCTACTTCAGCCTCAGTCTCCACTTCGTCTCAGGGCAGATCCCAGCCCTCAGCTGCTGGGCCAACACCCACAGCTCCCCCCTGCTGGTGGGGAAGCTTCTTCTGTCTCATTTCCCTCAAATTTTGCCTCATTCATAACAATTTTTTTCTCTTCCTTAGCCTCTCAGGCCGCATCTTCATTAAATCAATCAATTTCTCTCCCTCACATTCCCCCTTCTACGTTTCCTACAGATTCAATCCAGGCTTCCATCCATGCTCCAGGAACTTTTTCAAACCCTTCAGTGTTACCCGCAGGCTCAAATGTTCAACAACATATCGCTGCATTACCTCAAAGTTCTACTGGTCCGCTGTCTCAGTTGCCCTCTTCGTTAATTTACACTTCAGCCTCTAACCATTACACTCGTTCTACAGCAGTACCCCCCATTCGGCTACCCTCTTCCATCAATTGCCCTTCCCCAGTTACATCGATTTAGCTCTCCTTCTCCAACCCTCTCTAGGTCTCTCGGGTCAGGCCCAGGAGTTGCAGACCGAAATGGGGCTGATGCAGCTAGGTTCAGCTCTTAGCTTTAGCTCCAAAGATCTGACCCCCACAGAGTTTGCTTTTGCATTCTCTCTTTACAGGGACATCATTTGCTCAGTGTTTCCTGTCCGGTTGACTGAGTTAGATGATTATTTGTTTATTGTCCTTGGTACATACTAGGGTATGTTTCAAGGTACATACTAGGGTTGTCTAGACTCCGAGTTATATTGCCGCATCTTTACGGCCCGGGTATCCCTATCTTGCAGCCTCTGCGGCACTCCCTCCCACCCTGCTACTGCATGCCCTCTTGTCACTCCTCTCCGACCTCGGCTGTCATCATCACGCAGCTCATCAGTCCCCAACTGTTCGTCCTCAGCTGCCCCTCCCTCTTCACTGATTCCTAAGTCTCTTCCACCACAGTCTAAGCCTAAAACACCTGTCTCCGGGGGCATGGATAAGCGCGACCGTCCATTCCTTTTCCAGGGTAGGAAGAATGGTGTGTAACAATTTCAATGACCTTGGTTGCTCAGCCTCTACCTGTAGGCTCCTGCATACTTGCTCTTTCTGCGGAGGGGCACATGCTAGGAACACCTGCCCCCATAACCCCACTTCCAAAACAGATTGACTATCACAGCACCTCGCCACTCCCATTAAGGTGAGCACTCTAATTTCTGCTTTGGCCAGCTACCCCTATTGGGAGCTCATGGATTTCTTGGTTAAGGGTTTCACACACGAGTTCCACCCAGGCATTGAAGTTTTTCCTGATTCTTCTTCTTACTGTTCTAACCTATTATCTGCCCTTTCCCATCCCAATTCTGTAGATTCTCTACTCCTTAAAGAGGTTAAGGAGGGTTTCATGATCCGTCTTTTCACTCAGCCGCCTTTTGCAGTTTTTTTTAATCAGCCCCCTTGGGGTAGCAACCCGCAAATACCTGGAAAAGAATGATTATCGACCTGTTCGCACCTCTCAATTCCTCTGTTCCAAGTATCAACAGTCTCATTCCTTTTCCTGATTTCTCCATGCAGTACGTCACTATAGACCATGCTATTTGACTTATCCGTCTAGCAGGTCGAATTGCATGGCTTTCTAAAGCAGACATTACTAGTGCCTTCAAGGTCCTTCCCCTTCATTCAGACTTCTGGCGGTTCTTTGGGGTCTATTGGAAAGTAGCATATTACTTACTTACTCTCAGTTCTTCCACTTTTCAAGCACCTCTGCCCCTCGAGAAGGTTCACAGAATTTCTTTGATTCTTTTTAACTTCATCCTTGCCGACCCATGCTCTAAACAACAGATTCTGTCTCTTTTAGGTCATTCAAACTATGCAATGTGAATTATTCCTCAGGGGACATCATTCATTTCTCACCTTCTGTCCACCGCCACCAACATCCCTTCGCTTCATGGTCGTCTTGCCATCGAGAACCTTGCCGGATGGAAATGCACCTTTGGCAAGAATTTCTTTCATCTTGGAACAGCATTTCATTCTTCTACAATGTCTTTATGAATTTCTCATCCAGATGACATCCGGCTATTTACCGATGCAGCACCCTCTGCAGGCTTTGGCAGTTTCTACAACGGAAGGTGGTTTGCTTCAACATGGCCCCCCAAGTTTGAACGTTTGCAGCTCCAGTCGGCCTATCTCTCATCTGCTCATTATGAAATCGGTCTCGTTGTGATTCAGCCCTTCTTTGGGGGCATGAATGGTCTCAACACTTTATTCTTATCCATTCAGACAACTCTGCCGTTGTCGACATCATAAACAAAGGCTGTTCACTTTCATCCTTCATCATGCAGTTCATTCGTAGACTCACTCTGGCATCAGCCAAACTTCAACTCATCCCTTCACCCCCCCCTCATCCCTTTCATCCCCTCCCTCATCCCTTTCTTCCCTTCATCTCCTCCGTCATTCCCTCTCTCATCCCCTCCTTCTTCCCCTCCCTCATCCCTTCATCCCTCTCATCCCTTCATCCCTTTCATCCCCTCCCTTATCCTCTCATCGCTTCATCCCCATCATCCTTCCATCACCTCATCCCTTCATCCCATCATCCTTTCATCTCCTCCGTCATCCCCTCCCTCATCCCCTCATCCCTTTCATCCCTTCGTTTTCTCCTTCATCCCTTCATCCTCTCATCCCCTCCCTCATCCCTTCATCCGCTTATCTGCTCTTTCAAACTCCAGCACTAATATCTGTTTCTTTCAGATTCTTCGTCTGGGGGTGGGGGGGTGGGGGGGATTCCTGAGCAGGCTTGAGAAGAAGAGGGAATTCCGAAGACTGCACCCCCACACAGAGTCTTCAAGCCTCCAGCAGTGCATCCTTCCAGACACACCATCTATCAAACCTGTTTGTCAATAAATGTTCTAATCTAAACAAATGTAATCTGTCTGTAAGAGTGGTCCATGCTAATTAACCTAATTTTAATTCTTAGTGTATGTTTAAAAAGCACTGCATAATACTTAAAAAAATTATCTGTGATCCGTTGCAGCGGGATCAACGCCGTCTTCTGATGGAGCAGAAGCAGGAAACTGGCTTACGGAGGGTGGAGATGACACTATGCCTTCAATCTGCCTTCAATCAAACCTTCCTGGGATGCCGCTGACTAAACCATGACCCACAGATATGTGCAGCTGGACTTTAGTTTCTAAACTTTTTCTATACCTGTCCAATGAAAATGTCCAAGCTATACACTTGTATTATCATTTGCAGTTTTATTACATGCTGGTTGGTGGAATCATTAAGCCTAAGCATACTCAAAGATGGGATATTATCTTAAAAAACAAATTGTAGTGGTGCTTTAAAAAAAGTGAAAACATTTTCAAAGCACACAGCTTTATTACAAAACATACAGTTGTGGTTTGTAATTCATAGAATTCATTGCATGTAAATGGCAACTCCTTTCTTTAAGGAGAACCAGGGGCGAAAAGCTGCATCGCTCCAGCGCTGGACGTGGTTCGCTGCACATGTAGATGAATTTGTTCCGACATCCTGAAGTTCTGTAGCCACTGAGCTTAGGTGAAACACAGAAGAACGTATCATCACTGCAAGGCCCAGTTAAACGATCAAACCGACGGTCAGCTGCGACAACTTCACAGAGCAGTCATCTGAAACACGCATACACAAAATACTTATAAATACTAATAAAGCCAACTTGTTAACATCGGTTTTTACGCTGGGCTTTAGCGAATTAATAAATACCCAGAGCATATTTATAGCCCACCACACCGGGGTATTATTTGCATCGGCCTACCCACACAAGCTGCCGGGGTCCTGTCGCGTCATTCTCCTGCATTCACCCTCGTTTGTAATACTCCACCGTGTTTTTCCTTGCAGCCCGTAGCTTTTCAGGTGTATGTATTCTTCGATGAGAGAGGCTTTCTCGTCGACGGGGGACTACAGAAAAAGCTCACGATCACTAGTGAGGTCGCCATTGTACTTCTTCCTCTCCTAGCCTTCGTTTACTTCCCGCTACGTACTCTGGCGCCGCCCACCATATGATGCACCCGCTCGCTTCAGACGCTCTGGTTTGTTGCAACTGTGAAGCAACACTTAACAAGTCGAGCCGTGCCGAGTCGCGTTACCGAAGTACCGGCTTGGCAAAAGGTACTAGTGGAGAGACGCCAAGAGAATCCTTTGAGATAGATAGATAGATAGATAGATAGATAGATAGATAGATAGATAGATAGATAGATAGATATTCTAAAAAAAACTTGCTTTTCAAATAAATTTCAAGAAATTGGTGAAATATAAAATCACACATAAAAAATATTGCAACTGGAGAGACTCACAAGCTGTCATGCTACCGGACTGGTAAGTAACAAATGCTTGTTCCACGGTTATTGTGTTTGGGCGGGCATGATTATGTTATACAGTGCTGGTAAAAATGTTTGACTGTTTACCAACTGACACACCATTAGTCTGTTTTGTTGTTTTGGCTGGAAAGCTTGCAAAACCATCACCAGACTGGCCATTTAAAATGTATCCAGAGAGATTTGGTTTTACAAAAGTGACATTAAACGACAAGCCTTGAGGGGGCGGTAGAGGGCAAAAACAACTTTTTTTCACTCAAAACAATATTTTTTGATCCCAGAGGTGGACAGTTGTTAGAACTATTGTCTTTCAACACAAAGGGTTTGGGGTTTGAGTATCAGCCTGGGGTCTTTCTGCATCGAGCTTGCATAATTTTTCTGTGCATGTGTGGCTTCTCTCAGGACACCCATCTACAGTCCACAAAAATAATTGTGCTATAGCCACCAGTCCCCTCTGCGGCCTTGCAAGGATAGACGGATATAGGAAATTGATGGATGAAGGGTCTCACATGTTCATTGGTAATCTGTTGATTGAAATGTATAAACTAGTTTTGGTTTAGAAAAACATATGATGAAAAACGAAAGTAAAAATTTCAAAAACAGTTTGTGCAAAAATTTGAATTGTCACTACTCAATTATTGGCAAATATTTGCATAGTTTGAAATAAATCCTGATGCTCTTTTCTCTTCTTGAAGCTAATGACAAAGATTGTGGTTATTTGATTGATAAGTCTAAATTCTGCCTCGGAGCTGGAGCTTTACAGCAAAAATCTATAGCACTGTTGTGAAATATTATTACAAATCCATTGTTCTTGTTTTCCCTGCCCCTGCTAAAAGATGTGGGAAGGTTGTTGAAACAATGAGCAAAATCAATAGGTTTACTAAACAAAGCACTCCCTGTGGAGCCCCAACTACGGGTCAGGACAAAGCAAAAAATAAAACTAAACTCTGTATTATGATTAGTATGATTCAGTAGTTCCTCTGTTTTTGCTGCAGAGACGTTCGCTGTCAGAGCAGTAGAGGACACAGGCAGCTTCCATCTATCTTTCAGGAGGTAATGAAGTCACCATCTCCCAGTAGATGTGTCCTGACCCTGTCAGGTCCTGATGGTGACTCATCTGCATGTCAGACCGTTCACAAGCCGCACACTCAGACATGTAGGCGGGCTTTTCTCTGCACACACTCAAACACTGCCCAAACACTTTGGCTTTACCTCCCCTTCTCCCATCTCTCCTTAAACGAAAGCTTACAGCTCCATCATAACAACTCACTGATATTTGACATAACACCATTAACAAAGACATACACACCATGGCAATATCACAGATGAATTAAGAGTACATTAAGGTGACACTGAATATAAAAGTCTAAACACATGGAGGAGTTAACACAGCACACATGGTGCCGTCATGTTGGAAACATGACATTATTTGGAATATATGTAAACATAACTGAGTTAAAAGAATTGTGATAATCTGGGTAACCTACATATAAAATATATAAGCACACTGAATAGTGGGAAAATTCAAATTACTTCTAATTACTTTAATGACACTTAACTGACATATTTTAAAGTACCAGAAGCAATAAGACATGGGGCATATATCAACATATTATTGAGCATATTTAGTGAGTGCACTGTCATTGAGAACAGCATCAGTGTACAATTAAATTAAATAGCATTTGCTTTAACCTTTAACATTCCAGCTATTCCTGCCAGAAATGTTTTAAAAATGCACACCCACATTAAAATTAAACCTGTTCTAGAATCATTCTGAGCAGAGGCATGACTGATGTCTCTTTAGAAAAAAAACACTGAAGTCATGATGCATTTCAGAGACTAATTACAGGCAATGATCAGTTTTAAACGTTTTATCTAACATTTATCTAACAAGGAAGAGTTAGGGAAGGAAACTGTGGTGTGGGAAAAGAGACTTTAGGGAGAACATGTTGGGGGCAGAATTTATTTCAATTTCAATTCAATTCAATTTATTTATATAGCACCAACTCACAACAGATGTCATCTCAACATATTTTACAAGGATTGTCATTTCCGTACAGTTGTACAAACATTCCAATTAGTTAAAGGTTTAAGGAATCCCACTAGATTGCGTTGAGTCATTGACGTGAGGTGGTGCCATGAACATACAGACTCCAACAACAGCAATCTCTCAGTAGTCCCTCATAACAAGCAAGCATCAGTGGCGAGGAGAAACTCCCCTTTAACAGGAAGAAACCTCCAGTAAAACTGGGCTTAGTAGAAGCGGTCATTTACCATGACCATTTGGGGGTTTGAGAAGACAGAACAAACACACAAAAAGAACAAAAGGAAATTATGTAGGAGTACTTTCTATATTAAATAAAGTAAAAAGTCGATAATGTACTGTAGGGGGCGATAACGAGTTTTCAGACCTGCGTGTATGCCAACTGTGAAACTGCCACATAAAACATGACATGCTGACATGGATGCAGCAAAGCCGCCGGGCTTGCTTAAGGGAAAATGTATTTTTAAGAAGCGACAGGTCTGTGAAATACAAATTCAATTCAATTCAGTTTATTTAAATAGCGCCATTTTACAACAGATGTCATCTCAAGGCACTTTACAAGAAGAGTTATTATAAAACAATGTTTAATTTAGGAATTAGAGAACCACAGAAGATTGCGTCGTAACTTCTCAGCAATCCCTCACACTGAATAAGCATGAAGCGACAGTGGAGAGGAAAAACTCCCTTTTAACAGGAAGAAACCTCCAGCAGAACCAGGCTCAGCATAAGCAGTCATCTGCTGAGACCGTCTGGGGTTTGGAGAAGGCAGCAGATACACAGAAAGTGCAACAGAACTGATGCAGAAGCAGAAGTAGCTCGCTTAGCCGGTGAATTAAGATTTACACGGCTCTCTCACCCGCCTAATAGTTATCCGGCCACAGACCTTAAACGACGCCGGGTTAGTGTGGACGATAGGGGGGTGTAGACTAAATAATTATACGTTTAAGGCATTATCCGGCTTAGTGTGGACGTAGCCCTAGTAACACTCTCTACCTGGCTTATATTAATTTATCTCTACCTAGCTACTCTACCTCTTCCTATCTCTTCCTAGCTTTTGACAATCTACCTGACTACTAACATTAACCTGTCTCTTACTAGCTACCTGTCAAACCTGTCTCTAACTGTAAGCTTTGTCAAAGAGGAAGGTTTTAAGCCTAGTTTTAAAGATAGACAGGTTGTCTGCTTAACGAACCAACCCTGGGAGCTGGTTCCATAGGAGGGGAGCCTGGTAACCAAAAGATCTGCCAACCATTCTACTTATAAAAATCCTAGGAATTACCAGTAAACCTGCAATCTGAGATGAAGTGCTCTGTTAGGAACATATAGAACAATCAGGTCTCTTATGTATGATGGAGCTAGATTATTAAGAGCTTTTTATGTCAGACGGAATATATTGAATTCTATTCTAGATTTTACTGGGAGGCAGTGAAGAGAAGCTAAAACAGGGGAAATGTGATCTATTCTTCTTTTATTCATTAGAACCCTTGCAGCAGCATTTTGGACTATCTGAAGACTTTTAATTGTATTCAGTGGACTACCTGGTAATAAAGAGTTACAGTAATCCAGCCTTGAAGTAATAAAGGCATGGACTAGTTTTTCAGCATCACTCCTGGACAGGATGGTTCTAATTTTTGCAATATTCCTAAGGTGAAAAAAAGAAAGCCTAGACACTTCTTTAATGTGAGATCTAAATGACATATCTTGGTCAAAAATAACACAGAGTTTCTTTGCTTTATTACTGGAAGCTAATTTAATGTCGTCCAGGTGAAGGGGTTGACTAAGTAGTTTTTTTTTCAGAGCTTCTGGTCCAAAGATGACAACTTCAAGAAGTTTAGAGTCATCCAAGTTTTTATGTCTTCCAGACATGCCCATAGTCTACCTAACTGATTGGATTCATCAGGATTTATGGATAGATATAGCTGTGTATCATCAGCGTAACTATGGAATTTTATCCCATGCTGCCTAATTATTTTACCAATAGGAAGCATATATATAGTAAAAAGAATCGGCCCAAGCACTGAACCCTGTGGTACTCCGCAAGTAACTATTGAGGTTGAGGAAGATTTATCATTTACTTGAACAAATTGAAATCTGTTAGACAAATAAGATTTAAACCAGCCTAGGGCTGTTCCTATTATGTGTAAATGTAATTTACCTTTTTGCGCCAGTTGCTATGAGTGAAGAACCAACTATGTAGGGAAGCAGAGCGAGACAGACAGCAGTGTGGAGAAGGGTAGACTAATTATTCTCCGCTTTTCTACAATGATTGGCTGAAACTGCTTCACTGTGCTGCTGCATCGTGTTGTCAGACATGTGTACTGCACATTTAGCAAAGAGTTCAATTGTCCGCGCAGCTTTTTGTTGTTGAGGGCCAAGTCGTACCAGCGTAGGCAGATGTTAAATTACATACTTGCTACGTAAAGTATGTGGCCTACAGCTTGGCAGGTTTGCGTTTTATAGGTGTGGCGCTGGAATTTATGCCATGCTTCAAGAGGTAGTCACCTGAAATGGTTTTCCAACAGTCTTGAAGGAGTTCCCAGAGATGGTTAGTACTTGTTGGTCTTTTTGCCTTCACTCTGCGATTCAGCTCATCCCAAATCATCTCAACTGGGTTCAGGTCCGGTGACTCACAATTTTTGGAAAAGTACTATATAATTTCATGTGTGTTCATGTGTTCATTATTCATAGTTTTGATGCCTTCAGTGAGAATCTACAATGTAAATAGTAATGAAAATAAAGAAAACGCATAGAATGAGAGAATCTGTGTCCAAACTTTTGGTCTGTACATACATATATATATATATGTATACACATGTAAAAAGAAGATTGATCATTTACCAAACTGGAATCTGTCAGACAGATATGAATTAAACCTGTCTATTGCCTGTTATGAATATTGTGATTACCTGTGTCAAACGCAGCACTGAGATCTAGCAAGACCAGAATATGACTGAAATTGTTTACACAGGTTCTTGCTGTTTAGATGCTCACATACTAGTTTAGCAACTGCTTAGTTTTCTCCTTGAGTTTTTGACTTTTGCTGATATTAACTGGATGTGCAGCACCTATATTGAAACACACACGCACACACATATATATACACTCACCTAAAGGATTATTAGAACACCTGTTCAATTTCTCCTTAATGCAATTATCTAATCAACCAATCACATGGCAGTTGCTTCAATGCATTTAGGGCTGTGATCCTTGTCAAGACAATCCCCTGAACTCCAAACTGAATGTCAGAATGGGAAAGAAAGGTGATATAAGCAATTTTGAGCGGGGCATGGTTTTTGGTGCCAGACGGTCCGGTCTGGTATTTCACAATCTGCTCAGTTACTGAATTTTCACGCACAACCATTACTAGGGTTTACAAAGAATGGTATGAAAAGGGAAAAACATCCAGTATGTGGCAGTCCTGTGGGCGAAAATGCCTTGTTGATGCTAGAGGACAAAGGAGAATGTGGCGACTGATTGAAGCTGATAGAAGAGCAACTTTGACTGAAATAACCACTCGTTACAACCGAGGAATGCAGCAAAGCATTTGTGAAACCACAAAATGCACAACCTTGAGGCGGATGGGCTACAACAGCAGAAGACCCCACCGGGTACCACTCATCTCCACTAAAAATAGGAAAAAGAGGCTACAATTTCCACAAACTCACCAAAATTTGACAGTTGAAGACTGGAAAAATGTTGCCTGGTCTGATGGATCTCGATTTCTATCGATACATTCAAATGGTAGAGTCAGAATTTGCCGTAAACAGAAAGAGAACATGGATCCATAATGCCTTGTTACCACTGTGCAGGCTGCTGCTGGTGGTGTAATGGTGTGGGGGATGTTTTCTTGGCACACTTTAAGGCCCCACTTTAGGCCAGCCCTCTCTAGCCATCGGTAGGGTTTCTTGAGATCAGCCGCTTCAGTCCATGTAGGGACTTGTCATCCCATTTTCTCAGGCATTCATTAAGTACGTCATCTCCAAATAGTTGTCCTCTTGTTTCCAATGAGAATGTCGACTTAACTCATGGGGAACTCAAAATTTCTGATCCACTGATGATTTGAGAGTAGGAGTATCTTTAGCTCCAGTCCCGCTGCTGCTTTCTTTCTTGGCATGGTTTAACTGTAGCTTAGCTATTAGCTACTTGCTAGCATCAGCTAATTTGTTTGGTAGAGGTGTACTGTGTTCACGGGGATGTTGTTATTGTGATATAGTGGATAATAATATTACCAGGTACTGATGTGAGCTGTATGAGAACTGGTAACAGTTTCCGGTTAGGGAAAATGCAATGTGTGGTTCCTTGTGATAAGGGAATCTGAGTAAATAGACGGTTGCTACATTATGTAAACATGGGAGGATGTGATGGCGATCATCTTTTAGATTTCAATGTGCAAGGGGGTTTTATATAAAAAATTCCCATCTTGCCCAATGTCAGTGGTTTCCTCCAGTTTGGGGATCAGTGCCCGGAGTGCTCCAATTATCACGAGTACTACATTCACCTTCCAAGCCTTTTCTAGCTCCTCTTTGAGCTCTTGGTATTTCTTCAGTTTCTGATGTTCCCTCTACTTGATTTTACCATCACTTGGTATTGCCACATCCACCACAACGGCTTTCCTCTGCTCTTTATCAACCACCACAATGTCCGGTTGGTTTGTCATTACCTCCTTGTCTGTCTGGATCTGGAAGTCCCATAGGATCTTTGATTGGTCATTCTCCACCACCTTTGGAGGTGTGTCCCACTTTGATCTTGGGGTTTCCAGCCCATACTCCACATAGATGTTTCTGTATACCATGCCAGCCACTTGGTTATGATGTTCCATGCATGTGTGGCAAGGTACACAACGAGGGCCTGGGCCTGGGCCTAACCAGTCAGCCAAAGGGATATCCCTGTGGCCAAGCAGCCAGGGCACATGATCAATCGAAGCCATTGTGACAGGACCTCAACACTGTCACATTCCTCCCCCTCTTATCACAAGCACGTCCTCGTGCTCCCGTGCAGGGTGCCACCAATTAAGAATCCACGGACTTATTACCAGTATCACATGGATTGCCTGCCAGCAATGCCAAATGTGGCAAGGTACACAATGAGGGCCCGGGCGGGATTCGATCCAACGACTCCCGGGTGAGAGTTATGCGCAAGTCAGCCAAAGGGATATCCCTGTTTCCAAGCAACTAGGGCACATGATCAATCGGAGCCATTGTGACAGGAACTCCACACTGTCACATCTGCTTTCCCTGCCACATTTTACGCCCTTCTGTAATGTGCTAGATTGTGTGAGATTACTCTTTGCAAAGCCTACACCTTGGGTCTTGTCTTGTGTGGTAGATCTGCGCCTCTATCGATCTGGTGCTCAGACCCTGCTTCTGTGCTGCCAGGATGAGTGCCTTTGTGGTGTCCTGTAGGCCAGCCCTCTCTTGTCATTGGTAGGGTTTCTTGAGAACAGCCACTTCAGTTATGTTCCAGTGGTATATTCCATGTAGGGACTCTCCTCCCATTTTTTCAGGCATTCATTAAGTACGTCATCCGTTGAAGCCTTGTCTACAATGTGCTTATGGAGCTTTGATGTTTCATGACGGATAGTGGCTCTCATGCTAATCAGTCCTTGGCCTGCAGTCTTGGACTTGTTCTTTCCATTGAACTGGCTTCTTAGGACTTGCCTCACTTGTTGGAGGTATTTGGCTGTTGCTTCTGCCCTCGTTGCCTGTTCAGGGTTGCCATTTGCCTGTGGTATTCCCAGGTACTTGTAACTGTCCTCATTGTCTGCTATTGTTCCCTTCAGTGTGGACTACCTTGCCTCGCTTTGTGACCATTGTGGTAATTCTGCATAAGGTTTAAACTTTTATCATTCAGAAGGTAAAAGACTGTTTATAAAGTTTGCATGGTTATGGGTCTGACACTATTGTTTATGCAGATAAGCTTTTAAGTCATAAAACTCTGGGGTGAGTTTTTATTGCAAGCTGTAAAAAACAGGATGTCTGTAGAGTTGGGGTGTTGCCATAAAACCATAAATTCAGAATGAGCTTTTAAGAAAAAACGTCTCACCCATATGACTGTATAATTTTCTGACAGCCAATAAGAGCTAAGACACTGTATGAAAATGTTCTGATTGGAGAGATTATAAACGCCCAGAGGCCCGGTTGTCTATAAAGCTGTGAAATGAAGATCAGTTAATTGTTCAGATTTCTTTAAGTCTGGACCACAGAGAAACTAGGGCAACTTTCTCTGTAAACTGCAATTTGTTAATCTGTTCAAAATAAATGTTAAACTGGAAATTGGCTCCATTTTGTCTCTGCTTGAACATACATTGAATTACTTATGATAATTATTTAATTCAACAACAAAATTGACTGCGACCTGCTTTGCACTCCGCAGAGAAACACCGGTGCCTGCTGGGAGATGGAGTTTGTTACTCTGCAGGACAATGGAGCAGATGGACCGGATGGTGCGGTCCCTTCAACGACTCAAAATCGGAACCAAAGTGCGGATCGGGGCTGGAGAAGTGGCGATCTCAATTACGGAAGGACGCTTTCGTAAGATTGTTCGAGGCTGGCAAACGGAAAATAGATTAAGGAGCGCCTGGGTTGCCCTCTGTTAATCTGAACGGATTACTTTGAACTGCCTGCGTTTCTTTCAAACGTGCGCGTCAGCACCGCAAATTGAAATGGGAAATGGTCCGGCATTTTTGGTGAGGTCCGATGAGGTTAGTGTTTTAAATTCTGCTTGTACAAGGGTGTAATACTGTGTGTGTGTGAGATGTTTTTTACGCAGGCGCTTGGCGAGAAGTGCTGGTGATGTTGCGTTTTGGGTTAAAATGTTATAGTATAAATAATGAACTCGAGTATAATAAATAAATTAACATAGATAAATAAATATATAACTGAATATGATGGATAACTGAAATTAAATATCTATAAGAATTAGTTGTGAACATTTACGACAGGCCATCAGAGCGGCCGCCCTAAGCTAGGAGCTAATACTGTGTGAGTTTTTGCTTGATAGCACGGCTAACATACGATAGCTGTGCCTATATGTTTTGATAAATAAATTAGTGGTAGTAGGCGGTTTTCTGCCTTCTGTTCGAGTCTTTTGAGGGGTTTTCTGGAAGCCGGCGCCAGGAAATTTCTCAAAGCGGACTACGAAACTTGTAACAGACTGGTCTGAAACCTCCGCGATAAAATAATTAATTAGGTCTAAAAGCCACAGCTTATAATGTTGTGTTTTTTTTGTTAATGGTTTTGGGCTGTAACGGACGTAGTTGAATCGGTGTTTGCTGTGCGGGACGGCTAAGATTGGAAAAATATGTTTCAGTCCGCGTGGACGAACAGGAGATGTTTTGTTCGTGCCGAATTAAAGTTTGGTACAGTGGTATAAATTGTGCGGATGAAGTCCTGGTATTGCGGTAAGTCATCTTCTAAAGTGTGTGTTGCGATTTTCTGGACTGTTTTCGCCGTACGTTTTGTGCTGTTTTAGCTTTCGTTTCACAGAGAACGCTAACGGTAGCACATTGCTATAGGCTGTTGTGCTAAGTTAGCGGTGGTGGCTAACTGCATGTTCTATGTGTTGCGAGCTAAAAGTTGATTTTGGATAGAAAGTGATTACAGACTCCTGCAGACGATTGTCTTGTTAAGACTTAAACGAATTTGGATTTTGTTAAATTTTTCTGGTTAATTAGGATGTAACACGGCCAAATTTATTTGGGATAATTATGCATGTTACAATTAAACGTAAATGACTAAGAACAGTTACACATGAGTCGATTCTGACTTGGTGTAGTTTTAATTTTTGATTTCATCTTTAAAATTAAAAAGAGGGAGTTTATAGTCAAAATAAAAGATGCATTTTTGAATCTTTAAATAGGTGGATTTTTTGCTTTTTTGATTGATCCAAGCAGGAGTTGTTAAGTTGGCCTAAATAAAGATAAAGCTATAAGTAGTAATTATAAGCATTTAACGAAAAGCAAACGGTATTAATTGGAAAGCAACAAACTGGTTTAAATTATTTTAATAAGCACCGTGTTGAATGGTACAGAAAATGAGTCTGTGATTTAAATAAGTATCATTTATGTTAAAATTATGTTTGGCTTATTTCTGATGGCTCTATAGACTTTAGAAATATAGCTTGGTCTCTGAATGAACGACCTAAAGGAGACTGGTGTTAAATTATTTACACAATTGAACATTCTTAAGGATTTTCTGGACAAAAATGCTTATTGGAGTTATCAAAATTTAACTGGGGCTCATGAAGTAACCCAGCACATTTCAATTCCGTTACAAATTAAATGTTTTTATCATGCAAAACAACACTTATCATAGTGATAGTTTATAAACTAGTGGGATTTGAATGTTTGGTTTTAAAAAAGAAAACATTAAAACACAGAGTCATCTTTTGGTAATCAGTTTGTTTTTTAACAGACTGGGGATAAATTTGGAATTGGTCTAAGGATTGAAAGTAACAATTAAAGTCTTTGGTAGATTTATTTAAGAACAAATAATGAATATCACGGTGACCGAAATGATGGTTTAATTTGAAAGTAAGAAGTAAATTCTAAATTCATTTATTCTGATCGTGTAGAGGCAAAATGTGATTGGACCAGCTACATTGAAATAATTTTTACCATATATTTGAATGCACATTTTGTTTTGACAAATAAGAATCGGTTTTGGGTTTGAAATTTAAGATTAATCTTTCAGATGTTCTTTAGCTAGTTTTATTTGATGCTGAGAGTAAATTTACAGGTCCTAAAACATTTTGGAATAGATCTGATCCTAGAATAATGACATAATATATCATTTGATTAGTGGGGACTCTGTAACTGACAATTTATTTAGATTTTTGATTTTATTTTCTTTATTTTTTCTTATTTTTATTTTTATTTTTTGTTTTTTCCTCTTTCTCTCTCAAAATTTATATATTTGGTTCGACTTGGATTATGACCCAGATTTTTGAACTGCGGTCTGTTTATTAATTAGAACTTTGGAAAATGTTAATTTGGGAAGCTGGATTAAAGAAAACGTGATTCAGTGGTAATGTATTTGATGTCTCTAGAAGCTTCAATTTAATTTGGTGTTTATCATTGGAGAAAAGAAAATAAAAAAGAAGCCTGAGAGGAAAAGAGGGATACTGAAAAGAAAAATGCTGGTTTTTATTTTTTATTTTATTGCGACTAGTTTTTGTTTAGAGAAATCTCATCTCTTGAACCTCTTTTATTGAATTTTTTGTTTTGTTTTGTTTGACTGCTGAAGGGAATTAGACTATTGTGTATCCTACGAAAAGTTAAGAGGAGTTTTAGTTGCAAAAATCACTTTGACTATGTTCAGTTCCCTTCACAGAATCGGACAGATGTTTTTGAAGTATGAAAAGTTTTCATTGTTTACAATCAAGAATATTTGGGCAACTGAGCACATTTGGGTTTGTTTAAAGAGGAATCATATAAGCAAGAGTACTTTGAATGGATATTGGATTGTGTTAAAAAATATATATAATTTAGGTTTGGCAAATATTTATAGGGAAGTTGTTTTGTCGGTGATTTAAATCTTGGATTTTTCTTTAGAAATATAGATAGACTTTGAAGTATAGCAAACTGAAGACTGTTTTTGTAAACTATGTTGTGTTATCAGTCAGTACTGTTCTCTGGTTTTGTTTTAAACATTTGATGTTTTTAACCTTTTTCAACATCAATAACAGTTATCTCAATGTAAGTAGCATACTTATATTAGCAGAAATTATTAATTGATTAAAGGGACAGAGTCGGGGAAAAGTGGTGTTAAGTCTGATTACAAAGGGGTTTAGTTCAATATGAGCTATTCGTCTCAACCTCAGTGAAGCGAAACCAGGAGAGCCACTTTTCCATAGAGACTTTTAAAAAAAAAAGGGATAGAACCTTTGCAGATGGTTATTGCCTTTATTTTTGTTATTGCAATATTTTAGTGGTGTATTAGCAATATCTAACAGAAAAATCCAGCCTTTTTGTTTCTTTTTTGATTTAATTTTGTTTTTCTAAGGACTAAGTGTGTTGATGAGATATTGCGATGCTCCATCTTTATATATGTTTAATTTACACATGAGATGAAAGAGACATTTATCAAATTGAAAAAATTGAGGAAGGCATTGCATTGATGAAATATAGAATATAAATTGGATGAAAAATGAAGGAATCATTAATTAAAATACGCAGGGGACGTATTAGAACAACAGTTTAATTAGACGTATAAGGATTGATTATTATTCCTGGTGGAGAGAGCAAACCTGTTGATTGGTATATTTTTACCAGAATTGAAATTGAAGAAATTATTACTAGTATAACTGATTGAAGTAAAATTAAAATAGAGCCCACATAGGCAGTCTGAGTGTGGAAGATATTTAAATTCAGCATTCGAGGAAGGAGACTAATGAATATGAAAATAAAATGTTTGAATGTAACTTGATTTGAATAAGCTGAGAGGATCGACTGTCTGTTTTTTTTTTTTTTTCTTCTTACTCTAATTATATATTTTTTCTCTTTTTCTCATCCTGCAACAGAAAAACCCCTCAGATAAACATTCTTGAGATGGAATTTATGATCCTGGGGAGATGAGATGGGTGGGGGTGCGTGGGCTGATGACGGATAGTGCCAGGCGCCCGCCGTAACGGCCACAGAGAGAAACATCTTTACGACCAGCGCAGAATTACGACTCTCTTGTGCTCTGCTCCCAAACACAGGGGGGCACAGGTGACTGTATATTTTCAGGGGTGAGCTGGAGGCCACCCTCAAAAGAGCACGTTTCCTCATGCTGAGCTGAACTTTCAAGGACAATGTGTGAATTCACTTGGCTGGCGTGAGAAGTGATGATCGAAGACTGTTGATTCAATGTCACTGTTGCTGAATTAACCACAAGAGTTTCTGTTTGTCTGATCGAAGGTGGCCGAGGTTCTGCGTATTTTGATAACCCCATGTCTTCCCCAGGATTATCTCCGGGTAAAATACCACCATTTACCGGGAACAAAATTTGGCAGAAAAAATTGGGCCGATAGCAGGGGGTTGCTGGCTGGTGAGAGAGAAAAAACATTTTTTTTTTCTCTTTCTTTTACGTTTTCATCCACAGGGATGTACTGAATTTAAGAAAGGATATATTGTAATGGAACAGACATAAGTGTCTTAAACTGGATAAATAAAATAAGTAAATTTAAGAATCAATTTGGGTAAACAAGCAAATGGATAGCAATCAGTTGAACTGTACACAAAAAGTAAATTCTTGAGCCTGCTCTTGTTTTTAAATCCATTAATGAGGGAGGTGTTTTTGGTTTGGTTTTTAGGAAAAACAACGGTGTTGTATCGAAATAATATGGATTTGCTCTTTCCCCAGGGATTATTTTTAATTAGATGGGTGAAATAATTTCTTGGCACAATGCAGTTGAATTAGATTGAAAAGGAGTGATCACAAGACCGGATAAAAAAAAAAAAACTGTCTTTTTTGGATGTTTACAAGCTTATGCCCCAAGGTACAGCTCCAGGTCGAAGGCGTGAGGAGTCCAGTGGTTCAGCAAAGTTCCAGATGACAGCTGGGAACACACACAAAGTGCAGCTCCACGCCAACGACGAACCTGGTCGGATTCTGCCTAAGGAGGGTCGTGAAGGGTTTGACCAAGCTGAATCGGAAGCTGGGGCCACAGGCGGCGGGGCCTAGCTCACCCAGAAAGTTGTTTGGGTGGTGATATTACTCATCCAGTGTGATCTATGTGCCAATGAATGAGATGGGCAATTTGAAATTGCCATCTCAAAAGAGGGATCTACAGAAGAAGATCACAACTCAGCAATCAGCTGCACAGCAGGTTTTGACCAGCCCACAACGGTGGGCTAAGCTATAGGAAGCGGGGCCTGTCTGTGCATTTGTGTATATTGGGGGAAATGCTCAATTAATGAAGTAATTGGCATTTCAGAGAGTGGTTATTTGCAAATTTGGGAGTAAAAAATGGAACACTAAAAAAAAATAGGAGCCCTCCACACTGATCAGCTCTGTATATCGCTCTCCAGCTGCCAGGAGCCATTGAGGGGGATAAAATGAGTGAAGAAAGAGGATCAGAATACAAATAAAGACTGAACATTTATTAATAATTTTTTGCATTTTACAGGTTGTTTAACTATTTGATTAACTATTTTATTCACAAGTGAAAAGTCGTAACACTGCCTAAAAGGGTTCTTAATACCTTCTATTTCACAGGTTTCTTAACACTTTAAGTTTGATTTCTTTCAGAATATAATATAGTAATAATGTCTATGTTCATGGATTTTCTGAGCTTCTTCCACAGTATTAACATGTATCAAGTCAGATTTAATTATCTCTTCACATGTAAGACATTCTTATACATTGTGGGTTTTTGAATTTAGTTTGTGGGAATTGTTAAAATACATTTTTTGCTTAATGTCAAAAGAGGGTGAATCTATGATTAACAGATTTACATTTTTTTAATGGGAGTTAAGGTTAAAAAAGGTACTTTAATAGTTTGTGTTTTGAATTTTAGTCTGGAATACTTCATGTTTTTAAACTGATGAAATTTCTTGGATTTGATTTTTTGCATTCTCAAAAAGCTTTACAGGTTTTGATCTTTAATCAATCCATTTTTAAAAATGGATTGAAAAGAGTGAATTGTGGTAATTCTGCATAAGGTTTAAACTTTTATCATTCAGAAGGTAAAAGACTGTTTATAAAGTTTGCATGGTTATGGGTCTGACACTATTGTTTATGTAGATAAGCTTTTAAGTCATAAAACTCTGGGGTGAGTTTTTATTGCAAGCTGTAAAAAACAGGATGTCTGTAGAGTGGGGTGTTGCCATAAAACCATAAATTCAGAATGAGCTTTTAAGAAAAAACGTCTCACCCATATGACTGTATAATTTTCTGACAGCCAATAAGGGCTAAGACACTGTATGGAAATGTTCTGATTGGAGAGATTAGAAACGCCTAGAGGCCCGGTTTTCTATAAAGCTGTGAAATGAAGATCATTTAATTGTTCAGATTTCTTTAAGTCTGGACCACAGGGGAACGACGGGGGCAAATTCCTCTGTAAACTGCAATTTGTTAATCTGTTCAAAATAAATGTTAAACTGGAAATTGGCTCCATTTTGTCTCTGCTTGAACATACATTGAATTACTTATGATAATTATTTAATTCAACAACACCATCCTATCAATCAGTTCAGTTCAGTTTATTAATATAGAGCCATTTCACAACAGATGTCATCTCAAGGCACTTTACAAGAAAAGTTATTACAATACAATGTTTAATTTAGGAATTAGAGAGCCGCAGAAGATTGTGTCATGAATTCTCAGCAATCCCTCACACTGAGCAAGCATGAAGTGACAGTGGAGAGAAAAAACAGCACAATGACTGTTGCTTCTAGATTGGCTGCTTTGCAAATGGCAGCGTATTATGCCTCAAGTAAAATTGCACCTATTCAACCTTCCCAAGCTGCATGTTCCTTCCAGTATTTTAGATTCCCAGTACGAAACAATCCATGTATATACAGATTTTCCTTGAATGATCTAGAGTCACTTTCACCAGAAAAAAAAAATCTTTATCTGTGAATAGGTTGGGATCCACTATAATCACTGTAATAACAGTAGAAAGAATAGCTCTTTTTGATAAATACAATCATCCTTTCAATGAAGAAATGTTTTATTCTAACTCAATACTAGGTATGGAGCCACTTCCTGGGCAGACTCTACTGTGTACAGAGACACAGATGGGGACTCTGGAAAGCAGAGAACAGCTGAATCCTAAGTTTGACTGATGTCCTAGCGCTCAGGGGAGCCAAATTAAATAGTTGACATTTTTTGGACGGAAGACATTTACAACTTCTTACTGTCTCCGACACCCCTTCTTTCCATTGCACACATGCTCTCCTCCGTAGAGCAAGTTGTCTGACAGAACATAAACACGTATTAGCTGTGTCATCTCTCATCAAAGCTTAACACCACAGCTCAAGTGTTAACAGCCTGCAAGCCATGCTAATGCACTGTGACCAGTGCAGTATAAAGTTGCACCTTTTAATGCACATATGGTTATATTCATGTAGACACATGCAGAATGCATAGAGACCAATTAAATGTGTGTTTCATCTTAAAGGAATGGACCTAAGGATGGCAGTATTTATCTTTGCTACTATGCATGCAAAAGGTAGTTACAGTTTACAATTATTTGCAATTTATCACCTTATTGTTAGGAGTTGGTGTCTGTCTGTTTGTTTGTCTTATGTTTTGTGGAACATTCACTTTGACGTCACACCTAAGCTGTGAAGCTGTCCGTCAATCTGAGGATGGAGCTTGCCTGCTGCACCTGCACAGGAGTTGCCTGTTGCTTTATCACTGAGGCCTTCTTAAGGAGCTGTCAGCTAGACATTCAGTGCCTGAGTGTCATACCATGCTGGTACAAACCTCAAGCCATCATTGTCTTCAGAGTTTTGTTCCTCCACTCTTGATCTTTTGCTACTTACCTCTCTGTGTTCCTTCCAAGGTTCCACTCCGACGTATCGCTTCCTAATCTGTTCCTCTGTTCATCAGAAGCCCTGGTCAATTCCCAAATCTGGTAATCTGGTTATTCAAGCTCCAACTTTCTCAGTGCTCCTTCCAAATACTCTGCCTGCCCACCCTCTGTGCTCACAACTGAGCATTGGATTATATCTGCCTCGGTTCCCTATAGGAAGTTCTCACAGACATCACCAGCTCCTAGCGTCTCTTCCCTGGACTCTCCACCTACAGCATCCAGTAAGCCTCACCTGAGTCAGCCTTACCTATTATTTTTCAGTCAATACCTTCTACTCACCATCAATCTCTTCTCTGCAGTGGTTCCCTTCTCCTGTTCCGAGTTACTGTTTCCCTCTTCATTTATTGTCAATTAAATCTTTAAAAATCAGCTGGTCTCCTAGTGTGTTCTGCATTTGGCCGAAGAGAGTAAACCCAAACATGTCACTTATAACTGCAAACTTTTATAGGGATTTTATGTGACACACTTCTAAGTAAAGTATTTAATTCGTGGAAGGAAATGAATATATATTTTAAATTCATTTTTCAAACAAATCGCAAAACAGTTATTTTAATTATCCTTAAATAAAATAAATCAACTGAACTTATGTAGTGCTTGTATAGTCATACTGACCACTCAAAGCACTTTAAAGTAGAGCCATATTCACACTCAAACATGCACACATTCATCCACTGATAACAAACCTTGGTAGGCAACTTGAGGTTAAATCCCTTGCCCAGAGGCTCATTGACATGTGACAGGAGGGAGTTGGAACTGAACTACAATCCTCCAACTGCAAGATAACTACTCTACCTACTGAACGAAAGTCACCCCAAAGAAGACAAAGGAACACAGCAGACAGGTCAGGGAGAAAGCTGTGCAGAAATTTTTAACAGGGTTATATTATAAACTATTCATTCTATCATATGAAAATGTAGAGTAGGGGACAACCGTAAACCTACTACTAAAACTGAAAATCCTAGCAAAAAGAACATTAAACTCGTTTCCACAATTGGAAATTCAGGGTAATTTTACTGGACCTTCACAGTATGTGCTTCCCGACTTCACAGGGCTGACCCTAAAGGGCTGTTTTCAGGGCCATTTTACGATCCAACTGAGTACCAGCCATGGTATGTACTCAGAAATGGTCAGCTAGAGTTTCCGGGTGGCAGCTGTTAAATCATCCTGATTCGTTGTATTTCAGAGGGAAATGAGCAGACTTTGCCAAACAATCGGCTTGGTAAAGTAGAAGAGTTGCTGGCAAACAGAACATAGCAAACAGAAATGCCACAACAATTCCTACTTCTTAATTGTCAGACTCTTGTTATTCGGCATGCTCCTTTGGCCATCTTTCGGCACGAGAAACGATGATACTCAATGTCGAGATGTTTGTGATATCCAGATGTTTTGGTAAATTCCTTAAAGGACAAATTTTGTATGAAGACATGACAACTGAGAGGACCGGGCCAACAAATTTACACCATCAGAAATGATCTGGTAAGATTACCCTGAAGTTCCAATAGTAAAAACTTGTATAGTTAGAGAAGCCAGCTCTGAAGGATGTAAATGGTATCTCTGAAGAAGCTGCAATTATCCAAATCTCAGGCTGGAGAATCTGTCAACAACTCTTAGTCTTGAATCATACAAATATGGTCTTAGTGGAAGAACATCAAGAAGAAAGACAGAAGAAGTCGTATTTGCAGATTGCCATAATCCATTTAGCATACATAGCAAACATGTGGAATAAGATGCTATCCTCACATGAGACCAAAAAACAAAACATGGTGATGGCAGAATAATGCTATGGGGATGGTCTTCAGCTGCAGGGGCAGGGAAACTGGCCAGACTTTATGCGAACATAAATGGAGATAAATTTATACGCAGAAGAAAACCTGAGTGAGCAACCTTCTTCATCCAATTTTTCTTTGGCTTAGATGGTTAAGTACTTGCTAAAAATGTGCCACATGATCATGGGTTTATAGTAGGGATGTCCAATATTATCGGCCTAAAGTCATTATCGGCCGATATTAGCATTAAAATGTAATATCGGAAATTATCGGTATCGGTTTTTATTTTTTTATTTGATTAATTTTTCACACCATACACATATTATATATCAAACTCTTAAGCATGTAAAAATATCACAGATTTGAGGTTTAGTTTATGTGATATTATTTGTTTGAGGCAACTTTCAATATATCAAACGGTAGGCTAATTATTGGCCTTGCTTAAATGTTTGCTGTTTTTTTATTTTTTATTCTTGTTTCAGTTGTTTCCACTTACCTCACTGCTATAAAGGTATAATGTTGGTTACATTTTCTAAAATTAGAAATTTGTCCTGAATGGTTGGCCTTTGTCAGTATTCTCTGTGTGAGAAAATGCTTCAGTTAGTTTTGAAGACAAAATAAAAATGGCACCTTTTTCAATTGCCTAGCAAAAATTCTAGTATTTATTATATTTTCTACATTTTTAAAGCTCAAGTATGCATGATACATGATATTTCATTGTGGTTATCTAAAAGGGTTTAGTAGTTTTTGTTTTTTATGAGGGAGGGTCCCCACATATCAGTATCGGTTTATATCGGTATCAGAAATTATGAGTTAGGCTATATGGGTATATCGGATATCGGTAAAAAAGCCAATATCGAACATCCCTAGTTTATAGATTTGTATCTTTTCAGCGGGGGAACAAAACGCTTCTGTGAATGAAGAGGGCAGCATTAAGGTGCTCTTATGTTCCTGCATCCAAGGTATTTCAGGCCTGTTGATGGAATCTGTTAATCATGGAGCACAATCCAATTATTTATTTAGTCTTTATTTTGGTCTCTTTTCACTGACATACCTGTTACATGTCCGTTGCTGGATTTATGGAACAAGATCAACCAACATTCCATATCCATAATTATTAAAATTGATAATAATGGAAATTACAAGTATAACAAGGAAAAATATATATCTATGCATATTTTGAATTTTACTTGAATAAAAAAACAAATACTTTTCCCCCTTCAACAAATACAAACACAGATACAAATACCAGCTACTTTGGACACCACTAATATATATACAGACGTGGACAAAATTGTTGGTACCCTTCATTAAATCAAATAAAAACTCATAATGGTCACAGAAATAACTTTAATCTGACAAAAGTAATAATAAATAAAAACTAGAAAATTTCAGGAAATTTAGAGAAGGGACGGCTACGGTGTGCATGCTAATGCTAACTAGCATGCTAATGCTAATGTTAGCTAACATGTTGGCATTACTATAAACCTATTCAGTACCAAAATATAGTCAAAAAGCTCAAATTAGCTAAAATGCTAACAAGAGCTAGCATGCTAATGCTAACTAGCATGCTAATGCTAGCTAACGTGTTGGCATTACTATTAATAGGATTAGTATGAAAATATAGTCAAAAAGCTAAAATTAGCTCAAATGCTAACAACAGCTAGCATGCTAATGCTAACTAGCATGCTAATGCTAGCTAACATGTTGGCATTACTATAATCCCATTCAGTACAAAAATATAGTCAAAAAGCTAAAATTAGCTAAAATGCTAGCAACAGCTAGCATGGTAATGCTAACTAGCATGCTAATGCTAGCTAAGATGTTGGCATTAGTATTAATAGGATTAGTATGAAAATATACTGAAAAAGCTGAAATCAACTAAAATGCATACAAGTGCAATGTAGTACTGTGTATAACATAGGGATTTTGGTTCCAGCTTTCAAACAAGAAAAAAAAAAATTTTGCTCCCCCTGGGATTCGAACCCACTACCTCTTGCATTGTATTCCTGTTCCTTCACAGTTACACTACAACATCAGTTATACAGCATTGAGTTTTAGGCGATATGATCTGTTGTCTCATCTCCCAGTTCAGCTTTCAGCAAAGAAAAATTATTTGCTGCTCACTCCTGGATTTGAACCCAGTACCTCTGGGATGCAAACCCTCTTCCTTAACCACTACGCCATCCAAACATACATACAACATTGAGTTTTAGGCCATATGTTCTGTTGTCTCCTCTCCATGTTCAGAGTGTTAAACAGCTGCGAACGAACCTTTCCCATTCGAAAACTATAGCAGCTATCAGGAAAATTATTGGAGTGTTAGCGATATTTATCCTTTGTGTTCAATTATTTCAAAGCACAACTCTCTATCTTATTCACAGATGAAATGGTACAGGCAGACAGGGGGACTGAGAAAGACAGAGACATGGTCAGAAAGACAAAGACAGATGGACTGACACATGGACTTGTTTGTAGTACTTCTCTCTATAGTACTGCATAGCATAACCTGTGTTTAAGTGGGGTTTAATAGGCCTTCAATGTGTATATACTGTGGAATGAACTTTAGTGAACTCTGATCAAAGGTGCTCCGTTTCCCCAGCAACAAGTGTGAGTGAAAATTGCAGCAGGTGCAAACACTTAAGATGATTAAGAGCTTAGATTTAGACTTTTTCATGAAAAAGTGCGCCGAACAAATCGTTCCCATTCGAAAACCGTACAAGGTATCGGAAAAATTCTTGAAGTGTGAGCGAGATGTATCATTTCTCTTCGTTCATGCCAAAGCAGAAGTCTCTATCTTATTCACAGTCCGAGAGGGAGCGAGAGAAAAATGACTAAGAACATCTCTCTGGCTGAGATAATCCTGACCAGCCACAATGATAAATTATAGGAGAAAAGCCCTAAAACTGGGTTCCACTTTGAGCGATCTAGAGCTCGCTGAGAGAAAACCGTGCGACATAGGGAAATTTTGAAATGATCCTGAGAATCACAAAGGGCGGCTCTATTTCATGACCGAAAATCATGTCACTAGTGCGAAATATGTGGCCGTGACGTCGAGTTAAATTTTGATGAGGACCTTCCAAAAGTTCATCACTCCACACTCTGCTTAACGAGCTGCTCCACTCTAAAAATGTCGATTTGGGGCAAACTTTGGGTCGAACAAAGTCAAATTGTGACAAAACCGTAACAGCTATCGACATGCGGTCTTCAATGCTGAACACAGCACGGACGTGGCTACAATCTGGATTTCGAATGGTGTTGCTAAGTTATTGTATGGCTACACAGTAAATCTTCAAAAATAGTGGATTTTTCATGATTTTTGGCCGTTTTTCCATTCATTTCCAATGGGTGTTTTTGGGGGTGGTTCTTCGCTAATTACGTCGCCATGGTAACTCCAATCGCCAATAAAAGTAATAGCACACCTCACACGATCGAGCCGGTCGTTTTGATGTATATATTGTGGGGGTGCACGCTACGGTACGACCCGCATTAACGGTGAAAGAATAAAGAGTCCGTTTAGAAGTGAATAGTAATAAGGGACTGCCCATGCAATTGCATGGAGGCAGTGCAATACATTGCTTTGCAATGGATTTGCACTGCCTCCATGCATTGCATTGGGCCGTCCCTTAATTATATAAATGTTGACCAATGAAAGTCAGACATTGCTTTTCATCCATGCTTCAACAGAATTATTTAAAAAATAAATGCATGAAACAGGCCTGGACAAAAATGATGGTACCCCTAGAAAAGAATGAAAATAATGTGACCAAAGGGACATGTTAATCCAAGGTATGTCCACTAATCAGCATCCTAGGTGTCTACAATCCTGTAATCACTCAGTGGGCCTATATATAGGACTCCAGGTAGTCACTGTGTTGTTTGGTGACGTGGTGTGTACCACACTCAATATAAACCAGAGGAAGCAAAGGAAAGAGTTGTCTCAGGAGATGAGAAAGAAAATCATAGACAAGCATGTTAACTGTAAAGGCTATAAGACCATCTCCAAGCAGCTAGATGTTTCTGTGACTACAGCTGCACATGTCATTCAGTAATGTACGATCCATGGGACTGTAGCCAACCTCCCTGGACGTGGCTGCAGGAGGAAAATTGATGACAGATCAAAGAGACGGATAATCCAAATGGTAACAAAAGAGCCTAGAAAGACTTCAAAATAGATCCAAGCTGAACTTTATGCTCAAGGAACATCAGTGTCAGATCGGAACATCCTTCGCTGTTTGAGCCAGAGGACAAATCATTAAAAAAACAGACTGGAGTATGCCAAACTACATGCTGACGAGCCACAAAGCTTCTGGGAGAATGTCCTGTGGACAGATGAGACAAAAATTTAACTTTTTGCCAAGGCACATCAGCTCTATGTTCACAGACGGAAAAATGAAGCATATCTAGAAAAGAACACGGTCCCTACTGTGAAACATGGGGGAGGCTCGGTTATGTTCTGGGGCTGATTTGCTGCATCTGACACAGGGTGTCTTTAATCTGTGCAGGGTACAATGAAATCTCAAGACTATCAGGGGATTCTAGAGAGAAATGTGCTGGCCAGTGTCAGAAAGCATGGTCTCAGTCGCAGGTCACGGGTCTTACAACAGGAAAATGACCCAAAACACACAGCTAAAAACACCTAAGAAGGGCTAAGAGGAACACACTGGCCTTCTATGAGCCCTGATCTCAATGCATAGCCCTTCAGTCTTTGTAGATTAGATCAAAAGAGGGGTTGACTGGTGAACGGTTCTGAAGAATCTAAAATAAAAACCCTGAATAACCAGCACTTCTTGGTGTTTTTTGCGGAACATCAAGGGGTGCTGGTTATTGAGGGATTTTCTAAATAACAGTATGCAATTAGGTTCTACAAGCACCTCTAGAGGAATAGAATAGAAAATAATTCAAATGCATACTGTAAAAAAAAAAAAACCGTACGGAATATATAGGAAATTCAAACAGGAATCAGTGCAGCAATTATTTTGAGGACCTTTCTTTTTGTGCCTCAAAACAACCAAACATGCTTCCTTGCTCTGATAAACAAAGTGATAGAGTGTTTGATGACCAATATTGACCTGAAGCGTTAACTTGAAGAAGACCTTCTAATCTCAGGAGAATGGCTCACAGAAAGTTGTTGGCAGTAATTATAAGTATGGCCTTCCAACTGCGGGAAAGTTGTGGGTCAAGCTGGTCCAGTCATCACAGAGACATATAAGAGGAGGAGGAGGCGGCAGAGGAAGGCTTGATCTTAGCATACATAAGAAACAGATGACTAACTAAAGAGGAGGGCCCAGTCAGACGTGACCAGAACCAATAGGCTTTCTCTAAGTGTCTTTGATTTAGACTCACAATCCTCTCTATCTATCTGGTTTTAATATTGGACCCTTTTTCTACACCTGTTTAAAGCACATTTATTTTATTTTTCTTTCTCCATTTTGTTTGTTTCTTGTTTTTTTTTTCTTTTTATCTCTCTCCCCTACATCTTTGCCTTCAGCTTGTGTTCTACCCTTCTTACCAACTCCTTCCCTCATTCCATTGTCAGCCTTCCCCATATCCCCCGTCCCCCATCCCTCCCTCAGCCTCATACTGAGCTGGTACTGATTGAGCCCTCACAGCTTCATTAGGATTCTTCCACTCACATTGTGGGATGCAGCCCTGGGGCAGTTATCCGGCAGGGGCTCTTGAGAGAAGTGCACATGGGTTACATGTCTTCCCATATTTCACTTTTAACAGACTTACTTGCCTTATCTGCTACTTTCCAGGCTGCTGAATCTGCGCTTCAAGGGTGTTTCCAGCCTCACCCCCCACCCACCCCTTGTTGGGGGTTTACTGTCATGAATAAGTGTCACCCCCAAACAGGAGGTGATGATTCAATGTGGAAGTCGGTATCTAGGGTGATTTGCAGTCAGCTGCCTTCAACTGAGTTCTAGTTCAGATACTTTTTCCTCACATCTTTTTTCCTCATAGAATTCTAACCTTATGACTTTGGCTTTAGTGTTAAACTTGGCAGTAAAAAAAAATCCTGAGTTTTTAGCTAAGAACTTCCCACATAAATTACAAGGATAGGTGGAGAAAAACAGAACAGCCCATCTGTTTAGGGGGAAGAGAAAGCCAGGTGCTCTGACTCCCGTTCTACATTTGTGTGATCATCTGTCTTAATGTGATGTAAATATCAGCCAAATGTCACATTAGAATGACTAAATTGCATGACAACTGTTCAGCTTTCACCACAAGACACATGATGGACAGTAATGAGATTATGCTGGTGCCATTATGTCATGTAGTCACAGGTGGTAATAATATCGGATGGATGGATAGACAGATAGATGGATGGAAAAACAGTCTTTCCTTTAGAATTCAATATTATTGACCTACCTAAAATCTTTATTTTAGAATAATTGCTGGTAAAAACATCACCTTGTTGTTTTGCATCTTCTTATGAAGGCTGTTCCATGAAGCAAGCTAATGTCAAAAGCCACGTTTGCTTTGACGGTCTCATTTTAAATTCAGTTTCACGAATGAGGCTTATCTGAAGCCCTACTCATCTTAGCGGCGACTTATCTTAGCTTGATGAATATGAGTAGAAAAACCATGTGATGTCACACTGCTGGGCTGGTGTCCTGCTGCTGTTCTCTCCCTCACACCACTGTAAAGTTATTACAGTGGTTACAGCATCTATGATTTCCTGTTTGGTGGCTAAATTATGCAATGCAGGTAAGTTTTATCTTTTAACATGTACAGTGGGGCAAAAAAGTATTTAGTCAGCCACCGATTGTGCAAGTTCTCCCACTTAAAATGATGACAGAGGTCAGTAATTTTCATCATAGGTACACTTCAACTGTGAGAGACAGAATGTGAAAAAAAATCCAGGAATTCACATTGTAGGATTTTTAAATAATTTATTTGTAAATTATGGTGGAAAATAAGTATTTGGTCAATAACAAAAATTCAACTCAATACTTTGTAATATAACCTTTGTTGGCAATAACAGAGGTCAAACGATTATAATAGGTCTTTACCAGGTTTGCACACACAGTAGCTGGTATTTCGGCCCATTCCTCAATGCAGATCTTCTCGAGAGCAGTGATGTTTTGGGGCTGTCGCCGAGCAACACGGACTTTCAACTCCCTTCAAAGATTTTCTATGGGGTTGAGGTCTGGAGACTGGCTAGGCCACTCCAGGACTTTCAAATGCTTCTTACGGAGCCACTCCTTCGTTGCCCGGGCGGTGTGTTTAGGATCATTGTCATGTTGGAAGACCCAGCCACGTTTCATCTTCAAAGCTTTCACTGATGGAAGGTTTTGGCTCAAAATCTCACGGTACATGGCCCCATTCATTCTTTCTTTAACACGGATCAGTCGTCCTGTCCCCTTAGCAGAAAGACAGCCCCAAAGCATGATGTTTCCACCCCCATGCTTCACAGTAGGTATGGTGTTCTTGGGATGCAACTCAGTATTCTTCTTCCTCCAAACACGACGAGTTGAGTTTATACCAAAAAGTTCTACTTTGGTTTCATCTGACCTCATGACATTCTCCCAATCCTCTGCTGTATCATCCATGTGCTCTCTGGCAAACTTCAGACGGGCCTGGACATGCACTGGCTTAAGCAGGGGGACACGTCTGGCACTGCAGGATTTGATTCCCTGTCGTTGTAGTGTGTTACTAATGGTAACCTTTGTTACTTTGGTTCCAGCTCTCTGCAGGTCATTCACCAGGTCCCCCCGTGTGGTTGTGGGATTTTTGCTCACCGTTCTCATGATCATGAGATTGTCCCCACGGGATGAGATCTTGCGTGGGGCCCCAGATCGAGAGAGATTATCAGTGGTCTTGTATGTCTTCCATTTTCTGCGATAATTTGCTCCTGTAACCCACATCTGAGTATGTAACCCGTCGACAGCCTGAGTGTTCGTAGGAGCTGAGATGTAGTAGCAAAACCACTGAAAACCACTGTTAGTAAGGAATTTCACTTTTAGTTCAGAACACCATTAAAACAGTGTCGCTACAATTACATAAGTGCTTTGTGGCCCATTAACAACGAAAATAATAACCAAAAGGCAAAAAAATATGAAATGTCTTTTAGAAAAG
Source organism: Apricaphanius iberus (assembly GCA_028564705.1). Lineage (NCBI taxonomy): Eukaryota > Metazoa > Chordata > Actinopteri > Cyprinodontiformes > Aphaniidae > Apricaphanius > Apricaphanius iberus. The sequence continues at coordinate 991,154 of JAPXFQ010002813.1, forward strand.
TTAAAAAATCCAGGAATTGTTTTTGATGTGGATCCAATCAGTTCAAGTCAGTAAGTCAGGGGGAATAGGTCCAAGAAGTCATGGAAAGAATCCAAGTTAGTCTCTCTTGTGAGTCGATAGTGGGATTGACACAACCCTACCACAGGATCAGCCGATAGTGTGTGAAGCTCAAAGAACAACTGGGATGCTCGCCAACAACTGGATCAATGTCAGCCTCGTGGAACACAAGCTGGAGCTTCCTACCCAATTTTTCCATATATCACTTAAGACCCTGACCCAGAGGGCATATTCCTATCCGAGAGAAGCCAGACAATTAAGTGCTTCTTTCACGGCCCTCCAATCTCATTCTTTCTCTGTTTTCAACACATTCACGAAGAACAATGCAGTGAGCGCAGACTCCGGTCTTTAGCTAACGTTAAGCTACTGCATATCTAACAACTACTGTCCGAATTACAACACAAAATAAAGTTCCGGTCTTATCTGAATAAAACTCAAATAACTTAAAAATCATAAAAAATGAAAACGGAATAATGATCAAATATGGAAAACATTATGATTATTTAACTATTGTCAGGTGGTTACACCCTCCCCTCTGTAATTAACTCTGAGTCCCTTCAAGTTCTTACAAGGGTTGGAGCACCTTCAAAAGTATCTAATAAGGCTTTGTTAAAACCATCAAGTATTGTTTGTGCAAATGAAATCAAGGGTTTCCCAAGCTGTGGGTATGTAAACTTAGCAGGTGGTTTCCTCAACCGTTCAGATCTGCGCATTTGGTCCGCAGTCTGATTCTCAAGGGTATTGGAGTCAGCTAGATCAGGGAAACTAACATCCTGATCAGTATTGTCCATTTTGGTAGGTTGTCTCTGTTCAGTTTCTTTTGACTGTTTAACTCTCATTGGGGTTTTGTTTTGAGAGGAATTTTCCATTATGTCAGGATCCATTTCAGTACTTCCATTTTCATCCCCATTTTCAGGTTCCAGTTCATTCTGTGTCACGTCCGGTAAATGTTCATGCAGATTGGTCCTTTGTTTTTCCACAGGTTGATCCAGGATTTCAAGAGGTAAGTTCTGGGGTTGGTTTTCAGATTTTTCAACAGTTGCTCCATGCTCACTTGTAGCATTTGCATTTGAGTTCACATTGTTTGGTTGAATCATCCTCGTGGTTGTCACAATTGTTGTGGGATAGTAACTCCGACTATAGTCATCATCATCAGAATCAGGGGGATTTTCTTCCGGAGAGATGGAAGTTTGCCTTGTTTTGGGTTTTGAGGCTAGCTTTGGTTTTGTCATCTCCTCATCCTCCTCTGATAGAAATCCGCAAGGGAGCAATAAATCTCGGTGGAGTGTGCGCAAGGGTCCTTCCTGACCCTCAGGACAAACTGTATAAACGGGGATATCTCCAGCCTTCTTTTGGACAATGTAAATAGTCGCCTCCCACCGATCGGCGAGTTTTTGTTTGCCACGAAGACTGAGATTGCGCACTAGAACTCTATCACCTATGTCAAGTGTTGACTCCCTTACTCGCATGTCAAATCTGCGTTTGTTTCTGGCAGAGATTTTCTTAGCATTAGCTGAGGCTAATTGATAACTTTCTTTCAAGTATGTCTTGAGGTTTTTCACATACTGAGAGTGAGATATTTCTGTATCTTTCTTAACTGGTAGACTAAAAGCAATGTCTATGGGCAGTCTAGGCTGACGTCCGAACATTAACTCATAGGGTGAAAACCCAGTGACATCACTCCTTGTGCAGTTATACGCATGAGTGAGAGGTCGGACATACTCACGCCACCTAGTTTTCTCTTTCTCCTTGAGCGTACCTAACATACTGAGCAAGGTACGATTATAACGTTCAACGGGGTTGCTGCGGGGATGGTAGGGGCTTGTTCTCACTTTCCTAGTACCAACCAATGCACACAACTCTTTGATGACCCGTGATTCAAAGTCGCGGCCTTGGTCGCTGTGAAGACGCTCAGGGAATCCGTAATGGACAAAGAACTGCTCCCAGAGGCATTTGGCCACAGTTAGGGCTTTTTGGTCTCGAGTCGGAATGGCAGTTGCATATTTTGTAAAGTGGTCAGTTATGACCAGGATGTCTTTGAAATTATGGCTGTCGGGTTCAATAGACAAAAAGTCCATACAGACAAGTTCCATCGGACGACTGGTCTGTATGCTGACTAATGGTGCGGCTTTGTCAGGTTGCCTTTTTCTTTTAACACACCTTGGGCAGCTTTTGATCTTGGACTCAACGTCGAAAGACATTTTTGGCCAATAAAAGCGAGATCTGATTAGCTCAAGGGTCCTTTCGACTCCTAAATGGCCCATTTCATCATGTAAACTATAGAGCACAGGATTTCTCAAAGGTTTTGGTAGAACAAGCTGGTAGACCGTTTTGTTGGAACACTGCCGTTTCCGATACAACAGACGGTCTCTCATTTCAAATCGACTAATTTCTTTGAACATGAGCTGAAGCTCAGGGCAGTTAACACCAGTAGGGATGGGTTCTCTTGAGTCACATGACTGTATGATCACACTGATTGCCGGATCGGCTCGCTGTAATGCAACCATCTCTGCCTCACTGTACTTCGGGACGGTGGAAAGACCACTAAGAGTATCATCATCTGAAAATGCTGAGGGAATAGCGTCAGGATGTACGGCAAGTGACTCAATGTAACATGGTAACCGTTCAGGTTCATTATGAAAAACAGTGTGGAGTTGACATGTGGCTTGGACAACGTTCACTGGAGCAAGATGATGTGAGGTGAACTCATGAATCCTTTGACTCTCCTCTTGAGATGCACTGTCACTAGTTAGTTCACCATGTGGTCTCCTTGACAAGCCATCGGCATCCTGATTTTGCTTACCTGCACGATATTTGATGTCAAAAGTGAACGTAGACAATGCAGCCAACCACCGATAACTAGCAGCATCTAGTTTGGCTGTGGTCAGAACGTACCGCAAAGGATTGTTATCGGTAATGACAGTGAAAACATTGCCATACAAGTAATCATGGAATTTCTCTGTAATAGCCCATTTTAAAGCTAAAAACTCCAGTTTATGGGCTGGATAACGTGCTTCACACTGTGAAAGACCCCGGCTTGCATACGCAATGACACGGTTCTGACCGTCTTGCTCTTGGTATAAGGCTGCACCAAGGCCTGTTGTGCTAGCATCAGTGTGAACAACATAAGGCAATCTGGGATTTGCAAACCCTAAGACCGGTGCGGATGTTAGCCTTTCTATGATTTGGTCGAAAGCGTCTTGGCAAGCTTGGGTCCACCTTTCTTCAAAGGGTTCCTTGGGATTATGGTACTTGGCTGCTATGTTAGTGATTTTAGCACCTTTACGTACAGGAGGGTAACCAGCTGTGAGGTTAGTTAAGGGCCTTACGATCTTAGAATACCCCTCAATGAACCTTCTATAGTACCCGGAGAACCCAAGAAATGACCTAAGGTCTTTTAAAGTCTGAGGTCTTGGCCAGGTCTTAAGAGCTTCAGTTTTCTGAGGATCGGTCTCCACTCCCTTCCGTGATACTATATGCCCCAAATAACGGACCGAGGTTTGAAAGAAACGGCACTTCTCCGGAGATAACTTTAGACCGTTCTCTCGCAAGCGGGACAGGACGTTCGTGAGACGGGTTTCATGTTCCTCCAGAGTTCTTGAAAAGACAATAATGTCGTCTAAGAACACAAGCACTTCACGCAAATTGATGTCCCCCATGCACTTTTCCATTAAGCGCTGAAAAGTGCTAGGTGCGTTTGTGATCCCCTGAGGCATGCGATTCCACTCCCAAAAACCTAGAGGGCACACGAACGCCGTCTTTGCTTTGTCATCCTCAGTCATCTCAATTTGGTAATACCCACTTTTAAGGTCCATCACTGAAAACCACTGGGAACCGCTCAGGGCTGAAAAGGATTCCTCAAGGTTTGGCAATGCATACGCATCCTTGATTGTTTGCATGTTTAGTCGCCGGTAGTCTACACATAATCTGACATCACCATTTTTCTTTTTGACTACGACTATTGGAGATGCAAAAGGAGACTGGGATTCACGAATGACACCAGCTTCAAGGAGAGACTGCAAGTGACGCCTCACTGCATCAAAATCGGCAGGATGGATGGGACGTGGGCGTTGTTTGAAGGGAGTCTCATCCTTTAGTTTGATCGAATGTTTTACTTTTGATGCATGTCCATAGTCAAGATCGTGGTGTGAGAAGACATCTGAGAATATGTTTAACCTGTCGGTCACACGAGCTTTCCACTCCTCGGGAAGTAACTCTCCAAAGTCAAAACTTAGGTTAGAACTGGGCTGATTTATAGTTTGGCTAGTGGGCTGTTGGTGGCTACTACAACTAGCAGTGTTCTGAGTTGGTATGATTTCTTTAACAGCACTAAGTTCACCTATGACACACCTAACAGGTATGCCAATATCTCGATCAGTTTCATTCCTTACCACCACAGGTATTTTGTAAGGGAAGTCTCTTGGAACATTAAGGAGGCAACATTCAACAAAAATTCCTCCAGGTAAGGAAGACATGGTAGGTTGCTCAAATAGGACACGCTTTTCATTTATTACATTGTCAAAATTTGCATATCCCTCAAGCATTATCTTTTTACCAGCAGGGATTACACTTGGCTCAGTGTTTCTTAGGTTGACAAAGCCAAGTCTGCCATCTAAACTTCGCTGATGTCTGAGTTGTAAGGTTCTCAGAACTTGGTGGTAGCCACAATAAGCACTATTTTGAAATGCATTTTCATCACAGAACTGTTCGTACAGTGGATCGAGAGTATTAGTTCCAATTAATAATGGGTTGAGACTATTAGACCTGACGTCTGGCACTATAAGGGCAAGTGTCTCCATTTCAGGCTGAGTGATAATGAACTCCTCTGGAAACTGGAGAGTAACTTTTACATACCCCAGGTATGGCACTGACTGCCCATTTGCCCCTTCAATCTCTAGTAAGTCAGAAACTGGTTGAATGGTCTGATCTGAAAGGTAACATTTATAGAAGGACAAAGACATGGTGGTTACCTGAGACCCGGTATCAAGTAAAGAATTGCACTCATGCCCATTAACTTTAACGTTAGCCGTGCTCTTGCTTCCAACAAGCCCTTTAGGTAAGGTTCTGATTTTTGTCACTCTGTGCTCTTTTAGTAGTGCTTTTGCTTTTGTTTTTGGATCAGTCATGGGACTTTTACGTTGATTTGTTTCCATTTGTCCCTCAATAGAAACACTGTTTAGTTTAAATTCTTGTCAGGTGTTTGGTTGTCTTTTTCCCAAGCTTGTTGTTTCTCTTTAAGCAGAGTTCTTTTTGCAGACACTAATGTAGGATTGGGAGGATCGTCACAGCTTGTGGCAATATGCCCATCCTCACCACAGCGAAAACAGTACCATGGCTTTGGCTTTGCTTTAACTGTTATGGGTGTGGCTTCTGAGGTTAGTTTTTGAGTTGATGTCTTTTTGTGAACTGATTTTTCTCTTTGTTTCTCCTTCTTTGTAGGTTTATCTGCAACAGACACTCGTTTTGTAGGACTTGAGAGGGCAGCAATTTGAGCTTGCAGCTCAACAATTTTCTTTTGAAGTTGTTGCATAGCTGGTGGTTCAGCAGAGAACGACTGAGGGGAATCATATGTGTCTCCAAGATATGCTTCATGCACCTGTGCTGCAGCATAGACTTTTGGTTTTTGGAACCCCAAATGTTGTTTCATCCTGTTTGCTTTTGCAGTTTGTTTGTCCTCCTCTGTACGTAAAAGGAGTAAAAACTCTGGAAAAGTGGGTGGATTTTCTTTTCGTTGCTCAAGCTGGAGGGTGTTAATCAGCGCATTGTTCCAGCAGCCTCTACAGAACTGCTTTAAGAGTTGCTTGTCTGAATCTGGAGGTGAAATGGTTTTCATTTTTACAATCCGGTTCAAAAAGGTCTGCAGTCTTTGAAGATAATTAGAAGGTTTCTCTCCTGAATTTTGATTAACACTGAGAAACTGTGCAAAAAGTTCATCTCCGTCTTCCACTGTAGCATAAGCTGAGTCAAGCAGATCAAGGAAAGCTTTTGGATTTGCATGGGGACCTAGCGATTTGACGACAGTGGCTGCAGGGGGAAGCAAACTATCCACAATGCGTCGTACCAGGTGTGCACTAGAAACAGTAGGATCAGCCAAGTGACATTCAATACTGTTCCTCCATGTATCATAGTCGACCTCAAAATTTGGGCAAGGGATTTTGCCGGAAAATGGTCGAAGTTTGTTTGGTGAGTGAATCTGAGAAGAGAGGTCTGAACTCTTGACTATATGTTCGACTACCACACGCTGCACTTCAGGTGGGTTAAGTTGTTCTGCAGATTGCAAAAATGAAGATACTGGCCCAATTTGAGTGGGCATAGCATTTCCAGGGGGTTTGAAAGTAGAGCTATGGGGATCAAGAATAGGGTTTTGCTCATCAATGACTGAGTCTGTTTGAGTAGCATCAAGAAAAACGGGACCTATGGCGGTTTCAGCAGGTGCCACGACTGTGTCCTGATGTATGTCAAACTTGCCCTGTTCTTTAATCAACCCAGTGATTCTCGCCAACTCGTCATGTAACAGGTGTTCAAAAGATTTCCCACTGAGTTTTGCAATATTGTGAAGGTCTAACAGAAAGGTTTTTGTGAGATCGTTACCTTTTTCAGTTGAATATACACTGGCTAAGGCTTCGATGTGAAAGACAACATTTTTATCTGAATCACTTGGTCTATCAAGAGGTAAATCTTTCTCAAGTGTCTCCACAGCTGTACCAAACGCATACTCTACAAGGATTTTTCCATTCAACTCGGATGTTTGGTCTGATACTTTGATTATTCTGTTAATAGACCCATATCGCTTTAAAAACTCATGAATGTCCTCATCAACATCAGTGTTTGTCAAACCTGATACAATGACAGTATTGGGAACCTTAATTCCCTCTCTTTCGATCACATCCATTCTGACAAAAAAAATTTAGTTCACAAGAATACTTTTACACAAAAGAGCATCTAGGTTGTTGCTAACTCAAAGCTCCTGGCTGGCTCGCCAATTTTTCCCGTGTAACCCACTTCTGAGTATGTACACGTCACATCCTAGGTTCGTAGGAGCTGAGAGTAGTAGCAAAAACCACTGAAAACACGTGTTAGTAAGGAATTTCACTTTTAGTTCAGAAAACCATTATAACAGTGTACATTTACAATGCTTTGGGCCCATTAACTAAGAAAATAATACCAAAAGGAAAAAAATATGAAATTGTCTTTTGGAAAAGTTAAATCCAGGAATTGTTTGATGTGGATCCAATCAAGTTCAAGTCAGTAAGTCAGGGGGAATAGTCAAGTCAAGGAAAGAATCCAAAGTTAGCTCTCGTTGGTGTCGATCAGTGGGATTGACACAACCCTACCACAGGATCAGCCGAAAGTGTGGTGGAGCTCAAAGATCAACTGGGAGGCTCGCCATCAACTGGATCACTGGTCAGCCTCGTGGAACACAAAGCTGGAGCTTCTCCAATTTTCCATATATCACTTAAGACCTGACCAACCCACTTCTGAGTATGTACACGTCACATCCTAGGTTCGTAGGAGCTGAGAGTAGTAGCAAAAACCACTGAAAACACGTGTTAGTAAGGAATTTCACTTTTAGTTCAGAAAACCATTATAACAGTGTACATTTACAATGCTTTGGGCCCATTAACTAAGAAAATAATACCAAAAGGAAAAAAAATATGAAATTGTCTTTTGGAAAAGTTAAATCCAGGAATTGTTTGATGTGGATCCAAGGATCAATCAAGTTAAAGTCAGTGGAACATTTTCGGAATAGTTCAAGTCAAGGACAGAATCCAAAGTTAGCTCTCGTTTGGTGTCGATACAGTGGGTTTGACACCAACCCTACCACAGGATCAGCCGAAAGTGTGGTGGAGCTCAAAGATCAACTGGGAGGCTCGCCATCAACTGGATCACTGGTCAGCCTCGTGGAACACAAAGCTGGAGCTTCTCCAATTTTCCATATATCACTTAAGACCTGACCCAGAGGCGATTTTCTATCCGAGAAGCCAGGACAATAAATGTGCTTCTTTCACGGCCCTCCAATCTCTTTTTCTCTTGTTTTCAACTTCCACGGAAGAACAGATGCAGTGCGCAGTCCGGTCTTTAGCTACGTTAAACTACTGCATATTCTAACGAACTACTTCCGGTTTCACACAAAATAAAGTTCCGGTCTTTCAGAATAAAACTCAAAGTACTTAAAATCATAAAATGAAACGGAATAATGATCAAATATGAAAACAATATGATTATTTAACCTATTGTCAGGTGGGTTACACCCTCCCCCTCTGAATTAACATGAGTCCCTTCATGTTCTTACAAGGGTTGGAGCACCTTCAAAAGTATCTAATAAGGCTTTGTTAAAACCATCAAGTATTGTTTGTGCAAATGAAATCAAGGGTTTCCCAAGCTGTGGGTATGTAAACTTAGCAGGTGGTTTCCTCAACCGTTCAGATCTGCGCATTTGGTCCGCAGTCTGATTCTCAAGGGTATTGGAGTCAGCTAGATCAGGGAAACTAGCATCCTGATCAGTATTGTCCATTTTGGTAGGTTGTCTCTGTTCAGTTTCTTTTGACTGTTTAACTCTCATTGGGGTTTTGTTTTGAGAGGAATTTTCCATTATGTCAGGATCCATTTCAGTACTTCCATTTTCATCCCCATTTTCAGGTTCCAGTTCATTCTGTGCCACGTCCGGTAAATGTTCATGCAGATTGGTCCTTTGTTTTTCCACAGGTTGATCCAGGATTTCAAGAGGTAAGTTCTGGGGTTGGTTTTCAGATTTTTCAACAGTTGCTCCATGCTCACTTGTAGCATTTGCATTTGAGTTCACATTGTTTGGTTGAATCATCCTCGTGGTTGTCACAATTGTTGTGGGATAGTAACTCCGACTATAGTCATCATCATCAGAATCAGGGGGATTTTCTTCCGGAGAGATGGAAGTTTGCCTTGTTTTGGGTTTTGAGGCTAGCTTTGGTTTTGTCATCTCCTCATCCTCCTCTGATAGAAATCCGCAAGGGAGCAATAAATCTCGGTGGAGTGTGCGCAAGGGTCCTTCCTGACCCTCAGGACAAACTGTATAAACGGGGATATCTCCAGCCTTCTTTTGGACAATGTAAATAGTCGCCTCCCACCGATCGGCGAGTTTTTGTTTGCCACGAAGACTGAGATTGCGCACTAGAACTCTATCACCTATGTCAAGTGTTGACTCCCTTACTCGCATGTCAAATCTGCGTTTGTTTCTGGCAGAGATTTTCTTAGCATTAGCTGAGGCTAATTGATAACTTTCTTTCAAGTATGTCTTGAGGTTTTTCACATACTGAGAGTGAGATATTTCTGTATCTTTCTTAACTGGTAGACTAAAAGCAATGTCTATGGGCAGTCTAGGCTGACGTCCGAACATTAACTCATAGGGTGAAAACCCAGTGACATCACTCCTTGTGCAGTTATACGCATGAGTGAGAGGTCGGACATACTCACGCCACCTAGTTTTCTCTTTCTCCTTGAGCGTACCTAACATACTGAGCAAGGTACGATTATAACGTTCAACGGGGTTGCTGCGGGGATGGTAGGGGCTTGTTCTCACTTTCCTAGTACCAACCAATGCACACAACTCTTTGATGACCCGTGATTCAAAGTCGCGGCCTTGGTCGCTGTGAAGACGCTCAGGGAATCCGTAATGGACAAAGAACTGCTCCCAGAGGCATTTGGCCACAGTTAGGGCTTTTTGGTCTCGAGTCGGAATGGCAGTTGCATATTTTGTAAAGTGGTCAGTTATGACCAGGATGTCTTTGAAATTATGGCTGTCGGGTTCAATAGACAAAAAGTCCATACAGACAAGTTCCATCGGACGACTGGTCTGTATGCTGACTAATGGTGCGGCTTTGTCAGGTTGCCTTTTTCTTTTAACACACCTTGGGCAGCTTTTGATCTTGGACTCAACGTCGAAAGACATTTTTGGCCAATAAAAGCGAGATCTGATTAGCTCAAGGGTCCTTTCGACTCCTAAATGGCCCATTTCATCATGTAAACTATAGAGCACAGGATTTCTCAAAGGTTTTGGTAGAACAAGCTGGTAGACCGTTTTGTTGGAACACTGCCGTTTCCGATACAACAGACGGTCTCTCATTTCAAATCGACTAATTTCTTTGAACATGAGCTGAAGCTCAGGGCAGTTAACACCAGTAGGGATGGGTTCTCTTGAGTCACATGACTGTATGATCACACTGATTGCCGGATCGGCTCGCTGTAATGCAACCATCTCTGCCTCACTGTACTTCGGGACGGTGGAAAGACCACTAAGAGTATCATCATCTGAAAATGCTGAGGGAATAGCGTCAGGATGTACGGCAAGTGACTCAATGTAACATGGTAACCGTTCAGGTTCATTATGAAAAACAGTGTGGAGTTGACATGTGGCTTGGACAACGTTCACTGGAGCAAGATGATGTGAGGTGAACTCATGAATCCTTTGACTCTCCTCTTGAGATGCACTGTCACTAGTTAGTTCACCATGTGGTCTCCTTGACAAGCCATCGGCATCCTGATTTTGCTTAACTGCACGATATTTGATGTCAAAAGTGAACGTAGACAATGCAGCCAACCACCGATAACTAGCAGCATCTAGTTTGGCTGTGGTCAGAACGTACCGCAAAGGATTGTTATCGGTAATGACAGTGAAAACATTGCCATACAAGTAATCATGGAATTTCTCTGTAATAGCCCATTTTAAAGCTAAAAACTCCAGTTTATGGGCTGGATAACGTGCTTCACACTGTGAAAGACCCCGGCTTGCATACGCAATGACACGGTTCTGACCGTCTTGCTCTTGGTATAAGGCTGCACCAAGGCCTGTTGTGCTAGCATCAGTGTGAACAACATAAGGCAATCTGGGATTTGCAAACCCTAAGACCGGTGCGGATGTTAGCCTTTCTATGATTTGGTCGAAAGCGTCTTGGCAAGCTTGGGTCCACCTTTCTTCAAAGGGTTCCTTGGGATTATGGTACTTGGCTGCTACGTTAGTGATTTTAGCACCTTTACGTACAGGAGGGTAGCCAGCTGTGAGGTTAGTTAAGGGCCTTACGATCTTAGAATACCCCTCAATGAACCTTCTATAGTACCCGGAGAACCCAAGAAATGACCTAAGGTCTTTTAAAGTCTGAGGTCTTGGCCAGGTCTTAAGAGCTTCAGTTTTCTGAGGATCGGTCTCCACTCCCTTCCGTGATACTATATGCCCCAAATAACGGACCGAGGTTTGAAAGAAACGGCACTTCTCCGGAGATAACTTTAGACCGTTCTCTCGCAAGCGGGACAGGACGTTCGTGAGACGGGTTTCATGTTCCTCCAGAGTTCTTGAAAAGACAATAATGTCGTCTAAGAACACAAGCACTTCACGCAAATTGATGTCCCCCATGCACTTTTCCATTAAGCGCTGAAAAGTGCTAGGTGCGTTTGTGATCCCCTGAGGCATGCGATTCCACTCCCAAAAACCTAGAAGGCACACGAACGCCGTCTTTGCTTTGTCATCCTCAGTCATCTCAATTTGGTAATACCCACTTTTAAGGTCCATCACTGAAAACCACTGGGAACCGCTCAGGGCTGAAAAGGATTCCTCAAGGTTTGGCAATGCATACGCATCCTTGATTGTTTGCATGTTTAGTCGCCGGTAGTCTACACATAATCTGACATCACCATTTTTCTTTTTGACTACGACTATTGGAGATGCAAAAGGAGACTGGGATTCACGAATGACACCAGCTTCAAGGAGAGACTGCAAGTGACGCCTCACTGCATCAAAATCGGCAGGATGGATGGGACGTGGGCGTTGTTTGAAGGGAGTCTCATCCTTTAGTTTGATCGAATGTTTTACTTTTGATGCATGTCCATAGTCAAGATCGTGGTGTGAGAAGACATCTGAGTATATGTTTAACCTGTCGGTCACACGAGCTTTCCACTCCTCGGGAAGTAACTCTCCAAAGTCAAAACTTAGGTTAGAACTGGGCTGATTTATAGTTTGGCTAGTGGGCTGTTGGTGGCTACTACAACTAGCAGTGTTCTGAGTTGGTATGATTTCTTTAACAGCACTAAGTTCACCTATGACACACCTAACAGGTATGCCAATATCTCGATCAGTTTCATTCCTTACCACCACAGGTATTTTGTAAGGGAAGTCTCTTGGAACATTAAGGAGGCAACATTCAACAAAAATTCCTCCAGGTAAGGAAGACATGGTAGGTTGCTCAAATAGGACACGCTTTTCATTCATTACATTGTCAAAATTTGCATATCCCTCAAGCATTATCTTTTTACCAGCAGGGATTACACTTGGCTCAGTGTTTCTTAGGTTGACAAAGCCAAGTCTGCCATCTAAACTTCGCTGATGTCTGAGTTGTAAGGTTCTCAGAACTTGGTGGTAGCCACAATAAGCACTATTTTGAAATGCATTTTCATCACAGAACTGTTCGTACAGTGGATCGAGAGTATTAGTTCCAATTAACAATGGGTTGAGACTATTAGACCTGACGTCTGGCACTATAAGGGCAAGTGTCTCCATTTCAGGCTGAGTGATAATGAACTCCTCTGGAAACTGGAGAGTAACTATTACATACCCCAGGTATGGCACTGACTGCCCATTTGCCCCTTCAATCTCTAGTAAGTCAGAAACTGGTTGAATGGTCTGATCTGAAAGGTAACATTTATAGAAGGACAAAGACATGGTGGTTACCTGAGACCCGGTATCAAGTAAAGAATTGCACTCATGCCCATTAACTTTAACGTTAGCCGTGCTCTTGCTTCCAACAAGCCCTTTAGGTAAGGTTCTGATTTTTGTCACTCTGTGCTCTTTTAGTAGTGCTTTTGTTTTTGGATCAGTCATGGGACTTTTACGTTGATTTGTTTCCATTTGTCCCTCAATAGAAACACTGTTTAGTTTAAATTCTTGTCAGGTGTTTGGTTGTCTTTTTCCCAAGCTTGTTGTTTCTCTTTAAGCAGAGTTCTTTTTGCAGACACTAATGTAGGATTGGGAGGATCGTCACAGCTTGTGGCAATATGCCCATCCTCACCACAGCGAAAACAGTACCATGGCTTTGGCTTTGCTTTAACTGTTATGGGTGTGGCTTCTGAGGTTAGTTTTTGAGTTGATGTCTTTTTGTGAACTGATTTTTCTCTTTGTTTCTCCTTCTTTGTAGGTTTATCTGCAACAGACACTCGTTTTGTAGGACTTGAGAGGGCAGCAATTTGAGCTTGCAGCTCAACAATTTTCTTTTGAAGTTGTTGCATAGCTGGTGGTTCAGCAGAGAACGACTGAGGGGAATCATATGTGTCTCCAAGATATGCTTCATGCACCTGTGCTGCAGCATAGACTTTTGGTTTTTGGAACCCCAAATGTTGTTTCATCCTGTTTGCTTTTGCAGTTTGTTTGTCCTCCTCTGTACGTAAAAGGAGTAAAAACTCTGGAAAAGTGGGTGGATTTTCTTTTCGTTGCTCAAGCTGGAGGGTGTTAATCAGCGCATTGTTCCAGCAGCCTCTAAAGAACTGCTTTAAGAGTTGCTTGTCTGAATCTGGAGGTGAAATGGTTTTCATTTTTACAATCCGGTTCAAAAAGGTCTGCAGTCTTTGAAGATAATTAGAAGGTTTCTCTCCTGAATTTTGATTAACACTGAGAAACTGTGCAAAAAGTTCATCTCCGTCTTCCACTGTAGCATAAGCTGAGTCAAGCAGATCAAGGAAAGCTTTTGGATTTTCATGGGGACCTAGCGATTTGACGACAGTGGCTGCAGGGGGAAGCAAACTATCCACAATGCGTCGTACCAGGTGTGCACTAGAAACAGTAGGATCAGCCAAGTGGACATTCCAATAACTGTGCCTCCATGTATCATAGTCGACCTCAAAATTTGGGCAAGGGAATTTGCCGGAAAAATGGTAGAAGTTTGTTTTGGTGAGTGAATCTTGAGGAGAGAGGTCCTGCTGAACGCTTGACTATATGTTTCGACTACCACACCGCTTGCACTTCAGAGAGGGTTAAGTTGTGTTCTGCAGATTGCAAAAATGAAGATACTGGCCCAATTTGAGTGGGCATAGCATTTTAGGGGGTTTGAAGTAGAGCTATGGGGATCAAGAATAGGTTTTGTCATCAAGATGAGTCTGTTTGAGTAGCATCAAGAAAAACGGGACCATGGCGGTTTCAGCAGGTTGCCACGACTTTGTTGTCCTGATGTTGCGCCGTCAAAACCTTGCCCTGTTCTTTAATCAACCCAGTGATTCTCGCCAACTCGTCATGTAACAGGTGTTCAAAAGATTTCCCACTGAGTTTTGCAATATTGTGAAGGTCTAACAGAAAGGTTTTTGTGAGATCGTTACCTTTTTCGGTTGAATATACACTGGCTAAGGCTTCGATGTGAAAGACAACATTTTTATCTGAATCACTTGGTCTATCAAGAGGTAAATCTTTCTCAAGTGTCTCCACAGCTGTACCAAACGCATACTCTACAAGGATTTTTCCATTCAACTCGGATGTTTGGTCTGATACTTTGATTATTCTGTTAATAGACCCATATCGCTTTAAAAACTCATGAATGTCCTCATCAACATCAGTGTTTGTCAAACCTGATACAATGACAGTATTGGGAACCTTAATTCCCTCTCTTTCGATCACATCATTTCTGACTAAAAAGGTTTTTAGTTCACAAAGAATACTAAAACACAAATAAGAGCATCTAGGTTGTTGCTAACTCAAAGCTCATGGCAGGCTCCGCCCATTTTTCCCGTGTAAACCCACTTCTGAGTATGTACACGTCACATCCTAGGTTCGTAGGAGCTGAGAGTAGTAGCAAAAACCACTGAAAACACGTGTTAGTAAGGAATTTCACTTTTAGTTCAGAAAACCATTATAACAGTGTACATTTACAATGCTTTGGGCCCATTAACTAAGAAAATAATACCAAAAGGAAAAAAAATATGAAATTGTCTTTTGGAAAAGTTAAATCCAGGAATTGTTTGATGTGGATCCAATCAAGTTCAAGTCAGTAAGTCAGGGGGAATAGTCAAGTCAAGGAAAGAATCCAAAGTTAGCTCTCGTTGGTGTCGATCAGTGGGATTGACACAACCCTACCACAGGATCAGCCGAAAGTGTGGTGGAGCTCAAAGATCAACTGGGAGGCTCGCCATCAACTGGATCACTGGTCAGCCTCGTGGAACACAAAGCTGGAGCTTCTCCAATTTTCATCACTTAAGACCTGACCCAGAGGCGATTTTCTATCCGAGAAGCCAGGACAATAAATGTGCTTCTTTCACGGCCCTCCAATCTCTTTTTCTCTTGTTTTCAACTTCCACGGAAGAACAGATGCAGTGCGCAGTCCGGTCTTTAGCTACGTTAAGCTACTGCATATTCTAACGAACTACTTCCGGTTTCACACAAAATAAAGTTCCGGTCTTTCAGAATAAAACTCAAAGTACTTAAAATCATAAAATGAAACGGAATAATGATCAAATATGAAAACAATATGATTATTTAACCTATTGTCAGGTGGGTTACACTCCCACAGTTGATTTTTTCACACAAAGCTGCTTGCCTATTGTAGATTCACTCTTCCCAGTCACTCTTCCTGGTGTCCTTCGAAAGCTCTTTGGTATTGACCATAGTGGAGTTTGGAGTCTGACTGTTTGAGGCTGTGGACAGGTGTCTTTTATACAGATAACGACTTCAAACAGGTGCCATTAATACAGGCAACGAGTGGAGGACAGAAAAGCTTCTTAAAGAAGAAGTTACAGGACTGTGAGAGCCAGAGATCTTACTTGTTTGAAGTGACCAAATACTTATTTTCCACCATAATTTACAAATAAATTCTTTAAAAATCCTACAATGTGAAGTCTCTCACAGTTGAAGTGTACCTATGATGAAAATTACTGACCTCTATCATTATTTTAAGTGGGAGAACTTGCACAATCGGTGGCTGACTAAATACTTTTTTTGCCCCACTGTAGTTCTAATTAGATTTAACTTTTACGATTTTGAAGAACATTGCTGCATTTAACCTTCCTTACCACCATTAACCTTATGTTCCACCTATGTCGCTCCTGACACCAACCTAATTAAAAAAATATCACTTAATGTCTAAGATGGACACATAAATCAACATGCTGTCATGTTTAAATGTGTTAAAATAGCCTTAAATTGCCTTGCAACTGGTAACAAAATACACATGTGAAAGGAAATACTGTGTTAATGTGACTTTAAATTTTGAAGGCTATAAACTGTTCTTCTCTAGTTGTTAAATATTTTTGGATCCTTAAATCATATTCTATCAATACACATTTAACATGTCAGCTATATTCTGTCACGTGTTATAATTCAAAACAGACTTCAGATTAGCTTGCCCTACCCAATGAGGTAATATAATTTTTTAAACATAAATTTTGAATTTTACATTTAGAAGTGCTTCTCAGCACTCACTGTGTCACACTCTAGACCAGGGGTGCCCAAACCTTTTTCCACAGAGGGTGCCCAAAAATAAAGTCTATCAGAGAGCTGCAGGCCATATGTAATAATATTTTACTCAAAATACAAACTCTAATAGTGTAGTATAGTAAAGGTTTTTTATACAGTTATTTAGCCCTCCATTCTTTGTAAATAACCTATACATTATAAATAAGTAATTTATAGCAATTTACAACAAATATCTTAACATTGGTTTTAGATAGATTTTAGTATTGATGTCAGAAAAAAAATCTTCTTCCCAATATTTCAAAAAAATGTATTTTACAAACCTACTCTACATACCCCTTGTAATCCTTTGTTTTTTAGATTTTAAACCTAATTTTTGATATTTCAAATACAATAGAAGCACAATGCGATAGGACTATATGCAGCCCAATATACTCATATACACAATACTCATTAGACCCATTTACCACAAACAGTATCAGCAGTGGAAGAATGTTAATAATTCATATTTAGCTGACAATCTGAACAATGTGGTTTTTAATGCAAGAACGGGCCAAATTAAATGGTTTGGGGGGGCCAACTTTCACCCGCGGACCCCACATTGGGCACCCCTGCTCTAGACCATCTGTGAATCAACCCTACCTAATTCACATCATTGCAAAATGTAGCCTCACATGCTTTTTTTTCACTTTATGCTCAAAGTGCCTGAATGTGTTCTTGCTCCACCAATTTAATTGGAGACACATCAAAACATCAATCTCCTAAGACTGGCTTTGTGGAGTATGAACTCTCTCGTTTTTCTTTGTTTTCTACAGAGAGCTCTGCAGGAGGAGAGTCCACATTTCCAGGTTTGGATGCAGCTTTCCAAAAGCTCCCTTTTTATCCCAGTGTCCTGCCAGTGTCTGCTTCAAAGTCTCCTCATTTTCTTAAATAATAAAAAAAACTAAACGGATTAACATTTGTTTATAATTAGATAGTCACAGTTCCAATTTCCTGTATTTGTTGGTTGATTTTTGTCATTCTTAAATATATTTTTTACTACAAACATTTGGCCTATTTTTGTTGAGAAAGACTCATCTGAGATGAGTTTACCTGATGATGATGATTGAAGTTTGTTAATCAGTGTTGAGTAGTTATTGTGAATAAATTATGCAATTTTAAAACAACAATGGCAGGCTGGTAAACTATTAAAAAATACTTCAGACATTTACTAACAATAGATCAAAATCGTCAAAACTCAGGAATGATCAAAGGAATCAATTAACCATAAACCTAGTCATCATCAATTAAATGTCAGTTGAGACAAACAATTTATAAGCAAATGGTCTTATGAAGAAAGCAATTTTTTTCATTTTTAGAAGACACTCATGTTTCACTAACAAGCCTGAAAAAGTTATATGAGGTGGTAAACCACCTTTCACTAATGCAAGTGTTTTGTCAGTGTACAGAGCCAACAAGCTCACACAATTCATCACAGTTTGTGTTCAGGCTCAGGAGGACCTGAAAAACCCTTGCAGACTGGAAGATGTGACACCTCTTATATCAAAAACATTTTTGTACAGAGAAACATTGTTTAATGAGATAGGTACAGCATAAATATAGAATAAAGTTAAATGTCATCAGTGTTCAGGTCACTCTGAGTTTGCCGGGGCACCAACTAAATAAAAGGCTTTACTTTTAATTGCTTTTAAATGACATAATTTGTTTTTTAAATAAGATGTTGGTGGAAGGTATGTTTAAAGCCTTATATACCAAATATAACCAAAGATAATCAGTCTTTATACAAAATATCTGTTAAAGCTCACATGTTTTTTGATTGGTGTTTGGAAGATAGATTCAAATATGAATCTCTGTTGCACCATTTTGGGCAAATTCCCAAATGTTTCCTCCCCGAGTATTAGTTCTGAGCTTCTACATGCTTTTGGCTAAAAGTTTCCAGAAAGTAATTTGTCATGACTTTACCTAAATATGTCAGTGAAAGGCAAGAAGACATAAAGCAGAAGCATAAAAAGGGTCAGTCATTCATGTAGGAGTCAGTTTTAGAAAAAGTAGGAAATTCCTGCTGCCAGTGGCAAAACGTGCGCATGCACTCACACACACACACACACACAAACACACACACACACACAAATTAATATCCTCTGCATCCCATAATGCACATACCTCCAGCACTATTACTCAAGTCTGTGAAACACAACTTCATAAGGAAATTCTTGTGCAGACAGAGGTCATGGAAAGACAACAATGAGTTTGCATATTCCCTGAGCCACATTCATTCCTCACATTCAGGGGTTAACTTAAAATGTTCTGCAGACCATGTATCAGCGATCTGTCTGATATGGACCACTGTATGTTTTCCAATGGCAGCTGCTGTATTCCTTCATGTCTAAACCACAGGATTATTTAAGGTCACTTTGAAATAATTAGGTGATGAAACTGTTGTGAAAATGCAAAAAACAAAACACATCACCCCTATATTTATAAAGCATAACACACATATTTTTATTATTCTTTTATAGTTCTTTATGGTAAAGTAACAGTT
Source organism: Apricaphanius iberus (assembly GCA_028564705.1). NCBI lineage: Eukaryota > Metazoa > Chordata > Actinopteri > Cyprinodontiformes > Aphaniidae > Apricaphanius > Apricaphanius iberus. Next base: position 1,010,164 of record JAPXFQ010002813.1, read on the forward strand.
TCCCATGTGCTTCTGACAGAAGGGAGACTGCCATTTTACACCATCCCTCTGGCTAACTCCAGTAGGCAAGGTAATATATTTTCCTCACAACAGAGTGAATACACTTGACCTTTATTAAACAACAATATACAACACTGGACATTGGAACCCTAAGATAACAAAGCCAAAATGTAGGTGCTATGTGAAAAGGTTGACTTTTTGGCTGCAAGGTACTCATGTCCTGTACCTTTAAATTAATTCAAACTCTCTACCCTTTCACCAGCATGCTAGTGACATTGTGCAGATATGATAGCTGCTTTTCACCAAGTGTATAGTACAGCTAAAAAATCTCATTTCCAGTCTTGTTTCTCCACATGATGTTGTAAGGCATGGGTCTACAACTTCAGTCCTTGATGACCAGTTTTAGATGTGTCTCTGGTCCAACACTCCTGAATCAAATGGCTGAAATGTCACCACAGAATGAAGTAAAATTCCCTAGGTCCTGCGAATAACCTGAATATTTGACTCAGGTGTGTTTAAGCAGAGACATATCTAAAAGGTGCATAACACAGGCCCTCAAGGACTGGAGTTTCAGACCCCTGATGTAAGAGATCTAGCAGCGCTCACACTGTGAAAAAAAGTCGGAGTAAAGGCCATCTGCTGTTGTGTCTAACCTGTAAAACACTAAGTCTTCAGAAATGTTTGAATCTTTGTAATAACTAAACTCCACACCATGATTTATATTGGCAAACTTTTTGAAGAAAAAACCCAAAACAAATCATCTTCAGGTACTTACTGGAGATTCAAGTTTGTGGCACAAAACATTCTAATACCTTCAATGTTCTCTATGTAGAATTATTAAAGCTGTACAATACAGATACTCATATCCTCTAGACAAGGTTCCATTTTGAAACTGGGTATTGGATATTTTATGCCAAGATTAGAAGAATGAAAGCATCATGCCTTCCTGCACTGGTTACTGACATGTATGTCTAAATATAACTGGCTGTTTAGTGTACAGTGTAATTCTATGGTAGTCTCATCAGTCTGTTTCTAGGGGGAACGTAGAGGAGTTGGGAGGGCTGGTTCAGTTCTCCAGCAGACACCCTGTTTATTTAGCCTGACATGCCTCCGGTGCTCTCTAAAGGAGAGAGCTGGCTGATCTGCCTAGTTTCAGCCTGACTCACGATCACCCTTTCACTACCAATGCATCTGTGTGTGCTTTTTGAAGCTGCTGTGTTTTTAGCACTTGGAGGTGTAGGAATACTGTCTGTTTTACTAAATTTCTGAGTCTTGTTTCTGTCATGAAACTGACTAAGATAGTCAGTTTTTATAACCTTGTTGGTATGGGAGGAACAATCGACGGGAAGCTATTATGCTTGATGTCAGCCACAACTGTCAAGATGCCCTTAAAAGTGTGGGGGAGTTGGAGGCTACTCTGGTTGTTCTGTCCTGCCTTACCTCAGAGGTAGTTTATTTACTCTTCTGCTCTAATTAGACAACTGTTTTTTACTGCACATGGTAGCTATTTTGGATCGTTGGGTCTACAGGGGCCTGTAACAAGTCATCAGAGCTACTGCAGATACCACTCTCACGGGCGTCTTCATTGGCTCCTGTTTAGGGTTTGCCCTAATTGATATTGAGTGCTGACTTGCATTTCGTTTAGCATGGATTGAACTCGTCACTGACAATTAGCTGCTTTCACATGGGAGTATCAGGGTACAGATGTGTGGATGGAGCGGTTAGCTACAGTTTATGGTTCATTTTCTTTTCGTAGACGTTCTGCTGCACTATTAGAGTGCCCCTATTTTTTTTTTTTTGGGGGGGGGGGACCCTCTGAGTCTTTTATTCCCTCTGGAAGGCTCGGTAACACCCATTGGGCTTAGAGCCAGAGGATTGGCTTTCTTATAATTAAATGCTCAAAGTTCCTCCTTCTGTCTACTTTCTGTTTGAGGATGCTTGTATGGTTTTAGCACAAATGTGATGAGTGTTCTGTCCTGAGGTGTGAGTTTGTGCCAATCCAGCACCCTAAATGTGATTATTTTTGTCTGTGACTACTTGCCTCTGGCTTGTCTCACTCGTTACCCTGTCATAACAAGCACTCTGTTGCTGTATTTCACCTTACATGCACACACTCTTAAACATAGCTTATACATCCAGTCTTTCTTCACCTCATTAAGCTCCAGAAGAGGAGAAAACACAGAAATACGGAAGAGAGTCCCAGAATGGACACAATTAGACAATGTGATTCTTTAAAAGTCAGGGTTTTTATTTTATTTTATATGCTCTTCTAGGTCATATTCAAGTGATGCAACCTGCTAAGTTGCACTTTTTTATTTTGAGAACTACAAAGTCCAACGTGCCCGGCCTTATCTGTCAGCTGACTCAACAGGAGAGCCCAGATGGGAGTCAGAGATGAATGTGTGTATGTTTTGGAAATCTTGTGTGTCCTTTAAAGCTCCCACACTACTTTGCACATACACACTAATGTATGGATTAATGCACAAGACACACAATATCATTCCTTCCCCCATGCAATCTTTGGAGATACAAACACAAAGCCTTCAAAAACCTGCTGCGATTTCACAGGAAATGCTTTTCAGCCTGGTGACTTAGTCTACCTCCAAGTTTTTATACCAACTCTGTGATTTGGTCATACCTAGGCCTGGGACACATGAGCAACTGTTGGATGAGAAGATTTGGCAGGTGTCTCTTCCTTGGCAATAGATGAGGACTGCAGGGAATGTGATAGCGACCATCTCCTTTCACACTAATACAGCCTCTGCCTCTCACACAGGATGGATAACCCATCAGCAGTGGCTGCCATTCAGGCTGGAATGTTGCTAAAAACACATCCTGCAGGAAGTTTTATGAGTTTTACTGATTTTCATAGCTCATAGTTAGAGGGTGGTTATTGAGTGTGGCCCCACAGACTTAGAGGATAATAGATTTCGCTTGTGTTAAAGATATGCAACACAATCTAGCCTCAAGACTGACCGTATGGTTTCCCTCAATAGGTCTGTTATACTGATTGAGCTGCAGTTAAATACACTCAAGTATTCCCCAGGTTAGGCAGGAGTGTAACATTTTTAAGGTCGAGTTCCTTTTGTGGTTATACATGCATCGCTGTGTAAGCAGCCCCAATCTTCAATCCAGCTGTAAGGTGTCGATTTCAGAATAGATTCTTTTTTTCTCTGACTATACGCTCCCAGTGTTACTGTGGACAGTACCTCTGGTATCCTAGCATCTTCCAGTTGATGGTAGACTTCAGCCCCGATGATTCCTAAACCTGAATGTGTTCCAAAAAAGACAGTGATCCTAATTAAAGATCAAAACTAGACTTATGGAATGGAGAAATCGAGCTGATGCAGTGGCCATCCCAAAGTCCTGAACTGGATCCTCAAAAAATTTTTTGAAGTGCCCTTAAAAGCCTGTAACCATCCAATTGAGATAAGTTAGAGAATGGTCAAATATCCAGCAATAATTATGTGAGAAGCTGGCAAGAAAAATGGCTTGTTGACTTAAAACCATAGGTGAGGTGTATGCATAATATGCTCTTTAGTGTTTTTGAAGACTTGTTGAAGGAAAGGCAAGTTTTCCTGGACAAAAAAAAGATGATATCTAAAACAGAAGAGAATAGGAGGTTGCCGTCCTTTAAAGTATATTCCATATTAAATATTCACTGTAAAAGGAAAATAGTAATCAAACATAAATAAAACTATGTGAAATCAAAAATTCCTATTTTAACAATAATGGTGAACAAGTTACATTTTGGTAAAGAAGATGGGGCCATTTTACAGAAATCCCTTTGAGAGAGTCTAAATACTTAATTATGCCAGACTCATTTACATTTTCTTGTAGAATTCCTTTTCTTTCTTCCCGCTAAGTGCTTCTGAGTCAGGAAAACCGTTAAGCTGTCAGGTAAACACTGTTCTTTTGAGGTCAATCCACACATTCATTATTATGTTTTTCTTGGAGGGCTTTGAGAGCTGCAGTAAAACCTTCAGATTTCACTTCATGTGGCAGTTACAGTGGATTCTCAGGTTTGCTGAGAATCTCTGTGCCATTGTAAAATGTATCCTTTCTCTATCTTCAGGTTTTTAAGGTTGGATTTATGTTGGCTTCAAGAATTTAATCAAAAGCATTTTCTCTTTTTAAAAATAAAACAGCACCAGTGAAATTTGCCCTTTTTCTCTAAGATTGGCAAGTTGACTTTTTGTCCCAGTCTTTGTCTCTGCGTCATTATCACCCTCAGCTGTCTCGAGTTTCCCCTGATTACGCATACCCAGGTATTACTTACCTGCGTACGCGGTTGGTCCTCTGTCCACCCGGCGTTGGGACTCAAAGGTACAAGGCAGTCAATTCCACAGTTCCATAATACTCCAGTTATTGTTGTTATCACCGTTCCAGGGTCGCTGCTACCCCTCTCCTGGAGGACCTGGTCAGCGTCTTCCCTGGATCCCAGAAGGCAATCCATTCCTGGAATGGCTCGCGCTCAGTAGCCGCTGCTATTTTTCTCCAGGAGTCTGCGCTCCCAAGTCAGAGAATTCTGCCTGCGACCCTAGGCCCGAGTCTCCTCGTTCCACGTCGTCTTCTGAAGTACAGCTCGTCCATGAGCTGTTTCCAACTCATGGCTGTCCACCTGAGTTTTCTTTCTGGTTCCCAAGGCCCCACGGCCGTCCACCCGAGTTTTCTGCCGGGTTCCTACCGCCCTGTGGCTGCCCACCTGAACTTTCTGCCTGGTTCCCAGAACCCCACGACCGGCCTCCAGAACTTTGTCTTGTCTATGTCTTGTCCTTATGATTGTATGTCTTCTTTGCTTTTGCTTTGTAAAGTCGAGGCATTTTGATCAAATAATTGTAGATATCTCCATACTGAACTGGTGTCGGTCATATCTGAGGAGTTTCATCCCGCAGCTTGTTAGCTATTTGAAAGGTCTCTGGAAGCTTTGAGCTACATACACTTACCTTTGCTGTGTGTCCTTTTCAGTCATCTGCACAAATATGTTTTAGGTTTAATTTAGTAAATTTTTTGTTCAATTTTGGTCATTTTTTGTTCATATTTTGTTCAGTTTTTTTCATTGTTCAACCTCAAGCTTTTTGCCCTCCAGTGTTACACGCAAGTACCCGGATGAAAACAATAACATTCAATGTGTTCATAGCAGCATAACTACAAAAATAACTCAGGATAATCTAAACCATTCTAACTATTAGCTTTATCAAAAAAAGGAAGGTTTTAAAGGTATGAGGTATGAGGGATTGCTGAGGAAAAGCTGTGGTTGGAGTCTGCATGATCCAGGCATAACCTCATATTGATGACTCATGGCAATCTGCTGGGTTTCCTTACATAGAAAACTTTTAACTGATTGGAATATTTGTATAATTGTATTGAAATTACTTTTGTTGTAAAGTGCCTTGAGATGACATTTGTTGTGAATTGGCGCTATATAAATAAAAGTGAATTGAATTGAATTAAAGGAGCAGGGGGCCAGATTGAAGAAATTAAACTCGCAACTTCTGCAGCCAGCGCTGAGATTAACTGCAGCCACCAGGGGAGCGTGCACAAAAAAATAAACAAATCATTGACGTGGCATACTTTCAGGCCATCGCACATTGGGCACATCGCCAGCTGTACAACAACAGGCAACATGTCTAGCGATGAAGTAATAGTGTTTAATCGACCGCGTCTGAAGTCCGGGTTCTTTCTCTTCCTTCTTCATGTTAAATCGAGAACGTGCAAGAATTGTAGATTGACGTTACATCCGTCTGTAAGCGTGGATAATTTGGCCACCGAATTGCATTTTGCAGCACACAGACTGTTCAGGATGATTGGATTACACATAGCTGGGCTCTTTTTACTTCTTTTAAAGCACTTCATTACCCAATACAATTACAAAACTGAACATGAATATCATTTATTTTCTAAATCCAGCCCCCTGCTCCTTTAAGCTTAGACTTAAAAATAGACAGAGTTTGTTCCTCACGGACTAAAGCAGGAAACTGGTTCCACAAGAGGGGAGCCTTATAACTAAAAGATCTGGCTCTGATTCTACTTTTAGAAATCCTAGCAACTACCAGTAAACCCGAAATTATTCAAACAGGTTGTTGCTGTTTAGATGCTCAAATACTGGATTAGCAACTATTTTCTCAAGAATTCTGGATGAGGTTGGGGTCAGCAGGGGAGCTAGCTCCTTAGGGATGGCATTTTGTCACCCCAGTTATTTCCTCCCCATCCCCAAATGCCTCTGTCCACCTGCTCCTTCATTCTACCATTCACAAGGCCTTGGGACGTGGGCACGTCACCGCAGGATGGAGTTTCCGTCTTCGCTACCCGGTGGCGGCCTGGGTCCCAATTTAATTGAGCAACTTAGACACTTACACTTGCAACATTTACATGACACATGCACATGTAGGGACCTGGCGGTGGGTGCGCCTCGGCACTGGAGGCGGGGCCCCTTAGAAGGGGACTCGCCTGTGGTGCCGGTACCCACTGTTCCTCTCTTGGTGGGTGATTGGCCCTGTGCTGGTCCACCTGCGGCTCCTGCGCAGGTGGGACCCTGGACTCATACGTCTCCTGCCTCCTTCATGTCTGCGTCGATTCCTGTAGGACAGATTGACAGTTCCTTACACCAGCTATCAATCACTTGCATGGGGAAACCTTATTCAGACCTGCATGCTCACACACCTACATTGGTGTGGGGACATTGGTGTGGACGGACATATCTTGAGCTGAGGTTATCGTCATTAGTTAGTTGTTACCAGGAGCTTACCAGAAACATTAGTATTGTGTTCATTAATCCATGCTTGTGTGTAGTGAATGTGTAATTTTTAGTTTATATTACTGGATCTGAACTATAGGTGTGGTTCTGTTCAGTTCGTTGTTTCTGTTTGTTTTGTTTTACCGCTTCTCTTCCGCCCTGCAGAGGTGGAGGACTGGGATGTTTTCTTGTGTTCTTTGTTTGCCTCCCTGTCTTGTGTCGTCAGTTCGCGCCTCTGCTGGTCCTGTTTCTTTCTTCACCTTCTTCCTTTCTTCCTTCTTGTCTCGGTTTCGTCTCAATGACTTCAGGAAATTGAACCCACAGTAATCACTAATAAAGATTTTTCATACATATATATCAAGTGGAGTATTACAGCGAAGCAGTAATACTCTGCTTGGGAAAGTAAATCTGTTGGGCTTGTACTTGGTACTCGGACACCAATTCTGAGTAGCAAACTGCTAGACAGAACACGTAAAAAAAGAAAAAAAGAAAAAACAAAGAATTCTAGATGAGAAATGAAGGTTAGATATAGGTCTGTAGTTAGCTAAGTCATCTTGATCGAGGGAGGGTTAACCTTAAATTCCTGTGGCACATATCCATTTATTATTAGATTCATCATATCTAAAATAGGGCCAGTAACCAGAATGAAAACTTTTTTAAATAATTTGGTTGGTATTGGGTCTAACATCTGTGATGGACTGGCGACCTGTCCAGGGTGTACCCCGCCTCTCGCCCGTTGACAGCTGGAGATAGGCACCAGCCCCCCCGCGACACCTTGAGGATTAAGTGGTTCAGAAAATGGATGGATGGGTCTAACATACAAGTTGAAGGTTTAGATTAAGCTAATATTTGTGATAATTCCGAAAGTTCAACTGAATCAAAACGGTACAGACATAAACATGGATCTACCCTTCTTCCTGATACTGCCCCATTTACTGAGAGAGAAGTAATCATGTTTGGGAGAGTGTCAATGATTTTATTTTCTTATATATACAGTATGTGAGTACATCGTCTAAGGTGTGCTGACCAGAGTGCGTGGGTCCCTTCACTTTCTGAGTAAACCCAGTTGAGTCTAGGATAACATTAACTGCTGAAGTTAGTCACTTTCAGTGCCACATGAACATAGTAATCCCCTGCTATAATTACCTTATCAGTGTTTGATACTAAATCAGATTAATAAATCTGAGATCTGATCCAAGAATTGAAAGAAAGGGCCTGGTGGACGATACAAAATGACAAAAAAAATTTTGTTTTACTGTTTTGCAGCTTGGATGAGGACATTTAAATAAGTTTATATGTCAAATGTCGTCAAAGTAAAAACAAAGTCAAAATTCTTGTTTGCTTGCACGAACTTGGTGAATAAAGCTGATTCTGGAATCAACTGGGGGCCATAATTTGGTTATTTTCAGCTCACTTGGCCCTGACTGTTTCAAAACTCAAAAATTAAAACTTTATCAAGCAAACCATAGTGCAACTAGGTTGTTTTTTTAACAATAACACAGTTGGGGAAGCTGTTACTATGCTAGAAGACACAAAAATAACTTTTTTTGTGTCAGTGAGTTGTGTAGAATGTCAGAGAATGCACGGTAAAATACAAAGCTATTTAAAAGCGTGTTGTATTATCCATGGTATTGTGAAACATGTTCAGCGTTCACCCAGGTTGCATCAGAGCAACAGTTTCATTGGACAACACAAAAGGGTTAACAGGGCACATTAAACTTTCTGTTTGATGTTTTAGAACTGTCAACTTCTGGAAGCTTTTTGGAAATATCAGACCTAAGATATACATCAAGTGACATAATGATAGACTGAGACATTGTATAAGTTAGCAAATACTGGCAGTGAAAACAGTTTTGAAGTTTTTTTTTTTATTATTATGGAAGTGGGATGTGATGTTGTTAGGTGTGGAATCCAAGGGGAGATGGGACTGGACTGAAGAGGAAAGTCTTATTTTCCAGAATTTAATTTATGACAGAAGTGGATGGTTTACTGTGGAGCTGAGTAGAGATGTTTCCTGGAGGAGGCAAGTAGGAAGCCAGTGATTGAGTTTGGTTGGGTGCAGGCAGTTTGGAGTGATGTTTGATGCAGTGTTACTTTTTTTTATAAGGTTTTGGACAGACAGGAGAACAGCTGGCACAGAAAACAGGTAAGTGTTTACAAGTATGGAAGGAGCAATGGTGAATCCTGAGAGTAATTGAATAAACCGGAGAACAGGAGCCTGCAAAGAGGACAAGGAAGGTGAGTAATTCTGCATGTAGAAGATCAGAAAAATAACAAAAGACTTGAGCAGAGTCAAAGATCAGCCTGTTTCCCCATCTAGGTGAGTGAACCATATGGCATCAGCCTCAAGGACCTGCTCCTCCTTACCCCACCTTTCTACTGGATGCGTCAGCAGCACATTAGGGCAGCAGCACGTTAAACGTGGCTGATAGCCACCGCTGTAGTCAATAGCATCCTTTCCACCGGAGGGTAAAGCAGCATGAGTCTGCCCCCTCACAGGAGCATCTTGTCGCAGCACTTTTCTAAATATACGTGGCAGTCCTATTTTCTACGTGCTACGCCTCTGAAACGTGTAAATTGTATGACATTTTGTATAGGGGAAGACAGGAAATAAGACGGCTCGGCATCCGTAAATGTTCAAAATAAAAGAAATGTGCTGCTTTCCTGTTGCTTTACCACAAAAAAAGTTCACTACCTGTGCGGCTCGGTGAGAAGTCGGTACCTTGCTGCAGGGTCTCATTTGTGTTTCATCTATGACGACGACCTGTTGATCATTGAAGTGGAGAAGCACTCTATCCTGTTTGACTCCAGTTCTACTTTTTATAAAAAAAATGTCGAGAAGGATAAAGCATGAAGTGACATATCTGCTGTGATGGGGCAAGATGGTGAGTTTATCCTACTTCTGAATGTAAATTCCCCTCCATTCTGTATACACCCTTTCAGTTATGCAAGGTAAAATAAAAGGGCCTTGAAGTTTTAATAGTTAAACTACAATGAACTTACGAAAATGAATACTGTTTCTAGCTCTCTCTGTGACAGCTGCTTCACTGCTGCTACGTGCCTCATACGCCCCCGGTGGAAAGGGCCAAGCAGCAGAATACGCAAGTGAGACATGCTGCTCCAGTAACATGCTGCTGACGCACCCGGTGGAAACCCCGGGTTATGCTGCAGCACTGAGTCTTCATGAGACACACTGGGGCAGCCACGCTGTTCAGAAAGGTGGTAAGACACTCAAACACACCCACAATCCCGGAACACAATTGCTGACTCTTAAAGGGTCTAATATAGTGCTATTTTACAGCTTTCAACTTCTGGGATAGACATATATATGATAAAATGTTACTGTTGGTGTTATACAGTATTAATTTGTCCTGAAATCTAACTATCCTGTAGTTAATGTTGATACAGCTCATTTCTCTATAAACAGTGGTTTATTTATTTATTTTATTTTATTTGGTTAAAAAAACGCAGTCAATGAAGCTTATTTAATTTGCCAAATCTCCAGGCTTTAGACAGAGCAAAACCAACATAGCTAACTCCACTAAGCAAATCTTTTCAGGCCAGTATATAAAAAAAAACGTGGGTCTTGTGTAAACAACACCCACGGTTTGTGAACTTGAACATTCTGAGATGCTACAGATCAATTAATTACCCACACAATGCTGTTATAAGATCACTTAAGCAGCTTGATAAATGGCTAACCCACATTAGTATTAACATGTAGCCACTTACTTCTTTGTCCATCAGGCATCTTTGTTCTTTGATCCAGCTGTTGTGCGTTAGGAATGTAGAATAAAATCCTGAAATCCATGCATCCAAATGGCAAATTAAACAGAGAAAGTAAAATATCCAACAAAAAATTGATTTAAGCTGCCAAAAACCGAAGCAGCCATGAACTGTGAGAAGGAGGAGGGTGTGTTTGAACTCTATCACAGGTAAACCGATCTGTCTGCAGGGGCGGTGCAGACACCTCAACACCCCCTTGTTTTCACCTTGTGATGTCACTAACTGAACAATCAGTCAATTTCTAGGAGAAGGAGGGGCAGCTGCTTAGAGACCAGAATTCAGGAGGATTACTCAGACATGTGTGCATTAAGCTAAAAACCACTCTGGTCATGTTTTTAATTAGAAAATTACATAATCATATGGTTGAAAACTCCAAAAACTTGATTTCGCATGATATAGGCAGTTTAAAGGAAGGGGAGTAACATATAAAATCCACTTATTTAAGCTTTTCATCACATTCTTATGTCATTCCCTGTTTAAAAACATGCCCAAAGTGTTTCTTAGGTTAGTGTATGTATTTTTTGTTTATTGTCTTAAAACTCTCGCGGCCACCATGTTGAGCGCTGAATGCCAGAGTCCTAGCTAAGCCCTGACCTCCCAGCAACTCCCCTACATTGTGATTACGGCCCACGTCTCTCCATAGCCCTCCCTCCCCGATGATAAAAGCAGAATGTTCTCAACACCAATCAGCTATCACCTGTGGAAATCAGTATATACCTTGTTATTTTTCCGAGAGTCGCACTGCCTTCTTGTAAAAAATAAATAAATAAAATAAAGTGTGGTGCGCCTAAGATGCTACAATACTGTAGTTTTAGTGATGCTGTGGCTGACACAGAGTCATGGCAACACCATTACGGAGGAAATAGTGATAAAAGAGTCGTTGTGGCTGCAAAAGGCCAAGCTCCCTCCGCCGAGAAGTGAGCCATGAACAGCTTCCTCATCTAGACAGCCTCTCTGGAGGAGTAATCGCGACCCAGGCCTGGCAGTAGCTCCACTACAGCACGTCCCACGCTGCTCACGTATTATATTATACAGTTTTACTAACCGCAGAGAGATGGACAGCCGCTCCGCATTGTAGGAGTCGTGGCAGGTGAAGTGGTGGAACAACGCGGGACATCAGCTCCTCAAGCTGGGCCTGTTGACGCAGTGAGGGGGCCTTGTTTATGGATCCCTCCAATTCCCCACTGTAGCGGTCCAAGCTCTGCCTAAGGCCAGGCCAAACACGTAATGCGATCATCTCAGAGACTTGAGTTTACCAGCAGGCGTGCTCAATATGCTGGGCTTGAGATGGCGCTCAGAGAATGATGTGATGACGTTGAAGAGAGCGTGTCGAAGGGGCAATGTCTAAGGCTCTTAAAGGGACATGCAGCTAATTTTAAGGCATTAAGTTCAGACATGAGTGCAATACTTCAAATAGGTCGTATATATAATTTTCTGAACTTACAGATTGATTTAGGGTATATATTATAACTGTACTGTACCACAGAATTGCTTTGTCTGCCTGAACAGAACGTCCAACCCCCCCTTTAACAAAGTTAAAAATCAACCTATACGCTGCAGGCACAGTTTTATTGTGCTATATTATTAGAAATAATACACTAAATTGTAGCATTATTTTAAGGTTTAATATCAAATTTCACGGCAGCTTTACAGATCTTTTCTGATGTTTCAAAATCACTGTAAGATTAAACAGAGAATCTTGGCTGTACCCAGTTTTTTTTTTTACAATGAAAGGTTGTTGTGTAAACCACATCTGATAGTAGCTTGCATAACTAGATAATCTGTAGAGAGCAACTGAAAATTCTGTTAAATTCTATAATGTTCAAGGTAAATTTATGAAGCAAAATCACTTTTTGGGATAAGGTGTTTTCTACACACAATTACTAAAACTGCATTAAAACATTAAAGTTTAAAGCTGATTCAGGAGCTGTTGCCAAAATATATAATATAATATAATATAATAATCTAAAGTCCTACATCTATTGTGAGACAGTAAATCTGACGACAAGGGAAAGGTTTTTCCTACTCATTTGCCAAGCCTAAATATCAGAGATGGGACCAATTCTTTGTTTTGCAAGTCTAAAGTGAGTCTAAAGCACTGTTCCCTCAAAGCTGGGTGCATGTACAATTGTGCATGGCTGGCACGGTCTTCACGCATAGAAAATCTGCAATGCACACAAAACAAATAATCAAACCTGACTTAAAAAATAAAATAAACAAATAATTCATTCTTTGTTATTTTGCAATGTGATTCATTAAGCATATGCACCAATTTACTGTTCCAGCAGGTGCTCCAGTTGGAAAAACATTCGGCCCGTTATTCATAGTTGATTCTATATCAAGGCAGCGTAGACCCACACACTGACACAACACAGTAACTATGGGCTATAGCCGTCATGGCCTCCCTGGTGTATGCGTTTCTTTTGTTAAAATGTGAGACATCTACCATAGATAGACATTCACACAATGTGCATCAATCATTTCTGCCTATATCTGATGTTTATGAACATCAGGAGTCAATTTGTTTTTCTAAACCCGACTGAAGTCACTTTCATATGTTGTACTAATTCAAAAACATGAGCGACTGCAGTTTTACTGCTAATGTCGCATTTCATCCAATTGAGCGACTGCAGCAGGCTATGCAGGATATTTTCCTTCTTCCTTCACATTTTTTATTTCTTGTTTGTAATTTCTGCTCAGCAAACAAAGCATAATAACAACTGAAAAACATGGTCATTTAAGTTTGATTCATTTTAGTGTGTGTGTGTGTGTGTGTGTGTGTGGGGGGGGGGTTGTATCTGAAATGGTAAAGATTATATTATGTGGTCAGCAAGTGAAGGTTTTTCCTGGGTCAAGATTAAAGACAGGGACAAGTATAAATAAAGACTGAAGACTGGTAAGATAAGAAAAAGAAACAAATGGATAAAACAATACACAAACTCAGCATTTACATTTCTGCATTTAGGTTTCTTTGACAATGCTTTTTTTCAGTTTAATACAGCAAATATCAGTTTAATCAGCCTTTTCAGCACAATACAAAATTACCACTACCCTGAAAAAAGAAAAAGTGCACTAAGCATTAAAATAAGACAGTGTTTTACAGTAGAATAATTTCTCATTTAATTTAGTACATCATTTCATTGCCAGACATAAAACCCACATCAGGAAACCTTTGTTTTTTTCTTTTTCATTTACAAAATCACTGGAGGCATACTAATTGTTGTCACTAACAATTTTTTCAAAGGAAATGGAATTAGGGTATTTAGGATTAGTATTAGTGTATGTTCTTATGTCATAGAAATGAAAGGAAGAGATGCAACTGTGTGACTGCAACTTAGTTTGATAAGAATTTCCCCCCTGTAAACTGTCTTTCTAGGTTGTCAAATATCTGATTGTGGCCTCATTATCTGACAGGAGCCTGGGTGGCTGTAGCTGAGGGCAGTCAGTTTGACAAGCCTAGCGTGAAAACAACATACCCCACCACCCCCATCTTGCCCACAGTGAGATTAATCAGTCAACCTTGACCAGAGTTTGTCCCCTCTGGCTGCAGTTCTCTGTCTATCTCTATCAGTCAGAGCCCCAGTGTTGGGTGAATAGTTAAAAAGCTCATTAAAAGAAACATTAAATCATTATCACTAAGTCTATGTTAATGACCCTAAAAGCTGGGAGACACACACTGAATAAAAACAACTACAAAAAACTATCAAGCAATCTAGAAGAAAACATTTTAGATAATAAAAGTTGCTATTATGCTTGACTTCAATCTCCATTGACAAGGAAAGACTTCCCCTTCACACCTTCAGACCTCCTTCACTAGTTTTTCACCTAAATCGGGGAAGCACAGAAAATCAGAGCCTCTCAAATTGAACTCTTCGTTCTCCTCTCGTACTGTTTGCTCCCCAGGCATTTTCTGTTTTGTTCCAATCATAACTACAGGAAAGAGAGGCTCGCAGCGGTGATGGATGGTTTTTCCAGCACCTTTTTTGTACAAGGCATAGCTGGATCTGCTGGTGATCATCCACCACAAATGAAAGATGCATGGAATCAGTAAAAGGTGAAATTAAGACCATATGCCCTCACCTTTTGATTACATCAATGCTGATCCTTTTTAACCCGACAATGTTTTATGTATAAGCTTGAGATCCATATGTCATCCAGGGATTTACCACATGTATGACTGGATGTGGTACAGTCAGAACAAACTACCAAATCTGGTCGAGCCAAAGGTAATCCATCTCCTCGCTTTGACTGAATGACTACTCAGCATGCTGATGTCTCAGAAGGATGTGGTAACAGCTTCCTGCTTGCATGACCGAATAGATACGTTTACCCTAATTTTACTCTTATTTGTTTTCAATTGCCTCTGTCCTCTTGCTAGAAAACCTGCTTTTTATATAAACTTCATTACATGTAGGCAATATAAGAGTTTGAATTAGCCTAAACAACAGAGTAACTGGGTTCGATTCCTGGTTCACCTACTTCAACCTACTTCACCTACTGCACTTCACCTACCTTGCCTACTGGTGTGTCCCAGAGTGGCCAATGGTGCGATATGGCAGCCTCGCTTCTGCCAATGTGCCCCAGGGCTACAAATGTAGTTTGCTTCCATCAGTGTGTGAGTGTGAATGAATAATTTAATTTTAAATCGCTTTGAGGAGGTCTTTAAGGTCTCGAAAAGCACTATATCAGGGGTGCCCAAAGTGGGGCCCTGCGGGCCAAAGTTGCACCCCCAAGTCATTCAATTTGGCCAGCTAGTTCGTTTCCATGGGTATAACATAAAAGTCCACATTGTTCGGTCAGCTAATTATTCTTATTCTTCCAAATTAAAGTACAAGGGTATACAAGGGGTATGTAGTGTAGATTTGCGCACATATTTAGATTTGCTTACTTTATAAGACCACTAATTGTCATATTTGATTAATTTCTAAAATATCCCATGAGCCTTTGCTTCTGCACCAGACAGGATTAAACTACTTCCATAGTTCGCAGGTTACCATGTTGGCTGCTAGCATAAGCAGCTATTATCAGCATGGTGCGTCATTGTCAGTGGTACACGGATGGGAGGAAGAATATTTTGTCACTGACATCAATGCTAAATCCATCAAATACAGATGTTTAGTTATGTTTTAAATGGATAAATATGACTTATCTGTAATTTTGTTGTTATGTACACAGAAAGGAATCTTGAAGAAATGAAAGTACTTTACTATTCTTTACTATTGGCATTTGTGTTTTGAATAAGTTAATACATTTGGCCCTCAGCACTCTGATATAGTTTAATTTTCACCCTCTAGCACCCCTGCACTATATAAATAGAATCCATTATTACTAAAGCATTTAAAGGTATCCAAATTAAAGAACAGTCCCTACCCTTATTCCTCGAAACTGGCTACAACTTATACTACTGCTCTTCGTTGTGGAAACAGTTGCTGAGGGAAAAAAATAAATAATAAAAATTCAGGTGATGGCTTTAAAATTAACTATGGAAACAAAGATGTTGAATGGGAAAATTTTTTTCTGATATGTTGAGAAATGTCTGGGGTACACTGAGGCCATGAGAGCGAAAAAGGTAGAGATACTTTTACCAGATGACAGGGAGGTTAAACAGAGTACAGCAAGTTTCTCAGTTTTATCTTTGTAGCCGTCAACCTTCGTTGTTCTGGATGTGAAAATGTCCTCCATTTGTTAATCCCACTGTTAAGGTAATAGACGGATCCCCGCCTATTTGTGGTTCAGTACTTTTGTATTCACTAATTACCTTTTTTTTCTGTGGAACATAACTCTATATTACTTTTATATAAAAAAATGATAGAAAATGCAGATTGGGAGGCTAAAATACTTGGGCACAAGGCTTCTCGACACGTTATTGGCCGGTATTTGCAAAGAAGCTAATCAAGGAGCACAATTCAATTTCCTTGTCACTGACACCTTCCCCCAAGAGTAGAGATAAGAAAGACTGTAGATATTAGCTCATGCAGTAGTACAAAAACTCTACATCTAAGTCAAGCTATGGCAATAATAGAGCAAGTACAATATAATGATTTTCAAATGAATTCTTTGCTGTACAGAAAGCCAATGAAGGGATGACAGGATTGGTGAGATGTGCTCATGTCTGTGTGTACCAGTTAAAAGATCGGCAGCAGCATTTTGCACAAGCTTAAGACTTAAAAGTGGTGCTTGGCTGACATCAAAATAAAGTGCATTACAATAGTCAAGCCAGGTTGAGATAAAAGCATGTATTATCTTTTCCATATCCTGCCTTGACAGAACCGACTGGAGCTTTGCTATCTGCTTTAAGTGGAAGAAGGTTTTTTGCAACACAAAGCTGATGAATTTATTAAGTGTAAAATCCATGGTGACTCCCAAATTTATGACATGCTAATTAATGGTGGGTTTTCTGAGGCACTATCTGGGCTGAACTTGATTACCTCTGTTTTGGTTTTATTAAATTGTAAAAAGTTCAGCCATCCAAGCCTTGATCTCTTCAAGGTAGTTTAAAAGTGGGTGGAAAGAGCGTGAACTGTTAGGTGTTAGAGGCATGAAAATTTGTCAATCATCTGAATTTCCTTTTACTGCTTCCTTCCTGATCCTTGACTCCTCATTCCAGTCAAAACTCTCTTTTCCGTTTATTCCGTTGATACTCTGGTCTACCTCTACACTGCTTTTCCCTGGATCCTCTGTTAAAATTCACCTGCTATACGCTCCAGCCAATCTCAAGCTCGTCCACCTGCCAACATTACATCCCTGCAACAAGGAGAAAGCTAGATCCCACACTGTTCAGTTCACCTGCTCCCAGACAGCCTAAATCCACAGACATCCTACTTACCAGAATCATATTTGATACAGCTTTTAAAAACTTTTTTTCGCGGTCCATGGTTGTTGTTTGAATCAGTCTTAAAACAACAATTATGACAGAATGATGTAATTAAAAACCCTTAAAATCGCTGTTTCAGTGCAATGTAAATATTTAAAACTAGACTGAAAAAATACCATTAGTGTCCAGAAACACATTCAGTTGAATAAAAAAAAGTTTTTTCTCTTAATTCATTTTAACTTCACTAAGATGTTTACATGATTTTTAAAAGTCTGGATTTGATAAGGCAGTAATTTGGTTTTCTCTCGCTTCATGTAAACTCACTGTTTCCACTGTTCTTCATAAATCTTGAATATGGAACATGAGCATGATAGCGACATCTAGTTTATCTAGGTTGTATATTTACAACAATAAAATCATCATTCCTGCTATTGCATAGCCTGGTTCGCTTCCAATATGCACAATGACCAGCATGAACTGTGTCGATTGAGGAATGTATTTTAGAGGAGTTTAACTGACAGCTAACTTTAGCAAAGTTTAGCAAAGTAGCATTTGAGCTAGCTTACCGATCCAGTGGGAAAGTCACCGTTTCCGTTGTGTTTGATGCAGTGGAAATGTTTTATATAAGTCCATAGTGTAGGCTTCCCCTAAAACTACTCTAGTTTCTGTTCTTCTGCGATCACTCCTCTCTTGAGATGGATAACAATATATCTGTGGCCCTGAAGCAGCTGCTTGACTTGCTGACCCCACCATTCTTCCCAGTACCAGCCGAGCTGCGCCGAACATACTATAGTTGGATTGTAGAGACCATATCTGTCAACCTGCAACCAGGCTGGTAAATGTAGACTTAACGGCATTGTCGTGCCCATTTGAAATGTACATTTCATTATATTTTAATTCAAATATAATTTTTAAAGGAAATGTTGTGCTTTTATTCTACACCCCTTTAAAAGCCTAAATGCATTTTTTAAATGTAGCTTTTCAAAATTATGAGATAAAAAACAATAAGACAACATATCTTAGGGTAAGGCAAAAGGTGAAAATATAGAAGCAAGACACAACCTTAAATTCCACTAAAATTCACAATAGAATGTATTTGGTGTTTGAACAGTTAAAATATACAACTATATGCAGTGTAAGTGGAGGTCTCAACCATTTGTGGATATTTGAAGGCAGCTATGCTATCTAACCCTCTGAAATATCAGGGACCACCGTACACTTGCTCACGTATTATAGGACGTGGTAGCATGTGGGGCCTATTCCAGGAAGCTTGGGTAAATTACCATGTGGTAAAATCTGAAGTCTTGGTTAATCAAACCAAAACCTGCTTATTCTGAGTATGTCGGTTCCAGAACACCTGATAAGAATCAGTTTAATTAACCTACTCCTGGAAACCCACCCTGCATCCGAACACCCCCACAACGAAGGTCAATGAGTACATCAGCTCCAACCCCAATACCAACCATGAGCCCAATTAACACCTATGCAGAGAAAATTATTAATTTACAAATAATAAATCAATCAAGCTTCAATGAAATATATTGAGAAATTAAGCTCTGCTACCTGCTGCTTGGATATCTTACCAACAAGTTTTCTAAAAAAGGTTCTCCCATCTAATCAGTCTCCACCCCTGCAGATGCAGGGCTGGAGACTGAAAAGTGCTTACTGACGCGGGGGACACGTTTATCTCTTTGGGGGGTTTACGCTCTGGTTTCAGCTGTCGTTGATCTTGTAGAGTAGGGGACATTCAAGCTGGAGGGGCGGAGGGGCTTGAAGCTTGGTGTAGGGGCGCTGGTGCGGTAGGTTGTCCATGGTGTGGTTGATATGCAGGAGAGTTGGATTCCAGGGGTCAGGTCAGCTTTAGCCCTCCATGTGCTCTGCAAAAGAGGAAGACAAAGTAGGGACAGTATCAGGGTTTTTCTCAGGAGACTTATCAGTCTCTGTGTCCTTTTAGAGTCCTTTTCATCTTTTCCATCATCTGCTTTCTGAGCAGTGTGCGCACTTTGTGCTTCCCACAATTTCAAACATCCATCCAGGTTATACATTTAGAATATCTTTTCACTTTAAATTCTTTTCTTTCAACATCACTTGCTGTCTTCTTGCTAATGTAGCATAGTTTTTATAACACTTACTTTTTTCTTTTCTAGACTGTTTCTAAGTTTCTTCATTTGAGTCTGACTAAGAGACCCACCTTCAGGAAATGGAATGTGTTTCACATTTACAGGGTAGATAATTACAAATCTCACTCATATTATGTTACATAATATATATATATATATATATATATATATATATATATTTATATATATATATATATATATATATATATATATATATATATTTGTTTTTTGTTTTTTTGACATGACTCATAAAACAAATTTCAGGGCCCCTTGGGAGAAGCCACATTTTTCTTATACATTACCCAATTTTATTTGTTTATAATTCCTCTTTGACTAGCAGATCTTGATAGAAATCTAACAGCTTCACTTTATGCACTAACTGATCTTGCTGAAAAAAGCTAAAAGTTTTTTCCCTTTTGACGCCCAGGGCTGTATACCTGATCTCGTCTATTATAATAATGCTATAATAGCACAGACACAAAAAGCAGAAAAGGTGGCTCTCCCACTTATTTACAATGAAAACAGCTGTCCAGAAAGCATGGAGAGTCCATAGTGTGCTCTGAGGTTCTTCACAAAGTCACAAGTATATATATATATACATATATATATATATATATATATATATATATATATATATATATATATATATATATATATATATATATATATATATATGAATATACTTATTTAACCACATCTTATCGGATTTGTTGCTGACTGGTTCATTGATCAGCTCTTAGAGAACAAACAACTTCCTACATGGTTGCAGATAAGAAATTGCTTAGAGAAAGGACACTAAGTTTTAGCAGTAAAACAGGATGTGTCAAAGGACAGCATAATTAAGCATAATTCAGCAATAACTAGTCATGTTTTATCTAGGATACTGTGAGTAATGAATAAAAAGGCTTATAACCACAAAAAAAATTGTATAACAACTGGCTCCCTGTAGCTCAGAGAATATACTTCAAAGTGCCTTTATTAGTTTATACATCATTGAATGGGTTAGCACCATAGTACATTAGAGATCTGTTATCATGGTACAAACCATTAAATTCATTCAGGTCCTCTAGCTCCAGTTTACTGATCGTCCCTAGAAGCAGAACCAAACATAGAGAGGCAGCTATTAGCTTCTATGCTCCTCAAATCCGGGACAAACTATTGAGAGAATGCAAAGCTGCAGAGAAACTGAAATCTTTTAAGTCTAAAATTAAAACGTACCCATTCAGACTCGCTTATGTGTAACTGATCCTATCATTGTTCTTACAAATTATTATCTTGATTACTGTTTTACTGTTAATGCTTTGTTGTATTTTAATCTGCCAAGTGATTTATGCTCTCTGTTCTGTGTTTTAATTTTAATCATGTAAAGCACCTTGAATTGGCTTGTGTTGAAAGTGTGCTATACAAATAAAATTGCCTTGACTTGCCTTGCCTTACGCCTACTACGTAGTAGGTGAAACGCAGTATGCGAGCAATGTAGTAGATCAGAATCTCCAGTATGGATTGGAGTAGTAGGCATAAAGTTCCCAGATGTATACTACCGCCACAGTAAGCAGCCAATGTATGCTACACTATCCCACAATGCAGCGGAAGCCCCAAAAGCGTAGAAGAAGAGTGACGTCTGCTACCAAGAACCTATCAACCATTGACACAATTTTGACATATAAATTTCAAAGTGTAGCAATGTTACTGATTAGTTTGTTTTTTGACAACTGATTAAACATTTAAGTTAATAAGTTAATGTTTAACGGGACCACAGGCGCCGTAACGTAATGTAAACAGCTGGCAAAATGGTGGAGCAGTACGCCCGATTTCATGACTACTACTTGCTCATTTGTTATGTAGTATATACTGCATCAATGGGCAAGTAGTAGCTACTATGTAGAATGTAATACATACTATATTATTTGGATGCAGGGCGTGAAAGATAAAGAGAATATCAATGAGGCACCAAATTCACGAACCTCAAAGGAAACTAAAGAGAAAAAAAGGGCAGAATACTTCAAAGAAGTGGAGTTGGAAGTACTGATGCTCGCATATAAGGAATACAAGTTAATCATTATCAAAAAAGCATTAAGCTGCATTAGTAAAAGAGAGAATGTTGGGTTGGCAAAAAATAACAGTGTTTGTGAGTTTAAAGTCCAGCTTACCCCCTAATAAACTTTTGTTTTTGATGATAAACTGTATAAATGAATGTCTAACAGTACTGTCTACATACTGTAAATGGAAATGGACTGAACTTATATAGGCTTGTCTAATTGGTGGGGCGCCACCACCATCTCCCCTCACCCAGCCGAGGAGTGGGCTCTGTCCCTTAATAAAGACAGACCAGTGGTTGGTGGCATTCTTGGGCACAGGTCACCATCAGTCCATCTTCCAGTGACTTTGTTCAATTGAAGTTTACAACATATACAAACATAATTCCACTCAACAACTGTCATTGCTGCCACTTAAAGGCTTTTTAATGCACTAAGCAGTAGTCATTGTTTCACAATGCAGGATTATTTCATTCAGCTGCATATAATGTGTACTGTAATCTTATTTGAAATACTCCTAAATGTTACAAACAAAAATGTTTGTAAAATATATATTTTTTAATCGTTTATAATATATAATGGGCTTTGTCCTACAGTTTCTAAATTATTTTGACAAAGTATAGTATAATCTGTGCTTCCATGTCCACAGGATCATCATTAAAAAGTTAATGCCATGCTCAGAACCCTCTCTGGAACAAACTTACCTGGAATATAACCTGGTCTGGAGCAGGTTATGTTCAGATATTAAGTTGCTATGGTTAACATACCTGGAAAGATCCTTCGTTTTTGGAACTGTTATGGAAAAAATTATATTGAGAAGTTATATTGAGAAATTTATATTAAGAATCATCTTTTGTGTGTATTCTTACATAGTGAGAGAAATGTGTGCCATTTCTTCATGATATAGTGATAGTCTGATTGTGTGACACTGTATAATATTAGGTTAGGTCAAATGAACTGATATTAGAATCCCTATGTCTAGCATTGCCATAGAAACGACCCTCGGAGCACTGGATGTCCTGACGTGTCCTAAGTTTGAGCGTGTCCTATTAGACGAAAACGCCTGAGAGTCTGGAAACTTCACCATGGAGAAATGTTTACTGATAGGGTAGAGACAATAGCAAGGTTGTCTAAATCTATAAAAAGACTTGTTAGTTGTTGGGAGCAGGTCAGCTGTTACACGGGTCCTGGCAATACTGTGAGATGCTGTTCCTCCTTGCTTGTACAAACAAGTTCAAATTAAACCTCCAAGAAATGAAGGAATCTTTTTCACCTCTTTATTTAAAATGGTTTTCCGACTACAGAACCAAAAGTTTAGGTTATCCACAAACTTACCCTCAAACTTATCCAGTTATGTCACCTAACATCCTTTCTAGAACAGAAAATAAAAGTGTTTTTTTCCGCAGTGTTTTAAAAAATAGTGAGGGACAGTCAATTTAACCGTCAGGGGGAGTTGATTCCAAAGTGTAGGAGCGCAGACTGAAAAAGCCCTCTCAGCACAAGCTTTACACTAAAGCCGGGCCAACACCAGGGTGATGTGCTCCCTCCGTCCCCTTCTGGTCAGGAACCGGGCGACAGCGTTCTACACCAGCTGGAGGCGCATGATGGAAGAAGAGGGGGCATCATACAGGACGGAGTTAGCATAATCGAGGCGCAAGGTTACAAAAGCACTAACACCGACTACAGGTCCTGCTTCCTCAGAACCGACTTTAGCTTAGAAGGTCGCCGGAGTTGAAAGAAGCAATACCTTACAACCTTGTTAATATGAAGGTCCATACGGAACTGTGAATTCATTAAAACACCAAGGTCTGAGATGGAAGCTTTAGTCAAAGAAGCGAAGCAGTGAGGCAAAACAGTTGTCACGGCTGTAGGTGAACTAGGAGAAAATAAGATTGCCTCCAGTTTAGATCCATTTAAGTGGAGGAAGTTTACTGAAAGCCAAGCCTTGATTTCATTCAGACAGTCCGTAGCATGCTGCACTGAATCCTGAGATTTGAGGGAGACATAGAGTTGACAACCGTCAGCATACATGAGCCAGAATGTTGTCAGAAAATTGCAGATAAAGGCAAAACGTATAGATTAAAAAGAAGGGGGCAGAGGATAGATCCCAGGCTAACACCAAAGGGGAGCATTGAAAGTCTTTATATATCAGTAGTAGGTTATAATTTTTATTTTTTATACTGTAGATAAATAACACAAGGGTAAAATTAAACTGTGCAATCAGGCAGTCCCTCCCTGCACTCTATCCCCACATGATCTGAAAAGGAGAAGATTAGAACTGAGTATACTGGGTTAGAGGGCTTTTCTTTGACACAGCACAAGTAGCTGTCTATGTTGATGTAAATAGTGTTTCAAGTAAGTAGTGTTTAAGTAAGTAGTGTTTCGTGGAGTTGGGAACCCCCCCCCCCCCCCCCCCACTGGTCAGTATGAGCCAGGGAGCAGAGGTGGGTGATGGAAAGCATAAAGGGAGAAGAAGTCAACAGTGTGCTTTTTACATGGCCAAAGATGAATGAATGGTAAGGGGGTGGAAGTCAGGAGAAAATGTAGGGGGTTATCTACACATTTGAACTTGTTCACCTAAACACAGGACAGGATTATAATGACAGGAAGCTCTTTCTTTTCTCTGTGTTTCAGAGGTTATTCTGACTGTGGACTTGTATTGCGCTGTAGAAGAAATGCCACATGTTTCAGTTTGGCATTTCTTCTATCGCTGGCTGCTTTGTGTCTGTGTTAGCGTGATTGAGGGCCGCTTGGTGTATAAATGGGTTTCATATAGCCCATGCAGTCAAAGCAACTTCATGAAGAGAAACAGCTATTGATTTGAGCGGCAGGAGGCCACATGATATCAATAATGACACAGTCTAACACACACAAACACGCACACTTGCCCCATTCAACATAGAAGCTATCAATTCTCTGCTGTTAACCACCAACTGATCACAGTGAGCTGGTACACCCTACCCACAGACTGTGTGATTGTGGAATGCCTTATCATGTAACCATATTCCCACTGTTATATGAATCACATGCTGCCTGTCAATAAGCATTGGTGATTTTACTTTAATAATTTATGATAATTTATAATTAATTATAATAACATATGCTGTCATTACATATTAGATCATAGCAAGTGCACAGAACGAGTGTTAAAACCAAAGTGAAATGTCAGGTAGCTGTGTGAAAATAAGACACTGATCTCAAAATAGTTCCACACATATTTCTGGTACAATTATTTAATTTGATATTGGTAAAAATCACAAGTATAGAGCTGTCTGGATGTATCCACATGTTCTGAAGCTGGGGCTGCTAGGTTGTGCAGTTGTTAATACTATGGCCTTGGATCAAAAAGGTCCTGGGTTTGAATCCCAGCAAGGGGTCTATCTACATGGGGTTTAGATGTTCTCTCTGGTGACTGGGTGAGTTCTCTCTGGGTACTCTGGCTCTCTCAAACATTCCAAAAACATGAATGATACCTAATTGGCATTGATCAATTGCCCTTTGGGATAGTTGTGTGTTTGCATGGTTTTCTGCTCTGTGTCTCTGTGAAGCATCATGATAGAATGGCAGCGCATCAAGTTGTTATGGTGGTGCAAAGACACACCACCTGCTTGGTATTTGAAACTACACGGAACCATGGTGCTAAGCTGTCTCTGTTTGTTCAAGCAAAGGTCAACAATATCCTTTACATGGACAGATGGATAGAAACGTAACCATGCTGCTATACTGTACGTATCAAATATCTCTACACTTTCCCTTGCCATACAACTACAGTATTTTGAATCATCTTTGGTTGAAAGATTCGGGTGAGATACCTCAGCTATATATATGTATATATATATATATATATATATATATATATATATATATATATATATATATATATATTATTATTATATATATTTTTTTTTTGCCAACGAGGCATTGCAGCCAAACAGGGTGCAGGATCAGGTGTAGCTTCTACTGCGATAAAAATACTGCGAAGTTAACAGTAGACGTGGTAGCAAATAATGCAACTGAAGAGTAGAAGAGACAAGGAGCAGATTGAAGAAAAGTGTGTTCAGCAACTCTGTGTAAGTTTAGAAACTGTACTAAAAAGAAACCTTGGATGGTTCTTGTTATTTTCTATTAATGTAAAACATATTTTGTTCTAGCTTGTCTAAAGGTCTTTTTATACCACAGTAGACTAGTTTTCCAGGTTAAATAGGAAACCTTTAGTGGTGTAAAACACCATTGTCTCTCCAATTTCCTATGATTCTGCTTTAAAGCTCTGCCTTTAACCATGAAGCCAACGTCCTACTGCTAATTACTTTCTTCTTTCAGAGGCAACACTGTTTTAATCACAAATGCAATGAGAAAGTAACACCACAAACCAAACCAAGCATACATCAGATCTTATATGTAAGAAGGAGGATCATGAATTCAATTGTAGATTTAACAGGGAGTAAATGCAGGGAAGCTAAAGCGTAATATGATCTCTCTTTTTAATATTCGTCAGAACTCTTGCTGCAGCAGTTTCACGTTCCTTGCTGCCATCTGTTATAATCTTCTGTGGGTGTACCCCAATCTAATTCATGATTCAAGCTCAGAGAGGCCATTCTGCACTTCTTTGTTTCTAATAAGTCGTTGGACTGCACATTTGGCACCAACCACCATTTGCTTTGTTAAGCAGTCAAACACGTGTTCATCACTGTAGTCAGTTTTCTTCTTTGTAGCTGATAGTAAAAAATATTCTTACACAAGTTTAGACATTTTTACAGTTAAAAGCAATACAATGCCTAAAGTTCTTCTTCATTTCTAAAATAACGTACTCCAGAGCTAAATCTTAAGGAAAAAAAATTACCCGATGCTTCATGCATGCTATTTGTTTTCCAGTCATGTTCCAGCATTTGCAATTAAGTTCTTCTCTTCTCTGAAATAAATTCCTGAGGTCTTGATTTTATCTCCAGGTTTTCCTTTCTCTCCTTTCCATCTCACTAAGGTGCATTGTCCCCTAACTGCTAACTCAGCTCTTTAAGTTGCAACTCAGCTTCCACAGCACTGCCTAATTCATAAAGTTAGCTTTTAACCATCAGCCTTGCCTCACTAACGCACATACACACATTTATTCTGTGTTCGACCTTGGGATTTGACTTCTTGAGGTAAAGATGGGAAGGAGGTGGGTGGGGACAGGAAAGGATGACTTTTCTCTTCTGTCGCTTGGTTCGTAATTATCTGGTGAGTGTATATGCATGCATGAATGTGATGCAACCCACTAGGGGTGGTCTTGTTCCCTTTGTCCAGATTAAATGCTGATATAGAGTGGACACAGCTGGTCAGAGTGGAACTCAAGTTATTAACGTCCTGCCCGGCGAGTGCAAAAACAATCATCCTCACATATACACCCACTGCGGTACTCAATGAGCCTTTTATTTTGGAAAAAAAAAAAGAGGAAGGTGAAAAAAGTTAAATAAAAACAGTACTTGTGACAGGCTCACTATGAGGCTTTCAAGGACTGAGGAATGAGGGTGAGGGAAGAAAACAAGACAGAGGAAGGGGAAAGGTGTCTTGAAAGGCAAGACACTCTGAGAAGTGTATATTTGTTCAAGCAAGAGCTGTCGAGTGGGTCCAAAACAAAGCAGGGGATCAGATGGAAGTCCACAGCCACCCCACCCGCTGTCAATCCCTGCTCTTCCCACTCCCTTCATATTTCTGCTGTCATCATGCATGTCCAGTGCACACCCAAGGGTCCTACAGGAACTATGAGCCTTTGTGCTGCAAGGAAACACTTATGAAACAGACTGATTGCAAAAACTTGCTTATGTGAGTACAGTCAGTGGCCTCCTGCTCACCAGTGGGAACTTCTCCAAAATATCTCAAGCACTTCTAGATTTAAATGTTAACTTTGAATTTCTTAATATCAAGAAGCTAAAAGGGTAGGCTATGTACCAGTTTGACGCAAAGATTTGATGCAAATTTGCCTTGTCTGTAATAAATGTTAAATTTCTCCAAGAATGATTGGTTGCAAAATTGTTGAAGAAACAAATACCACATTTATATTATATTTCTTACAGCAGAAAAAGGAGACAGTGACAGGAGAAGGGGCAGAAAAGATACGGATGATTTGTACAGAATTACTGTTTGTCACAATATCTTTATTTGAGACAATCAAAAGCAACGGACATGATTTTAATGTTAAGGTGCCTCATAAGCCTCATTTAGACATTCGAGTAGAGTAAAATTCAAAATTACTTTTTTAATTTTAAAGACATTTGTGAGATTTGTACTTATTTCAACTTCGTGTTCAAACTTCAAGTGTTGCTAGAAAGTTGTACTAAAAGTACCTACTTGAAAATATATATTTTTTAAATGTCAATACTTTTGTTGAGCTCTACACAAGGATGACATTGGTCCCAGAACTTTAATTAGAAAACCCTTGTCTCCGTTATTTATCCTTCCTTAAGGCCAACTTATGAGAGCTGTGTTCCTAGATGCAGCTGTTTTCAGATTTTGAAGAAGCAACGTTGTTCATCTAAATAATCAGGGGCTTACAAGTCCATCAGGTGACTGAGGTGAGCCACTGGAGCAAAAGCTGTCAGAAGACAGGAAGCAAACAGCTCTCTGAACGGGCTCTCTCTCAACCTAATTTCATTAAAGCTATGATTTGTTTCTGTTTGGGTGCTGCAGAATTTGGAAGGAGTGAGACCAAAGTGAGGGTTAAAAAAAAGGGAGATAAATGAATGAGTGAGATTGAAGCAAAGTATGTGTGAGAGAAACAGAAGGCATCGGAGGAGCGATTAGTGCAGTGGCATCCATCATTGGAGCTATGCTGCTTTGGTCGATTGCCACGGACTCTGAGGAATACTTCATCTGGTTCCACAGGGAGATATACAAAAAAACAAACACACACTCATTTGTTATTCTGTAGTACTGTATACTAGTATGATCCAAACAATCTCTTTACTTCTTTTTCTTTTTTCTTTACTTTTGCTATCTTCATTCTGCTCTAATTTCTATATACAAAAATCTCTTGTAGTGTTGTAACATGCTTCCACCAGCTAAGCCTCATTTTAGCCCACCTAGATTGCTCTGTTATTTTCTAAAAACTCTCTGTAGCAATGCACCTTGCCAATTCAATTTATTATGCCTAAATACATAAAGCCTTGATCACATTGCAGTTTTATATGATTGGCTAGTCTGTGAAAGCATGCACAGAGATATATGTTCCTGTATGAGCCAGCTTGCCAGTCTTTGCATACGTGTGTGTCAGCTGGAGACACATGTTTAAAAGCTTGTTCATAAACACACAGTGCAACTCTGCAGAATGCACTTAAGCTACGCAAACAAAAGCCAGATTATTCTCAAACCGTGGGGTTTATTTCAAGTATGTGGGTGCAATAATGTGTATTGAAACAGGAAGTGGAGTGGAACTGGAGCCAGTGGGTACTGAGCTGACTCTTTAAACCAGAGGGATCCACAAAAGCACAAGAGTAGCTATCAAGCCACTTTCTACACCCACTTAATCCTTACAGGGTTGCAGAAGTGCTGGTATCTATCTTCAGACATGACTGGAACAGGTGGGAATGAGTTGTAAGTTAATAGGATAATATCATTTGTCCTTTTTAGTGCCTCACAAAACTTTTCTTACCACTTGAACTTTTTATTTTTTGTCAGGTTACAACTCACATACTTCAATGTATCTTCTTTGCTTTTAAAGGGGTTCTATAACATCATTTCTTACCATTGGAAGCTGTTCTTTAGCATCGGAACTTGTTTGGGGGGCTGAAAATGGCCCAGGTGCCTGATAAATGGCCACATACAACCCCATAATAAAGCCCTACAACTCACAGACTGGTTTTCCCCACCCACTCATTATTTCAATCAATCAATCAATCAAACTTTATTTATAAAGTGCTTTTCAAACAAACAAAGTTACTCAAGGTGCTTTACAGATTTAAAATAACCCCACAACCCCCCCTTCAAAAATAAAATCATCAATGCAAATACAACCCCCTCCCAAACCAACCCATCAGCCATACTCACACACACACACACACACTTAGAAGCTACAAAAAGCGGGCTGAGTACAGATGAGCCAGGAAATGCCATCATGGGAGCCATCTGCATCAGCAGCAGCAGATCAACAGCAGCAGCCAAGGCTCCGACCCAGGGCGCCCAGAGGAGGGAGGGCTGGTACCCCCACCTCCACCCAAGCGCTACCTTGGGGGCACCCAGGCAGCCACAGCCGACCACCGCCCCCGATGCAGGGGGCCCCCAAGAGAGGAAACACTGGCAAGAAAGAATAAAATACGTTAAAATATAAAGTTTATAAAATATAAAGTATATAAAGTATAAAACAATAAGTGTAAAACAAATAATAAAAATGCAAAGCAGATTAATAAATAAACAGTTAAAAGCAAAACTAAAAAATAAAATAGGTAAAACATGCTGAGCGGTTAAAAATATATTAATAAATAATAATTAGTTAAAGGCTAAGCTAAAAAGGTGAGTCTTGAGCCTGCTCTTAAAAACATGAACGTTCTCTGCGGCCCTGAGGTCCTCTGGCAGCCTGTTCCAGAGGTGAGGGCCATAATAATGGAAAGACGCCTCACCATGAGTCCGTGTCCTGACTTTGGGGATGACAAGGAGACGGCTGCCAGAGGAGCGCAGAGACCACGAGGGTTCATACGGTAAAAGCATTTCTGACAGATAAGAAGGCCCAAGACCATTAAGACACTTAAAAACTTTTTAAAGAACCTAAAAATCGATCCTAAAACATACGGGGAGCCAATGCAGTGATTCTAAGACCGGTGTAATATGCTCCCGCCTCCTGGTCTTCATCAAAACACGAGCTGCTGAATTCTGTAAAAGCTGTAAACTTGAGGTAGTTTTTTTGGGAAGACCAGAAAGCAGGGCATTACAATAATCAATTCTACTGGTGATAAAAGCATGCATTAGCGTCTCCGTATTGGCCCGAGAGAGAATGGGGCGGACTCTGGCAATGTTCTTTAGGTGATAAAAACCTATTTTGGTGATGTTTTTAATGTGAGTGATAAAAGTCAGTTCTGAGTCAAAAATCACACCCAAGTTCTTCACTTGTAAAGGATTAAAAGACAATGATTGTAGTTTTGGTAAAAGTTTCTCTCTCTGAGCCTCAGGACCGATAACTAAAACCTCAGTTTTATCCTGGTTGAGCTGGAGAAAGTTTTCTGCCATCCAGGATTTAATGTCTAAAATGCAGTTAAAAAGTGCATCCATTGGCCGTGTGTCATCAGGAGACATGGAGATGTACAACTGTGTATCATCAGCATAACTGTGAAAGCTAACTCCATGTCGCCAGATAACACTGCCAAGAGGGAGCATATACAGGTTAAAAAGCACTGGGCCTAAAACTGAACCCTGGGGCACACCACAAGTGATCTTATGGACTTTAGAGGAACAGGTATCCAGACTTACCATAAAATTCCTGTCTGTGAGGTAGGATGTGAACCATCTATGAACAGCACCAGAAAGGCCAATCTGTTTTAAACGAGTTAAAAGAATAGTGTGGTCTACTGTATCAAAGGCAGCGCTCAGATCCAGAAGAACCAACACTGTCACCTTTTTAGCATCACAGTTGGATCTAAAATCATTTAAAATCTTTAAAAGCGCCGTCTCTGTGCTGTGGTTCATCCTAAAACCAGACTGAAATTTCTCTAGGACATTATGAGCGTTAATAAAATCATTAAGTTGAATAAAAACAAGTTTTTCTAAAACTTTGCTTAAAAATGGTAAGTTAGATACTGGTCGGTAGTTGTTTAAATCATTAAAATCTAAATTGCTCTTCTCCAGCAGGGGCCTAACTACCGCCGCTTTAAAGGCAGCAGGAAAAAAACCCGTCTGAAGGGAGCAATTCATAAAGTTTAAAAGCTCATCTTTAAAAGAACCATAAAATTGCTTAAAAACCTGGTGGGAATCGGGTCCAAAGCGATTGTGGTGGGCCTCACTGAGGAGAAAACTTTATCAAGGGTCCCAGCTTCTACCAGGACAAAACTGTCCAGTGTTTCCTCTGGTGAAGGCAGACACTCTGATTTGTCTAAAACCATGTTAGTTTGAGAGAATAAAATATTACATCTGATGATGTCTACCTTCCCTCTGAAGTGGTCTGCAAACTCCTCACAGAGAGTGTTTGAGGGGGTTTTCTGAAAAGTATTAGAATTATGATGTAGAATGTTGTCAATGGTGGAAAACAGAATTTTGGGATTATTTTTATGTTCTGAGATGATTCTGGAAAAGTATGTATTTCTGGAATTTCTTAAAGCATTATTATATAATCTGAGATGTTCTATGTATATCTGATGATTTATTGTGATTTTATTTTTCCTCCATTTCCTTTCTGCCACCCTGCAGCTCCTCTTTAATTTTCTATTGGCTGCATTTCTCCACGGTACTGTACGTTTTGAATGAGGGTTTACAACTTTAATTGGAGCCAGCAGGTCGAGAGCAGATTAAGCCTACTGTTAAAATCATAAACGATAAAATCACAGGGGGCAGGTAAAGGCATAGGAGGAAATTTTTTAAAAACTTCAAGAAAACCTGCAGCCACTTCAGGGGTTAGATGACGCCTCCTGACAGTTCTCATAGAGGTCTCTGATTGGATAAAACTGGTGATATTAAAAAACACACAGTAGTGGTCAGAGACGGCCAAGTCAACAACAGAGGACACACTGGTGGACAGGCCATACGTGATGACCAAGTCCAGAGTGTGTCCTCTGTTGTGAGTTGGCTGCATGACATGTTGGCTAAAATCCATGTAATTTAAAATATTTAAAAAATCTGTTGATGAAGGATCTAAAAGGTTATCTATATGTAAGTTAAAATCACCAGCTAAAACTATCCTCTCATAAGAGTTGTGTAAACTTGATAAAAACTCTGAAAATTCTGGAATAAAAAGTGCATTCCTTTTCGGAGGCCTATAAACTGTGACACATAAAATCTGAGGAGTGCTAAAAACAGAGGCAGTGTATTCAAACGTGGTAAAATTATTACATAAAACAGGTTTGGCGGAAAGAGTTGATGAACTAATAAAAGCAGTTCCGCCTCCCCTCTGGCTACTCCTCGTAGAATAAGAAAAGTTATAATTAGGGGGAGAGGCCTCTGAATTGATCACTCTAAATTGTCCCTAGGAATGAATGTGAGTGTGAATGGTTGTCTGTCTCTCTGTGTTGGCCCTGCAACAGACTGGCGTCCTGTTCAGAGTGTACCCTGCCTAATGTACCCTGCCGATAATTGCTGGGATAGGCTCCAGCTGCCCCGTGACCCTGAATTGGATAAGTGGTTAAGAAGATGGATGGATGGATGGCCTCTGTAAGAACAGCAGGGGCATCTGCACTCAGCCATGTCTCTGTTAAAAATAAACACTGAAGGTTATTATCTAAAATCAAGTCATTTATTATAAAATTTTTATTCAGCAGAGAGCGAACATTTAAAAGAGCCATATTAATAGTGGTTGGTGATGGAGTGACTGTATGATTTACTCTAGGTGGGATTTTTAGTAACTGTTTAAGATTAGTTGGGTTGCATTTTCTTGGTTTATGATTATTTCTTCGCTCTCTGCTGACAATAACAGGTATGAATGAAGTAGGGTAAGGTCCAAGTCCGATATGTGAGTTACTGTTAAAATCAGGATTGAGTTCATAGGAACAAGGACCAGCTGCACATCAGGATGTTGTGGATGGGGCAGAGAGGATAGGAGCAGCTGGAGCCGGTGAAGGGGACAGGGGTGGGCGAGGGTATGCCAGGCTTAATGCCAGCATGTGGGTACCTTGTCTGTTAAGATGTAGTCCATCTGCCCCAAATAATTGACTCCTACCCCAGAAAATGTTAAAATTGTCTATAAAACCAATGTTGTGCATCACGGTAACAGAGGAAAGCCAAGTGTTGAGAGAGAGTAACCTGCTGAAGCGATTTATTCCTCTGCTGATGGTTGGAGTGGGGCCAGAAATAAAAACAGATAGGGGCTTGTCTTTTAAAAGATTAAAAAGATGAATAAAATCCTGCTTTAAAAGCTCAGACTGCTGTTTACGGATGTCATTGGTTCCAGCATGAATTATAACTTTACTCACAGTAGGGTAACGTTGGATGGAGTCCAGAATCTGTTCAGATATATCCTTTACTGTAGCTCTAGGAAAACAAAGGGTGACAGCTCCTCTCATCCTACACCTATGGTTCTATTACGATAGGGATAATAGTTCTATAATCAACAATTCCATACAGTTAAGTGGGCGTTGAGGGTAAATTAAGGAGGGGACGTTTACAGCCTATGACACATTGTCAGAGCTTTGCCCAGACTCGCCCATTTCTCAGTGGCAATTACAAAATAATGAATTTGCATAGGGAAGGTGGTCAGAGATAACAGACTTTTTGGTATGCTATATTTGATACTCTAAACTGCCTTAAGTTAAACAGCAACAACGAAAATGTGGTTTTGAATTATGACCGATTTAAATGACAGATCAACACAAACTAGTCCATAATTGTGAAATGAAAGGAAAATTTGAAATTATTAACGATTTTACAGCAAAACATCTGAGTGAACAGTCGTTTTTTTAAATAGCTACCCTACTTTGACTCTAATGAATGAATATTCTTTGATCTAAACCATTCCATTGTAGTTGTGTCTTCAGGCTGGCTTTCCTGCTGGAAGTGGAACCTCAACCACTCCACTCTCAAGTCTCTTGCAGCCATTAAAGAGTGCCTCAACCCCCTAACAGAGTATAATCACGCCCACATTTCTTTTTGAAAAACGGTTCAAAAAGAGGCCTGGCGTGGCAGACCAGGGAACATGCGGGGGGATGAAGGGCTGGGTGTGGTCTGGGCTGTGATTGACATGTAACAGCGCAGAGTCACAGACGGCCAGAGAGATGAAGAGAGCCATAGTTACGCAAGCTCCATTGTCTCAGAGGGAAATAATCTGCAGGTTGAAGATTTTCTCCACATCCTTCACCTAAGGGAACACAGAGAGATTCGGGTTCTGTGGAGGAGGCACGCGGCCCTGAGCCATATTGTTTCAAGCCGTTGTCTTGTTCTCTGCCTGGGGCAGCAGCAGATGCCGAGCCTGTAGTGGCATCGCGGCATAGAATGGGTGCCATCTCTGGTATATTGTTGTTGGCCAAATCTAATGCTAAATATCAATTAGCTAGATTAATTTCATGGGACTGCGCTTGAGTAGGTACACCTGCGGCTACTGTACGTCAATTAGTGCTGTACGATACTGCAAAATTTAGTATCGAACCGATACAGTTTTACTCATTTGTCAGTTGATTTCTGGGTGAGTTGAGAAACCAAGGGGCTTTGCGAAGAGAACGATGAGAGACATGGCACCGTACAATGCAGAAGAGCTGAAGGCCACTATTAAAGCATCCTTGTCCTCCAAAACACCTCAAAAGAGGTGATAGCAGTAATGGCACTGTGCACTGAGGCAGTAATTGCTTAAAAAGGAGTACATATGCATGATTATAATATTTTATTTATTTAATTAAATATTCTAATTTCTGAGATGTTGAAGTTAAGGTTTTCATAAGATGTAAGCCATAATATCCAAATTATAACAAATAAAGGTTTGAAATGTCTTGATTCAATCGCAATGAGTATACATCATATTTTAGGCTAATTCTTCTTTTCTGATTTTAACACCCTAAAATATGCTTTTCCAAAAAATGAGTTTGGTTGCCTTTCACCAAAACATATTTGCTGTGTTCCCAAATAAAAAACTGATGTGGCAAAAAAAAAGTTTTCCTCCCACTCCAACCAAAAAAAGTTAAGATTTGTGGAGAACAAAATATTCTCTCAAAAGAGCAGTGGCTCTCTGTCGCTCCTCTAGAGTTACCATGGGCCTCATAAAGAGCATTTCCATTGACCAGACCTTTACTTTATATTCAATTTTTTTTCAATTTACTTTTATTTATATGGCGCCAACAACAAATGTAATCTGAGGACACTTTACAACACAAGTAATTTCAATACAATTATATAGACATTCCACCAGTTAAAAGTTGCCTATGTAAGGAATCCCTGCAGTTTGCGGTGAGTCAACGACGTGAGGTTGTGCCCAGATCATGCTGACTCCAACCACAGTCATTGCTCAGCAATCTCTTATACTGAGCAAGCGTGTGGCAACAGTGGAGAGGAAAAACTCCCTTTAACAGGAAGAAACATCCAGCAAGAACCCTGCTCAGTACAAGCACTCATCTGCCACAACCATCTGGGGGTCTGAGAGACAGAGAAGAGACAGCATGGAGGATGCTCAGTCACTTTGAGCATCATCTGGACCGATGTTCCCCATCCAGCAGGGGACATTATAGTTGACAGAGGGTACCAGACCGTGTGGAGCTTCTATGAGAAAAAACACAGAGAAAACTGGATTAACAATCGCAATAACAGCAGAAAAATATATATTTGGAGAGTAGTAAAAGAGAAAAGTAGAAGAGAAAGGAAAAGTGGTGAGTCTGTCCTCTAACAGCCTAAACCTAAAGCAGCATAACTACAAAAATAGCCTGTCTATACTACACCAGGGAAGTTTCTGGGGCCATTTCAGGAACCAATCAAGTAACAGTCTTGGGGTATGGACTCAGAAATGGCCCAATAGAGTCACTGGGCAGTAGCTGTGGTTACCTCATGCTGATTGACTGTAAATCAGAAGAAAATTAGCAGACGTTGCCAAACAACCGGCTTCCTAAAATTGAAAGAGTTGCAAGTAAAGCAAGATATATGTACACAGCAAAACAGCAATATGGCAACAATCCTTGCATATTTAATTTTCACTGATCAGTGTTGCCACTCTCTGTCAAAATAGTTGTGCTGTTCCGTTGTGCATCCTTGCAAATTCCTTAACCCTGGAGAACCCAAGAACCATTGTCTTCTTTGGAAAATTATAAACTACGCATTAAATGATTTCTATAAATTCACTGAACATCTAATTATCCACGTTTACAATTTCAATTCTTTATTCCCTAATTTAGGATAAGGGTCAAATTTGACCCATTGGGTTTTAGGAATTTCATTTCAAAGAATCACAATAACAAACACTGTCAATGTAAACTATATACATAAATATTCACTCAACCACCATTTTTTTGTTTTTGTTTTATTTGTTTCATGTTAAAACTGTATTTCAAATGCACAATCACACTTTGGACAATAGAAACAAGAACACATGGCCAAAATCCTGACTGAAAAAAATGAAACCATGGGCCTTTGCTTAAATCTTTTCTGCTAGAGAGAGGAACTCAAACTAGACATTGTGGTAGTCTTTGAAGCAATTTCTTTTTTTTTGATGCAGAGCAGAACTGCACATTTTTCACAGTGCATTTCAGTTTTGAGGTCCTTGCACACAGCACATCAACAGCGATTTTTCTCCTTGACAGGCCAATGGGCGATTTGGTCAAAATGAACATCTGCACTCTTGTAAACTCGAACAAATCTCTTTGGTGTCGGGAAGGACGGGCCAGAAGTTGGTGGCTTACCCAGACTTCTTCCTCTTCCAACTTGCACCAAGCCTTGAGCAACCAAACCCTGAAACTTATGAAGTTTCAGCACTCACTCTTTCTCCCATTCACACACTGGTGGAAGCAAGCTACATTTGCTGTCACAATTGCCCTGGGGTGAACTGACCAAAGCCAGACTGCCATATTGCGCCAACACTCTGGCCAACACCAGTAGGCTGTAAGTGAAGTGTCTTGCCTAAAGACACAGCGACTGAGACCGATGGATCTTTGGCTCGATCCAGCAACCCTCCAATTACAAGGCAAACACCGAACCCCTTAGCCACTATCGCCCCAAAATTAATAGAAAAAGGTATGAAAGCCCACCACAGTACCCAGTGTAATTAAAAGTCAAATACATTCAAACTCATTACTTAAAGAGCATCTCACCCCCAAATCAAGTGTTTTTGTTGATTAACTCTATACATTTTGATCTTGTTTTGGAATTTTGTCTTTGGAATTTAGAATTGCGCTGCTTTGGGTGGCTGCATGTTGGAGTGGCTCTGTTAGCTACACATTGAGTTTTGTTTTTTTGGACATTGCTTCCCCATTATTCTTGAGGAAGGATTGCATTTTTTGGACCTGTTTGCTTTGTGGCTCTTTGATCTCTGAAGTTGGAGGGATTTTTGCTTTTGATTTTTCACTTTTGCTCATTTGTTATGATGCATAACCATGTCAACAGGGTGTTTTAAAGCCTGGAGCAGCTGATTAACATGGCAAAAACTGAAATTATACTTCAACTGAAGCCACAAATCCCTGATGAGTTGAGAAGGAGGAGGCATGAGTGCAGAGCAGGAGCGAAAAGGAGACAAAGTAGGAAATTCAAACATCTCTTCCATCAATCATAATGGGAAACGTATAAATTCTAGCTAACAAGATGGATGAACTCCAAGCCCTGACAAGGTCTCAGCCTGAGTATCGTGAATGCTGTTTATATGTGCTTCACTATGACATGGCTACAGGATCATATCCCCGACTCCAACGTCTCTCTGCTTGGCTTTCTGACTGTACGAGCAGACAGAGATCTGAAGAGAAGTGGGAAAAGAAAAGGAGGTGGAGAAGCAGTGGTTGTTGACAACAGATGGTGTCATCTAGGACATGTTACTGTGAAGGTTCATCTCTGCAGCCCAGATATTGAACTCTTGGTAGTTAATTTACGTCCATATGATTTACCAAGAGTTCACCAGTGTCATTTTGGCAGTTGTTTACATTCCACCTTCAGCCGTTGCTGACCATGCATGTGATGTCATTAGTACTGTTGTCGCTAAGCTACAGACCCAGCACCCCAATGCATTTGTGGCAATATCTGGTGATTTTAATCATGCCTCACTCTATTCTACACTTCCAACATTTCAACAGTTTGTCAGTTGCTCCACAAGAGAAAACAAGACCTTGGATTTGTTTTATGCAAATGTAGAGGATGCTTTTATGTCAAAACCAAAACCTCTTCTGGGACAATCAGATCACAATTTTGTCTTTCTCTGCTCAGAATATAAACCACTTTTTCAGAGTCAAACTCCAACAAAGAGAACTGTTAGAAAATGGTCAAATGAAGCCGAAGAAGCCCTGCAGGGTTGTTTTGAGTCCAGAGACTAGATGACTCTTTGCCAGCCACATGGAGAGGACATCAATGCCATGACTGAGTGTGACTGACTACATAAACCTCTGTGTACAACATTTCCCCTCCAGAACAGTGAGATGCTTCCCTAAAAACAAACCCTGGATCACCAGTGAGCTGAAGGAACTGCTGAACAAGAAAAAAGAGCCTTCAGGGAGGGAGATAGGGAGTTATTAAGGAGTATACAGAAACAACTAAACGTCAAAATCAAAGACAGCAAGGAGGCTTACAGGAAGATTCTGCAGAACAAACTACAGAGGAACAATATAACAGATGTCTGGTCTAGAATGAAAAAGATCACAGGCTTTAAACACATGAAGGACTTGATAGATGGAAGTGTGGGTAGAGCCAATGAACTGAACCTATTTTTCAATAGGTTCAGTTCAGGATCAAGCTCAGCATCCTCC
This sequence comes from Apricaphanius iberus, assembly GCA_028564705.1. Lineage (NCBI taxonomy): Eukaryota > Metazoa > Chordata > Actinopteri > Cyprinodontiformes > Aphaniidae > Apricaphanius > Apricaphanius iberus. The sequence goes on from JAPXFQ010002813.1 coordinate 1,049,178, forward strand.
TCTCCTGTTTCCAGCCAAAGAGACATCCGATGCTCCTCTGACCCACACCTATCCTGTCACACCTCAGATGTTTTATCTTCCACCTCAGTCATGAACTCTTCTACTTACACAACTTTGTCTTCGACCAAGACAGGAGATGCTGCAACCCCTTTTACCTCACTCTCCCACCTGTCTTTTTTTCAGGCGAAGACGCAGTTGGAGAAAGTGAACAGGAACAAGGCTGCATGTCCAGATTGTGTCAGCCCCAGAGTCCTGAAGCCCTGTGCAGAGCAGCTCTGTGGGATTCTGCACTACCTATCCAACCTTAGCCTGACCCAAGAGAAAGTTCCAGTGTTGTGGAAGACATCCTGCCTTGTTCCAGTACCAAAGAAAACTCACTAATCAGTGACTACAGACCTGTTGCCCTGACATCCCACATCACGGAGGTCCTGGAGAGACTCCTGTTGCCCCACCTTAGTAAGCAAACTAGAACCTATCAGGACCCCCTGTAGTTTGCTTATCGCCATGGAGTTGGTGTTGAAGATGCCATCATCAACCTGCTTCAACCAACTCAACCAACATCTGGACAAATCAGGCAGCACTGTGAGAATTATGTTCTTTGATTTCTCCAGTGCATTTAACACAATTCAGCCTGATTTGCTTTGTCAGAAACTCCTGAAGACACAGGTGGATCAGAGCTAGGGTGACAGGACCTCCACCCTGTCACATGTACACCTCAGACTTCCAGTATAAGACGGAGACCTGTCATCTGCAGAAATACTCAGACGACTCTGCAATTGTCAGGTTTATCAGAGATGGTAAAGAAGCTGAATACAGAGAGCTGGTGGACCGCTTTGTAGCATGGTGTTGAAACCACCATCTTACCTTGAATGTGAACAAAACAAAGGAGATGATCGTAGATTTAAGAAGAAACAGAGACAATTCAAAGACTGTCGCCATCATGGGAGAAGAAGTGGAGGTCTTTGAGGAGTACAGATACCTCGGAGTTCATCTGGACAATAGACTGGACTGGATAATCAACAGTGAAGACTTCTATAAAAAGGGACAGAGCAGACTGTACTTTCTGAGGAAGCTGAGGTCCTTCAAGGTTTCCAGCAAGATGGTGCAAATCTTCTACAAGTCTGTGGTGGAGAGTGTAATCTCTTCATCCATCATCTGTTGGGGTAGCAGCATCAGAGCCAGGGACTTAAAACGCCAACAACTGGAGATAATGATGCAAAGAAGGATTCTTCATAAAATTAAAAAGACTATGGACAACCCTGAGCATCAACAGAGTATCTTCAGTCGGAGGTTTCTTCAGTTTCGCTGCAACACAGAATGTTACAGGAAATCCTTTCTCCCCACAGCCATCATGGTGTACAACTCGTTGAATAATTAATTGAGCTACAACAACACTTAATTTCCCTCTGGGATCAATAAAGTATTTTTGAATTGAATTGAATCTCATAGTGCTATCTATATGTCTAGTCATTTATTAGCTATTTTAGTGCATCTTCATACAAATATCAATTTTCTGTACAAATTGAGTCTATTTGGGTTTTAACTGTGTTTGTCATTAACGGTCTATTTAAAACCAATCCACAATATCAGTATTCTAATAAAGGTTTAATAGGACTTTTGGCATAAAGCACTGGCCAACACAATTTTAATTCTGAAATATATTTATTTTCTAACTACCTAAATCAATATAAAGTCAACTGTTGATGCTTTATATTCTTATTTTCTTGACTGAATTGATGTTTTACTTTGCTGAAATAAAATAACAGAGCTAAAGTACATCTATCACTCCTGGAAAATTTTTAAAACAGAATTTATATTTGCAGGGAAGAAAAGAGTGCTGCCATCGGACAAAGCGTCCTGGGAGGATTTATTTCCCATTACAGGCAAAGCCTGGCAGAAAGGAGGTGACAGTGGCTTGGTGGATTTTGTGGAGGTAAGACTGGCATTAGCTGAGGTACTGTGCCACTGGCCGACAAGCCATTTGTGTGGAAATGAGGGGAAACAGTCACTCTGATGATAGCGTTTTTTTGTTTTGATTTTTTCTTGCCACGTTACAATGTAGGAGTTGTGACATGTTGAAGTGAGGGATGAAGTGAGAGAAGTAGGGCATGAAGAAAAGAAAGGAAAGCAATGGAAACATTTGAATCTGTGTCATGGTGATGCTGTCAAACCTAAATAATGTAAATGGATCAGTAAGTCACTGATGGACGTCAGACAAGACAAATGTGCAGCGATTTCAGCTTCATGTCTAACGATGTGTGTGTGGTGGTGGGGAGTTGGATGTAGCTACCATGGTGTGATCCAGAGTTTTTCCACCTTTCACAGAGCTGGGAGCTGGTTTCCCAAATGGCACATGTGTTAAACGTCAAATCCACAAACACAGCTTAGCAAAAAAAAAACCCACAAAGATTGTTTCTAGCCAGTCTGTCTAATTGTCTGACATTATTCAGACACAGCAACATTGTTACAATATAATGAGGTGGCAGGAATCCCTTACTGTAAACCTGCAAAGAAGAAGCTGAGTGAGAACATGTTTGTTGGGACTGTTGCTGAATAAATGTCCGCTATTATTACATGTCCTGAATTTGAAACTAGGAAATTCAATTTCTAGCTAGGATTTACACTTTTATTTTGAAGAAATAATGGAAGTAGTTCATAAAGGAAGTAGTTGCACTCTGAGTTGCACTCTGAGTTGCACTCTGCTTTTGACAACGATGACTAATAAGCACAGATCGAGGATGTCTGAGAACTGTCAGGAGTCTGGGATGTTTGTTTGTTTCTCTCTGTCTTTTTACTATTTTACCTCTGTCATGCTGGAGTTTCGCCACGATAGGTTTCCGTTGATTACCATATTACCTCATTACCTCAGTGTATATCTTGGCTGGCAGCCAGAACCTTGACACCAGCGTCTTTTCCGCTGTTTGGTACACCTCCAGTCCTCTTTGTCATTCTATGTGCTCCTGTGGATTGTTCCAGTGCTTACCTCTGCCTTTGTGCTCCTCCAGGTTACTTCCAGTCGTACCTCTCTCAACCGTTGCTGGCTGCCAAGCCTTTGGTGCTCAATTCATGTCTGGTTGCTTCCTGCCTTCTGATTCCTTGTGTCTCTCCACCAAGCTCTGCCTGCCCGCCCTCAGAACCTCCACCTTGCTCTTGCTAATCTTTCATCCACCCTCTACAGAAACTCAACGAGAAGATATCACAGACATCCTGGAATCCTAGCATTCCTCCCTGGCATAAATGTCCACCATCTACCAAGTAAGCTTCCCCTTAGTTCCTTCGCCGCCTGTCTCACCTCCGTATCTTTCTCTGTAGTTCATTCCACCACCCCCAGTCTGAGTTCCCAGTCATCCCACTCAGGTGCTATCATAATCTATTGCTGTCAATAAAATTCTTAAAAACTGAAACTGGTCTATCTAGTCTGTGGTGTTCTGCATGTGGCTCAAGAAGTTAAACACAAATATGGCAAGAACATGTGGGGACAAAAGTTTTAAAGCCTTCAGGAAAAGCATTTAGGATGATTGGCAGAAAAAGAAAGGAATCTTTGGATTATAGATTCCGCAGAAGGGAAAGAGACTAGCTGATACTGAGTGGTGTTTGGCCGATGCTGCTGAGCTGAAGACTGCCAATGAAAAAGGACCGGTCTTGGAAAAGATGGGAGCTGAAAGCTGCTGAGCTGAGAGGAGAGGAGAACTTGATGTCTGAGCTAATGGGAGCTAGCCACAGCCACACACCTTTACGCCGTTTCCACACCAAAAATGTCAAAACGCGCCACATGCCCCCAGCTTGATGCTAGAACATTCGCACCTTGAGGCGTGTACAAAGCGAACTGGGCGTGCTTTAAATATGGTATTTTCACGCGCGAACTGGCCTTCAGCAGAGCTGGGGCCAGAGTGCAGTTTCCAGTGGATTAATGGACTGAGCTGATGGAGGACTGCATGTTCGGCCCGGACTTCAGCGGAGCTGAGGCTAGAGTGCAGTTGCCGGTGGATTATGGACCGAGCTGACGGAGAACAGCGTGTTCGGCTCGGGCTTCAGCGGAGCTGGGGCTAGAGGGCAGTTGCCGGTGGATTATGGACTATGGTCTGTCTGCGGTTCGTAAAAGTTTGTAATATTTGAGCAGCGTACGATGTGGTGGGGGAGCTGCAACCAGGAAACCAGGTGAGGAGGCTGTTTCAACGCTTCTAGGCCGGGAGGTGCTTTTACAGCAACAACGGCTCTTTTAAGAGCCACCCACAAACCTCTTAAGAGCATTCCTGTCTAAATAGTTTCACCTTTTTATAATATTTTTTTTTCCTGTCTCTGTATTGAAAACAGCTTGTGTCATGTAGCTCGGGGTGATTAGTCACGATGTTTATCAGTATTTCCTCCATGTTCTGCTGAGAATGTGACTCCATGACAGTCACAGAATCATCGAAACTCTGTCCCCTGATTGGTTGACGCGGCGCGAATTGAAGCTGGAGTTCAGACTTATTTAACTTGAGCAGAATTTTTCATGTGCCGCAAACGCCTAATTCGCACAAATCCTCCGTGCAGATCAGGCAGAAAAGCGTTTGCCATGCAAATATGCTTCTGACTTGAAGCGGGACCCCCTGCCGTGCATCATCGCGCTCCTCCATTGACATAACATGTACACCTGACTCGCCGCTTGCTTAATTAGCTTTTGGTGCGTACATACAGTTAGAAGCCTCAGTGCTATAGCTTCAACCACTGCTAGCACCCCACGCAAGCTGCTGCCTGCACGAGTTAGCTAATCACAGCTGCTTCACTGTAACCTGGAATTTCCCCAGACAATGGATTTACATTGCTATGGGCATCTAAGCCATTTGGCTTTTGGTACCAGGGTTTTTCAAAGGTTATTGGACAATACAGTTATTTAATTAATGCAGGATGAGTTATTGTCCCAATGGAGCTTTTCTTCTGTGGTACTAAGGTATATGGAATGACCCATTAGCCTGAGCTACATACGTAAATGTAACTTCCTGCATCATCAGCGCAGATGAATGTCATTTATCTGTGTCTGGTGTTCATCAATAGGATTTCGATTTTACAGTATTCAAAATACAGATCATCTTTGAATTAGATTAAACACGGAAAACAGGTCTTATAAGTCCTTCAAAACATTGCTTCCTTCAAATAATGTATTCACTCTTCATTTGGATTGTGGAGTTGATCAACATTCCACAGGCCACAATCGACAACCTGATCAACTATGCAACAGAGATGTGTCTTAGTGCATGAGGCAAATGGTAGTCACATCAGATACTGCCTGGTCCACAGACCCCCCAATAAAACAAAACTGAACATTTCAGAGTTACCTTTTATTGTGGCCAGTCTAAGGCACACCTGTGCAATACTCATGCTTTCTGATCAGAATCTTGATATGGCACACATGTAAAATGCGATGGATTATCTCAGCAAAGGAGAAGAGCTCAGTATCACAGATTAAGACAGATTTGTGAACAACATTTGAGAGAAATTGTTATTTTCTGTATGTAGAAAATGTTTCAGATCTTTGAGTTTATCTCATAAAAAATAGGAGCAACAACAATTTATATTTTTGTTCAGCATAATTTAGCCTCAGTTTCAAACTCAATATAAACCTTGTTCTGTAAGCATAACATACTCATACTGGACTGGGAGATCACTATGAATTTAATGGATAGTGTCACTACTTCTATACATATTTGCATATTTTAACTCTCATTTTTGGTAATGACTATTATTATCCGTTCTTCTTTTGCTAAGTAGTTTAGTTGTGAGCTTGAGTTTGTTGATTGAAGTACATTAACTAGAAAGTTGACTTCCTGTTGTTAGTAACCTTGTATTTTGGAAAGTCATTGTTATTCAATATGCATGTGTAGTAACTCGCTGTTCAAATAAGTACACGCTTACTCCTTCATCTATTGTATTATTAAGTCAGCCTCATCAAGCAGGTAGTCATAAACATTAAGTCAGACTGAACTATTTGGCTATTATTGTGTCCTGAACCTGGTGCCACCAATTTAGCATTCATCACAGATTAAATGTTTTATTAATAATTGCCCTTTGACAGTGACATTTTTGGAGAAGTGGGAAAAAAAAAAATCCCTTTCCCTCTGTATTTCCTGATTGATGACATGCTAATTTTTTATGATGCCAATTTTGCAACTTTTCTGTAATTTATTTGCCTGCCTTTATATGAAGTGCCTTCTTGCTGTTTGTAATGAGTATTGTGTTTATTTTCCATCCTGTTTTCTCACTCCATGATGACATGAAAGTTCTGCATACTTTATAATATACTTTATAATATTCAGACAATTCTCAATTAGTCAGAAATATTGAAGCATTGCTTGAAGTCAAGCATTGAGTTTTTAACACAAACATGTACGTCTGTTCAACGTGGGAGCATTCCCAAGTCTGCAGTTCATTTCTGAAATTCCAGCCAGCATGAGGAGAATCTGGGAAACTCATTTACATTCATGGGAGTTTAGTTTGCTGTGCGTCTGTCACATCAAAGAGACAAAGCAAGAGGGAGATAATAGTAAAAGTGAGAGAGTGAGAGAGAAATACAGAAAAATTGACTAAGAGATAGAAGAAGACCGAGTAAGTAAACAGTAGGATCCTTAATAGTTGGGATTAGGGAAACCGAGGGTCAGAGACAGGCAGAAGGGAGGATGGATAGAGAAGGTAGAAAAGGGGTATTTAGATAGATAGGAAAAGGCAAGCTACAGTCCAGTCCAAACTATAAGTTAGTATCAGCACTACTGATTCTCGGCTAAAGTCTACAAAAATAAAGAAAGAGCTGGGAGCAGCCAGGTGGCTCAGAGCAGGAGCATCCCAACACTGCAGTTCCTTTAGTCTTGTCAGACATCAGAGTCAGTCATAAAAGACACCTCAGTTAGCAAAGAGAGAAATGTCACATTTGAGGGAAGGAGGTTTTAAGGCTGCAGTGCTTGCGTAACAGGTGTGCGTGTGTGCCTCTAAATGTGACAGCAGACGTCCCCTGAACCGTCGGAGCCAGACTCAGCGTCTCTCAGTCAGCTTGTCACACACATGACACCACCTGTCTGTCTGTTTGTTTGTACAGGTGATGCCTCCAAAAGAGCATTTTCTTCATTCACAGCAAAAGAATCAATTAGCAAATGAGAAGACAGACGTATAGTAAAGCCAGAATAGATCCTCCAAGTCCTGCTTCTATCATCCATATTTAGTGTACATTATAACAAAGGACTCAGGTACACTTTGGTTTTTTTATTCATAAATGTTTATACAAAAATCTCCCAAAAAACAAAAGATAACATATACATTTCTCTGGGTTATCCCCAAGACATATTTCAGGGTATTTAAAAAGTAGAAACTATCTCACCTTGTCACGTCGCTTGTGCTGTAAGGAGGACGAAGGACTCAGGCGCTGAAGCAGAGTTCCAGGTAAGGTGGTATTTTATTAGTGAGCAGTAACACAAGGTGAGACGATACATACAAAGGTATGACAATGATCCAGCGAGGACTGAAGCGCTCGCTGGATCTTAAATAAGGGGAGACAAGGAGGAACAGGTGAAGACACTCAGGGAACACAGATGCAAACAATAGGAAGTGAGGAGGTTCAGACAGGACGACACAGGTACAGATGATGACACACCTGTAATAGATACCTCTCTTGGGGTCATTAAATCTAGTGGACCCCAGAGATTAAAGGCAACAGGTACTTTGAGGCCAATACAAGCACAAACTTCCAGCATATAAAAACCACTCAAATCTCCATAATATTATAGTGGTTTGTATGATGTTTTAAAGCTTTTTACTCTAACTGGAAATAAGCTTGTGAATATTCTCATTCATCCAGGTCATGTTTATCTCAAGGAAATTTCAATCAAACGCAACTGGACTTGGTAATTTGTCTTGGAAGACGTTTCACCTCTTATCCAAGAGGCTTCATCAGTTCATGCTCGCTGCTGACCAGGCTGGGACTGGTCCAACTAACTGGTGTGGAGACTCAGCTATTTAACCTCTTGAACAAGAATCATTATGTCATTGGATCCTTTGGATAACTGGAAATGTTTAATATTTTCAATTCTAAGAGTATGTTTGACATTGGTGCTACATCAGCTCCCACCTTCATTTTCTGTGTAAAATACCGACCCAATGCATACCTCACAAAGGTTTAAAGATGAATAATAAGTGTTTTGATTAAAACACTCTGACAAATTAGAAGTTGGCTTTGGTCTCAGCTCCTTTTGGACTAGCGGTCTGTCTCTGGTTTTACGCTAAATGAAAAAGCCATGATAATTATCTCTTCCTGGTAAGATATTGGCTGTTTATAACCTTTCAGCAGAACATCACTTCAGTAATCCAGAACTATCCCTTTAAATACATGTAAACAGTTTGGAGTGGTTGATTACAGTTCAAATTGTTAAAACTGTAAGCAAAAGATGTCCCCTGAAATGTAACTTTCAGGCCAAAGGCCATATGTGGGAGCGCACAAACACCATGTGTTGCCCTGAAAACACCATCTCTCTGGGGAAATGTTATGATTGCAGTATAAAAGTGTGGGGGTGCTTTTATTCAGCAGAAACAGGACAGCTGGTCAGAGTAGATTGAAGAATGAAAGGAGATGAATATAAGACAAATTTGGAAGACAACCTGCTAGAGGGCACAAAAGACTTGAAACTAAGCTGGCGGGTCTTCCAGAAAGACGAACAACCCTAGACCTACTGCCAGAGCAGCACTGGAATGGTTTAGATCAAAGTAGATTCATACGCTACACTGACCTAGTCAAAGTAAAGACCTAAAGACAACTGAAATTAAATAGCATAACTTGAAAATGTCTTTTCACAGACAACTAATTGTTTTGGGAGAAGGTAAAGGTGAAAATTTCAGTCTCTCCCTGTGTGAGAGACATAAGCCTAAAGACTTGCAGTTGTTTTTTGACTAAAACACTCCTGAGTCCTGTATGTAAAGCATCATACTGATGGTTAAACATGAAGGTGCCTTTGCAAAAGCACAAGCTTTTACTGCACTTTCAGCATAATTAGATAATTACTGAAAAGATAATGAAGAATAATATCGCAGAAACCCTGTTAACTGCTGCAGATACTTTTGCAGATTTCATGGAAAAAGGTAAAAAGCAAGGCAAATTATTACAATAGCACACTTTCAGCAACAAGGCAATCTAAAGTGCTTAAAGTGAAGATAAAAGCAACAAAAAAATATTTAAAAACAGAAAACATCAAAAACATAAAGAACGAAAAAATACTACAGTTATCATAGATATTATTAATCATTAATCAATGCAGCTCTAAACAGATAGATTTTTAGCCTTGAAGAAACCATCCAGCAGTAGAAATGATTCATCTTAACTATCTTCATGAATAACCTCTGATCAGGGAATATCACTACTTATGCAAAGCACTGATCAATGAGATGTTTGTCTTTCACCTATTATTACAGTTATCTAGAAAATTCTTATAAAACTAGAAAGGATGAAACAAAAGAAAAAGATTCTGGCAATCACAGGCTTCAAAGTGCTTCAGGATCAGCGGCACCTGATGTCATCAATCAAACAACCCTGATCTCCTCTGATCCCAAGAGGAAACTGCTGGATGCAGCTTTAGCAGTCAACACACTCCGACACAGTTGTTGATGGAAAGTGGATTTGCGGTTACAGATGTACATCTCGTGTGGAAGAGAAGAGGCTTTGGGGCTCAACCAGCACATGTCAGTTATAGCAGCTGCAGCTCAGTGGGGATTCAAAGATCAGCAGGACGACTGATGGTACTGCAGTCCTTAGAGGCTTACGAAATGGTCAGAAACACAACAAATGCAAGTCCTCGCAGGAGTGTTACTCTACACGTACTCAAAGTCCTTCTAAGACTTTATTTAGGTCCCAGTGTAGCTGTGTTTGATTTTAGCAGCATGCAGACTAAACAGAAAATAAACACTGCTTCTTGAATCCTTTGAGTAATATTAATGTGCTATGCTGGAGCTTGTCAACAGAGGGCACTCTAACCCCTTTCTCTTAAGACAGTCTCCCTTTTCTCACACACATAGTCACACACTGATCTCCTCGAGCTTTCCTTCTTCAGCTTCACTTCTCCATTTTCTCCAGTTTCTTGTCATTGTTTTCTGAGACATCGACTGATGTTATTTCGTTTTTCAGCTAAACATTTTTTTTAATGTACATTGGGGAATTCTATGGAGATGTAATTTATATTTTACAAGGCCCCTTAGCCTAATGTGTTTGTCATAATCTGGCACTGTTTGTACAGGTGGCAAAAAGGGAATATTGCCACATTTCTGGTGTTGTTTACTGGCTATAAATAGCAGTGCATTAGCTGGTGGTGGTTCTCCTGTGATGGCTCGGAGGGCTGGCTAAAAAAGCACCGCTGTTTGCACTGCCATTATTAGAGACCGCTTTATGCCAGTGTATGTGAGTATGTGTGTGAGGGTAGTGGGATTTAAAGTGAAGAGGAGGATATGTGTTTTTTTGGTCTACTTGTCTACATTTTCTTCTTCGACCTGCTCTTTGTAGTGAAGTGTGTGTGGCAACATCTACAGATCTGATTTCATGTTTACAACTGGGACTGAATTCCACTGCCAAAAACTTCCTGTACTGTGGCGCGCTATCACACACCCGATCTGTGTGCATGTGTTCAAATGTTGCCATGAAGTCCTCCTATACCCCCCCCCCCCCCTTTATTCCTCTGCAACCCGTCCTCCTCTTCATCCATTGTGGCCGAGAGGATACTTCTCTCTTTCACTCACTCTCTCCCACTCTCTTCCATCTCTCTCACTTTCCTAATTACCCATACTCCTCTATGTGGCCCTTCCCTCACAGCCTTTGAAGTTATTTTAGCGCAAATTCTACTTAGCTGTACAGCAGACAAAACAAGGAAAGGCCTGCAACTGAGGGCCTCGGGAAATGTGTGTCTTTCTGTTGATTGAATCACCAGTGTGTCCTGTTTCATCTGTGTTTACATCTGAGTCAATGTCTATACAAGAGAAACCAGCAGGACTGACTTTCAGGGTGTGTAAGTGTTGAGGAGTAAGGGTAAAATTGTGTCCATACCTTGTTTCCAGATAGTATCTGTGTATATGTGTTTGCATATGGTTTAGGTTTGTGAGGGTGGGTGGGAAATAGAGCTCCAAGAAAGTCACTTGCTGACCTCCTCCACATAAAACAGACCCAATGTTCTTTCAATGCTTTGTTTGTAAATATCTGCAAACACAATATTTGGAGAGATATCTTCGTCTCCAAAAAATGAGCCCAAACACATTAGATACTTTTCCAGGGCCTACAGGTGCCACTGAAATTAGAGATGCACAATTCATCTGTATTAACATTGGTCATTCTTCAACATATCAGTATCAATCCTCTAAGAAAAACTGGGCTGCTAACTGATGTTAGTTTTCATATTGTTAATGGCCTTACTTTCCAAAATGAAGTAAATGAGTGGAATGGATGGTCTTACGGTGGAGATGGGTAGACTTGTTTCCTGGAGGAGGTACGTAGGAAGCCAGGGATTGAGGTTGGCTGGGTGTGGGTGGTTTGGATAGAAGTTTCATCCTGTGTGCGTTTATATGCTCTGTGAACTCTTATAACTACAGCAAAAGCTCATATACAGGCTTCCTCATTTCCACTCTTGGGGGTATAGGTTATTAGTGTCAGGTGAAAAGAAATGGCATCCATGAATAGAATGCATTGGAAATGCGAACTGTCATGTAGCATTAAAGCTAGATATTCAAGCTTGTCAAGCTGCTTTTTGTTTGAATACTTCAGATATCTGTGCTATCACAAACTCCAATGAACAGGAAAGGCAAGTTTATTTGTAGAGCACAATTCATACACAAGGCATTTCAAAGTGCTTCACAGTTGCATTATTAAGAAAAAAGATAAAAAAAAAACACAAAAAAAACATCAACTTAAAAAATAATTAATTACAACAAAAAGCAAGAGTGCAGATAAAATCCTTTAAATTGTCATATGCACAGGTAAAAATAACTGTTTTCAGCCTGGATTTAGACATTGTTAGAGTTGAGGCTTGTTTCACATTCTCATGAAGACTGTTCCAGATTTTAGCTGCCTGAAACTGAAATGCAGCCTCAGCGTGTTTATTGTTGACTCTGGGAACCACCAGGAGACCCCTCCCTGAAGTTCACAGGGCCCAAGATGGTTCATATTAGTGATGTGTCGTTCGTGAACGATTCGTTCAAAATGAACTAATCTTTTATACGACCCAAGAGTAACGAGTCCTCTCAGTCAGCGATTCGTTCATTGTCATGCAGTACCTTCTCTTGCCACATGTCAGCAGCTGCATGAGCTCAGTCAGCAGCAAGACAGGAAACAGAAATGATTCGTTCATGACTCACTCAGCTGCTGCGTCCGTTTTCAGGTCCCAGTTCTTTTGTCATGTGACAGCCAGACCGCTCAGGCTGTGTGTGGTGAGCAGCAAGTACTACAGTTCGCTCACGATTCGTTCATGTACGGATCGTGACGGATCATTCTTACTCATTCGTCACGTGAAAACTGTGGCTCAGCTTGCTACGGGCTGTGGAGCGGACTGAGAGATGAACAAGGAAATTAATGATGTCTGATATCTAATGTTCCTTTATTTGTCATTCGACACCCGATATATATTATTTATTCATTAAATCATAATTATTTAGTGGACTTCAATTCTTGTAGATGTGTTATTGTGTGTATAATTTAAAGTGTGTTAGTAAATAAATACTTTTAAAAACTCTGTCAGGCTGCATGGTGGCGCAAGAAGGTTGTGGGTTCGTATCCCAGCCCAGGGTCTTTCTGCATGGAGTTTGCATGTTCTCCCCGTGCATGGGGGGGGGTTTCCTCCAGGTACTCCGGCTTCCTCCCACATTCCAAAAACATGACTGTCAGGTTAATTGATCACTGTAAATTGTCCTTAGGTGTGAGTGTGTGCATGGTTGCTTGTCCTGTTTGTCCTGCCCTGTGATGGACTGGCGACCTGTTGACAGCTGGAGATAGGCACCAGCACCCCCGCGACCCATTAAGGATTAAGCGGTTAAGAAAATGGATGGATGGAAAACTGTATCAGCATATTGATTATATAATGATGATAATAACAAACAAACATAATCAATAATAATAATAATGTAAATTTTTGTACACAATAAACGCACCATGTAAACATAGGGATCTTATTAATTATTCCTTTTTGTTTTAATTGTATCACTAATTGTGAAAATTAGTTTACACTCACTCTTCCTCTACCCAGCTGTAATGTGACCAACAGTTCGGACTGAACGGATCTCCTCGTTCATCGTTCACAGCTCAGGGTGTACTGTGTGTGGAGCAGTAGATTCGTTCATTTGTCACGTGACACCTACCTAGTCACTGTCGCGTTGTTAAACAATGATGGCAGCGTGGACACAAATAACTTTATTGTGGTGTGTATATGCTTTCCTAGGTTTTCGAATCGCTTGTGGCATTTTGTTTTTTATTGTCAGGTGAAACAAAACATGTTGCCTTCTGTATTGTAGTGGAGAATTGAGCTGTGAGCCGGGAAGGAGGAGGGGTGAATGAGTCGTTCAGCTCGTTTGAGCTGTGAGCCGGGAGTGAGCGATTTGTTCACGCTAGCGATTCAGCACCAGACATTGCAAGCTAGCTTCGGTTAGCTCTCGGAAAGGAAGGGGTGAGTAACTCAATGTGCTGTTAGCATGTTAGCAGAGCTATACTACTGTGAACTAATGAGCTATTCTCGTGATGTGAGTTTTGTACTCAGGGTTTTTCTTCCAGTCCAGAGCAGAAATGTTTTTTTACTGGGTGTTTCCCCCCCCCACAAATTTAATTATAAACTATAAATATTTCTACTAATGAAATTAGTTGCTAAGAGTAACAGGAATGAGTCGGTAAATTGGTCACTTGGGGTTGTGAATTATGATTCGTTGGAGAACCGCTGCCTTGTTTACTACGACGCCCACAAGAGGGCAACAGCGCCACCTGCTGTTAAAATGAACTAAATGATTCGTTCAAGATTCGTTCAATTTAATATTCGAGAGTAAATGATCCGAGTCGGTAAAAAGAGTCGGTCTTCCCATCACTAGTTCATATGTCTCTAACATGTCAGAGATGTACGTTAGTTCCAAACCATGAAAAGACTTGTAATACAAGCAGAGCTGCTTTAAATTCTATTCTCTGAGCGACAGGAAGCCAGTGCAAAGACCGAAGCACTGGACTAATATGGTTGTATTTCCTGGTTCTTGTCAGGGCTCGAGCAGCAGCGTTCTGCATGTACTACAGCTGTCTAAAAGCTCGTTTAGAGAGGCCAGTGAGCAGGCCGTTACAGTAGTCTAACCTGCTGGAGACAAATGCATGGATAAGTCTCTCTAAGTCTGGTTTCTAAACTATTCCTCTTATCTTACCAATGTTTTTCAGATGGTAAAAGGCTGTTGTTATTGCTTTGATTTGGCTGTTTAAGTTCAGTCCATGATTACCCCTAGATTTCTAACCTGATTTTTCGGTTGAAGACAGAGAGACTCAAGATGACTGATAACACATTATCTTTGTTTCTGTGGGCCAAAAACAATTATCTCAGTTTTGTCTGAGTTTAACTGCATCACACACTGATCTGTTCAATACAATGACAGAGTGTATCTATAGGCCCATGTTCACCTGCCATCAGTGACACGTAGATCTGAGTGTCATCTGCGTTGTTACTGTATGTCCACACCAAAAGCGTCAAAACGCGCCACATGCCCCCAGCTGGAGGCTTGAACATTCGCTCCTTGAAGCGTGTACAAAGCAAAGTTGACGCGCTTGAAAACACGGCGCGTGTGGGAGGAAGTAGTGCCAGATGGTGTGTTTGCAAGATGGTAGCTGTTGAGCTAACGTTCGAAGAAAGAGTGTCCTCTCTTTATTTACTTTGGAGAGCAGAGCAGCGGCGTAGGCGACATCCTCGCCGTGTCATATAGCTCCGGGTTGTTAGCCACAGCGTTGATGAGCCTCTCCTCCATGTTGAATGAATAACTTTCTGTCCGCTGTGAACTACGTCAGAGAATCACGTCACCAGGCTCCTGATTGGTTAACGCGGCGCGGTTTGACGCTGGAGTTCAGAGATTTTCAACTTGAGCAGAATTTTTCACGCGCCGCAACCGCCTCATCTGCACAAATCCTCCACGCGAATAGGGCAGAAAAGCTTTTTCGCGACGCAGATCTGCTTCTGATTTGAAGCGGGACCCCCTGCCGCGCTTCAACGCGCTCCTCCATTGACATAACATGTACATCTGACTCGCCGCTTGCTTAATTCGCTTTTGGTGTGTACGAGCCGTTATGGTAAGAGAAGGATTAACCACAAATTCGCCTGTTCCTGGATGTCCCTGAGTTGCATACACTTTTTTGCAACACTACTTTGGCCCAAATGGTCTTAAAGAGACTCTGAGTACAATATGTTCACATGCTAATTCCCAATATATTTATGATGCTAGACAACTCTGGGTAAAAAGAGTCGCTTATTCTTCATACTCATTTAATATGCTCAACTGGTCTTGACATCCAGTGATGATGGTAATGCGTTAGTATTGCCTTACTCCTGGTGTCAACGCGATGTTAAAGAGCAAGTATATTTCTGGCCTCCCTATTAAAATACACTTCCAATAAAGTGAGTATTGGCAAAACTGGTTATTGTTTTTATGTTGAGGCAGTGGAAAGTGTTATTGGCATCTGCTGAAAGTAACTAAAAAGTAACTTGTACTACCACTCTAATGTAGTTATTTTAAAATAATCTAATCAGTAAATTAACAAAGTTACCTTTGGAAGGAGAAATAAGGAGTCAGTAATCAGATTACTATTTCAAAGTAACTGTGGCAACACTGTTTACAACTGAAGTGGGTCCTAAATTTAGTAAGCCCACAATAAGACCAGGGCTAAACCAGAGCAAAATCATTTTCCACATACAGATGATTGTTGGGAAGTGTTCCAAGTTTAGACCTAATTCAAATACACAATTTTGCCAGAAAGTATACATTTGGTTTGTCTTAAAAGCATTTAAAAAACTGACAACAAGACATTTCAGCATGTTTTTTGATATTGTCACTTTATGTATAAAACTGGATAAATGTCTTATCCTGCAAAAAAATCTGTAACAGCTCTGCAGAACCCCCCCCCCCCCCACTCCCCACCCCGCCCCCCTCCAAACTAAATCTAAAAAAAAAAACACATTCCAGATTGGTGGAGCTTTATGTGGTGTAAATGATTCCTACAAATAGCATAAGTGTAGAAAATTTTCTTTCTTTTTTCTCAGTTTCTTCACAGCTTGGCGGAGAGAAACTCCAACATGCAGGAAGAGTAACAACTCTTTCAGGCTAGTGAGAATTAGATGAGGGTGTTAATGATGAGAGACGTTTCTTCTGAGAAATGGAAGGAGTAGAAGCAGGCGTAATATGATGCATATTCAAAAAAGGAGGCTGAGGACATTAAATATCACCCAAAAGAAAAGCTAAAAAACAAGAGGAAGACACAGAAACTGTAGATTTATGAGACCAGCGCCAAAGCAAGGGAAGGGAGGATCCAATGCTTACCATTTAACTCAACCCACTATTGAAAACCGCTCGCAAATGAGAAACACAAGCACTCACACTGTGGTCCAAAAAACATACAAGGATGTCTGCTTTGAGAAGCTGGAGTTTATCCAGGGATTTTTGCTCCCTTGATTCACCTCCGTGACTCCTCAATAAACCTACACAATGTCCTCCTAAGAAATGACTTAGGAGGATGTCCTGGTTGACCACACTGCATGCCTCCAAACAGAATCATTTAGATTGTTAACTGGTGATGAGGGCGATCTGTTGATCTTCTCTAACTGCCAGCATTGGACGCTCTTGATAGGTTTACTCACTGTGCGTGAAATCCGACATTTGGAACGTTACACGTCTACAGCTCTATACTTTCCCTGCCAAGACATAAAATCTCTCACTTATTATAATTTTCTTTGACACTCTTCTCAGAACAAATTTCACACACATTAGGGCTGGTTTTGAATCAAAGTGCGGCATGTTGACTGCCTTACCCAGCACCATTACATATGCTGCTGGTAATAAGACCCAGGTTTGCAAAGGAAGACCGATGGCGTCTCTGCTACAAATTAAAAGACACAGCTGGAGGTCATGGCAAAATGATGACTGATATCATTTATGCTTTGTGAAGTAACGGCCTTTATTTTGTTGCATGCTTAGAAACAGGCTTCCTATGTTTTAGGTACCAACTTGGATTTGATTTCCCATCTGTCTTGTGTTCATAGTTTATGTATTTCATGAGGACAACAATACGTTTTTTTTTCTTCTGTTCTGTTTTTGAGTATGGAAACATGTGAACAAAGCTAATTAGCTGCTGCTGTGGCTTTCATTAAGTCAGACCACACTTACTCTGTGTCTGTATTGGAAACATACGTGAACATCCCAATGTAATATGTTACCTTGAATGTCTGGTTTTGTGGCATAAGGAAAGTTCTTCTTCCTGGCAATATCTTGTGAGGTTTCTTCTCTGCACCACATAAACACACTTCAAGATGTTACAGACATTTCATTATTAAACAGCTTAATATCAGGAAGTCCACAAAATGCAATCAAAAGTTTTCACTTGATCCAAAAAAGCAGCTGAAAGAGTTCTGATAAATATTAAAACGAGAGCTAGCATTTCCCTTATTTTAGCTTCTCTCCATTGGGTCCTTGTTAAATCCACAATAGAGTTTAAGATCCCCTCCTTATGTATAGAGCCCTTAATAATCAGGCTGCATCGTCATCGTCAGAGATCTGATTGTGCCATATGTTTCTAAAAGTAGAATGGGAGGAAGTTCTTTTAGTTATCAGGCTCCTCTCCTGTGGAATCAGCTCCCAGTCCAGTCAATGAGGCAGACACTCTGTCTAGTTCTAAGACTAGGCTTAAAACCTTCTCTTTTGGTATAACTTATAGTAAAAATGGCTTAGATTATACCTAGCTATGTGTGGTTTACACTGTTGGAGGACAGACAGACCACTTTTCTTCACTCTCCTTCAGTCTTCTTTCTTCTTTTAGTACTCTCCAGATATATTTTTTTCTGCTGTTATTGCAATTGTTAACATTGTTTTCTTTCAGTATTTTTCCCCATAGAAGCTCCACGTGATCTGGTATTCCTGCTCAGCTACAACACCCGGCTGGATTGGGAGCATCAATTAAGATGATGCTCCCAGTGACCGAACATCCTCCATGTCCTGTTGTGAACTTTTTATTTTCTTTAATATAGAAAATACTCTTACATCAGTTCTTTTGTTCTTTTTGTGTCTCTTCTTTGCAATTCAAACAGACTGGCAATTTTTCTTGTATCCAATAGAATTTGAGTTTCTGCCGTGTCTGCTGTCAATCAACGTGCATGTGCATAGCACAAACCTGTGGAGATGAGGCCGCGCAGACAGGCCGCTCCATGTCTTCCTGTTTACAGTCACTATAATGGCAGGGGTTGGTAATGGAGAGGTCGCAGCAAGCTTCTGCTAAACAGTTGGCCATTCCCCAGCTACCCAGGGCTATATCAAATTCAGAAAGAAAAACAAAGTGAAGTATGGTGACTATCTTACTGAAAAAGCCTTATAGACCAGAGTAGGCTTTAAATCAGAGATGCATTTCAACAATGAAGACACCATAGAATCTTAAAAGGCTTCTTCAAACCAACACAGCTTTGGGAACATTTCTGCTGAACAGGTAAGACAGTCATATATTCAATAAAGCAAATCATTCTAACATTTTATTGATAAAGTAGACAATGACATGCTGTGAAATCACGGGTGATGTGCATAGAGGGGGTTAGAGGGAGCATAAACATTGCAGGAGGGGAAGAGAAGGGATATTTTGGGAGGGGCCTTGGTACGTTGGACTCAAAGCAATCTAGCTTTCTAAAATATTTCAGACTGTAGCTTTAAGAATAAAGGTCAGGGGACTGAACAAGTTAGATGTCAGACACAGTCTCTCTCTTTCCTTCTCCAGAAGTTCTGGCAGCAAAGGCAGCAGAATCTCTGCTGACAGAGATGGTCCCTCTGGTCCTCTGCAAGCGCACTAGTGGCAGAGCCTGGATGCTCAAACGGCGGCTCAAACTGGGTGGCTTCATCAGGGCTTGCATACCTCTGCAGTGCATTGGAGCCTAGAGACGGTGTGCTGACGTTCGAGACTGAAGCTTCAGGTGTGGCTCAGGCATAGGAGCTCAGAAACAACGTGTTGGCACGTGGGACTGAGGTTGCTTGTATCTTCAAGCAGCCCCAGGAGCTCTGAAGACAGGGGTGGCTTGTCCTGGAGTGCCCATGAGAACTCTAGCTCTGAGAACCAGGCAGCCCTGATAGTAGCTGAGCTGGTGTCTGAGGCTGTGGCTCATGGATGCTAGCCACCGAAGCTGCAACTACTAAGCAACTAGCCACCCATATATAACTGCCTTGGATCAAAATAAAAATTATAATAACAATAAAAACATAAAACAAGCATTTTAGATATAAGCCCGATAGGTACAGTTAATTGACTAACATTTAAACTGGAAATTTACCCCAGAAGTAGCTGCTTCCGGCTCCTACCACGCTGTATTCTGGTAAGTTTTTGACAGAGGGAAGGCATCAAGGCATCTCACATGTATCCTTAGTCAGTTAGCTAAACGGTAGACCAACAGAGGAAATATTCCTCGGTTGCAAATGAACATCGGAACACGCCTTGCCGGTCCCTGATGACGTATCTCCTAGGCAACCGGAGCGTTACCAAGGCATCAAGGCAAGGTTCCTGGGCATTGAGAAAAACCCAGTATTTTCTCTACGGTCAACATGTTTGTTTTGTGTCTATTCTACAAACCAGACACTGTATCTGGTCTGAGTTCTGTACTCTGCCGCCTAGTGGACCTCTCCTGTGGTACGTGCAGTGCACAACCAAGTATGTGCCCAAGACATAGCCTTTTGCTGGTGTAAACATGACGTTAAAAAGTAAGTATATATCTGGCCGTTAAAATGCTGTTAAAATGCACTTCCATTAAAGTGAGTATTGGCAAAAACAGTAATTGTTTTTATGTTGAGGAAGTGTGAAGTGTTATTAGAGCTGCTGAGAGCAACTAAAGTACCTTGAATCTATTGTGGTTACTTTAAACATAAAGTAATTAGTAAAGTAATTAACTTAGTTACTTTAAGTTACTAATTAGGTGTAATCAATAGTCAGTAAGGCGAGGCGAGGCAAGGCAAGGCAATTTTCTTTATATAGCACATTCAAGGTGCCTTACATGATTCAGTGGTAAAGAAACCAAATACATGACAAAAAGTGTGAAAATTAAAACAGAGAACCACAAAAAGAAGGTATAAAAGAAAATTTATAAAAGAAAATGTATGCATAAAAAACAGATGAAACCCAACAACAATAACATTAATTAAAAAGAAAAAAAAACATTTAGTAATTGGAGCATTAAAGAATATCTATAAAAGAAAGTATTTAAAATTATGAAAAAAATAAAAACAAAACATTTGGCGATTGACAAAAGCAATAACAGTAATTAAAAAAAATAAAAGCAAAATCATATCAGTTAATCATGAGCAAGTCTTAAAAGATATGTTTTTATTTTTGAATTAAAAGAGTTCAGTAACTCTGCAGCTTTGCATTCATCTGGTAGTTTCTTCCAGACATTGGGAGCATATAAACTGAAAGCTGTTTCTCCATGTTTGGTTCTGGTTCTACTGACGATCAGTAGATTAGAGCTGGAGGACCTGAGTGGTGGATGGTTTTTACCATGATAACGGATCTGTAAAGTACTCTGGTGCTAACCTATTCAGTGATTTAAAGACGAATAAAAGAAATTTTGAAATGTATTCTCTGAGTTAGAGGTAACCAGTGTAAGGACTTTAGAACTGGGGTGATGTGTCCTACTTTCCTGATTCTAGTGAGAAGACGAGCAGTGGCGTTCTCGATCAGTTGTGGCTGTCTGACTGATTTTTTAGGCAGACCTGTGAAGATGCTGTTACAGTAATCAAGGCAGCTAGAGATAAATGCATGGATGAATTTTTCTTGGTCCCCTTACGTCACCAGCCCTTTAATCAAAGGAATGTTCTTTAGGTGAAAAAAACTGACCATATTATTGCCTTTATATGACCTTGGAGGTTCAGGTCCGAGTCCATTATTACACCTAGATTTCTGGCCTGGTCAGTAGTTTCTAGTTTGATCAACTGAAGCTGTGTACTGATATTTAATCAATCTTTTTGGGTGCAAACATAAGTACTTCAGTTTTGTTTTCGTTCAGTTGGAGGAAAATATGGGACATCCAGCTGTTAATTTTCTCAATGCATTTGTGAAGGATTTGGATGTGTTCTACGTCAACTGGTGACACTGACAATAATAGCAAACAACAAAGCAAACAACACAGCTACATAAAATGGTTCTTTGGTTGGATCTTTGAGTAGCAGGCTCTGTGGCATCCAGAACCACCTCCTCTTCTTCTATATGCCGTTTACTTTGTTTCTCAGATACCGAAACAAAGTATTGATGCGACATTGCCATTGTAACTCCTCTTGTCTGCCTCTGACTCCGGCTTCCAGTTTTGCTCATCATCTTTTAGCTCAAAAAAGAGCTCCACATTTATTATTCGGATCCTCTTTTACATACAAAACAAAACCCCCTAAACTACATAAAGCTTAGTAAGGGTACATAATAAACCCGTCAAATACCAAAACGTGCTGTACTTATTGCTGTTTCTCCTGCTTCTCCGTTTGCGCCACTATAGCTTTCCCTAACTTTCCCACGTTACTCCAATTCTCTTTGTTAGTTTTCATGCCATTATTGCACATCATTACATTGTGCTCAGCAATAATATGCTCTCCATTCTTGTTGACTTCCTACCAATAGCAAATTGATCTCCTGTTGGTTATATGTTTCATGTTTGGAAGCATAATCCCTTATAAGCGTTCACAGAATATAATTTTTACCATCTCTTTACTATACTTAACGGAAGGTGGCTTAATTATTTTATCATAATTATCAAATTTATAATACACACTTTAAACATAAGTTGAAAATGAAACTCAGAGAGGCGGAGTCTTGCTGCTACGTGATTTTAAATCAGACATAAGAAAAATACATCTATATATGTATATCCAAGAACCCCAGAGGGTTAATCAAACCATTTTTATTTAGTAACATTAAAACTGAGGAATTACATAAACATGAACTGTGTATTGTGTCCTTTTACCTCTTATGGCATTTAAAAAAAAGTTTGGGAGCCCTAACAATGGCTTTAGGAAACTAAAAAAATAAGTCACCCAATAAAAGTTTTAGGGATGTATCAAATGGCTTGTTATCTTTGCCTAACCAGGAACAGGCTTCTCATTGCAAGTTATTACTGGCTTCAGTTTATTGTCCTGACAACATCTTCAGCAGCAACATTTAATCTTTAACAATGTCTAATTTGCTCAGTATGTCTGAGAGCTTCATCTGGAGCACCTCCCAGGCTTGTAGGACATTGTGTTGAGATGGGAGGAGATAGAGAGGGACGATGTGTGACTGTCCAAGAACATATGATGTGGTGAAAAAACATTTACGCTCCACTTATCTTTCTTTTTCCATCCATATCTCTGCTCTTCTCAGGCAGACAGCAGGGGATGAGACTGGATTTCTGCACGTCAAACAGAATCGCATTCTTCTTTTGCCCTGCCGGTTGCTGTCACTCGGCTGTTTTATCAAAAAGACAAGCAAACACGGCGGAACGCGCCAATGAACATTTGCACAAAGCTCAAAATCAAATACAACATAGACACTGCGCAAACATTCATACAAGTGGGTAAACACGTAGACATGCAGAACACTAAAAGTCTGCTTTATGCTCGCAGTGACGCCAAGTCTACCCAAGCCACTGTTTGATTATTCCAATGTTGTTTTAATTCATCAGCATGTTGGTGGCATATATCTGACAGGGCATCACTGCATGGATTCCTCCCCCCGACATGACAGCACTCACTGGTTTTGTTACATAGAGTAAAGAAGGATCATTCTCTTACCTAAATTGTGGCAGTAAAAGAAACTCATATGTTTAACATGAAGCCTAAATTGTGGCAGTAAAAGAAACTCATATGTTTAAGATGAAGTTTGACAAAGAATACTAAGTTACCCTCACAATCTCCAGCCTACTGTTAAATAACCAGCTACAGCAGCACAAGACACAAAGTCTTAGAGGTCTGCCACTTCCAGAGCAGAAGAACACTGAGTCATTGAACGAGGACTGCTGTGTTTTTTTTTTCTACAACAGCCTCAACAGCCTTAACTACCATGTAACTCTTGCTCTCAGGGTCCCCCTACAGTTGGGAAAAAGGTGTTATCTTCTACTGTCGTAAAATCTGTTATGGTTACACCAGGGGATTCACGTACATTGACAAGCGATACCTTCGAACGTTGCCGTATTCACGTCTTGGGCAGCCTTAGTTGCTTGTCGAATGTCTTCATCCCAGGTATATTGTTGTTTATGTCAGCATGTCATATATACGGCGGCGTATATATAATACTTACTAGTCCAACAGAATGACGGCCAAGTCCACATCGGTCGAGCACCCTCATTCTCCTTTAGCTCACGCCAGCGAGTAAACGCTCGACCAATATTGAATCTCGTCCGGCCCTTTAGTTTGTCACTCTCTCTTTTTCGTTTTAGAGTCTCCTCCGACTTCGCCTTCTTCAGTTTAGTTGATGCTTCGGACATTACAACTTGCTCACTCACGCGTGGTAGCAGCCGGCAAACAAATGCTTGTTGGGGTCACGTGCTTTGCGGAAGTGAGCTATGCTGTAAAGCAGCAGTTGAGTTTTGTAGTTCTTTTTGTCCACTGGTAGCTACCCGCACCCGAAGTTACATAGTGTCAGTGAAAGCGATACAGACCCCATCAGGCTATGGCATGCGTGTCATTCAACCTATTGTAAGTCGATGTATCATCCCAAGGGTATTGGAAATATATTATTAATGTTGAAAAACTACATTGTGTTGCTTTAATACTTTTAATCTTTAAAACCTGAGGAAACAATCAGTCCAGATCAGAGGACACGCTAGTTACGTTTGTTGTCCAAAATGTTGACGAACAGTATAAAAAACAGGTAATAGTCTATTTTTATCTATTCGTTTCAACAATAATAACATATTCAGTTGTATTTGCTTTTTATTCATTTTAAATTATATCAGTCCGAAGAAGCTGAACAGAGAGCTACCCATAGAAAATTAAGGTTTGCAGTTGAAAAGCAAGTCACCCTGCTACCAAAGTGATGCACCCACACTTTCTGTTTGAAAAATGTGCCAAAATGTGAGGAGGTGCATGGCGGACCAAGGGACACCCTAAGAGAGAGCTGGGCATAAACACTTGCTAGTCCAACTCAACTTGCTACGGAGGCATGGCTGAAACCACCTTCAGTATTTTTGACTTGGACAGATGACTTCTCATAGGGATTTAGATGTTTTTCTGGTGGCTGAATCTGCCTTCTGCTACCACACTAGAGGAATTAACTAGGAATTAAGGAATTAGCAAGAATTAAGTGCTATTTCAGACAAAGTTTTGAAATAAGTGGACATTTCTTCAACTATGTGTGATCAGAAATCAGAAACACTCTATGAACGACCCGTTTCCTGACCCAACAGCTTGTGCTTCAGTATGGTGCTAGGATTGGGACGTTAATAACTTACATATTGTACTTGTATTTTATTTTTTTAAACTTGCACTTATTTTTTAGAACACAATTTTAAAAGGAAACATTACAAATTCTAAAGTTACACGTTTTAAGGTACACAAGTTTCAATTTATGCACAAACACACATAAGATTTTATTTGGATTGCCTACAAGAACCAATGACAGTGTGATTTCGGCCAACCAATAATAATTCTCAAATTTCTATCCAATCATGGTAAGAGGCGGGCAGGGTTCTGCACTGCTCACAGCCAGAACTGCTTACATCTAACGTTTTTACCAGTGGATGGCGATACTGTGCCTCACTAGTTTTCAACCATCAGCATGCCTCATAAAGAAGAAGCAAGATGAATAATCTCAGTTAGATGTGCAATATCTAAGGATATTGCAGATAATTAATCACACAACACTCTAACGTCCCTATCAGTTTGGAAGGACGGTTACAACGAAACAGATTTCGATCTCAAACAAGTGGCTTGTTGTAAGTTTTTATCATTTAAAAAAACGTTGCTCAGGGACGTAGCCATTGTTCACAATATTTGTCCAGTGTCCATCCTTCCTGGTGCCAAAACCAAACACGTATGCCCTCAAGGTTGCCAAGTCTTCAAATCAAACAGTGCGGCTTGAAATTTAGTTGACTGGAATAAAGGTTAGCATTGAGCTAACAATGCTATCACTACAATGGTCAGCTCTAAAAATATCTTAAATAACTTTTTTTTTTTTTGCCCACCACCAACCCTCATTGGAGGACAACTTTATTTTACGTCCCAGCTCCCAGCGAATAGTTTTGAGTCCCAGCAGCCAGCCCAACTCAAAAATTAAACAAGCAGCTGAAAATGTGTCATTTTAATACGGCATATATTTTCAATTTGCACTACACACCCTGTGAATGGTTCTCTTGCAGAAAAAACTGACACGCACCAGCTAGTTTCTTTATTGCATTATTAAGTACTTCATGGGCTTTCAAACTAACACACTGAAAGCATACCTCGAGGTCTCTTTCTGTTTTCTCCATCCTGGGTTAATGAAGGCTGCTATTCTTCTAGCATTGCAGAGCTACACATAACACACAAATAAAATGTTTACCTTTCAAAAATGAATTCTCTGTTGAGCCTAAGAATGAGTGTGCTTTTAGACAATCTAGCCAAAAAACACACGTGGCCATTGAACAAGGCCAGAACAATTTTTAATTTCTTTAGTGTCAACCTATGGTTCATTGGAGATCATCTCCAAAACCGTTAGGGCACATTAAGTACAGAAAGAGTATCTGTCTCTCAGTTACCAATAAAGCTTGAAATAGACATTTTAGCATCAACCATGAAAACACGACATGTCAACCTCTGTTATTTTATATCAGATTAAAAAACAGAGCGAGAAAGACCAAGGGCATTCACATAGAGCAGATAGTGGTCAGCCTTACCTGCCTGTCTGCTCCAGGCTGCTAAAAGCAGGATGATCTAATGATGCATTCAGACCGCAGGCTTTGTCAGCGTCAGGCAAAGCTCATAAAGCGACTTGTTCGATGCATATACACAGAAGATACAATTTTAAGCTGAAGCTCGCAAAGCTCGTGGGCGGGCCTTTCTCTGCTGGATGTTTTAAACACTCGCAGATCGTGGTTGGCTAGGCAGCGTCCACGTCGGGTAACGTCACTACAGTAAGTCGCTCTGATTGGTTGCCGTGCTGCGTCAACAGCATATGGACCGTCAAAAGTTCAATAGCTGACCTTCTGCGTTGCTAGCGTAATAAGCTTTGTAGCTTGAAACGCAGGAAAAGCTTGAAAAGTTGACAGAGCCAAAGCTCACAAAGCGCCGCAAAGACTGTGACGCTCCTCCAGCAGCCTCCACCATATACTTAACATGCAATCTTGACGTTGTTGATGCTGACTAAGTCTGCGGTTTCAATGCACCATTAGACCTAACGTGTTCTTGCAGGTATTGGTACAAATTAGTAAAAATGCACACACACAGGACTAAAAACAAAACAAACAAACAAAAAAAACGTACCGGCAAGCAATGCAACAGGTTGACTTCTGGATCCTTCAAGTTGGCCTTGATATACAGGTCAGCAATGGGAACATCTTTAACCTAATGGAAACACACACACACACATAAAAAAAGAGATAACAACCATCAAGGCTTGATGGTTGTCAATACCAATAAAGAAAAGTTTACCAGTACGACAGATGACATGTCTTTGTGTGTCTTCCCTCATAATCTTGAAACAAGCATTCTCAATCTAAAATAAATAGGACAAAGCAATAGAATACTACTTACCAGCAAAAGTAACTTTTCTTAGCGTTTCTGTAAAAACAACAACAAAAAAACATTAAAAAGTTCCTACAGATCAGAATTTGAGATAAAGAATTTGGATTTTTCTGACCAGTTTCTCTACTTGTCCATAACTTTCTATATTGCACATCAACAAACGGCAAGATGTTCATCCTGAAATCTGAAACATGCAGAAAATCCTGCAGCTTGCACCAGTATTTGGCACAAGTCTGGGCTGGTAACGCATTAAGGTGCTATTAGCTCCCGGTTAGCGAGATGTATTTAGTAGATGTGTATGTCTGCACATCTGCACCAAGTGGTCAGAGGTGTGAGTACTAATTCACCAAAATGATGGACAGCCTTCAGATTTCTTTAATCCCCATAAAAAAAATAAAAAAATAGAAAAAATATTCAAGTATCGAGAACCCTGGTCCAGATATTTTCCAGGTTTCTTTGATGTCTGAGCTCCAGATTCCTATTTTGGTGAATTAGTTTTTTTTATGAATTAATTTCAAAATTATCCCTATTTATGCATACAGGCATATTATCAGTTACCTTCAGATTTTAATTGAGCTCAGGAAGCATACCTTACAGCATGTGCTACTAGGTGATGTTTATAGACTGAAAATGGTGGGAGTTCTGATGCTTATAAAGAGTACTCAATGAAACAAGTATGTACCAATATCAATATTTTTCAGTTGATTTATTATTTTTAAAAGCTTTTCCGGATGTAATAGTTTTATAGAGATGCTCATACACCTCGATATACCTTAAGGGTTGTTAAGTTTTTAAGTCAAAATGTGCAGTTTTCCTTTTTTTTATTGTCCTTTAAAAGATGGATGTCTCCGCCTCACTTCAGCCTGTATCCATGGAGTAAAAAACAGCCTGATCTCCTAAAGTAATTTTAAATGTTGCCACTTAGCTTAAGACTTTGATTAATGCCACTTTCTGTCATCTGTATTGATTGTTCTGTCTGTAATTAACACGAATCACCTTGTTAACAGGCCTGACCCTGAGCATTGACCTTCCATTGTGAATGTGACAGTAAAGAAGCAGCATAAAGAACCAGAAAGAACCAGTTCATCCCACCAACCTTATGATCACTGGGATGAACATGTAAGGCACTAAATATGTTGAACCAAGGCAGCCTTGGAGGGAATGACCCAAGATGGTTCAAGTTCAGTTTTAAAGAATATGTACTTGCAGTATGCTGTTAAAATGTTTTACAAATAAAGTAAAATAATATATTTTTAAACTGCTAATAGTTATCATCTCAGAAGGCATAAAGCGGCCATTAAGATGGTTATAAGCATATTATTTTTTGTCAGTTTTCCTTGCTTGCTGAGAGCTGTAGACTCCTCCAATTTATAAGGGCCATCTGAGAGAAAGAAATATTTCTTCAAGATCTGGAATTACCTCAGTGAGTCACATGCCCAATGTTGCAAAAGGTGGAGCTCTGTTCTTCTTTTAAGAAAACCTTGCACTATTTTGACATCAATCGCCTCCAGCTATGAAGTTAAACCCGATCAAGCTTTACAACTCTCTCTCTCCACTGCCCGGCATCTGTGTGTTGCATGAATTATGAATCACAAAAATATCCCTGGACCGGTGTTTCTATTGTTGTTGTTTTTTTATTCATTTTGAGTGAACCATAGCTCTGGACTATGTCTGGTTCCTCAGATCTGAGCTCAGGAGAAACAGATGGTCCAGTCAACGTGAGGCCAAACCAAACAGGACAATCGGTCCAGAACATATCCAGGTCCTTGGATCCCCTAAGGGTCATCACATCATCTTTTTGTATTTTCCAATTAGTCATTGATTTTTATTCACTTTGTAAAATCTACAACTAACATTTCCTCTTCAGCTCTTGTCGGTCTGCTATTCATCTGTGTCATCATCATAATCATCATCATCATGCTTCTCTTGTTTTCCTCCCTAGCAAAAGCACTTTCCATCATTGTCAAGCTAACTATGTCCAGGCGGACACTGTATACTGTCCAACCAACCTATAAGATTGTTTAATTTCAAATCCAAAGTGAAAACAGGTGACTTAAACAGATCAGACGCTTAAAACAAAAGAAAACAAAAACAAAACCATCTGTACCATGATCAATGAACATTCTTCCTGTTCCATGTGAAGCTGTGTTTGAGTCCAACAACAAACTGCAAGGATAAAACAGCAAAGGCCAAGATTTGAGAAAAGTGATATGACCAGACCTATTGTAAATCTGCAGCTAATCTCCTTTGTTTAAACAGAATTACTACACAATTAATCTTACAACTGTGTCAGTTTTCCTATATGATTTACAAACTGCGATTGTTTTCCTTTCTTTCTAATATTTTCTTTGTAACATTTTCCTTAGGTTATAGTTTAACTAAATAATGTTAGGATCAAATCTGGCAACACTAGTCATCAAGTCGCACCACGATAGTTCTGGTGTCAAACTGCGAAGTATGCAGGTAAACTTAAGTGATTGCTGGAGCAGCTGTAATTCGGTATCAATGAATGAAATGGCATATTCGTATTACCACCTAAAATAATTTTTGCAAAGGTTAGTGATGATCCAGGTGGGAAAATTCTTACATTTTTCTGTAAACTTTTGCTGGCAGGTCTGAAGAAACTACACCGCCGCACATCAACCATGTCAACACCAAACTAGAAACGAAGCATCCGGCTGCCTAGCCTTTCAAGGTATGTGCAAGTCACAAAAGAATTAAAAGACACTGCAACAATGTAAAAAACAAAACAAAATCCTCTACCACTGTTTTTTTATTTTGTTTGACAGGGCCTGTATCGGGCTGCACGGTGGCACACTGTTGCCTTGCAGCAAGAAGGTTGTGGGTTCGTATCACGGCCCAGGGCCTTTCTGCATGGAGTTTGCGTGTTCTCCGCGTGCATGCGTGGGTTCCCTCCGGGTACTCCGGCTTCCTCCCACAGCCCAAAAACATGACTGTTAGGTTAGGTGTGTGCGTGCATGGTTGTTTGTCCTGTCTGTCTCTATGTGTGGCCCTGTGATGGACTGGCGACCTGTCCAGGGTGTACCCCGCCTCTCGCCCATACAGCTGGAGATAGGCACCAGCCCCCCCGCGACCCCTTGAGGACTAAGCGGTTCAGAAAATGGATGGATGGAGGGCCTGTATCGTGTTAGTTAGGTCATTACTCACAGTTACAGTGGTTGTATCTGACATTAAATTAACTTGATTTTATGTTGTTGTGACGGGATTCCCGAAGATTATGGCTACAAGGATAAAAGCTTTCCATTTGGATTACAATGAATTTCAGTTTAATATACTTTCCATATTTATAACAGAAAGTCACAAATAACCTAATTGGCTATGGCTGATAAAAAGCTAACCGTCATTTCAAATGACTAAATATAAAATCTAATAAAATATAAAGAGATATTTCTGATAAAAAAACTGCTTGGTTTCAGGTCACTGAGAGGTAGCAGTGTTCCATCCATCCATCTTCCTCCGCTTATCCGGGGTCGGGTCGCGGGGGCAGTAGCCTAAGCAAGGAGACCCAGACTTGCCTCTCCCCGGCCACTTGGGCCAGCTCCTCGGGAGGAATCCCGAGGCGTTCCCAGGCCAGCTGGGAGACATAATCTCTCCAACGGGTCCTGGGTCTTCCCCTGGGTCTCCTCCCGGTGGGACATGCCCGGAACACCTCACCAGGGAGGCGTCCAGGAGGCATCCTGACTAGATGCCCGAGCCACCTCAACTGGCTCCTCTCGATGTGGAGGAGCAGCGGCTCTACTCTGAGCTCCCTCCGGATGACCGAGCTTCTCACCCTATCTCTAAGGGAGAGCCCAGCCACCCTACGGAGGAAACTCATTTCAGCCGCCTGTATCCGTGATCTCGTTCTTTCGGTCACCACCCAGCGTTCGTGACCATAGATGAGGGTAGGAACGTAGATCGACCGGTAAATCGAGAGCTTCGCCTTTCGGCTCAGCTCTCTCTTCACCACGACAGACCGGTACAGCGCCCGCATGACTGCAGACGCCCTACCAATCCGTCCATCGATCTCCCGCTCCATTTTTCCCTCATTCGTGAACAAGACCCCCAGATACCTAAACTCCTCCACTTGAGGAAGGACCTCATCCCCAACCCGAAGAGAGCACCCTACCCTTTTCCGACTCAAGACCATGGTCTCGGATTTGGAGGTGCTGATCCTCATCCCAGCCGCTTCACACTCGGCTGCGAACCGCTCCAACGAGAGCTGTAGATCACGTTCAGACGAAGCCAACAAGACCACATCATCTGCGAAAAGCAGAGACCCGATCCTGAGGTCACCAAAACGGATCCCCTCAACACCTTGGCTGCACCTAGAAATCCTGTCCATAAACGTTATGAACAGGATCGGTGATAAAGGGCAACCTTGGCGGAGTCCAACTCTCACTGGAAACGAGTCCGACTTACTGCCGGCAATGCGAACCAGACTCTGACACCGGTCATATAGGGACCTAACAGCCCGTATCAGAGGGCCTGGTACCCCATACTCCCGGAGTACCCCCCACAGGACACCCCGAGGGACACGGTCGAACGCCTTCTCCAAGTCCACAAAGCACATGTAGACTGGTTGGGCGAACTCCCACGCACCCTCCAGGACCCTGCCGAGGGTGTAGAGCTGGTCCAGTGTTCCACGGCCAGGACGAAAACCGCATTGTTCCTCCTGGATCCGAGGTTCGACTATCCGTCGTACCCTCCTCTCCAGAACCCCTGAATAGACCTTACCAGGGAGGCTCAGAAGTGTGATCCCCCTGTAGTTGGAACACACTCTGTGGTCCCCCTTTTTAAAGAGGGGGACCACCACCCCGGTCTGCCAATCCAAGGGAACTGCCCCCGATGTCCACGCAATATTGCAGAGCCGCGTCAACCAACACAGCCCTACAACATCCAGAGCCTTGAGGAACTCCGGCCGAATCTCATCCACCCCCGGAGCCTTACCACCGAGGAGCTTTTTAACAACCTCGGCAACTTCAGCCCCAGAGATTGGAGAGTCCGTCCCAGAGTCCCCAGACTCTGCTTCCAAGCAGGAAGGCGTGTCGGTGGGATTGAGGAGGTCTTCGAAGTATTCCATCCACCGACCCAAAACGTCCCGCGTTGAGGTCAGCAGCACACCGCCCCCACTGTAAACAGTGTTGGCGGCAGACCGCTTCCCCCCCCTAAGACGCCGGATGGTGGACCAGAATCGCTTCGAAGCCATACGGAAGTCGTTCTCCATGGTCTCTCCAAACTCCTCCCACGCCCGAGTTTTTGCCTCAGCGACCATCCGAGCCGCACTCCGCTTGGCCTGCCGGTACCTATCAGCTGCTTCCGGAGTCCCACAGGCCAAGAAGGCCCGATAGGACTCCTTCTTCAGCTTGACAGCATCCCTCACCGCCGGTGTCCACCAGCGGGTTCGAGGGTTGCCGCCACGACAGGCACCAACTACCTTGCGGCCACAACTACGGTCAGCCGCTTCGACAATGGAGGCACGGAACATGGCCCATTCGGACTCAATGTCCCCCGCCT
This sequence comes from Apricaphanius iberus, assembly GCA_028564705.1. Lineage (NCBI taxonomy): Eukaryota > Metazoa > Chordata > Actinopteri > Cyprinodontiformes > Aphaniidae > Apricaphanius > Apricaphanius iberus. Next base: position 1,081,605 of record JAPXFQ010002813.1, read on the forward strand.
CCCCCGGGACGTGTTTGAAGTCCTGTCGGAGGTGAGAGTTGAAACCCCTTCTGACAGGAGACTCCGCCAGACGTTCCCAGCAGACCCTCACAACACGTTTGGGCCTACCAGGTCTGTCCGGCGTCTTCCCCCACCACCGGAGCCAACTCACCACCAGGTAGTGGTCGGTGGATAGCTCCGCCCCTCTCTTCACCCGAGTGTCCAAAACATGCGGCCGCAGGTCAGATGAAACGACAACCAGGTCGATCATCGAGCCGCGGCCTAGGGTGTCCTGGTGCCAAGTGCACACATGAACACCCTTATGCTTGAACATGGTGTTCGTTATGGACAATCCATGACGAGCACAGAAGTCCAACAACAAAACACCGCTCGGGTTCAGATCGGGGGGGCCATACCGCCCAACCACGCCTCTCCAGGTCTCACTGTCATTGCCAACGTGAGCGTTGAAGTCTCCCAGGAGAATGAGGGAGTCTCCAGAAGGAGCACTCTCCAGCACCCCCTCCAAGGACTCCAAGAAGGGTGGGTAGTCTGATCTACTGTTCGGTGCATAAGCACAAACAATAGTCAGCACCCGTCCCCCCACCCGTAGGCGGAGGGAGGCTACCCTCTCACTTTGTTGTGCCAAAATAATTAAATACTTTTTTTTTTCCAAGTCAGTACTGTTAAGTATTAATATGCCCTCTGTTTTCCTGTGGGAATAGCTACCAGCAAATTTTGTGACATTTAATAAAGTTAAATTCTGTTTTTAAGGGGAAGTATTCCAAGTATTTAGAATACAGTAACATGATTCAGCAAAGTAATGGAATACGTTACAAAATACATTTTAAAGCAGGTATTCAGTATTCTGTAACTAAATACATTTACAAAATATTCTCCCCTACACTGAAGATGGATAAATGGATGGATGATGATCCTATAATGCGGCGGATCAGCTGTATGCTTGAAAAACAAATGAATGGATTAAATTTCCCAGGCTCACACGGAAGTGTCATTAACATAGTCGGGTTGTGGGTGAAAAGATTCAGCCTAACTTTATATGTAGGCTATTATTTAAAAATGAGCCTACAGTGGAGCTTCCTGCGTTTCATAACTATCATCTGTAAATATTGATGGGGACATGTCTGCAATAGCACCGACTATTGACGCCTCAAAATATTGAATAATTTATCATTGTGTACATTAGTATTTACCGTACTTAGCTGTTGGATTTATCTATTGAAAAATATTGTTTACTAATAACGTTATGTACATTTACGGAAATGATAGGCAAAAAAACAATATTCACTGGGTTTTTAGCAAGTCATTAAAAAATGTAAACATTCTAAATAATTAAATTACCTATTTCTCTAAATTTTAAATAAAACGGCATTTGGGTACTTATTTATTATCAAAAGAGAATCTCCTGGCATTCCAGTGTCTGCTCATTTAACACAGCAGGTTTGACAAATATAAATAATAAGCCTACAATAAACACATTCTTTAAAAAAATCAAAAGATTTTCTTTAAAGCCAATATTTTCAGTAAATAAATAAAATAATTATATACAATTGATGCCTTTGATTAAAATCCAATATGTTCTATAACTTTGGACATTATGCTATAGAATTGGCTAGATCTAATTTTGTTTTTATCTACTTAATTGATTTTCTTTCAGTTTTATAATATAACGCAGAAAATAACACAAACTGACAGCCACACCCCATTTTGGTGGTTACAGAGATACTACACCATGGCACAGGCTGACAACGTGACACTTGTTCACTACGCACTTGAACCCCTGTCTGCACTTCTGCCAAGTGCACTTTGTGGAGAACCGTAGGGTGCAGTGTGGGTATTGGGACAAGGCCATAGATGTGATGTTGTGCCTTGAACATGCAGACTCCAACCACAGCAAGGGATTAGTGAGGACTAATCCCTCATACTAAACTCATACTGAGCAAGCATGTTGAGACAGTGGAGTGATCAATTTAAAATAATTGATAAAGTTATGATCTATCTGGTTATTCTAAGGATATTAAATCAATAATTCATGAATTTTAATTGAATTATCTCTTCAAATTATTAACAAGGCACCATCCAGTTTTTCCATAAAACCCTGGCAAAACATATATCTAATTGATAGGAAGTTCTCAACCAACAGTTTATAACTAATTACTAGTGATTTTACCAAAATACCTTATCTGAAGGGAATGAATTGTTTGCAATAATTCAAACACACACACTCAGAATAAAGGAAACCAGAGATTTTATTAAATTTAACTAATTTATTCTAACCACACCAAGACAAAAAAAATACTAACACATTCAGAATGCTAAGGCTAACGGCTATGCTAAAGGCTAACGCTACGTAATAACGTATGCGGAAAGGGTGTCAGGGGTGGTTTCTTTCCATAATGAGATGGGTAGGTAGCTTGGCACGCTACTTGTTGCAGTAAGGGCACAGATTCCCTAACTGATCTTGTGTGCACTGGGAATATCTCAGCGAGGTTTGGAGATGGGTTAGGTGGTCCCAGGTTGATCAGACCCTCCGGTCAGGTCCCAACGGACTAGCTCGGAATCCTGTTTGTGACGCCAAACTGTCGTGGGAAAAACAAATGCGTCTGAGAAGCCATGGTTCAGCCGTCTTCTTCCAGGTTTATTAAATGGAGCATGGAAAGATTCCAGAGAGCTCTGAAGCTCCCCCTGAGAGCTCTGAAACTCCAACAGAGCATGGAGAGATCCCAGAGAGCTCCTAAGAGCTCTCAGCTCTCACGGGGAGCTCTTTGCTTTTTTTTCTTCTGAGCTCTGACAAAGTCACAGGTGTATATATATATATATATATATATATATATATATATATATATATATATATATATACACTACCGTTCAAAAGTTTGGGGTCACATTGAAATGTCCTTATTTTTGAAGGAAAAGCACTGTACTTTTCAATGAAGATAACTTTAAACTAGTCTTAACTTTAAAGAAACACACGCTATACATTGCTAATGTGGTAAATGACTATTCTAGCTGCAAATGTCTGGTTTTTGGTGCAATATCTACATAGGTGTATAGAGGCCCATTTCCAGCAACTATCACTCCAGTGTTCTAATGGTACAATGTGTTTGCTCATTGGCTCAGAAGGCTAATTGATGATTAGAAAACCCTTGTGCAATCATGTTCACACATCTGAAAACAGTTTAGCTCGGTACAGAAGCTACAAAACTGACCTTCCTTTGAGCAGATTGAGTTTCTGGAGCATCACATTTGTGGGGTCAATTAAACGCTCAAAATGGCCAGAAAAAGAGAACTTTCATCTGAAACTCGACAGTCTATTCTTGTTCTTAGAAATGAAGGCTATTCCATGCGAGAAATTGCTAAGAAATTGAAGATTTCCTACAACGGTGTGTACTACTCCCTTCAGAGGACAGCACAAACAGGCTCTAACCAGAGTAGAAAAAGAAGTGGGAGGCCGCGTTGCACAACTGAGCAAGAAGATAAGTACATTAGAGTCTCTAGTTTGAGAAACAGACGCCTCACAGGTCCCCAACTGGCATCTTCATTAAATAGTACCCGCAAAACACCAGTGTCAACATCTACAGTGAAGAGGCGGCTGCGGGATTCTGGGCTTCAGGGCAGAGTGGCAAAGAAAAAGCCATATCTGAGACTGGCCAATAAAAGAAAAAGATTAAGATGGGCAAAAGAACACAGACATTGGACAGAGGAAGACTGGAAAAAAGTGCTGTGGACGGATGAATCCAAGTTTGAGGTGTTTGGATCACAAAGAACGTTTGTGAGACGCAGAACAACTGAAAAGATGCTGGAAGAATGCCTGACGCCATCTGTTAAGCATGGTGGAGGTAATGTGATGGTCTGGGGTTGCTTTGGTGCTGGTAAGTTCGTCCATTTTTGATCACAAAGAACGTTTGTGAGACGCAGAACAACTGAAAAGATGCTGGAAGAATGCCTGACGCCATCTGTTAAGCATGGTGGAGGTAATGTGATGGTCTGGGGTTGCTTTGGTGCTGGTAAGTTGGGAGATTTGTTCAGGGTAAAAGGGATTCTGAATAAGGAAGGCTATCACTCCATTTTGCAACGCCATGCCATACCCAGTGGACAGCGCTTGATTGGAGCCAATTTCATCCTACAACAGGACAATGACCCAAAACACACCTCGAAATTGTGCAAGAACTATTTAGAGAAGAAGCAGGCAGCTGGTATTCTATCGGTAATGGAGTGGCCAGCGCAGTCACCAGATTTGAACCCCGTTGAGCTGTTGTGGGAGCAGCTTGACCGTATGGTACGCAAGAAGTGCCCATCCAACCAATCCAAATTGTGGGAGCTGCTTCTAGAAGCGTGGGGTGCAATTTCTCCAGATTACCTCAACAAATTAACAGCTAGAATGCCAAAGGTCTGCAATGCTGTAATTGCTGCAAATGGAGGATTCTTTGATGAAAGCAAAGTTTGATGTAAAAACAATCTTATTTCAAATAAAAATAATTATTTCTAATGATTTTGGATCAGCTTCTGTCCGGTTCATTCATCAGCTCTAAGAGAACAAACAACTTCATACATGGTTGTAGATATGAAATTGCTGAGACAAAGAACACTCTGTTTTGACAGTCAAACAGGATGCGTCACAGGAAAGCATGACTAATCATAACTCAGCAATAACTCAGCATAACTAAGCAATGTTTTATCTAGGAACTGAGTAATGAATAAAACTTATAAATGCAATAACATTTTCTTTGACAATGGTTTGGTGCATCACTACCACCAAATGGAATGTACAAAGTCACACTTTGGACACAGTCAGTAACTACCTGGGCAATCAGTGACTGACTATCATCTGACATTGTCTTTCCAGCCTGACTCCACACAGTAGGAACCCCAGTAAAGTAGTTCCTAAAAAGGGTCAGGTATCACATAACCGTTACTAGTGGAAAACCTTTATAACCGAGCAGAGCGAAGTCGAGCTGCCCTGATGAGTTGCTAGTGGAAACGGCTGCATGGCCAACCATCCTATAGAGGAATCCCTTTTGTTGCTTGTATCCTTGTTCTTTTGGACAGTATTCATCTTTCATAACCATAAGTTACCTTTATTTTATGATTTAGTTCTTTCTTTGCCACAGCAGACTGTAGCAATACTAACAGTAGTTGAGATTCTCCTTTTTCTATCCGTGACTCCTGCACCAGCCAAGAACTGATGCACTTGATGTACAGGCTGACCCCCAACCTGAATGAAGCAGTCCACCTTCTTCCAAGTGGTGCCACCATCTCCCTTCTTTTGGATGAGAACCATGGCCTCATACTTTGAGCAAGTCCCTCTTATGTTGTTTTTTCTAGAACTACATAACATCTTGAGTTAGTATCTTTGTCACAAAGCCATTGTGTTCAGCATCACTTCAGTCCCCACTGCATAAACCCTGCATTTGGTTTGGAAAAAAAATATTGCCAAACAGGTTATTTTGGAATGCATAACTGATGAATTATGCAACATGTGTTGAAGAAGAAAGGTGGATGTCAAAACACAAATGCATGTTTGATTAGCTAGGTGAAAGACAAGGCAAAATGTGAGTTCCGCTATCAATCTAAACATAATGACCTAATGTTCCTTGCTCAAGGATCCAGCTCATAAACAAGCTGGAAAAATTAAACAGACAATATTAAACTGGCTCCAAGACGACGAGGACCACTTGCCCTTACTCTTTGAAACCCACTTTGCTTTGAGAGTAATTAATGCAGCTTATGTTAGAGTACAACGGCAGGATATTGCTGTATTGTGCTGTTGTCTGTGTGAATGAGAAGGGCAGCTGTGTTATTTTCACAAAAAAACATGCCATTTTCATTTGACTGAAGCATAGGTGTGTATGTGTTTGTATCTTTGTATTTTTGTATAATTTATATCAATGTGTGATACTGAGCATGATACAGAGAGAAGAGAGAAAATAATGAGAGCATTTCTGTCTAAGAGCATTAGCAGCGAGTCCATTCTCTGTATCTCAATGAGGGGCTTAGAGGACTATTCATTAGACAGCCTTTGATAGGTGGCTGGCTGAGTCTGTCCTCTGCTGCTGCTTGCATATTGGCAGACAGGTGGTAGTTGGGGTAACCTGGACGCTAGTCTTCAACTGTCTTAAATTATCTTTGTCTCTGTTCCCTTTGGCTTCTGTCTCCTTACTCACAAGATCAACAGGATGAAGTCTTTTTTTAAATGATATATTCTTCAGCACATAGGTTAAAAGTAATGAGGAAACATATCAAACACCTATAACAAAATTTTACTTTTTGCCATTGAGTAAAGTGACTTTTGCGGGTTTAGTTGCTTGATCCAAAATACCTACAAGCAAGACCTGGTATAGTCATTTCATTTTTACCCTCATGGCCTTGCCATGCATTTGACAAAAAATAACTTTTAATTTTATCACTATAGTGACTATAAAATATTCACTCTCTTAACTAAATGAACAGTGATAAAAAATTGGCTTTTTTGATTAAAATAGTTTCCAAAAAATAAAATACTTTTAACATCAAAGGGAAAACTGATTTCTATAAAACAAAGAGAATTAAATAAAACATTTACAAAATTTATCGCATCAATATTCTAAAAACAAATCTGCATTAACTAGCTGCACCTTTTGCTGCATTCACATTACAGTGTTTGTGTGGATAGGCATCAACTCAGGCTGAACATCTGTTCTAGGTAATCACAAACTACGTCTACTATGTGTACGGAATTTCACATTCGTAGTCTAAAGCACTGCATGTTGTTTTTTATCTTAATGCTTCTGGGGGGAGTGGTGGCTCATCCAACAAATATTTGCATATATATATATGTAAAACACTGCTACAGTCAATGACATTTACATCAACATTACGACAGATAAATGCATGTTAATACAATCTAAAAGTGACTGCAGACTTGATCCCCTTTTGAGACATAATTTAGTTCATTTTTAAAAGCTGCCAAATCTTTCTGTTTTAGTTCAGCAGACAAATAGTTCCACAATTTAAAGCCTGTGGATAGTAACTGAAAAGAAGTTAGTGTAACTTGGTTTCAATGACTGAGAGGTTTGGCAAATCTTAATACCAGACCATCAATAAACTTTTGGCTCTAATTTACACATGCATCCTGTGATCTGCCACGAATTTCGACAACATGGAAATTAGTCCAACCCCTAATTAATACATATTCAAATATTTTGTGGCCCCCTAGAAACATTAAAACAATCCTCCTCAAGCAATGATTTTGACTACATTTGTACATGTAGTCTCTGAAGACTCAAAAAAAGTTTATTAACAGCAGGGTCCATTTGCAAAAGGAGGACATCCATTTTGGTCAAATGCAGCCATTTTGCCTTTTGAACATTTTTCATGCAGATTTTATCATCAGGCTAAGAGGAAGTGTTGAGATGGCACTAGGGTAGCAGTGGGAGTCCTGTGACCATGACACTGGTCAGTGTGGCACTAAGCCACAGGGCAGTTTGAGGCTGGTTACAGTTTTAATTTGAATTAAAATCAAAATCGTTTTAGTGAAAATCATGAACCACAAAGCTCAATGCTTTTATTTGACAAAACTATTGAATCTGCCTGGAAAGCAGAGGGATAGCAGAATTCTTCCACCACAGTTTCTTTGGTTAAAAGCGCTCGTTAACCACCATTAACTTCGGTTAGCTCCGGGTTACCTCAGTCGGCTTGTAGTTCCATTTGCTCAGAGAGTTAATCATCTGCCCCCACCCTCACAGCCCACTCTCAGCTCCACCTCTTTCCCATTTTTTCAATTTTCCTTGAGTGACAAGGAATTTGACGTGGCGAAGATGGAAGTGGTTTGAACCACCCATTTGGCTTTAGTTCAGCTTTTCAGAAACCTATGGCTGAAGTTACTGATACTCCGTCCATCTTTATATATAGTCTATAGTCCTGCCACAAATAATCTATGTGACTGGGCCACTCCAAAACATCTATCTAGTTGCCTTTAAACAATTTCTGTGTAACTTTAGCCAGATGCTTTCTTGTTAATAAAAAAGTTCTCCAAAGTCGTAGTTTGCTTGCAGATAGAAACATATTGTCTTTAAGATTTCTCTGCTTCCCTGCATTCATTTTACCTTCTACCTTTAGGAGCCTTGCAAGACACACTAATGATAAGCATTCTCACAGGATGTGTGACACCACCATGCTTCAAGGTGGCGATAATGTGTTTATGGTGATGTGCATTGTTGGATGTCTTCCGAACATCGTCTTCTCTGATGGCTGAAAAAAAAAATGTTGGGCTCATTGGATCAAAACAAGTTTCTTTCCCTTAAGCATAAGGTTTCCCATGTACATTTTTATATGTCGTTCTCCAGAATTCATCTTTGTCTTAGGCAATAAAAGCCTTTTTGTTAAAAAAAAGCCAAATGTTGTTGATCATGAATTTTAAAAGCAATAAAAGGGTAACATATCTAAGGGTCTGAATACTTTTTATGGGCACTGTACCTCTAAATTAGCAAATTATAATCTGGGCGTTTCGTAAAATTCAGCAGCTTGCCATGCATCTCACATAGCACACATATAAACCATTTTTATTTTAATTTTTGCAATTTGGGCAAATCCTGCTGCCATGATCAAACATTAATATGATATGCTATGCTGTCACTCATTCTGCACTAATGAAGATTAATTTCACTTTTGGATGCTGAATGGTCACTCCAACTGATGTCATCTGACTTACTGCTTGATTAACTCAGAAAATAATGACATTTTGAGAAAAAGTATCACTAGATATATATATATATATATATATATATATATATATATATATATATATATATATATACATATATATATATATATATATATATATATATATATTATTTGTTTATTGCAGGCCAAAAAGTCAAACCAGTAAGAGAACCAATCAGCGCCATCTACACTGAGCTCCCTTTTTGATAGATAAATGTCAAATTGTTTGTTAAATATGTACACTATTGAGAGCACTAACAAAAATGCCACAGGAAAAAAAATATCAGCTTAAGAAAACTACGTTTGGAAACCTTATTTCTCCACTTGGCATCTTATGGTTTGATTCTGTTTCTCTTTTTAAGCCAAAAGCATTTCAGGAGAAAAACTCCAGTGAAACCCCCCCACCTGTCAGTGTTTGATGTTTCTTCCGACGAGATATAGGCTTTACAAGCAGCACAGAGCATCATTGACACAAATGGAAAGATAATAGTTGCCTGCGTAAGCTCATGCTCACAGCTAACTCTGACATATGGTTTAGATTGCTCTACAAAAATTTGCTGAAAGTAGACATGCCGCTGAAAAGTCCAGGCATGGGAAAGCAAATAAATGTGCATTTTTCCAACTCCTCCTTATGTCTTTTCTCATCTCCTACTTCTCCCACTTCATCTTTAGCCTTAGGAACTCAGGCTTGGGCCATGGGAAGGAAAGAGAGGGAGTCAGAGAGGATGAAAGAGGAGAGGCTGTCAGTTGATGAAGGAAAGGAAAACTAAGGAAAGATAAGAGGAATAATCGAAGGGAATTGTTTTGATTCATACCTTTTGATAAATCTGTTAGAGTGAAAAAGAACCACGAGACAGAAAGAAATGAAGAAAAGTAGGCCTTAAACGAGGTTATGTCCACTTCTCCTTAATCTCTTCCTAATTTTCGAGCATGTAGTACTCCATGGATTCTGTCTGTATTTATGAAAACAGCATGTAAATATTCAAACATTTCTGTGAGTTGAACATTGTTGGAATGCATTTTTACTAAAAATGGACTAAACTGACTTAATTTCCCAGCATTCATAGGCCAAAAGTTTTTAAAAATGTCTAATAGACTGTCTTCCTTGTCCTTCCATGCAAGCACAGCTTATAAGTAGACATGGTCTCATAGGTTGATCCTTTCCTTCTAACCTGCTGGACAGGGGAGAAGACATCTAAAACCTTCAAAGTTAAAATAGCCTTTGAACTTCCAATGCGTTCATATGGGTGTGTTTTATTTTAGGGATTAATTGCGATCAGTGCAGCTAATGAAGAGGATGGAAAAAGCTGATCACTGAAGTTGACTTGCGGTTTGTCTTGTGGAACTGGCATAAGAACCACCTGAGTGTGTCAACTTGCCATTTTTGGACTAGAGAACAACCAAGTGCCCATACCCAAAAGGGCTGATAGTAGTTATTTTGAAAAAATGAACTGCCGCCTCTAAATAAGGTGTTATCTGCACCAAAACCCCTTCATTTAACAAATATTTTGTCACAAATTGTTAGCACTACTCCCGTTCAGAGCATCTCGGAATTGCTTCTTTGTTCTCTTCCGCAGCGATTATAATCCAACTTTACTAACTGCAATTTCAATTACATCATTGCAGTGCTCCATCCCAGTTGTAGTCTGTGCAGGGCGTTTACTCTGTTCTCTATGGCGGTTGGTTTGACAGAACTTGCTATGGCAAACATTAACATGGTTCGCGTGTTTCCAAATTGCATTAACCGAATGACCAATTGGACTAAGTTCAGCTTCCAAAGGTTCCCCTTCTGCAACCTATGTGGACTAAGTTGCAACGTTATTGAAATAGGTGGTTAGTGTAAGTTGGAATTGGTTGTATTAAAAGCCTGTAACATCCCCAGAAGCCCACACCTCTGCACCTCCGAGACATTATGAACTTACAGGGAATGTAGCTAACTATTGATAATAAAACATTTGTTAAAGAGTTTTAGGGCAGATAATGTCTTAAATAGAAGCAGCACTTTGCCTGCCCCCACAACTCCCATTATATGGATATGCACTGATCGCGACTGGATATAAACTTTTCCAAAGGACTCTAAGCAGCTCCAAACTTGTCTGCGTGAGTAAATGAATATAATAAATAAAACAAGGTCCAGGTTTAAAATAAAAAAAATTATTTTTGTGAGTCTATTTTGTGGACAAACTTGTTATAAAACCGTGAAAATACTAACCAAATTTGACAAAGTAATCAGATTCCTGTGACATTTCTAAGTTCGCATAAAATTTTGGGGTTCTTTAGTTCCTTGCTGATGCCTCCCGTCTATGTTCCCAGTCCTGCTCTTGATTTCCCAAGTTTGACTTTATGCATTTCTCTATCAAAAGGTGTTTTCCATTAATCTTTCCCTTTCCAGTCTGTGCTTTGGTCCTTCCACAACACCAACCATGATAAATATTCCAACCGCTCATACCAGTTAGGTCTTCAAACTCTTGTCTACTAAATTCCCCTAAAATTAGAACCAGGTTTTCAGTTTCTACGATCCCCTTATCTGTAACAACATTCTAGATCACTACAGAGCTGCTGAGTAATTTAAGACCTTTTAGACTAAAGACCCATCTGTTTAGAGCTGCCTTGAGTAAATGATTAATATTAGCTGGATTCTCATATGCTTTAATGTGTCATATGTGATGTGAATAATGTTATGTTTTATTCTTTTACTGTTGGTTTATTGATGCTCTTATTTTTATTCCCTAAGGATGTAAAGCACCTTGAGTTGCCTTGTTGTTGAAAGTGTACTATACAAATAAAGGTGCCTTGCCTAGTGAGACTAAGGTGTAAAATAAACGACTTATTAAAGAAACAATGCTTAGTGGATGAGCACAGCAACAGCAATACTTGCTCAGGAGGGATGAAGGAACCTTTACCGTATAAAGTGAAGTACTGGGGTTAGTATATTGTAATTTCAGATTAACTGTGCATGTGAGATGAGGCTTACTTTCAGGTGGAGGAGATGACTCCAGGGAGAATGAGCAGAGTCCAGCATGTCTGTGTGAACAGTTGTCTGTTATACAGGGGAGATAATGGTGGAACAGCCAGAGGCGGAAAGGCAGAGCTTCCAGCTGGAGGGTGAGCACAATGGAGAAGAGGAACCTTGAGGCTGTCAGATGTGAGGATTTTCTGAAATTTCACAGGATTCTTAGAGTTGGCCAGAGGAAACTTTAAATGAGCACAGGTAAGAAATACATAGGTGAGTACATAAGGAAATCATGTCATTTGACTTGTCTCTCACCAATAAGTTTTATTGGAACAGATCAACAATAATCAGTCAGATTAGCAGCTAGTTTGTGAAGATTATGGATGAGACTAACGGTGCGATCACACCAAAGCATCAGAAACATGCTGCATGCCCCTAGTTGGATTCTTGAAAATTTACATTTCAACACAGGTCCAAAGCGAACTCGACGTGCTTCAACACATGTAATTTTGACATGCGTCAATCCTGCAATCTGGACCCAGCCCCTCTCTGTGTCTGAGAACCTGGCCTGCCTGCCCAGTTTGAGGAGCAATTGTCCCTGTAGGTCCACGCATTGACCGCCAAGACACCAGCTACTATGCTGAACGACTGTCCATTTTTCTGGGGTTAGTAAAAGTGTATAATATTTGAGCGGTATGGGACGTGCTGTGGTGGAGCCATTGCTAGGCCTCGTGTTGCAGCCAACAACTCCACCAGAAAGGCTGTCCGGGTGGGGAAGCTGTTCATGGGTCACTTCGCGGCGGAGAGCGGTTCCTTTGCAGCCACAATGGTTCTTTAACAGTATGATCCACCACAAACCTATTAAGAGCTTTCCTGTCTAAATAGTTTAACCTCTTTATAATATATTTTTTATTCCTGTCTCTGTATAGAAAACAGAAGGTGTAATATAATTTGGGGTCATTAACCACAGTGTTTATCAGAATTTACACAATGTCACGCTGATACTGTGACTCCATGTCAGTCACAGCATCACTGACAAACCCTTACCAGGCTCCTGATTATTTGACTTGGTACAAATTGACACAGAAGTTCAGATTTTTAAACTTCAGCAGCAGACACAAAAGCACTCATTATGTGCAAATCCACAAAATGCACCACATAAAATGATGTGCATAAATACTGCCGTGCGTCAAACACCTCATTCGTGCCAATCTGACGCTGGAATGAGGCAGAAAAGCATTTTCACAACGCAAATCTTATTCTGGCGTGATGCGGGACCCCCTGACGCCTGTCAGCTTGCTTCTCCATGGACTTTACATGTAAACCTGAAGCTCATGATGCTTCATACGTGTTCGGTTTGAACGCATTGTAATGACCACCCATCCATCTGAAGTAGATTCAACAACAAGAAAAGTTAGAAAAGTGAGTCTATAAAGTGAACAATATGTCTTCTATAAGATTGGATATTGAATCACATGAGGAAAGTGTTAATTGGTTATTTTGAGTAAACACCAGTTGGTTTCATAAAAAAATACTCAACACAGTCTCTGTCTCGATTGGAGGAAATCCGTTATGGGAGTGGTAGGATAGAGCAGGATGTATATTAAAGTATGCATTGGAATATCAAATAATGACAGAGCCAGCAATGCAAAATAGGGAGGCCTGGCTAAACACATACAGATCCATGCAGCTGGAAGAGACCACATGTAAATGCATTCTGTTTATTATTGTTTCATATTAGTGCTAGTTTATGGTGACACCGTGACTCCCGGTTGAAGGGTAAATGCTGTGTAAGATGAATATGTGGTCACATGTGAGTGTGTGTGTCTGTATTTTGTTATGGCATTTCCTGTTGGCATGCCATATAACTCAGGTTAATGTTATCTTATTTCACACAGCTCATAGACAACCTCAGGGAGGAGATCATTTGGAGCACTCCTATTACTTTTCATTAGGCTAATGTGATGGATGGTGGAAGAGACATGCTCAAACACACACAACCACACACTCAGAATGGCACTTTACTACAGTCCTCATATGGGTTTGAGTGGATATTTGTAGTCCATTTTAGAGTAAACGTCCCTGATAAGACAGAATATCCAAACTGTCCACCCACAACTGGGACTACATAAATAACCCAACTGATGTATTGATCAGGATGGCTACACATTATTCCAGAGAAACAGGTGGAGGATTTACAGTACTAAACAGAGATATTGGGATGATCCTTGATTGAGTGGTTGTGCTTCATAACTAAAAAAATTCCACACTATTGGTTCATTTTATATAGAATAGCACACCTTCAATCTTGTTTGAATGTCTAATTAACATTCACAAAAGTAAATTTACAATAATAGTACAAATAAGAAAATACAAATAATTTAAGAAATTTAAAAGGGGCCTTCGACTTGGTGCGTAAGTGGTTTGAACCCCAATCATGTTGTAGTGCCGAGGCAGGAGTATAAAGTGTCCTAGGATCAAGAATTTCTAAAAGTAGAATGGGATGCAGATCTTTTATTTATCAGGCTCCTCTCCTGTGGAACCAGCTCCCTGTTTTACTCTGTGAGACACTCAGCCTTAAAACCTTCCTTTTTGGTAAAGATTATAGTTAGAATGGTTTAGGTTATCATGAGCTACTTTTGTAGTTAGGCTGCCATAGGCTTAGACTGTTGGGAGGACAGACTGACCACTTTTCTTTTTGTATTTTTTTATAATTTATTTTTTGTAATTGGAAAATGTCGAAGAAAATGTACATATAATGTTAAGATTTGCAACATGATAATGTAAAAAATATTTGGGAACAAGTATATTGTAATTCCAAATTGTAGATATGGGGAAGATGTCATAAGATTAACCTTCTTTCTGCTCTTTTTTATTCAAGCAACATTTATTTCAGTTTTATTTTTTTTAGCCAATGCTATTGTACGTTTGAATGAATTAAATAAATAATCTGAATCTAACCACCAACCAAAGCTTCTCCCCCCATTCTCTTCCAAGGTAGCTGGATGACACAGAAAACATAGCATTAATAACTCCAGTGGTTATGTTGGACAGCAATTCCAGAGGGGTATTCGAAAAAGTGAGCTAAGTCGAAAAGCTAGGCCTACTTTGAAAATCCTGGCCCAGTATCTCCAGATTCGGTTCCGTGAACTTTGTGAAAAATACATTTTGGAATAAAACTTAAGGAACAAATAAAAATAAAATAAAAGTGTATAAAAAATTAAATGTAATAGTAATTTTTTAACCCTTATATGTTCCCTCTTGGCAGTGTCATCAGAAGACATAGAGTGAACTTTTGAAGTTATCCTGTGATACACAGTTGTAAATCTTTTTCTTCCGATGACACATAACCAATGTGTCTTAACATTCTTCTTAACTGCATTTTAGACATTAAATCATGGACAGCAGAAAACTTTCTCCAGCTCAACCAGGATAGAGAGAGAATCTTTTACCAAACTAAAATCAGTGTTGTTTAATCCTTCTCCAGAACCTGGG
This sequence comes from Apricaphanius iberus, assembly GCA_028564705.1. Lineage (NCBI taxonomy): Eukaryota > Metazoa > Chordata > Actinopteri > Cyprinodontiformes > Aphaniidae > Apricaphanius > Apricaphanius iberus. The sequence goes on from JAPXFQ010002813.1 coordinate 1,096,750, forward strand.
CGTGATTTTCGGACTCTTTTATCACTCACATTAAAATCATTACTAAAATAGGTCTTTATCATCTAAAGAGCATTGCCAGAGTCTGCCCCATTATTTCTCAGGCCAATACTGAGACATTAATGCATTCTTTTATCATCACTAGAATTGATTACTGGAATGTCCTGCTTTCAGGTCTTCCGAAAAGAGTATTTCCAGCTTACAACTTCTACAAAATACATCAGCATGTGTCCTAACAAAGACCAGAAGACGGGAGCACATTACACCTGTCTTGAAATTGCATTGGCTCCCCATATGTTTTAGGATAGATTTTAAAGGAGACATATCATGGAAAATCCACTTTTTTAGCCCTTAAATGCAAGTAAATGTGTATTTTGGGTGGTTAGGAGGGCAGACAACTTACATTTATTCTCTTCTGGTGCTGTGTTTATATCTTTACATTCTTTTTTGGTCATATTTTTTAGTCTGTTTAGTTTTCTTTATTCGCTATTACGTTTTCTTGTCTATTACGTCACAGCATTTGTTGTTGAACTGCCAAATAAGGTAATGGACTTCCGGGTAACCAATTTCGTGAAGCCGCCATTTTTTCTCCCCCACAGCGATTTTGTAGTCCAAGGTCAATCATGTCGAAGTTACAAGAAAGCCGGTCAAAATGTTCAGTTATTGGGTGTATTAACCCACACAAATCCCTACATCGACCCCCAGCATCAGAGCCTCTGAGAAGTGCCTGGTTAAATTTTATTTTTTGTGGAAATATACCGACATCCGTGGGGAAAATCTCCTCGTTTGCGCGAAGCACTTTGAGGACGAGTGATTCAGCAACCTCGGTCTGTATCAGGAGGGATTTGCCGAAAGACTTTGTCTGATTGAGAGGTCAGTTCCTTCTCTCCACGGAAAACGACGGACAAAGCAAAGCATTAAGCTTCAAATAACACTAAAATGACAGTAAACTTTATTTTAGACATGAATGTTGTGCATTGATATGTCGTACGGGTTCTTCAATTGGTCTTTAAGTGTCTTAATGGTCTTGGGTCATTTTATCTTTCAGAACTGCTTTTACCATACAAACCTTTGCGGTCTCTGCGCCCCTCTGGCAGCAGTCTCCTTGTCATGCCTAAAGTCAGGACACGTACTCATGGTGAGGTGTCTTTCCATCACTATTTGGGTTTTTTAAAAACCTGAATATGACCATATTTGTTCTTTTTTACCAGTGTTTATATCGCTGAGCATGACCACGTTATTACTACTATTCCAGTTTTGAATGTTTTTACAAACTGCAGGTATGTTTCTGCCAACCAACTAAATATTACAATTTGAGTTACGAAATTCTATGCTTATCAATGATGGGTTTTTTTAGGTTTCCCAATGAAATATTTTGACTGAGCCGAACCACTATGGAGGCTTGGTTCTTGTTCTAGTCTTAAAGATGTACCTGCACTTTGAGCTTCTCTAGTCGTTATGGATGGTCTTCCTTCCCCACATGGATGAAATTCTTTTCTCTTTACATTTCTGCTGATTGAAAGACAATTTTGGCTCTGGCCAAAAATGAACCAATTCCCTCTATCTCCGCTTTATTTTACTTAGCTTTTCTGCTCAGGGTTTCAGTCTTCTCTCTTATCCATCTGTTGTCCAGGCAGTGAGAAGGCCACTGACATTCTTTCCTTTATTTTCTTACTTGAACTAAACACCTGCTCTCTCTTCAAATGGAAAAAAAATGAGATGAATAGTTCTGCTGAACGAGCGCAGACAGCTTCAAAACGATCAGTTTCACGCACAAATACTGAGAAGGTGCACAGCGGGTTCAGGCATCTGTTAACGTGTACATCTGTGATTGTGTGTATAGGAAGCTGGGATGGAAACAAGTCTCCATCATTATCAGTCATTAAGATTTTTGTGGTAACATTTCAGGTCATAACATCAATCAAAAGTTCTTCATAAATAAAACTAGCTTGGAAATGTCCATTTCTTTTAAACGTTTTAATAAGGAGTCCTACCTTGTGCAACATAATCAGCCAAAAATGTTGGTGATTTATTATTGCCTTTTAATAAATATAATTTCTATTTTTTTTTGTTTTTATGTGTTGCAGCTCATTAAGTCCAAATTCGTTTGTGTTTTGGGGTTCCTACTGACAGTTTTCCAAGGGAAACAGAATTTAAATATGATTTCCCACCCCGCATGCGGCAAGAACATTCAGTACCACAAGAAAACCAACATCAAGAAACTTAAACCTCCTGAATATATCTATATATCTGAAAAATAAGTTGATATTTCCTCTTTGGTAAAGGTATTTTATGTTAGTACGGAGTCAGAGTTACACAGGAAGACAGAGACTGATGTGGCTTCTGAAGGGCAGTGGGTTGATTGTCAAGAGAGGAAAGTAGAGGAAAAACAAAGAGTTTTGTTGAAAAGCACTCTCTACGATCATGTGCAGTAATTACAAAATGATTGTATAACACTTTTCCCCTCATTTCCCAAGATTGTCAGGGGTCTTTTTACAGTGAAGGCCAAATAAAATAAAAACCGAAACATTTCGTGCTTAATAAAGCATACCCCTGTTATTTCAGCTAGGCAGCTCCTGTTTTGGTAGAATAGCAAAACTTCCTGGTACCTGGAATGCATGCATTTAAAATATGTTACCGACATTGGACTCAGGATAAGAAAACAATATCTACACAGAATCAATAAGAATGGCTTTTAGTTGAGTTACAAAGTGTTTAAAAAATCAAATAAGGCTTTTAATAGATATCAGCAAGTATTCTGATGAATATTAAAAAGAGAGGTCACATTTCTCCTTTTTTATTTTCTCTCAGTTGGCTCCCTGTTAAATCCAGAATAGATTTTAAGGTCCTCCTACTTATGTATAAAGCCCATAATAATTAAGGTCCATTATACATCAGAGATCTGATCTGATTGTTCCATATGTTCCTAACAGAGCACTTCGCACTCAGATTTAGTTTTACTGGTTGTTCCTAGGATTATTAATGTAGAATGGAAGGCAGATCTTTTAGTTATCAGGCTCCTCTACTCTGGAACCAGCTCCCAGTTTTAGTCCGTGAGGCAGATACTCTGTCTGTTTTAAGACTAGGCTTAAAACCTTCGCTTTTGATAAAGCTTACAGTAAAGTTAAAATGGCTTAGGTTATCCTGATTTATTTTTGTTGTTACGCTGCTAGAGGCTTAGACTGTTAGAGGACACAGACTGACCACTTTTCTTCACTCTTCTACTTTCCTCTTCTACTACTCTCCAGATGTATTTGTCTGCTGTTATTGCAATTGTTAACCTTGTTTTCTCTCTGTTTTTTTTTGTTTTGTTTTTTTCTTCATAGACGCTCCACCTGGTCTGGTATCCTGCTCAGATACAACACCGTGCTGGATAGGGAGCATCAATTCGGATGATGCTCCCAGTGACCAAACATCCTCCATGTCCTGTTGTCTACTTTTTACTTTCTTTAATATATAAAGTACTTTTACATCAGTTCTTTTGCTCTTTTTGTGTGTCGCTTCTCTGTCTTGTCAAAACCCTATACGGTTGTGGGGGATGACTGCTTATACTGAGCCCGGTTCTGCTGGAGATATCTTCTTGTTAATAACTGTTGCTACATGCTTGTTAAATATGAGGGATTACTCAGGGATTGCTGTGGTTAGAGTCTGCATGATCCAGGCACAACCTCACGTCAATGACTCAACACAGTCTGCTGGGATTCTTTACACAGAAAACTTTTAACTGATTGAAATTTTTGTATAATTGTATTGAAATTTATTTTTTTGTAAAGTGCCTTGAGATTACATCTGTTGTGAATTGGCACTATATAAATAAAAGTGAATTGAATATCTAAATATATCTATTTTTGTAGCATTTTTTTGCTATTTTGTTTTGTCACTATTGATTACTAACTAAATAAATTGACAAAAACATGAAAAATACAAATAAAATGCTTGCAGACCAACATGGATCTTTTCTACATAGCCTGCTTATTTGAGAATAAAACCCATTCTTCTTTCTTTTCTGAATGGCACTATTATAGTTTCTCTATGCCAGGAGTGTCCAAAGTCAGTCCTCAATGGCCATTATCTTTCATGTTTTAGTTATTTTCCTGGTTCAACACACCAGGATGAAATGATGGCTTATTAGCAGACCTCTGCAGCACTTTACCATGCTGAGGGGGAAGGTGGACGATTTGAATCAGCCTTGTTTTGAGCAGAGACACATCAAAAATTGTCAGGAGAAAGGTCCTTGAGGGTTTGAGTTGGACACCTCTGATATCCGCTTCAGGTGTAGGAGTAGGCCTAAATAGGTTTTAACACTAGAACTACCCGAGAGCAGCCATTTGGCTTTTCTACCTATAAAGCCCACAGGTAAGCCGAAAGGCTGGATGGCCCCCTGTGAACCTTCCTTTTGTTATGTAAACGGGGCAATCACTGGGACACCACAGGGGGGGGGATATGCTGAGCCACTTCACTCAAAACACCTTGACATAAAATGGGGGAGGGGGACAATCAGGAATAAATCACTTTGACAAAGGTCATAAACCCTGGTGTTTTGTTTGTTAAAATAAAATCATTGCAATATTGCATTCATTTGCAAAATGCACATATCAGTAAAGCCATATGTCAAATTATCACACTTTTTTTTAACTGAAAACATTTTTTGACACAGCAAAATATGTAAGACAGAAAGTACTGAAACTATTTCTTTTTTTTCTTTTCTTGTAAATAAATTCTAAAAAAACTCCAAACATGCCACATTTCTCACCAGATGCTTTTACATCCACTAAACAGGGAAGCAACGTCTAAAAGATGTCATAAAATGCTTGAGATCAGCATTGTGGTGGTGACCTTGAAAGTCATATCCATACTTGTCCCATGATGTCACCATAGGCACGTGAGATAAAGAAAAAGGATTTGTGACTTTTTACACGTTGTACGTAATTATCAGGTTTCAGCTGTATGTGGGAAAAATGAAACAAAACTTGTAGTAGTCTGGCAACTTTTTATGCTCTGAATTTGGTCCCATTGCATTATTTAAGATGTTCCAAATTGCTTTCATTTTCCCTCTGTTAACTTCTAATTTTCTATCAAAGTAAACGTTTTTAGCATTTCTTAACATTTTTGTTAATTTATTTTTAATATATTTTGTATTTTATCTCACTATTGAGTTTCTGCTTCCTAATGTAATCTTTGTAATGTTTATTCTTCTTTTTACATGGCTTAGTTTCTTTTCATCAATGGCTTTTCATTTTTGGGAAATTCTTTGCATAATTTCAATGACATTGAGGCCAATGCTGAAAACTGTGTCTGTCCAGTCATTTTTCTTGAAGATGATGTGGCAAGCATATCTTCAAACAAAACTATCCCGTGTCCTGCTTCACCCATCATGGCTTTAAAAATAGCTGTCAATAGCTGTCGGTAGCTAAAAAATCGCGACTTTTAGCTCAGATATTTTTTGCAAAATGCCGGCTTTCAGGCTCTCATGAGTGTTCATCCATGAACAAGACGTCTACATGTCAACTTCAATGTAAGACCTTCTAGATGGCCTTGGTGTCGCAAACTCAAGAGCTCAGCTCAAGAGCTGATTAGCTCACAATTGACTGTGTCCATTCACTTAACGCGCATACGAGCCTGCTCTGCCGATTGTGAAGACCTCAGGCAGATTTGTCTCAGGTGTTGTCAGATACATGGGCGTCAGCTGTGTGGGCTGCGGGTGTTTTAACACCCACACTTTTCCTGTTGAGATGATTAAACACTCTCACTTTGCCAACAGTTCAACAGTTTTCTAAAAATAAATAAATAAAATAACATGATGTAGTAGAAGCAGAAACAATCAGCTGACGTTTGTGCTCTCTTATGATGAGATTTGCTTAGTACATTCTGGTACAAGAGCAGTAAAATTACAATAAAATTAAGTAAAAAAGAGAAGCTTAACTGTCAAAATTCTACATTCATGGCATACCTATTACTTTCCCATACATATAGCCTACTATTTATTTACTAAATTATAATTGATTTTACATTCGCATGATTGCATAATTTGCTGTAATTCTTAATTTTGACATTTTACTTTCGGGCGGAACATTTACAGATTCATTACAGAGAAAAATCCTTTTTGTAGATTACATTTAAGAGGTTTTTGCATTATTAGAAGTGAATGAGTTAAGATTTATTCGGTAAATCACAGTTCGTCTGTTTATATTTCAATATCTCATTTATTCCGTCTTTTGATATTGAAGATGTCTTTGCATCTTATTTGACATTAAAACTTTGTATGATGAAAACACTATTCATAGGAATGTTGTTAGTCTTGATAACTCCTTAAAAATAGATTTTAATGACTGTTTTGATAATAGACTGAAAATGGATAATTGTAAATTATCATATTTGGATAATGATTAGCTCCCAATTTACCTGGGCTTGTCTAAAAAAATATATAGTAAAATCATGAGATCTATTTTTATCTGTTTATAGTAAAGAAATATAATCCGAACAACAAAGCAACAAACCTCCAGCAGAACCTGGCTCAGTACAGCGCCATCTGCCACAAGGGGTTTGAGAAGACAGAGCATAGACACAGAAGAAAAATAACTCATGTAGAAGTACTTTCTATGTTAAACAAAGTTAAAAGTTGATAACAGGACACAGAGGATGAATTGTTACTGGGGGCCTTGGGAGCCTCATCTCAGCCGATCCCCTTCCTCCATGAAGGCATTGCAGCTGTGCAGGATGCCAGACCAGGTGTAGCTTCCATGAAGAGAATACTGAAAAAAAGCAAAGCAAATTAACTGCAAATAATTCAACAGGAGAGTAGTAGATGATTGTACTAAGCCGGGTTTTGCCAGAAGTTTTTTCCTGCTAAAGGGGAGTTTTTCCTCTCCACTTTCGCTACACACTTGCTAAGTATGAGGGATTGCTGAAGAATTGCTGTGGTTGGAGTCTGCATGATCCAGGCAAAACCTCACGTCATGTTGATGACTTATCACATCTGCTGGGATTCCTTACATAGAAAACTAGAAAAGTGCCTTGAGATTACATTTGTTGTGAATAAAAGTGAATTGACAATTGAAAACCTAGTCGAGTGAAGAAAAATGGCCAGTCAGTCCTCCAAAAGTCTAAGCCTATAGCCACAAAACTAGTGATAACTTGAGATGACCTAAGCCACTCTAGCTTTAAGCTTTATCAAATAGGAAGGTTTAAGACGGGTATTAAATGTAGATGAAGTCTCTGCCTCATGGACTAATGCTGGGAGCTGGTTCCACTGGAGAAGAGTCTAAAATCTAAAAGATCTGCCTCCCATAATACCTTTAGAAATTATAGAAACTGCAAGTAATAAATCTGTCTGAGAGTAAAGTGCTCTATTAGGTAAGTATGGTTCAATCTGATCGCTTATGTATGATGGACCTTGATTATGAAGGGTGTTATATGTAAGAATGAGGTCCTAAATTTCCTTCGGGATTTAACATGGAGCCAATGGAGAGAAGATAAAACAGGAAAAAATATGATCTCCTGTTTTAGAATTCATCGGAACAATTGCAGCATGATTTTAGATTTAATGAAGGCTTTTAATTGCATGTTATGGACTTCAAGATAGTCAAGAATTACAGTAGTCCAGTTTTAAAATAATAGATGCATTGACTAGTTTCTCAGCATTACTCCTAGACAGGATATCACCTGACAACAAATCACCTTGACAAATAATATGAGTCAACTAAACCAATACTCCCTAAACCTAAACAGAAATGTTGGAAAATAACTTCCTCACCCGCTTCCGCTCCACCCGTCTGCCAGGAAGTATCCTTCCCCACTCCAAAATACTTCTCAGGGGAGCTAGGTAAGTGTAGATTCCTCCTTCAGTGCACCATTTTTTCCTCTTTCAAAAATTAAAATCCAGATTAACGCCTTCTCAGAAAACATCCGGGGCTCAAGCCCAAGTAGCCACCCCCTAATTCCGCCCCTGGAGGGAAGGCAAGTGAGTATGGAGAAAATCCAGTGGACTGATCGCAGGAGGACTTACAAAGGAGTTTTCCACTCAGAGAAATTTAAACATGGAGGTAGAGGTTTGCCTGATTACCACTCTAGGGTGTATAACCATCTGGTGTCTGCTCTAAGTCACTGCTCCCCTTTTGAAGCTCCTCCTTGAAGGCTTAGTGCACACAGCTGGCACTGCACCTGTGGTGGCGCAGCCAGCAAAAAAAAGAAAGGGTGACACAGGATTTCTTAATTTGGTCCTTTTTCTGATGACCAACATTATTATTTCAGATTAAGGAGGAGTTTAAGAGATCAGGAACAGACAGAATAAATACTCACCCTAACTTAACAGCCGCATCAATGCTAAGGGAGGTCTAATGCTGAGCTCAAGACATTCCTGGATACACTTTGTTAGCCATGATTTGAAGCCTCATGTTCTTTGATGGGAAACAAGAATTAGGGGTACCAAAGGTCTGCAACTCCAGTCCTCCAGGGCAGGAGACCTGAAACTTGTGGATCTGTCCCTGATACAATACACCTAAATCTAATGGTTGAATTACCCCTCAGTATTTAGTCAAGTTTTCCAGATTCCTGTTAATGACTGGATGCAGTGCTCCCCCTATATATTAGGTTTCTGGGTTAAAATTGGTTGTTTTCTACCCAATTTATTTAGGGTGCAGTTTTCTCCAATCTTCAGCTCAGGAACGTGTACCATCACGTTTGAATCCATAAAGGAGATGAATGGAAAACTGCATTCAAAACACATAGGACACACTGAATACCTGGTAATGCCTTTTGGACTCACAAACACCTGTTTTTTAATTTCAGAATTGGGTTTACGACGTGCTGAAAGATTACATTCACAACTTTGCTTTTGTCTATTTCGTTGACATCCTCTGTAGAACATCAAAACCATGTTTGTCAGGTTCTTCAACGGTTGTTGGGGAACAGACTATAGCTCAAAGCTAAAAGATGTGAATTTCAAAACTCTTCCATAGCTTTCCAATGTTTCATTTTCTAAGATGGACAGGTTATTCATTCAATATTCTCAAGAAAAGGTTTGTTAAGCACCCATTCTCATTCACCCCGATCCCTATACTCAATTCACAGTGGAAGTTGATGCCTTGAATACTAGCATGGGTGTTGTCCTGTCTCAATGTTCTATTGATAACCACAACCTTCATCCATGGGGCTTCTTCTATAAAAGACTCACCCCCACCAAGAAAAACTCTAATATCAGTGACAGTGAACTTTTTTAGACTTTTCAGACATTAGACTGGCTCTCAAGGAATAGAGACATTGGTTAAAGGGCAGGAGCTCCCGGTCATCATTTGGACTAACCACAGAAATCTTTCATACCTACAATCTGCCAAGTCCCTCCACCCATGTCAATTCAATTCAATTCAGTTTATTTATATAGCGCCATTTCACAACAGATGTCATCTCAAGGCACTTTACAAAAAGAGTTATTACAATACAATGTTTAGTGTAGAAATTACAGAACCACAGAAGATTGCGTCGTGGAATTCTCAGCAATCCCTCATACTGAGCAAGCATGCAGCGACAGTGGGAAGGAAAAACTCCCTTTTAACAGGAAGAAACCTCCGGCAGAACCAGGCTCAGCACAAGCGGTTATCTGCCGCGACCGTCTGTGGCTTGGAGAATACATAACAGAGACACAGAAAGAGCAATAGAACTGATGCAGAAGTTTGTTGCAGGACGTGGAGAATTTTCCGTCACTGCAATGCCATCTTACTGTACTGGTGGTCCTTGTTCTTCAGATTCAACCTCGCCGCCTAGGATCCAAGCATCAAAACCCAGACACATTCTCCAGGCAACATAAGAGTGACGACAACCTGGAGATTTTTAGAGATTAAGGTGCCCATTAGCGCCTGAACCTCAGTTGCTATTCTTCCTAGAGTCTCCTCTACATTAAAATAAAGGTTTACATAACTTTTTTACATTCTTCACACACACACACACGCACACACACACCAGACACGCACACACACACTTCCACAAACAAAACATAGGCTACAATAGCCCAGTTCAATTAACTAAACAAACAAACAAACAAAAACTACTGAATATTTATACTTGCAAACCATAAACAGTTTTCTAATACAAAGATACCTTCCAACAGTATCATAAAGTCTTACACTGTCCTGTATGTTTGTAAACTAAAACGATTTTAATTTCTTTTCATCGTATTTTTTATTGTTTTCGGTTAACAAAAATCCTGGTAATCCATTCCATGCCGCCATGACCCAATTAAAAACTGCTTGTTGAAACTGATTTGTTCTGCCTTAAGGCAAGACACAATGCATTTCAGAGCTTTGTCTTGTCCCATAATTATATTGCTCGGCAAGAAATTACAATTTGCTGTAAATTATTGCAAGATTTTTTGTTACCATGATATTATGAAAAAATGATAATAAAAGAGTATTTTACTCTGTATTTTACAGTTAACCATGCAAAACAGTTGTGCATCTGGATTGTATTAGTTCTATACGGACAACTCAAGACCATTTGTGCTGTTTTATTCTGTGCAACTTGCAATTTGTATAAATTATCTTCATTAGCATTTGACCAAACTGAAGCGTAGTCTAGATGAGATATTACTAGTAATTGGGCCAATCGTTTGATCATTCATTTGGGAATGAAATTCTTACAATATCTGATTATTCCCATGCTACAACCTATTTTTTGGAATATACTATTGACTTGGCTATTTCAAGAGAGTATGCGTTCCACAATTACACCCAATAAATGAAATTCTTCTACTTGTTGAATCATATTTTCTCCAATATTTAAGTGCAGTGTTGCCGATGACTTAAGAAAATATTTTGACCCACGTATCATACATTTTGTTTTACCTGCATTAATAACCACTTTATTGTCAATGATCCATTGTCCAACCCCCTATTTAACATACAAATAAGTTGACCTACATCATTTGCCGATAAACACAATGTTGTGTCATCTGCATACATTGCTGTGGTTGCATTTAATTACAAGTGGAAAATCATTTGTAAAAACTGAAAAAAGTGGTAATAGACAACTGCCCTGGGGCACCCCGCAACTCATGTTTTCAACCTCAGAGTATCTACCATTAAAGTAGAGTGTGTACTCATGATTACTAAGATAACTTCCAATCCATCTAACAGCACTTGGGTCAAATCCATAACAAACTGACTTTATCAATAATATATTATTGTCTAGAACATCAAAGGCTGCACTTAGATCTCAAAATACTGTACCTCCTAAATACTTATCTGTTTTCTGTAGCCAATAATCAGTAATCTGAGTAAATGGTGTAGTTGTGGAATGACCTATTTTATAAGCATGTTGATAAATTGTGTTTAGCCCATTTGCTTCAAAATACTCTCGTATTTGATCATACACAACTTCTTCCATCACTTTGCTCACTGCTGGTGAAAAAAGCTGATTGGTCTGCTATTCTTTTTTTTTCTATCTTTTTTTTTCTTTTACGTGTCCTGTCTAGCACTTTGCTCCTCAGAATTGGTGTCTGAGTACCAAGTACAAGTCCAACAGATTTACTTTCTCAAGCAGAGCATTACAGCTTTGCTATACTACTCCACTTGATATATATGTATGATAAATCTTTATTTATTATTACTGTGGGTTTAATTTCTTGAAGTTATGGACACAAAATTGAGATAATAAAAAGGAAAGAAGATGTTAAAGAGAAACAGGACAGACGTGAGTGTGAACTGGTGATACAATTGGTCTACTATTCTGACCTGAAAACTATTCTTTTTATTTTTAATCAAAGGTAGAATTTTTGCTCTTTCCATTTTGAAGGGAAAACACCATTTAACTCAGATTATTTACATATACAAAGCTATGATAACCTTCCATCATATTTAACAATTTAAAATTTAAATTATCTATACAAAGGGTTTATCTTTGCTTGCTAGCAATATTTTTTCACACCATCCTCTGTTACAGTGTTACATTTAAATGTACACTATTTTTTTGTCAGTATACTATTTGTCATGATTTCATATGAAATATTTATATCTCATCCCAAATCCATGGTTTGTCAAATTTTTGTGTTTTATAGTAAAAGAAATTGCTTTAATAATCAACAATCTATTTAGGTCTAGTAATGCTGCATTCACACCAACCACGTGTCAGCGTCAGTTGCGGCAAGATTACATGTAAAGTAAAAAGGTACAGTACGTCAGAGGTCCTTCAAAGTCTCTGCGGTGCGTTGTGCACGCTGGCTCCGTGAACTTCTCTTGCATTACATATGGCAACGTAACAGCGCAAGCAACGCAGAAGTTCAGCTAGTTTAACTTTTGACGGACCCAAAGCAGTTAACGCAGTGCGGCAATCAATCAGAGCGTCTCACTGTAGTTATGTCACTTATGTCACACGTATCTTGAATTACACACAGGTTTTAGATATCAGAAATAACACTTAACGAAGACAGATGGACAGGTGCTACTAAGGAGGAACAGCACACCTGTAGTTGGTGTCCTGGTAGGAGATTTGAGCTCCGATGCTGCCCAGGAGGTCATAAAATTACAGATGGAAGTAGCGCTGAAAGTGAACCTCATCCATAAACAGCTCCTGGAGCAAATGGTTAAACTCCCCAAACTCAGAATGCATCTGAAGAATGAGCGCTGATGCACCCGATGTCAACGTTGTCTAGCTTTATCTAGCAAATAAAGCCAAGCCACTCTCTTGTTACGATCCACCATAGTTCAGAAAGTACGGCAACAGGGGAAGCCCCGCCCACGCGTTGTTTTTTCCTCAGAAGCAAGCTATGGAAGCCAAAAAGTACTTGCGTCAAACTTCATCCCTTGAATGCGTTGCCTGACGCAGACCAACTGTGTGGTGTGAATGCAGCATCAGCCTCTTTTGATGTTGTGTTGCGTTTTATTTTCCTTCCAAATAATTTATTCAGTGTTTTCCATACTGACGTTACACTGACGTTATCACTGGAAAACCCATTTCCAACCGTCATCCTCACCATTATTAACAACTTTTCTAAAGTTTGTCATCTGTAAGGCCTCTTCAACCTCAGAAAAATCCTCCAACAGATGCCCACAATTCATATCTCAAGTACGAAAGGACTTCTGTTCATCACTGTGGGCTAGATGTCAACTCTCATCTGGTTTCTGTCCCCAAACAAATGTTCAATGTAAAATATTAAATCAGAAAGTTGAAAACACCCTCTGCTGCATGTTTTCTTCCTTCTCCTACCCCTAGATTTAGTATGTGCACAACACTCGCATCTCTGCAGCTATCAGTCTTTCTAACTACAGAATCTCAATGGAAAGTCAACTCTTACTACGGTCCAACTTGTTCCCTAGCTCAAATCTTCCTTTGTTCCAGTCTCATCTACACACCTGTCAAAACATCTGAAACCAGACTAAAGCCTAGTTTATATTTCTCCGTTTAGGTGGTGTGGAGACATGCATCAGAAAGCTGTCTCCCACACATTCTAATGTTCAGCCAATCATGTACTCTAACATTCGCGTCCAGCCAATCATGTAATGCATCGTGCATAATTGGGCGGAGGTCCCCGAGCTGATCTGGTAACCCGAGCAGATCTGGTACCTACACCGGATCCATTTTCTGACAACCTAAATCTCTCTCCAGACTCTCAAATAACTCTTTCTTAAGAAACTGATATTTTTTTCTGTGGTTGCTACACAGTTTGGCCAAGTTTTACTCAAGACAACCCAGGCTAAATATAAAAAACAAAACAAAAAAAACCCATTAAATTGGCAGTACTAGTAGTGACTTTATCCACAATTAAAAAGGAGAATTGTAGCGTGCGATGTTGAAGTAACCCGTTTAATGAAGAATGCCTCTTCTGAAGTTTATTGCAGAATTAGCAGGTGAATATAAATACAGCTTAAGACATCAGCAAACATGCTGCAGTATGGCTGACAATGTATTTTTAAATTAGTAATCCATAATGTCAGAACAAACAAAAAAAAAAAGAATGATTTTTTTTGTGAAAGCAGTTTTGATGGGAGAACATTCCATATATTTAAAGTCAGGTGCTGGGATTGGCTCAGAACCAAGAAAAACTAGCTTGTAGCATATGTAATTAATATACTATATCAGATAAACAAGACATTAAACAGCTTGTCATTGGGATTCAGTTTCTATTTCTCTATTCTATTTTTAGAAAGGTTTGTGAAAACCTTGAATCTATAAAGCTTCTTCCCTGGCTTTTTATGGGCCAACCTGTTACTACTAAACTCAGCCTGAAGACTTGAAAAAATGTAATCAGGTTTATGATTTGAAAAAAAAAGGAAATGAAAGGGGGCTCCCTAAAATTCAGCAATGCTAGCGAGAAATCATCAGATGAACATGACATGCCTTGGGCAATACCATTGAGCATGTAAATGTGTTAAAGTCCATTTTCTTTTAACGGAATGTAAAAATAAATCTTAAACATCAAGTGATTAGAGGTACAAGGGTGTTCTTTCTTGACAGGATGAAAGCTCATCTTTAGACAGGAGGCATGTGCTGGCTGGAATTAACTCATTATCTCAGTGCTTCTGCTGTTTCGTTAGTCACACCTATTGGTGAAGGACAGGTAATACCTTGATCACTGTTGGTGCATGAAGTGTAATCATCTCTCATATTGTACATATTTTACTAAAGGCATTTTAGAGAAGCTCAAAAATAGCAGGATTCAGTCTACAAGCCTCCTGTTCCATGTACAATACAATATGTACAATACAGCCTGTATCAATGTCATCTGTCTATGATGTAGGCCTACTTATGTTTTCCGTTGTTGTCATTATCCCTTATCTCAAAATGCCATCACAATATCATGAGGAAATGCTTTAATAGTGTCAAAATAGGAAACAATATAAAAAATTGACTAATTAATCAAGTCATTTAAACTTTGTAGTTTTATGTTGTAAACCTGTACATGTTGCAAGACTTGCCGATTTACAGAACATTGTTGTGGATGGTGTGATTATGATAAATCCCTAAATAGCTGTTGTCTTCTCAGAAGAAACTGAAAATATTCTTTAATAAGAAGGACCCCATTCCTGAGCAGACAAGTAGCTTGAGTAATGGACACCAACTGTGGCTTCCTCCATCAGAATTCTATCCTTCTTTTACAACCTTAAACCTTTGCCAACATCTGAAAATGTACCTGATAAGCCACCCTCTAACATTTTGTACTAAATCTTTTAGAGTTTAAGTAATTGAAACAAGATTAGATTGAAACTAGATCCTGGTATTAGTCCATGAGGTCGACACCATGTCTAAAATTAAGACTAAGCTTTAAACTTTCCTTTTAGATAAAGCTTGTACTTACATCAGCTAAGGTTATCCTTAGCTAGAAGTTTAATAGATACTACATCTGGACTGGTGTTTTGTTTCTTTTTTTTTTACGTGTCCTGTTTGGCAGTTTGGTACTGAGAACTAGTGTCTGAGTGACAAGTACAAGCCCAAAAGGTTTACTTTCTCAAACAGAGCATTACAGCTTTTCCTATAGTACTCATCTTGATATATATGTGTGAAATGTATTCATTAGGGATTGCTGTGGTTTTAATTTTTTGACGTTATGGACACGGAAATGGAAAAATAAGAGAAGAAAGAAAGAAAGAAAGAGAGAGAGAAAGAAAGAAAGAGAGAGAGAAAGAAAGAAAGAAAGAAAGAAAACATAAAAAAACATCCCAGTCCTCCACATCCTCTGGATAGCAGAGAAGTGGAAAAAAAGAACAACAACCAATGAAAAGGAGAAACATTAAAAAAACAAACTAAATAATATGAACTAAGAACTACACAACTGCACAAAAAATGGGTATATAAATACAACAACTTCACTGAAAAGCTTGACACCAATTATCTATTGATGATAACCTCAACCTAAAAATGTATCTGTAGATACAGATGTCCCCACACCTATCTATGTGTGTGAGCATGCTGATGCATATAAGGTTTACCCATATGAGTGTTTAATAGCTGGTGTGAGGAGCCGTCAATCTGTCCTACAGGAATTGACGCGGACATGAAGGAGGTTGGGGATACAGATGCCCAGAGAGCAGCCCAAGAGAGGAACGGAGGGAACATTCAGCAGCTACAATGCAAGGCCCTGGGAGGTACGCCAGGGTGAACCCGGTCCAGGGCCCGGAGACCCTGGGCACCAGAGGCACACCGTCCACGAACAGGGCCCTGACAAGGGATCGGCCAACAGGGGTCCCCGCCACCACCCCAAGTCCACAGCTGGTCGAAGGACGACACCTCCCGCTGACACCCTGGGCAGACCTCATTGCCAAAACCCGAGACCCCCACCCCAAGCTGGGGTGCCACAGCAACAGCTACAGTGGATGGACCCCTCCTCCAGGCCATGACCAGCCAGCACCTGGAGACTAAGATCTACCAGCTCCCGAGTCCAGGCACCAAACCAAGACCAGACACACCTACCAATGAACTGACCAAGCCCAGAACCCACAGAACAGGCAGCGGATCCGAGCACCAGATCCGACCCCTGCCGAGCCATCGATCATAAACTTTTTTGCAAGATTTCCGGGCTACGTCTGTACGTCTGGATGAGACGAGTGAGGTCTAGAGTTATAGCATGAAGAAAATACATTAGGTAACTCAGGTTATTTAAGATCACCTGCAGCTGAGCTGGCTTTATGAGTCTCTTGTAATAAAATAGCATCTGCCTTCAATATTTTAAGATGGTTAAAAATCGTAATTCTTTTATCTCTGGTGCCAGACCCATGAACATCGCATGTTAGAAATTTGAGAGAATTCATAGAGGTAGGACTAACATTGGACATTTCATATCACCATGGAAGCTAATAAAGAGAAGTGTAGTCTTAATTTGAGCTTAGAGTTGCCTGATTGAAAGTCCAGAAGCAGATACATGTGGAGAAAATTAATAGAAAATTAGGGAGGTGTTAAGAGTGAAAGTGTGAGAGAGACAGTCTTGGGTAGTAATGCAATACATGTACCGGCAGTAGGTATTTAGAATATTAATTATGACTAACTGTATATTCTGTTACAGTTACTATTTTTAAACATAGTATTCGGAATACAATTACTAGTGTGTTTCTGGGATGGTGTACTTGTCGGCATATCAGAAGTGGGTTTTCATGGCTTGTCCATAAAAATGCTGTAAAAGCACTCATCTAAGTAGCATTCCAGGTTGTCTAGTCTAAGGTTTCCTCATCCGGTTTGTTTAATAGAAAGGTACAATTTAATGTTTAGTTTATAGAGAGAGAAACATTTACTGAATTTGGTTTGAACTTATTTACTTGTTTTGTTTATTTTTACCAGCATACCGCCATTTTACTTACGCATAGCTCTTGCGAGATTTCAGCAGCTAATGTCAGCAATCTCAGCTCATCTAAGTGTTCAGTTTCTTAATAACATCTTCCTGGATGGTCCATCTAGTGAGCTACTCCTGCCAATACATTCATGTTCTTTTTCTATAGATGATGCTTCTCTCTCTGTATTTCTGTGTTTACCCTGCCTCTCTTAAAAAAAAGCAATGCAGGGAGTTAGCAGCTACATATAGGCTGCAATCTATTCTCCGTACTGACTTGTTCAGACCAAATGGTATGTCAATCCAGACCAACATTAAGAAAATGTGGGATGAATGAATGAATTATTTATAAAAATGAGGAATACAATAGAACTTGATAATTTTTTAATCCAATATAGCAAATCTGCACTTGTTTCCACTGACAGGAATGGTGTGGTCCCATCCGCCTTTCTGTCTGTTTCCTTTGTATATGTGGCCTATACAGCAGGCTACTGGTGTCACACAACACAGTACTTAAAAACTTAAAAACATCACTCCTTACAACAAGTACAGACATAAACCCACTTAACACTGCAGTAAGGTTTGCATAGTGAAAGAACCAAAAATCAAGCATGAGCTGCTATCTTGACTTATTTATTTGTTTATTGCATCAGGATTCTTGCTGCAGTAGTATAACAGAGCATTATACCCCCACCTGCCCAGTGAGAGTCCAGCTGGGGCTGGAAATGCTCAACCAAGCCACACTGTTTTGCCCCTCGAAGGAAAGAAATACATACCTGGAGAGAAAAGTTCAGTCGTTACAAAATACAAATACTTCCCCCCTTTAACAAATACAGATACAAATACCAGCTCCTTTGCACACCCCTAATATATGACTATTTGGCAGCCACTGGTTGGGCAAGTTGTTACACTTGAAAATTGCACAACATCTGATCTTTTTAGCATACCTAAATTTCAGTTGTAAGGGACAGAGGGCCTGATTTATCAAGGGTTTGCACTTCTTAAAACCGTTGCAAACTGCACAGCATGGCAAAACAAGCTCTACCTGATTTACTGACATGGCACAGAGAGTATTGCGCCTGTTAAACCTGGAGCAAAACACAGACAATCCATTTAGTGATTTTCCCCATGCTGAAAATGCAATATGAGTATTTCCGTCAGAAGGCGCACAATATTGGAAAGAGAACAGGCAAAGTAGTCGTTCCAGGCGCAGAGTGATTAATTCAATATCAAATTGTTTGTGCCGCCTATTTTAGCGTCTTTTTTTTTATAGCTTCTGAATGGCATGTCTTAATTTTGCTGCACAACATTCAACATAAATTTATTACAGACAAACAAAAAATGTACTTCACGCACAATATAACCTAATAGTATTTAACACTCTAATGGCCATAAATTTGCAGTTATGTAAATATTTATCCGTTTTTTTAACCAAAGACGCATCATAACTCTCTGCACACTCAGTGCATCTACACCTGCAGAAGATGCACTGACCACACAGTAAGTTGCAATCCTCACTAGTTTGGCATAATGCTGCAGACTAAGTTGACCTTTTACCTATACTGGTGTAACGGAAGATTCCTCTGTTATTTGTTATGGCTCTGATACAACACACACACAGGCAGACGAGGCGCAACCAAGGGGCAAACTCCGCCCGCAGAATGTGAAGCCAACCCGGAAGTGTAAAAAACTGCAGTTTCTACGTCATCCGCTGGGGGCTGGCTCCAAAAAGGAGCAATTTCCCATTGACTCCCATGTTAAAAAGGCCAACTTTACGGCAAAAATAAACATGTTTCCAGCCTGGTTCAAAAAACCATTTTAGGTTAGATAGTTCAGGTTTACCATCATAACAACTCTGAGGTGGGTGATTTTTTTTCTAACTTCTCCGTTTATTTGTAGTTTAATCTTGAAATTATGAATAATTAGGGGCGTGTCCTTTTGATTGACAGGTCAGTCTAGGCTAATTCTGGTGGCTAATAGCTTGCTCCGTAGTCTGCTGTCCCCCTCTGCTTGCGGGGAAGCTCTTCACAGCCTGGGACTAACGTAAAGACTTCAGTCATTTGGTGTTTCTGAACTCCACTATCAGTTGCCTTTGCAGTTTTTATTCGGTTTTGGATGTTAATCTGCAATTATTGGACAAAAACGGCTTGCTGTGGTGTTGATTACAGTAACAGACCGTCCAAAAAGTTTCTGCTTTGGGGGAGGCTTTATACCGGCTGCTGCCTCACCAGCTGTGGGGGGGTTCTGTCAGGTGGCCGAGAGGAATGCTGCTGTGGTCGGGGCTTTTATCTCTTTCTACACGCGAGTTGGAGCAGGCGATCGGTCGGGTAACAGCAGAGCAGTAAAGTCGGCAGGACCGATCAACCGCAGCATCCAGAGCGGGAGACGGCTAGATCAGGCTGGAAGACTACAGAGTCGGACTCTAGACAGAGTGATGATCGCTGGTTATACCAGTACTGGTGTGAGGAACACAGCTGCAGGCATGAATTAATGAATGTCTGAGATGTGAGGTGAGTCAAAAGCCTTTTATTTTTTGAGAGGATCTGAGTTTTCATGATGACTATATGACAGCTTTTTGCTGGATGTGTTGTTAAGATGAGCCCATCTATGTCCTCACCCTCCATCGATGGTAATGGAAATAACACCATATAAGGCCGTATTGACCCAACCCATTTGGGTCTTATTATATCGATATGTTTCCTCTACTCGAGATGTTTCTGGGTCTAAAGTGATCATTGTGGAAAAACAGGGTAAAAGTCTCTCAACCACGTTCTTCTGGCTGAAACCGGCTGCAGCTTAGCTTCAGTTAGCTTCTGAAAAGCTCCTGACTAGCTTCTAGCTATGTCGGCTCGGAGCGTTCACCCTCCGCCCCCAGCCTCCCAGCGCCACTCTCAGCTCCAACTCTTTGCCCATTTTTGGAGTTTCTGAGAGTGACGAGGCGAGTGTCGCGGACAAGATGGTGGCAGTGGGAACCACCCAGTTGGCTTCATTCTTGCTCTTCAGAAACCTAGGGGTGACGTCAATGAGGGTTTGTCTATTATATATACAGTCTATGGGAGCAGCAGGCAAGCAGACACACTATGTTAGCGAGAGAGGGTGCTGGCCCACAGGGCTTCCATTGAAATTAATAAGTTAAAACTCCAACGGAGACTGAATCATCTTTATCCTTACCTCTATGGAATTCTGCTATATCACTAATAAATTATATAAATCAATGTTTAATAGTGTTGTATATATGTCTGGACATTATTTATTGTACTTTAGTACATTTAAGTAAAAATATAAATTTTCCAACAAAAACTGTCAGTGGAGTGCCCTCTTCACCTTCAAATTTTACATTCCAGTTCGAATTTGAATCTGGCATTGGTACTGGCTCAGAGCCGGACAGCCAGGCGGTCCTCTCTTGGGGACCTGGAGGTCCAGCGGGAAGCTGAACGGACGTCCCTTGACGGGACAGGAGACGGGCGGATGGCCCGATGGTCTTCTCTTGTGGACGAGGCAGCGGCGGGGAAGCTTGGCTGGTCGTCGGCGGAGAGAGAGGGACCTGGTTGGTTCCCACTGACGGGAACGAAGGAACTTGGCAAATGAAGCTGGGCCTGAGACTGGCTGCTGTGGCGGCGGCAGCGGCCAATCCAGCAGCTCTGATGGCCAATCCAGCAGCTCTGGCGGCGGCCAATCCAGTAGCTCTGGCGGGGAATCCAACAGCTCTGGCGGCGGTGAATCCAGCAGCTCTGGCGGTGGCCAATCCAGCATTTTTGGCGGCGAATCCAACAGCTCTGGCGGCAGCCAATCCAGCAGCTCTGGCGGCGGCGGCGGACAATCCAGCAGCTCTGTTGGCTCTGAGACTGACGGGGCTCTGCTGGCTCTGGGAACAGAGACTGGAGGAGCTCTGCCGACTCTGGGAACACTGGAGGAGGGAGAGGTGGACCAGGCTGAAGCAGACGCCAACTTCGGGGACAAACAGGCTAAAAAAGACGCCAATTCAATTCAATTCACTTTTATTTATACAGCGCCAGTTCACAACAAATGTCATCTCAAGGCACTTTACAACAAAAGTCATCTCAATACAATTATACAAACATTCCAATCAGTTAAGTTTTCTATATAAGGAATCCCAGCAGATTGCGTTGACTCAATCAGATCTCTGATGTACGATGGAGCTTGATCATTAAGGGCTCCATACGTCAGGAGGAGGATCTTAAACTCTATTCTGGATTTAACAGGGAGCCAATGGAGACAAGCCAAAACAGGAGAAATGTGATCTCTCTTTTTAACACTCACATGTATGGGTATCGGTTAAAGTTTGCCAGTATCATGAACCTATACTTAAAATGTGGAAAATCTGCAATAAATGTACAAAAAATGGTTCATTTTTCACTTAAAATTTTTGTTTTATTGTGATTTTATATTTTACATTTATTAATTTTTCTTAGTTGTGTTTAGTTAGTAAAGTCTGGTGCCTTTAGTCTCTTTAAGAGAGGTATAAGGTGGAAGGTATAAGGTTGATTAATTCAACAATAGCATCGGATCGGTATCAGGTATCAACAGATACACAAAACAGATGCACCACTTCAAAAGATTTTGAACTATTTTCAAATCTTAACTTTGAAAAATTGCAGAAGCAAATAATCTAAAACCATTTGTCTCCTAGTCGTTCTCTAATCTAACTGCTGTCATTTCCAAAGGCAACTCTTTGGCTAATATTTTAAGAACTATTCCTTACAAACTCTCTTCATAAAAAGTGCACAATTAAAATAACAAAACATATTCCTTGTATGCAGAACCACATAATGCCAACCTTCCCATGGCAACAAGCGGCACTGAACAAAAAAGCTTTTACATGAAGCCTGGGAAAATTCAGGTCTATGTGTGCTGAGTCACTTCGGTTAATGCTGGGATAGATGGACACAGGCTTCTTCTTTTTGGCAGTGAGCTCTCAGAGCGGTCACAGATATGATATACAGCAGCTCTTAATACACTCACTGGCTCTCAAATATGTAATGGAGCAAATTAATGCAGTGGTTTCAGACAGAGACACCCAGAATTGAAAACCAATTTAATCAACCTTTGTCTAGCGCTGTCATTTTTCTCCCTTCTCCTTCCATCAGCTGACTTCCTTCTGTTGGCGTTGGCTCTTGAAAAAGGGAAAAGGATGATGAGAATGGGAGTCTGTGGACAGGAATGTACAACTGGGAAGAATGCTCAATCCTGTGCTTATACTGCCTGGAATTCATTGCAGCTTCATTTGTTAAATTCCTGCTGCATTATGATAATGCAGTACAGCTTCCATGTTTGGCACAAAATCCCAGCAAAAACAGGCCCAATTTTCTACAGAGAGTTCTCAACTTGTCATGTATCATTATCGATTGGAAAGTGTTGAGTTTGAGACTGAATCCTGATTGGATTTTATGTTTTCGCCCACCCCCCAAAAAGCCTGATTTAACTCTTAATATCCATCCCTTGGGATGGATTAATGTCAGTGAAGGATGAGGAGAAATCCTCCATGGAGCAAAGGGTTTCTTGTAATCAGGATCTTATGAGGGAGAAAGACGTGAGTGCTCAATCAGAGGATTAAAAGGAACCTTTCTTTCCTGACAGTGACCCAGTGAAGATCAGCTCACCATTTGATAGAGACAGGAATGACAGTGCTTCTCATTCTTCATTCATCTCTCATTCAACAAGTATTCATCAAAGTCTCTTACAGCTGGGTCACATACATCACACTATCATCCCCAGCTGCACTGCCCTTCATTCTGCTCTTGCTCCTTTTTTATTATTGTTATTTATTTATTTTTACTTTTAAAGTCATTGGAAATGCATCCCATTCAAACTCAACACTTTTTTTTGCAGTTTCAGCAGTCCTGCTTAATCTGGCTGCTTTAGCGTGCAACACTTTAACAGCATGCTGTACAGTGACCCCTGTGGTGCCTTCATGATATGGTTGTCTTGGTGGGAGCGTTTCCTCCATCTGCTTCCCCAGCTCCTCATTTTCTCCAGGAAGTAGCCGGAATATGTCCCGGTGACCTCCATGTTAACTCAGGCTTTCGCCACCTGATGGATGCACTCGGCTGCATGACAAGACGAGTCACCTGAAGGACTTCCTCCAAACGTTGGCAGTGTGTGATCTAATGTCCCACACACACCGCCTTGTGCATACTTGTTGCTGCGTTCTTTCTGTCCTACTCTTCTCCCTGTACACCAACTACTGCACCTCCAGCCACCAGTCCGTCAAACTCCTGAAGTTTGCAGATGACACCACCCTAATTGGACTCATTTCTGGTGGGGATGAGTCTGCCTACAAGTGGGAGATTGACCACTTGATGACCTGGTGCAGGAAGAACCACCTGGAGCTCAACGCTTCCAAAACAGTGGAGATGATAGTAGACTTCAGGAAGAGCGCAGACCCCCCACCCTCCCCCATCATCCTGCGTGACTCCCCAGTAGACAAAGTGGAGTCCTACCGCTTCCTGGGCTCCATCATCTCCCAGGACCTCAGGTGGGAGCTGAACATCAGCTCCTCCAGGACCTTGAAGACAGTTAGAAAAATAGCTGCTGACCCCTCTCACCCCGGACACAGACTGTTTGAACCCCTCCCCTCTGGCCGAAGGCTGTAATCCATTAGGACCAAAACCTCCCACCACAAGGACAGGTTTTACCCATCTGCCATCAGGCTTTGGAACTCAGCCAAAAAGTCTGACTGACACTTATAGACCACAAAACTGTCACTGCCGCATCAACGACCCCCCCCCCCCCCCCACACACACACACACTTTTAATGGTTAAAAGTTTATTATGCTTACGTTTTTATTTCTCATGCTTATGTTTGTTTCTTGTTTCTATGCCAGCATCGTCAAATCACGACAAATTCCTTGTAATGTAAATTACTTAGCAACAAATTTGATTCTGATTTGTTTCAATTCATTTAGCCTCATCTGGTCTTGGTTTTGGTGTAAAAACACAGTAAGACAAGTTTCACATGTGATGCATGAAACTGTGAATATGCTGATCATTCCCAGCATACATACATTTGGGACTTGATAAGTCTCGTGGCTGATGACATTCATTATTTACATACCACCCTACAATT
Organism: Apricaphanius iberus; assembly: GCA_028564705.1. Taxonomy (NCBI): domain Eukaryota; kingdom Metazoa; phylum Chordata; class Actinopteri; order Cyprinodontiformes; family Aphaniidae; genus Apricaphanius; species Apricaphanius iberus. Next base: position 1,121,079 of record JAPXFQ010002813.1, read on the forward strand.
TATACATAGTTTTGGTGGCCAGCTTGCCCACATAATCTGCAACATGGATAAGCGAAGGATGGATAAAGATACACATTTCTCTCTGATTTTAAAGTGACAGTGTGTCTCACACACATAAAGTCTCTAAGTATTGTATGTTCTTGCTTTGTGAATTGCATACTTGCTAAAGATCTGTATTTAACAGTCCCATTAAGAAGTACTGCCTAATATCAGTTAATCACATAGCAGGGCATAATAACAAATCCATCTCTCCAGCACAATATTATGCAGAACTACACAGGTTAAAATTACATCAAACACTTGCTCAGTCATGTACTGTAGACTTTCTCTCAATCTGATTACCTAATCTTCCACATAAACTTTAAAGTCCAGAGTGGATAGCACTTTCATTACTATGGTATGGAGTGCTGATTTTCCCTTTCTTAAATATAGTTCTAGATTTTGCCACATAATGACATGCCATTGGAAGATTAAATCAATTTATTTGCCACTGATCCCTCTACTAAAAAGTCAGTTTGAAACATTTGCTTCCATTGCAGTTACACATTAGCCATCCACTGTATAGAATGTTCAAACCTTAGTAAGTAGCTAGGTAACTACAATAGTACAGCTTTGCATCTCATGCCATCAAATACAACCCACAACAAAAAAACAGAAATCGTCTTATGTTAGCTGCACTAGTATAGGCTAATAATTCTCGGAAAAAGCTTGATTTCCTCCATCCACACTGACATAAATTTGCATACAAGATCCAATATGTGGCTTGGGATTTGAGCACATCCTACACTTATGTCCAAATTGATGCAGTACAAAAACAACAATGAATCTAAAAATTACCATCAACATATTTTTTTGCGTGCCTAGCTAAACCTAACCCCCAAAATCTAACCCTTAACGCCTTGTGTTACTCTTTTCAAACTATTATTTCTTGCTTAACGTTGTTATAAATAATCTGAAAACCAAAAGAAACATATCAGAAAAATGTGGACTACAATAAGTGTGCCAAAAAACGTTTTTTAAATCATATTGTGACCCTGATGGTGAAAACATATCCTAACCGTATATGGAAATTATGCAGACAGGATCTACATTCCTCGCTCATAGAGACTAATATGGGGGTGGTGTTTTTTTTATTACCATAAAAAAGATATATACTGAATTGTTTGTGTGCAAGTTCGCTCTTTTGGAAATATGCCAACATGATGTGCTCTCTAGTTTTTTGGGGAAATTGAGCCATTATTGGTATCAGTTTGGTATATCAGTATTTTTATTGATGCATTCCTAGTTAAAACTGTGTTCTTTGGTCAAAAATATTAAAGAGGTGCATAGTGATGAGATAAAACCCTTACACCAAAATGTGTTTACCTCTTAGGTATTCACTTAACCTGAGATAAAAAAAAATACATTCTGCCTCATTGTGACAAGGAATATATATTGAGGTAGTTAGAACAATATTTAAAAAAAAACTAATATGCTGGTAAGCAATTAGGCTAAAAATGATCCTTGACCCTGTCAGACTTATGTTGAAAGTATAGGGGTAGATAAGAGGGGTATGCTATTTTTTATTAAAATATTAAATTACAATTTTGTCTCTAAAGTGATACTTTTTTTTTTTCTTTTGAGATGCATTTTTATTTTTCAATTAAAAAACGAACACATTTGGTTGATTGAAAACATTTTCATGTAAATCTACCAGAGGTATGCATAATTGTGGGCCTAAATGTAGCTGCATGTATACCCACACTAATAGTGCATTCCATTTGTCTTGTAAAGCGCGACTTGCTACTTGGGAGTGACGTCACATCCGTGTCGGAAAACAATTACAGTGGGTTTTTGCGTTCTGTTTACTGACTGGTCGGAGAAGATGGACGCATCCAGGAAAGTTGCTGTTGCGCTAGCTCTGAAAGAGTACAGAGAGCTACAATCAAAGTTTGTGGTTCATCACCAAAATATGGAAGAAGAGAATAGAAAGCGGAGAATGTAAGTTCATGTTTCATCTTATTTTATTGTAGTCTATGAATGTTTTAACCGCTGTTTAAGCGAAAATTCCGTTGCTAACATTAGCGTCACTGGTAACTGTTTGCCAAACAGGCTTTATATATGTCACATATACATCTAAAAACGTTAGACATATTTAAAATATGTGTAACGTTATGTGTTAAAAGATATTAGTGGAACTTTATTCTGAACGAAGGTTTTGTAAGCAAAAGGCTGTACTGGGATACGTTACAAAGAAAGGACAAAAAAAAAAAGGTGCCGCAGTCTGCTTTCTTTGACAGACATGTCTGTCTGACTGAATGATGTCCCACTTTAATTAGATTCTAGCTATATGTTATATTAGAAAAAAAATATATAACAAATCAATAGATTTTAGACAATTATTCTTTTTAGATTTTCTCTTTCCCCACGGCACTGATCTCAATTGTGCTGCGCTCAACAACAACAAATCATCCTGAAGACGGGAACAGAGTGGGAAATCATGCTCAACTGGAGTGATGCCACTTTTGCTCGTCATTTGAGGATCTCAAAACAGCAGTTTGAGTACCTCTTGACAAAGCTGTAGGAGAATGGCCTACACAGCGACCACAAACAAGGAAAGCCTCCTTTGCCTGATACCAAGAAGCTGTGGTATATGGCCAATCAAAACAGCTTCAGGGAGATGTCTGACAAGTTTGATGTGTCACAGTCAGCAGCGCACAGAATCATCCTGCAAGTGCTGACCATCATGTCAGGAATGGAAAGGAAACACCTTTATTAACTGGCCAAATGCTTGTGAGAAAGCTGTCTCTGCTGCCGCCTTTCACCGCACCTGTGGCCTAAATGGGGTTATTGGGGCAATTGATGGCTGCCACATCAGGCTCCAGAGGCCACCCATAAGAGGAGGGGATTACATGTACCGCAAGGCATACTACTCTGTACTCCTTCAGGCGATTGTGGATGACCGGTGCCGCTTCATCGACATCTTTGCTGGACCACCAGGCAGGTTGCATGATGCCAGAATGCTGAGGAGTTCCACCTTCTACACACAATGGCAGGAGAACATGGGGGAGCATTGTCTGCTTGGAGATAGTGCCTACATTGGCCACGCCTTCCCATTCATCAAAACTCCAAAACGTGTCAATGGGGCTCTAACGGTGGAAGACCTAGAGCACAATGCAAAGTTCAGCCAGGGGAGGGTCATTGTAGAGATTGCCTTTGAAAGAATGAAGTGCAAATGGAGGCAAGGCAAGGCAAGGCAATTTTATTTGTATAGCACACTTTCAACACAAGGCAATTCAAGGTGCTTTACATGATTCAGTGATAATAGAACCACATGATTACAAACAAAACATATAAGTTTAACAGTAATCAATCAGTAAGAAAAGATAATCTAAGGAACAAATGTATGTAATTAATACACAATCATAAAAAAAGAAATAAAAAAGTAAGAATATAAATTAAACCACAACAATAAAAAATAATTTAAGTAACAAATTTATGCAATTAAAACAGATTAAAACAGATAAAACACAATCGGTGATCAGAAAGCGCAATTTAAGATTCAAATGCAGCTCTGAATAGTAGAGTTTTTGTCTTTGATTTAAAAGAGCCTAGGGATTCAGCGTTTTTGCATTCGTCTGCAAGTTTATTCCACATTTGTGGAGCATAGAAGCTGAAAGCTGCCTCTCCCTGTTTAGTTCTGATTCTAGGGACGATTAGTAGGCTAGAGTTGGAGGACCTGAGTGGTTTGCTGGGTTGATATAGTGACAGCATATCTTCAATGTACTTTGGTGCTAAACCGTTCAATGATTTATAAACAAGTAGGAGTATTTTAAAGTCTATACTCTGAGCTACAGGGAGCCAGTGTAAGGACTTTAGACAGTTCTAAAGTGGGTGATGTGTTCTACTTTCCTGGTTCTAGTGAGAACACGAGCAGCAGTGTTCTGGAGCAGCTGCAGCTTTCTGATTGATTTTTTAGGTAGACCTGTGAGGATGCTCTTGCAGTAATCGATCCGACTAAAGATAAACGCATGGATCAGTTTTTCAAGGTCCTTCTGTGACATCAGTCCTTTGATCCTAGAAATGTGATAGATCAGGTGATACAAAGCTGACCTTGTTATTGCCTTTATGTGACCCTGGAGGTTCAGGTCTGAGTCTATTATTACACCTAGATTATGAGCCTGAAGTTGTGTGCTGACTCTGGATTGTTCCTCCTTATGTCCAAAAATAATTACTTCTGTTTTGTTTCTGTTTAGCTGGAGAAAGTTATGGGACAGCCAGTCGTTGATTTGTTCAATGCATTAATTTAAGGTCTGGATAGAATCAAAGTCACCTGGTGACAATGTAATATATAGCTGTGTGTCATCTGCATAGTTATGGTAACTTATCTGATTGGCTGCTATAATCTTGGTTAGTGGGAGCATATAGATATTGGACAGGAGGGGGCCCAGGTTGGAGCCCTGGGGGACCCCACATGTGATTTATGTTTGTTCTGATGAGAAATTTCCGATGGACACAAAGAAATTCCTATTTTTGAGGTAAGATTCGAACCATTGAAGAGCTGTACCAGTGAGTTCCACTAATATTGTATGATCAACAGTGTCAAACGCTGCACTGGAGGCATCTACGTGACCTACAGAACACCCGCATTGACACTGTGTTCATGATAATTATGTCTGCGTGTTTCTTACACAACATGTGTGTTGCTGCTTCAGACGTATGTGCAGAACACCAACATGCCTGCCCAAGGCAGGAAGATCAAAATGAGTAGACTGATTTTCAGGGTTGAAAGCTTCTAAATACATATACTGTTATTATGTATTTCATGGATGTGGTGAAGGAGGACATGAAGTCAGTTAGAGTGAGGGCAGAGGATGCAGAGGATAGGTCTAAATGGACACAGATGAATCGCTGTGGCGACCCCTGAAGGGAAAAGCCGAAAGAAAAAAGAAGAAGCTGTTAAGTTTCACAAATCACATAGAGGTTTCACATATCCAAGGATTGGTTTGAAATGCTCTCCTATTAGTACAGAATAATATAATATGGGTTTGAAATGTCTGAGTTATGCAATTTTTGAGCTACAGCTAAAATAGCATCGTCCAGATGCAGGAAAAGGGATGAAATCTGCCTAAATTGAATTTTCATAAATCACAAAAAGGTGTCACAAATCGCAGAGTTGTTTTAAACTAATCTACTATTAGTGTAGAATAATCTAGTCCAGACAGATCACAATCAGTAGATACATTTTCAGGGATGATCTGCTCTTTCTGTTGTAAATGAACTTTACTTTTTATTTTATGTGTACAAATAAAAGTGGTTTCCCTAAATTGAATGCTTCACCTTGTTCTATGATTTTGAGTTTTTGTTTTGAGTAAATGAAGGCAATTCTATAAATGTCTGCATTCCCATATATCAGGGAAATGCTTGCAGAATTGTAAATAGTTCTCATTTGATAAAGGGTACTATGTACTGGTTTGTTTTGATGTTTGTTTGAATGACCTTATGAGGCAGTGGTGTACAATCTGAACATGCATAAGTATGAATAAAAACAATTTATAAGTAAGTAAACATTTATTTCCAATAAAAAATATAAAATGAGAGAATAAAAAATTGAATAGAAAAGAAATGATATAAAAACAACCAAACACACTATAAAAACATTGAATTATAAATGTAAATATATAAAAACCACTTCAAAAATTAAACAATAGGTGAATCACATGTCCAAATGACACTCATAATTTCCCCAGCAATCGTGTCATAAGGCTTTCAAAGCCTTGCTGGGAGGACCGCATGTGGTTCACTAGTTCTTGGTAGCGCAGCTGGCTGCCACTTTGGCATCCAGCAGGAGAGTGTGGAGGTCCTCGTCCCTTGGACGCTTGCGAGACGTTCTGGAGGTGATGCAGGGTGTGCCAGGTGTTGTGGAGCTGGGTGCTGCGTTTGTCGATGGGCTGGGTGACGAGTGTGAGGTGGTAGCAGAGATATTGTTGTGGGAGGTGGTGGCTGCGGCTATGGAGGCAGTCGCAGTTTGACTGTAAACCACTGCTCCCTGTCTTCGGACATCCATCCCATCTTTTGTTCCCACAACAGGCAATACCACATCATGTTGGGCCCCAAGTAGTTCATCCATCTCTCTGTAGAACTGAAAGCGCATGGTGCCCTGCCCTGTGTTGCTGTTATTATCTTTTACTTTTTTGTAGCCCTCCACCAAGGTGGCCCACTTCCTGGCCACCTTGTTAGGGCAGAATGTCTCTTTATATTGTTCTGTTAGCTTTGAAGCTAAGTCCACCCACAGTTCCTTTCTATTCCTCCGGCCAAACCTGAGTTGGTTGTTGAGGTCTTTCATCGACTTTGGGAGACCCTCTCCCTCCCTCTCCAGATGTAGCCACATCAGGTCGATCAGGAAGCGTGTGTGCTCCTTCGAGAAAAAATCATGGTTCCGCAATGTGTGAGTGTCAGCAGAGGGTGCCTCAGGACAGAAGCCTATAACACATAAAAAGCAATGTAAGCACAACATTATTATTATTATTATGATTATACTATGATTGTTTTTGTTATCTTTCCAGATTCAAAAAGGTTGACCTTGATGCTGAGGTCCTCATCAGCGTAGAAGACTGTGGGGTCATCTGCACGCTGGTACAGATGACCAGGGAACAGCAGGGTCCTCTGCGTGTTGAGGAACAGCCTCAAGTCCTCATCTAAATACACTACAACGCAAACATACTTGTTAGCTTGAAAGAACATGTAATACTTGCAAAAAACTAAAAACGATTGCCTTTGTATTGTTTTAGCAGCTATTAGGTTTCCTTTGTGTAATATGCTTGAAAAATTGTATCTTTCTATGTTTAAAATGTTATTCAAATATAGACACACATACATTACATTGATCACAGAAAAAATACATAGCCTAGCCCTGAGAAAAACGATTGCCTATGAGCCACGAGGTCTCCTTTGTGTTCTATAGTGGAGCGTCTTCAGTGGACAAATGGAACGGGGTAACTCCAGCTAGTGTAAGGTCATCTTATACCACCTATAGTCTTTCATTCCTCCCCAAGTTGTGTTCATTTTAAGCTCAGTTGAATTTTTGCCTAACTCCATGTCTGGAAATAGAAAAGCATCAAAACACATTAGTAGAATAAGTAAAATACCCACATTAATCTGTTGTGATCTACTTCCTTTTTCCCTTTTGACTTTTTTTCCCTTTAGATTTTTTTCCCCCTCTTTCCAGTGAAGGAGATCACTTTTAACTCTCGAAAGAGTGCTTTGTTGAATATTTGCGACAGAGGAAAACTAAATGATAAATGATCAGAGAAAGAGAAAGAATTAAAAGCACACTGAAAACAAAGGACAGGAAGAATAAAAGAGTGAGACGAGGCAAAAGAGAAAGGATAAAAAGGATTTCCCAAATGGAAATGTAGAGGCAGAAGCTTGTCATCCTGTTTTAAACCAAAGCTAGTTCCATTGGGTAACAATGAATTATTAGAGGCTTAGCCTGACATTTTAAGGCATTAAAGGGTATGAAGTCCTGCTATCCTTTATATCTTACTCACATATACTATGACATTTCTAGGCATAATATAGATGTGAACATATAGGGCTGCAGATACAACTTAAATAACCAGTCCATAATTATTTTTAATAAAGTTATTTTTTAATGATTAGTATCAGCATTAACATTGAAATATATGCACGAGTTGGAGAAAAATATTGTTTTTCTGTTAAAAATCACAAAGTAATAATGAAAACAATCTATGACCAAAAAACAAAGCAAAATAATCACAATTTGATTAATGCATTCTTGACATATATATATATATATATATATATATATATATATATATATATATATATATATATTTGGTCTCTTGTCCCACTGTCTCCTTTCTTTTTCATCATATATTGCTTCCTCATACTTCTTTAACAATCTGTTGTAAGTTTGCATTTGTTATCAGTATCTTGAATTTTTTAGGTTAACCTTGTTCTTGTTTTAATATGATAGTGATCTTTCAAATAAGGATATTTCCTGTTTCAGTTTCATTCAAACCTCCTGCAGAATTTTGTCTTAACTGCTCTAAATTTATTTAGGATCATTGTTGTCAATGGTCTTTGTCAAATCCTTGTCATTCCTTCATTACATGTCTATATAATTAGCCAAAGCTCTAGCTATATTAATTTCAGCTATGTTATTAATAATAGAGTCATCTTCAGCCCTACAAAAATCAGATTTGTGACATGCCTGTGTTTGGGTCGTGTGCCACACTTTTCTTTTCTCTTTCGGCTTTTCCCTTCAGGAGTCTTAAGTCATCTGTCCTATGCCAAACTAATCATTTACAAGGTTAAAAGGTTTACTGTGTGATGTGAAGTTTTGTTCACTACGGCAGTTATGCATGTTTTGGCGTTATGGCAGAAAGAAATCATATATTCATTAGCTTGTTACAAGGTGAATGATATGCAATTTTCTGAGTGTTATGCCTCATTCACACCAAGTGGGGCACAGATGCGGTTCGGACTCTGTACGGCTTCGAAAAAACAATAAATTCAATTCATGTATTCTCACCGGCTGCAATGAGTCTGGATGCAGTGCTCAGGAGAGTTTCCGCATGAATTCTATTTTTTCTGAACGCTGCATGTGGATTTCCACGAAGTTAAAGAAAATACAGGAGCCAGACAGGAACTGAGAAGTGGGCCAGCAAGATGCACCTGGTACTTTTCAAAATAAAACCTCTGTTTCACCCCCCCCCCCATATTATATACGTTTTTTTTCAGTGTTTTGCAAACTTTTGCTAAACATTCATTTAGTTTACTTTAGTTTAGTGCGATAGACTGCAAAGTACTTTAGGCCTTTAGATCTGCACAAACTTTTACCTTTACGAGCTCCGTCAGCTGTATCTTACACTTTGTGGATAAGTGTTCTTTACTTAGTATAACATTATATGCTACTAACTTATACTACGTGTCATGCACAGATTTTAAGATACTGCTGATGGAGCTCATAAGAGTAAAAGTTTTGTGCAGCCTGCAGACCATCAGTCGACTGAAGGATCAGGAAACCTGATCAAAGAAGAATCATTAAAAAGCCTAAAGGACTTTGCAGTCTAGTGGAGTCAAACCCATAACTATAGAGGATATCTAAATCATTAACCACTAGACCACCATGGGAACAATACCCCACCCCCCCTATGGCGCCATTTAACACAAATAAAAGGTGGCACACGGCGATTAACTTAAAAGTTATATCAAAATGAACATTACAGAAGCTATAGCAGTGGATATTGTTATAATATGTGGGCAGTATTAGAATTAAAATATATAAAGGTAGTACAAATGACCTTTAGTGGGTTTAATGGATATAAAACGGCCTGACTCACTGACAGCTGAAAGCAAGCACCTGGCTCTAAAGCCCCAACCCTCACATGTGTGCACGACGTGAAACGAGTATAAGCTGAATGAAACTGAAAAGTAGCAGCAGTGAAAAAAGGTTGGAATTTAAAAAAAATACAAAAGTGTCATAGTTTGATTGTAAGTGAGTTAACTGTTTTAATGAATATATTTTGAGTTTCATTGATATTTTTTTCACTTTCTATTTGTATTTCACTTTCAATACAGAAATTTTCACTACATTTATTTCAGATTCAAAATCAAGATTTTCAGTTACAATTATATTTTTTAATGTCACATTTTATTTTCATAGCCAATATTTCTTTTCAGTTTCATCATAAAATGGTATTGTTATAAGACCACACTGCTAGCAATTGGATTATCTCAGGTTAATCTCTTGTTTTAAATTGCCCACCAGGTAAAATGCGGGTGAACGTTATGCTAATATGCCAATTTTCCTCTAAGAATAGGAATACATTTTAACACTTGAAGCATAGTGTTGCCGTAAGACTGGTGGCGGTGCTTACCTGTGCACAAACATGAAGTTATGGCTGTTGTTTTTCTCTCAGAAATTGTTTTAACAACTGTTGTTTTTAAGTTTAGCAGAGAAGGAATTAGAACCCCAGATGACAGAAGCTGTGAGCCTTGCAGATCCAGGAGAGAAGCAGAGGCAAGAAAATGTCGCTCGACTCCTTGGGTTATCTTCAGCTGAGGTAGAAGAATTAAATGATATCTGTCTTTCTGAATGTAATGATCAGATCCAGAAGTTGATTGAGTTTATTGAGAATCCCCCCCAGAAATGCCCGGATTTCAGAGGTTGTTTGCAACTTAACGTTGTTGTACCAGGTTAAATCAAAACTAGAGAATAAAAAGGTTTCTCCCGTTACAGATTGACCACCAGATGGCGCTGCAGAGAGAGCAGACTGTAAAAGCTGAGCTCTATCAAGCCAAGATGACAATGCAGAAAGCTGAACACAAAGTCCAATTTCTGGAGGCATGTGAGGTCAATAAGTCTGCAGTCCAGAAGGTGGGGAACTTTGACACCTGCCAGGTAAATTCTAATCACCAAGAGCAGCACCCTCACTCCAAAATAAGACAGCATTGGAAAGCAGTTCTGTAGTTTCTCATGCAGAAAAAGCAGAACCTTTGCTTCCCATAACAGATAGACAGGTCCCAAACACTCAGTCTTCCTCGGTTTCTCGCAAATAAGCCAAAGAAAGTTTGGGAATTGAGAATGTTTCCAGAGCTGCTTTCTCCTCCAAAGATGACCCAGCTCTAGACTTGAAAGGGCCAGGATGCATGCTTCTTCCTGACTCCATGAAACCAACTTGTGGACAAATGGCTCACCTACTTTACCCACCAACACTTAAATATGTCCAATCTTTGAAAAGCTCTGCATCAAATCATGAGCAATCATTTCCCCCTCCAAGGTTAGCTCCAGATTCTAAGCCATTGGTAAAACAGAACTAGAGTCCCAATCCACGAAGACCGGGCCCACCTTCCTATTTCACATGTACAAGCCAGTTTGTTTGGGAAATACAGGCCAGAATAAAACCAAAGCTTTAAATATTCAGACAGAAAACAGACTTAAACAGAAAAATAAATCCAGCTTCTCGGTTCCACAGCTGAGCCAAAGAGGGGGTATCCTCTGGCAACCAGAATGGAATCTGGAAAAAAAAACATCCATGTTGTTTTGAGTGAGATAGGGGTTTTCTTAATTGATCCTGCATTCAGTCTCTGATTGAGCTGTTCAAAATCGGTCCGGCTTTCTATGTCACAAGCCGGAATATCCACATCTCCTCAGAGCACTGTCTCCACCTCTTTAGAGCACGGTCTCCACCTACCAGCTACAGCAGGAAACAGCAGTCAACATTCAGATTATTCAGATGTTGAAGCACCACGCAAAAGGCTCCGTTTTTGGCTGGTCAAAAGATTTCAAAACACTTAATCAGGTCCCAGTCGAAGAGGACAGAAGAGCGGCATGGGTTGAATTTTAGTTTTTATGGTAAGATGCTGGCAGGAAGGGTGGGGAAGACGGGAGATCTGCTGCCTAACTGAGCTGCTGAAAACCGGGAAGAAGACGAGAGATCTGCCACCGAACAAAGGTGCTGAAAACCAGAAAGAAGATGACCTGCCGCAGAAGAGTGGCATAGGTTGGCTTTATTTTTTGATGGGAAGATGCTGGCGGTAAGGCCGGGAAAGACTGAGGACCTGCCGCCGCAACTCTACTCAAACTCCGGGCGGAAGACGGTAGACGAGCCGCCGATCTGAGCTACTTCAACAAGGGGAAAGACTGAGGATATGCAACTGCACGGAGCTCAACGAGCGTGGGTCTCCGCAGTGCTAGAGAGCTGGAGTCAGCGAGATCGAGCTGGAAGTCTTTAGAGTCGACGTCTCAGGAAGATATCGGAGTGCCAGGTAAGCAGTTGAAAATATTCTTTTATCTTTAAGTCATTTCTTCAATAACCATTCAGAAGTATCTTGCTGAATTCTCTGAGTGTCACGTTCTCAGGAGACTCCCCTCCTATGGGAGCAGATTGTGGTTCAAACATGTATGGCTGAACTAGTTTTTTTGTATATGTATTTTTTTGTATGGCTGAATAACTTTTTTTGCATGGTTGAACTGCTGCAGCAGCCATGTCTGTAACTTTTACACATAGTGTTAACAGTCACTGTGTGAGTGGTGGGCGTGAGCAAAGACTGTAGAAGCTTTGGGCGTGGCCAAGTTAGCAGCAGCTCCTGTAGGATGTAATGAGCAGCAGAAAACAGCACAATCTGCAAGGGGCTGAAATAGAGGGAAATACAGGTTGGTAACAATCATTTCCTACAAGCTATTTCCAGCAAACAACTTCAGAAAGATGTTTTTTGGAACTCATATATTCAGCTATTTCAGCTACTCAGCTATTTTAAATAGTCATATGTCCCCTTTGAGAAAAGATGAAAGGCAAGCTTTCATTAAGTAATTGTAATCCTATGTATTCATTTGGGTTAATTGTTGCTCTTTAGAACTCAAGTTCTATAACTTTTCTTTGGGCAAACAAGTAAAAGATACATTCAAAGAAATTGATAAGCGACTTAAAAAGTTTAACAATTTTTAATGGTTTGAACATTGCCCTTGGAAATCAAACCTTAGTATGGTTCCTTCCTACTGCAGATTGTTAAATGATAAAAAAAAACAGCAATAAAAAACATGTTTTTGAAAATATACTGTATGGGTTAAAAGCTGCAGCTGGGTACTGGACTTAATGGTTGGCAAGAACTGGAAAATGCCAGGATTCTGAGGATAATATCTCATCACAACAGTTTAAAAAAAGATATTTGAACTAGTTAATTTTTGAAACTGTGAACTTAGTTTAAAAAAAATGTGAATTATGAAATTTGAACTGAACTAGTTCATTTTAAAATGTACTAACTGAACTTTGACCTAGTTCATATAGAAAATAAACTTCCCAACACTGATGATATCTATAAGCAGTGGTCATGTAGATCTTTTGATTTGCAGAGGTCCTAAAAAGTTAGATTTCATAACAGTCAACATTTACCCTGGTAAAACAGATTTGGGATGCCAGACAGCCTTTAATGTTCAACATCCCATTTGCATATCTTCACAGCTCTTGAGGCAGAATCTCAAATCTAGGCAGTCTGACACCATTAATGTACTGAGCATTGCAGATGACTACAGAATATTTGTCATCGTTGGTACTTTTAAGCAATCCTGTTTACACAGAAGAACCTCAGGTCAATGACTAGATGCAATCTGTTGGGATTCCTTAAATATATAACTTGTTTGACTGTTTGTATAACTTTTTCTTGTAAAATGCCTTGAGATGGAATCTGTTGCAAAATGGCGATATTTAAATAATCTGAATTGAATGGAATTGAAAATATCTCACTGAAACCAAAGTATATGGAACAACATATGGAACAAGGCTAACATTTTGACAGGAGGAGACTTTAATTTCTCTCCATCTCTCTGGTCATATTTAGTTTCTGGTCCCCATGGAGAGAAAAATGGCAGCAGGGGAGGGAAACATGAACGAATCTCTGAGGACCAGGCTGGCTGCTTAAGATTGGAGAGTGGCTGAGACAGATAGTGTTACAATGCACCCATGGGAGACAATGAGATATGACCAAAGGGATAAAGGGGCTGTGTGTATGACTGTGGCCTAGGAAAAAAGGGAGGCTGGACTGGAGAGACACAAAAATATAGGAGAGAGGTTGAGGAAGAATAAAAATAAAATTAAATGTTGACAGCAACCATTTTAAAACCTCTAGAATGGAAACATTTTGCTGTGCAACACATCTCTGACTTAACTAAAGCATCAGGCTTTTATAACTCAAATTACCTACATGGTGTGGATAGGACGCCTGCACTCCTGTAAACGTTTTGTGCCGAACAGTTCCCATGCTCCTTATCTTCCTCTTCGCATCCCTCCTTAACAGAAAAGGTGGTTGCATTGGTCTGAAGTGGCTTGTCTGCGGTTGCTAATGAATAGCACTACTCTTACTGGCCGGAGATGAGAGGGATGAGAAGGATCTAAAGGTGAAAGAGAAAAGTGGACTCTGAAGAAGATGAAGCAAGCACATTGAGTGGAACAGATCCTTGAAAGTGTGTGGAAGTGGAAAGTTATTGCAGGGTTTGAATTTATTAAAAAATTACAAGTGTTGCCAGATTGATTAAACAAATAGGAAGAATGAGGGCTGAAATGTGTGAAAAACATGGATAGCAGGGGAAAGGAGGGAGTGAGGGGAAAATGGCAAAGTTTTTCTCACTGTTTTCGGTTTTGAACCTAATAATAGAACATAATTATTACAAAAGATTTATCGAAGCAGTGATACAGTTTTAAAATACAACTGAACTGAGTTTGGCATTAGGAAAAAAAAACGTTTATGATGGCATATTTAAACTATACGGACAAAGGGTAGAATTTGCAACCATGACTTTGTCCAAATTCCGGGGCTGCATCGTTCGAAGGCTGGATTTGAAGACCGATTATGTCACAACAAAGGCTTTCCAAATTCAAAGACTCCATCACAAAAATCTGGCACATCAACCCAGTTTAAAGTCCTTAGAATGGCTCCGTGTAGTTCAGAGAATAGACATCAAAATAATTTTACTAGTTTATAAATCAATGAATGGCTTACCATCATAGTAAGTTGAAGATCTGTTGTCACTATACCAACCCCCCAGACCGCTCAGGTCTTCCAACTCTAGTCTACTAGTTATCCTAGGAATTAAAATACAACATGGAGAAGAAGCTTTCAGTTTCTATGCTCCCCCTTCTGGAACAAGCTTCCAAACCATTGCAAAGCTTCTTAAACACTGAATCCCTTTAAATCAATGCTTAAAACTAATATCTTGGGAGCTGGCTTTGAGTAGGCCATTGTTGATGTTTTAATGTGTTGTATGTTTTTGTCTGTAATGGTATATTTTATGCTTTTACTGTTTTCCCCAAATCATGTAAAACTAATATAGTTTTGGATTCACAAATTAACACAGCCATCTTCCCCCTTTTCACTTATTTTCTATCTTTTTATGAGGACAAAGCTAGTGAAGCTGGTCCTGCAGGGGAAGGTCTTCCTTTGCTGGCCAAAAACAAATGAGATTCATTTTAAAAATAAATTAAAAAGTACTGTATGTACATGTGCAAAAATAGAATGAACATAAACACCAGGCAAAAACACACATAGATACACACACAGAGAAATGGAGTGGGCTGACTATGGGGCGGGGGTTATTTCAACTGTATATCTTTACTACTACTGTCCACTACCACACACACTCTCTCTCTCTTGCTGTGTGTATGTCTTGACAATGGATAAATTAAGGAGCGTACAAATTTCCTGGAAACATGGCGTAATAATTTTATCAGGTTATTTACTTATCCATGATGAAAAAAATTACTCTAATTAAACAACAGCTGGGCAGAACTGCTTTTGACCGTTATGGAGAAACAGTGTGAACAGGCTGGTAGTGGATAGCACCCCATTTTTGTGAGCGCTTCCGCAGCTGGTTTGAAACCCTGCATAAGGTGCGTTCAGAAGACAATTCATCCCACCAGAGAGCACCACTGATGTCTCCACCCAGCCTCATCCTCTGCTACGTCATCCTCAAACTCATTCCCACTGGCCACAATGTCACCAGCACTGAGATAGTTGGGGAGAAGAGTGCATGCTGTTATTACCAGGAACGGTGTTCAAAACACAAAAATGTCTTTATTTATTCTGAAAGCTTATTATGACGCTGATATGTTTAATCAAATCAATTTAGTTTATTGAGAAAGTGCCAATTTGCAACACATAATTTGGTAAAAAGGAATATATATGTATATATATATATATATATATATATATATATATATATAATGACATTGGTAATAGTCATAGATTTATGTTAGATTAGCTAATTTCTGTAGCTGGTCTAATATACAGTATATATATATATATATATACTGTATATTAGACCAGCTACAGAAATTAGCTAATCTGACATAAATGTATGACTATTACCGATGTCATTTTGCCCATGTCGGTAAATTTGGTAATTTAAGAATTGAGTGCTGCCTTAAATCTCGTGACTTGTGTTGGCTCCTCGTTCCCATGCGATCGGCACTCGCTTCCGGAGAGTGTAGGGGCGCCAACATTTACCCCGGCGGGAAGTTTTCCAAAATAAAATCAGAGCTGAGAGACAGAGAGTGAAATAATGCACAGACACAGAATTTCTGTTTCACACTCATACACATCTGCAGATGGAGAACAGTCAGAACTGAGTTGATCTGAACTGAACTGTCGTATACAGGGGTGTACCATTTTTATTAAAGAAGAACAAAGCACGTAGTCACATGTCTATTCTCCTCCCCCTAGATTTTATTACACCAAACGTTTATTCTCAAGGTTTCCTGAGTTATCGCTGTAACCATCCGGTCTGTTTATGACTGTCTACTCTCTACTCTGTTTCTTATCTCCGCATCCCACTTTTACAACGTGCAATAACCTTAGCCTAGAGTTTTACGACTTAAAAGCTTTCCCCCATAAACCATACTTGACAAACATTTCTTTACTATCATGCAAGCTAATAAAAACAGACTTTTACTTTCTGAATACTAACTAAAGATTATATAAACATATTCAATACGAGACTGTTATATAAAGTAGCCCTAAAAAAATATCAATCACGACACTACGTACAGTAATGTGACTTTCAGAAGGGAACAGCGCTCCTGCACAGCAACTGTGTTGCTGTTTTTAGTGAGTGTTAAGTTTCAACTAGCGACAAATATAGTGACTCTTTATGGTGTTAGTGCATACTTTTAGATTCTAACATGGAGCACGTATTATTGTTACTGCTTTAACTTTAACTGTGTAGCAAAGTGGTTAGAGTTGTTTGATATTCAGAATCCTAGGTCTTGTCCTTTGTTCAAGGCCCATCCCCTGTTTCATCATTTTTGTGCCTCCAATTATTGCAATGGCCACGTTGGATTGACTAACAATTTTACTTTTAACTAAACTAATTTAATTTTTGGAACCTGTTGTAAAAATAAATTTAATTGAAGTCAACATTTTTTTTTTTCAAGGAAGTGTGTTGTAAAAATATTAAAAGCTGAATATGATGAAATACTGCACGATAACATCTGTATTTTCCCATTTAATTTGCTTTACCCTGAACGTTTCCCTGCAGCACAGCACTGTGCTCTATGGAGATGAATTGTGGTGTGCATCTCAGAACAGGTTTCAAATAGTGTTAACAGAAGTAAACAATATGACATTTTCCTCATGAAAATAATACGGAGGCCACCTTCCTGAAAAGATCGATCAGATCAGCAACCCGCAAGGGTACAACCAAGAATGTACTACACATGATCAATCATATGTGTAGCACGTTGTTAAACAACAATATTGCCTTCCAAAATTAACAAAAACAAGCCAAAAAAAACATGTCTAGCACTGCAGACCTCAATTGCCTCACGGTTCATGATTCAACATTAAGAAAAGGAGTGGGACAAAAATTGTTTCTCTTTGCGAGACTTTCAAGGCACTAACAACACCAGACTAGACCTTAACACTAAACTTTAACCCCTGTGCAGCTGATGGTTCATTTGTGATTTAGTTTTTTTTTGACAAATGACAAGAAAGACTAATTTTAAAAACCTGAATGAAACCTCAAGAGGACACACATTCACACCCCATTTCTTCTTCAATTTATCAGGCTTTAAGGACAACAGGTGTATCACACATGCAGAGAAAACTGTCAGTAATAACATATTTGTCAGGGGAAGGAGGGAGAAAAGGGTAGAAAAATAGATGGAAGGAGGAAATGAAAAAGGCTGTAGTGCTCTGGTCTTAAATGCTCCCAGAACACAGTGAGCCTTCCAAATGGACAGAATCATCCAGTCATTCTAATAAGGGTTATGGTTTTCTCTTCAGGGGGTGGGAAGAGCAACAACCTCCTGGGACGACAAGTCAAACCAGCTATCAGGTTCCTTCTGTTTGACTTCCTGTCATATTCTTTACTATCTGTCTCTCTGCATAAGCTTTGACTCCTGCAACTATCAAATCACTTTGTATTAATTGGGGTCAGCAAAGAATTGAATAGCGCTCATATGGACTAATTTGAATGTCTATTCCATTGGACGGGCAAGGGGATATGATTTATGCTCTATTATTCCTTTTTGGGTATTGTGTCCTGCTAACACAGTAACCTGTCAGGTATAGGCTCTATCACTTTCTCTTTGAATCACTTCCTTGCATTAAAGCCTATTTTACATGCTATGGCAAAGAAAAATAGTGGGTTCTGGCTGGCTAATGATGTTTTTCCTACAAACAACACTTTCAACTCTCCTGCTGCTCCTGCTCTTGGTTTCGCTCTGTCTCCCTACCTCATTACCCTTTAATACACCCCCATCCTCACCTTACCCCACTTACTTTCAGCATACACACACTTGACAACCCATGATGATGTATAAGGTTTGCTTGATTGTGCATTGGAGGCCATATATTCTCTTTGTGGCTAAAGTTTTTCTTATCCTGACTTTGCAGCAAAGTGAAAGGGGAGTTGGTGACTATTGTCGGCCGACTCGCTGGAAGGGCAGGAACAGGGGCATTGGGGATGAACGAGAGGCAGAAGAGGAGACAGATAAATTCCTACGGGGGGGTCTTTCTATTGTCAGCATAATTACAAACCAAATTAAATAAATTGTAGTCTACATTTATCTTTGTGTGTGTTTGCTTGTTTTTTTTTCTTATGGCCTAATATCCCTGATGGCATATTCCCGGCACTGGCACATATTTGAATAAGGTCAAAGTCCTGGTTACTGTCAGCAAAGTAATCTCCCCCATAAAGGTTTTCACCATATTATAGACAAGTCAGAGGAAAAGACTAAATTTTTTTTGCACTTGTCTCATTCAAGACATAAAATAGCTTTATGAGGAGCTCTGTGATATAGCTCTTAAGGAACATATATTATGAATAAGTGATCTTAGAACCAAGAGGTTGTGTTTTAAAATGTAGTGTCTCATACTTAAACTATAAGCTGGATCTGTGCTTAGTGTTCTATTATAACCCTACTGTCAGTTCAGTTTATTAAATGGCTCAAATTCACATCTCAAGGTGATTTCAAAGATGAAGTAATCCTGTTTATACAGCACACAGAAATATATAATCCAATCATAAATCCAATCATAAAGACTCATTTCAATTCCATTCCAGTCTCCCTAACTTGTCTACCATTACAATGTCGACAAGTTCAATAGTGGTTATGTTATTACGGCTCTTTGGGGAGTTAGAACTACCTCTGGGTTTACAGATTTAATATGCCCAAAAGGAAATCCATATCAAAATCAATGAAGAAAGGCACCATGTTAAAATATGAAGAATATAATACCGGTGAAGCCATACACCGAATATAAAGAAAAAGACACCTTATATTTCTTGATGTCTGCAGTCAAATCAGACCAGATTTATCTTGTTATAGATCAGTTATTGTAAAAAAAAATCATTTGTTAGTTTTTAGTTATCAGTATTTGGAATAATTGCCGTTGAAACGTATGACTTGGTTTGAATGTTTTGGTTTCTTTCCAGAAGCTTCTCACAATAGTTCTCTTCATTTTTGGCCATTCCTTTTGACAGAACAGGTTAAACTGAGTTCTGTAGGCTGCCTCACTAACTCCTTTTTAGATCTGCCAACAAATTCTCTATAGAATTTAGATAAAGGCATTTAATTTGTTGTCCTTAAACCACTTTGTAACAATTTTGTATGTATGTGGAGGATTACTGTCCAAATGGAAGTCCCAGGCTTTAATTCTTGGCTGATATCTTTAGATGTTGCTTCAATATTTATGAAAAAGAAAGTTTTTTTTGAGATGCCATCTATTTCATTAAAGTGCAACCCACCACAAAATCAACTTTTTGTTGTTGTATTAATGATTCTATATAAGCACAAACTATATGTCTGATCAGTACTTTATGTATTTTAGTACATTTTAGTGAAAATATTAATTTTGTACCAAGAAGTGTTAGTTAAGAGCCCCAAGTGGTTAAACAATTACACTGCACGTGAATTTCACTAGAATTCAAATCCTGCATTGCTAACAGCTCAGCTCGGGTTTCTGACATATAATTTGATTAGTGACGACAGCAGTCCGGCCGTGGTGGGTTATGTCTCATGCTGTCTCGGCCATACCTCCTAGCGAGGTGCCATGAACTGCCTGCTGCAAGAATTGATTTAGAGTTTAAAACCTGCATGCTCCTTTATGCAGGTGGTTAACCGTACTTGCTGAAATCTGAGTATTACTAATGACAAAGAGAATAACTGATATCGGTAAATGGAAAATAAAATCAGAGGTAAAAGTTCATTCTTAATGCAATAATTGTGATTGTGTGAACATTTTTTTTTTTTTTACACATTCCTGAAAGATTTTCTCGTCATGCTTGGATACTTTATACCTTGGGCATCTCTCTGCAACACATATATTCTGTTGCGAACAATAACGTACAGTGGTCGCAGGTACACCTGTCGAGGCAGGGTCACACGAAATTACTCGAGCTAATCTATATTTAGCATCAGATTTGGCCAACAACAATGTACCACACAGAGACGGCGATTATATTATGCTGCAAAGTCGCCACAGGCTCGACATCTGCTGCTGCCCCCAGACAATGGCTGGAAACGATATGGCTCAGGGCCGCTCACGTCCTCGCCTACCTGTACTCTGTTGCCTATGGAGAAGGAAGTGGAGAAAAAAACTCAACCTCCAGATTATTTTCCTCGGAGGCAATGGAACTCATGTTACTATGGCTCTCTCCATCTTTCCGGCTCTCTTTAACTCTGAGCGGCTGCAACATGTCAGTCACAGTCCATGCCACGCCCAGCCATTCATCCTCACGCTTTTTCACTGGTCCGCCAGGCAACGCCTCCTTTTAAGTAGTTTTTCAAAAAGAAATGTGGGCAGGATTATAATCTGGTAGGGGTTGAGTTACTCTTTAAGTGTGCCAGTTCCTTCTGCAGCCAAACGACCCACAATATGATGCTACTACCTTGACAATTATAAGTGTAGACACAGTAAACACTTTTGTCAAACCCCTTTGAAAGCAAATAAATGACAATTTGGTTTCTAAATCACATTTCAAAAGTCAGAACAGAGCCATCTCGAACAAAAAACATGTTTTTAATTAATAACTGTCCAGTTAATGTCCTCTTTTAAAATAGGAAGTGCACAAGTGGTCTGATTTGCATTGCACTATTAAGTACATCTCTGACATATTCTGTCACTCTTGTGCCTTTTAACAAATATATACGATATTGGTAATAATAAAAAAGAAACTGGCAAAGTATTGGATTGAGCTGGAATCAGTAGCAGCTATGGTACAGACTGTTCCTTTTCAAAGTATTTTCCCCCCAAAAAAATTGCAAAGTGTTGTACTTCTTCTAAAAATGTACTTCAAGATAAAGTTTTAATAAATCCTCTGGCCCTTCCCCACGCTCTTACTGCTTCACAGTCTGTGTGTGGGTGCTGATGGGTGGAATTAGTCAGACCTAAAAGATTTTTTGATTCGTGCCCGGGGAATGAAGGTAACAGTGTCAAAATTCAGCACGATTTTCTCATACAGTTTACCATAAATGCATTCACATGTGTATTTATGCATCAGAAGTGGATAAATGCACGTGCAAAAAGGCACACAACATAACCGCTTTCCCTATCTGTGTGTTTTGGAGAGGCCGCATGTCTAATTTTACGAGAAAATACAGCTCGACGTTGACGAATAATGAGAACATTAACTGTTTTTTTTAATGTTCCTGCTGCTCAATGAGGCCTTTGTTAGGAATCATTAGCAACATTTGTCATAGTCAATCTAATGTTTAGACAGTCCGGTGCCTATTTGGACATAATCTAAATTCCTTTACCGTTCCATCATTATTGTCATCATCATCAGTGCTCTTTAAGTTTTTCCTCCAGCTTAGTTTATGTTGCTGCAATTGAAGCACCTGCCAGCTATTCAATGGGCCACTTAAGGAGCGGGGATTCCAAGCAGAGAATGACTCATGCTTCTCTTCTCAGCTAGCTCTGTGATCATGTATCTTAAGGAGATGGAAAGGGAGAGATGGAGAACAAGAGCTTTGTGATTTACGCCTGTGCTCAGTGTCTCCTGGTCTTAGATCTATGTGGGCTCTTGTCAACTCTCTCAACATTTATGAGTGCACTTAAAATGTATATCTGCAGCCATATGTATCAGGGTGTTTTTGTGTTTGTGTGTGTGTGCGCAGGGTGCATGGCCAGCTCCCACAGCTGCACACCAATGGCTTCCAGATGTCCATCTGTCTTAAGGTAGCCCACATTGACAGGTGAACTCTCCACTGTCTGCCAGAGATGGCCGCCATTTTTCATCTTCACTGCCTGCATGACAATTACCTCTGACCACACACACACTCAATCGCATGCACACTTAAAAATAAATGTTCAATAAACAACATTGCACTGAAAAACTATCCATCTAACCAAATCCAACAATCTTATTTTCAGCCAAAAAGTTTTTTTGATCTTGTTAGACCTAATATACTAAGCAAGAGCAGAATGTCTTAGATTATTAATCTTATTTTGAGAAAATGTGTTTTATTTTGATAATTCTTACCAAGTGCAATTGTCTTACTGCACTGGCAGATTATTTAACTTAATTTACGAAGTTTTAGACTAATCTAGTATCTCCCAGTGCAGTAAGACAATTGCACTTAGTAAGAGTTCTCAAAATAAGACATATATTATCTTTATAAAATTAATAATCTAACACCTTCTGCTCTTCCTTAGTATATAAATCTCAAAACAAGATCTAACATACTTTCTGGCTGGAAACAAGATTGTTGGACTTAGTTAGATGGAAAGTTTTTGTAGTGCACATGCAAAGTCGCTTGCTTGTAAGTGTTAAAACTGCACACAAAAACCCCCGATCCCACATTTCCACACACATCAACAGACAGTTGCGCTCATCTATGCCCCATGAGGTTCCCTCTTTCTCTCTTTTTTTTTAAGTTGACCACCTGATGGAGTTTTGTTTCACCGTGTACATAAATATCCCAGCCTCCCCTATTCCTCCTCCTCTTTCCTGAGCCACGAAGCCCCTTTATGTGAGAATAAGTGAGCGCCTATAGAGACCAATTCATCAAACACGTTTTAGTGCCTCTCCATGGACTAAAAGAAGGGTTACCCTTCTTTTAGTTTGGAAATAAAGACCAAAGCCAAAGTACTAGACTTGAGTGATGTCTCTCTGCAATGCATTGTTTGAAATTTTATCAGCCTCCTGACGAGTTAAATAAAGTGAACTGCATACACTTTTAGAAAGCCCAATTATTTCTTTTTTTAACTGCGCTCCCTTGCAAGAACCTAAATGGGAAACTTAGATTCTAAAGTTGCATTTGAAAGAAAAAAAAAAGTAAAGGTTGGTGGTGATAATAGAAGGTTTCAGTTAGATAGAGCACATCCCACCACTGGTATGAAAAGGAGGAAATCCAACGGAACGGAGGAAGTGAAAGTAAGAATGCAGTTAACAGGTTATATATTAACCCTTCTGATATCTGACGGACATACAAACAAACACGTGCCTGCTAGATTTAGAAAGCAGATTTGGTGACACACATTCACATACGCTCTCACGGCGTCCTAGTGTGCGTGGGCATGTGTGTGAGTCGGTGTGTGTCTCTTAGTGGCAGATGCTGCCCAGCCACCGCCAAATGACGGAGACAACAGCTAATTGCTCAATCAGCCGATCTAATCTGGCCAATCTCATTTTCAGTTTTGTCTCTCGCCCACCCGCCTCTCCGCCCGCACACATTTTCTGACCTAACTGCTCAGCAGCTGCCAGACCAAACTACAGCGAGTGAGAGAGGGAGGAAAGGCTGCTGGAATACACAACCATGGACATTTAATGGTTTAAAAAAAGAAAAACAACTAATTTAATGCATAAAAGAGAGAAAATCTCTCTCTCTAGCTTTAATAAACCCAGAAGACCTGATTTCGATTCTATCATATCTTGATGTCCATAAATGTAAAGCACTGTAAACTTTACAAACACAATTGTGCTGCAGTTTTTGAGTTTGTTTACATTTTTATTTAATTTCAGTTGCTTTAATTTGCAAGAAAATATAAAACCTACAAATGTGGTATTTTAGGTAAGCACCACCTCCTATCACTGTTACTTTAAAGCAACAGAGTTTCCGTGGAACAGCATCAATGTACTGATCCAGCACGGAAGAAAGCCCAAATATGTCCACAAGAGATTGGGTTAAAATAAGCTTTCTGTGTTTTTGACAAGGTTCTGTACATTTATATTTTGTTGAACAAAATTTCCAGGAACTGAAATTTTTTTGGAAACAAGTTCTGGATTTAAATGCACATATTATAGATGTAAATGTGAATCCAGGCTTTAAATTGTATATGTTTGGAGTTGCTCCTGATAAAAGGAAACATCCTGAGGTTAACAAAAAAACTTTGTCTCACTAAATTTATCTTTTTGACGCATTTAGTTTATTTTCCTTTAGTAATTAGTAGTAATTAGATTTTTTTTAATTGGGTACATTTTGAGTATTTGAGTAAACATTTTTATTCGTATTTTTTCTGCGTTTACCATTTTACACATTTGAAAAATAAAAATATGGTTAAAAACAAAAGGAAGAAAACCAACAAAAAAATGGAAGGAAACCTAATGGTTTGGAGTCATCCAGCTGGAGTCCCAACTTGAAACTGACAGAACATTGGAGGCAGCTAAGCATTAGAGTGATGGTAAGGAGACAATGTAACCCCCAAAAGAGGAGCTTGCAGCCAAAGATAAATACTAAAAATGCCTGTGGAATTTTGCAAAACCCAATCAGCAATTATATTATAACTTATTTTTCACTTATGTTCACTTCTTTGCTCAGTTGTTCTTATTTTAGGTTTATTTCTTTATTTTCATTTTTTGCACCACTTCATGGTGGCGCAGTAGTTATCGCTGTTGCCTTGCAGCAAGAAGGTTGTGGGTTCATATCCCAGCCCAGGGCCTTTCTGCATGGAGTTTGCATGTTCTCCCCGTGCATGCATGGTTTGCCTCTGGGTACTCCGGCTTCCTCCCACAGTCCACAAACATGACTGTCAGGTTAATTGATCACTCTAAATTGTCCTTAGGTGTGCGTGCATGGTTGTTTGTCCTGTCTGTCTCTATGTGGCCCTGTGATGGACTGGCAACCTGTCCACAGTGTACCCCACCTCTCGCCCATTAACGGCTGGAGATAGACACCAGTAATTAAGACCCCTGGAGGACTAAGCGGTTCAGAATATGGATGGATGTTACATTTTACTTTAGAATTATAGTGTAGGTATTTAAGGTTGCATCTTACTTTAAGATTTCTTTGCTTAGATATTTTGTGTTACATTCATCTTATATTTATTTTCTTCTTATTTTATCACTTCCTTCTGTTCTTCTGTCAATTCTTCCAGTCCCTGTTTTTTTGATAACCTTCACTTTTCACCTCACTTGTAGCAGAATTTGGGCCCTCTATGAAACAAAACATGACAGAAGGGTTTGATTACTATAAAAATAGTAAAGATTTTTAAACCAATTGTGTATATATATACTTTTGAGAAGTAAATTTATATAACATTTTAGGGTGTTTTCTATAAAACTTAATTTATAATTTAAGAGATTTCTGTCTCATTTCCTTTGGGAATAAAACTTTGAATAAAACTGATTGTTAAAATGTTCAGTTGTGTTTTGGATATTTACTAGTCTGAAAGAAGAATAAAAACTTGTTAAAACCTATGTAACCACATACAGTATAATACTCTAGGTAAAACCATCTTTAAAGACAGAATCTGGATGTAATGAAAGTTTACATAAAAAAGCTTGGGTAGTGTAAGAAAAAAAAGAGCCAAAACATAATGTTTTACTGGTCTTAGTGCCACAGACCAAATTTCTCTAACATAATTATACTTTTTTAAATTCACTCGTGAGAAATTGTGATTGAGAATCTGGCTACATTTTGTTTATATGTACTTGAGAAAAGGTTTGCTTGGGAAATGTGCTTTTAGGAGAACCTTGTCCTTGCATTCCTTTGACTTTTGTTTGAAACCTCAGCAGTGCTGACATAAATTGCATGTTCCATTAGAAAGAGCTCTGAAAATGCTTTTTAGAGCTGCTTTTTGTTTTCTTAGCAAAGTTCCATGTAATAAAGAATTTTGATTCATCAACAAAGAAGTCTTCTTAAAATAAAACAAGTAAGCTGAGAAAAACAGTGTTTTTACAACTAGTACACCTGCTATGATAAAGAGTCTGACCCCCTTTGTGAATGCTAAGGTCTCAGTGACACATAGAGTGGCTATTAATTACTCTGTTCCTGTTTAGTGGGTGTAGATTTGTGTGGGTTAACCATTCAAGCCCAGAACGTAGATTGTGTACGACCCCTCACATATCACCATATCACCTCTGCAACCCCTCTCCTGTGACCTGGGTTAGAAGCAGTCATGCATATTAACCCAGTTCTCTGCAGATGTAACCTCACAAAAGTACAGAGACCAAGAATGATTTGGAGGTTGGAGACATGGATTTTCCTGGTATACAGCTCGATTTCAGAGCTAACCAAGGCTAGGGGAAAATTGTTAGCTCAAACTTACGTGTTGTAGCATGAAAACATAGTGTTGAATTGTGGGGGCATTTGTATAAACGTGTGTATGTGTGGCGGTAACACCTGTTTGGGAATAACAGGGAGCGGGGATGTGATCAGTAGATTAATGTTTCCAAATGCCGTTCTGTCAGCGAGACGGAGGGGCGGCATACAAATGATACATGTTCGACTGTGGAGGACAACGAGTCTTGGGGGAAATCTTTCGAGCCGGGAGTGTATGTATCTGCATGCAGTGCCAAGTTGTTTCCATGATAGTGTCTCTGCATCACAAATCATGTATTCGGAGCAGCGCATTCCTGCATAAGTCATGGCAAAAAAATATCACCTTGCAAACCTGTTTGGTCCTTTTTATACAACCTATAAATTCAGTAAGGTTCTAGTACTTTACATCCAGATTCAGACATTTGCAATGATGTCTCACAATGCAAAGCACTGGCTTGTATTGCACATGTCACCAGGATATTCCATTCACTTTTACATTACTGTTTGTGCAAGCACCTGCAAGATGAATATTTACAATTGAATTTGTAAAACGTCTAAACCTCAAAAGGTTAAATGAGAACAGCTTCCAGGCAGATTCTGGCCAAAAGAGATCTCACAATATTATTTCTAGTTACGGCAAGTTGGTCTCGCAAAGTATTCTTCAGTTATACATTTACTATTTTAATATTATGGATATTGAAGTGAATGATTTAAGCTTGTTACCTTATATTTCTGTTTGAGACTCTTGTTTTGAAGGAAAAAATGAAGTAGCCATT
Source organism: Apricaphanius iberus (assembly GCA_028564705.1). Taxonomy (NCBI): domain Eukaryota; kingdom Metazoa; phylum Chordata; class Actinopteri; order Cyprinodontiformes; family Aphaniidae; genus Apricaphanius; species Apricaphanius iberus. Next base: position 1,148,338 of record JAPXFQ010002813.1, read on the forward strand.
GAGCTGCCCTTGTTGTATTGAGGGTCATCTAATAAAGACACATCCCAGATTAGCTCAGGGGTCTACAACATGCAGCTCCAGATCAGCAACTGGCTTTTTGGACCTTCTAGAATGACTTACTAACTTTGTTTAAAATGATGAAGAACCAGCTAGTGTTTCTTAAATATAAATTCAAATGTACACTACCGTTCAAAAGTTTGGGGTCACCCAAACAATTTTGTGTTTTCCATGAAAAGTCACACTTATTCACCACCATACGTTGTGAAATGAATAAAAAATAGAGTCAAGACATTGACAAGGTTAGAAATAATTATTTTTATTTGAAATAAGATTGTTTTTACATCAAACTTTGCTTTCATCAAAGAATCCTCCATTTGCAGCAATTACAGCATTGCAGACCTTTGGCATTCTAGCTGTTAATTTGTTGAGGTAATCTGGAGAAATTGCACCCCACGCTTCTAGAAGCAGCTCCCACAATTTGGATTGGTTGGATGGGCACTTCTTGCGTACCATACGGTCAAGCTGCTCCCACAACAGCTCAACGGGGTTCAAATCTGGTGACTGCGCTGGCCACTCCATTACCGATAGAATACCAGCTGCCTGCTTCTTCTCTAAATAGTTCTTGCACAATTTCGAGGTGTGTTTTGGGTCATTGTCCTGTTGTAGGATGAAATTGGCTCCAATCAAGCGCTGTCCACTGGGTATGGCATGGCGTTGCAAAATGGAGTGATAGCCTTCCTTATTCAGAATCCCTTTTACCCTGTACAAATCTCCCACCTTACCAGCACCAAAGCAACCCCAGACCATCACATTACCTCCACCATGCTTAACAGATGGCGTCAGGCATTCTTCCAGCATCTTTTCAGTTGTTCTGCGTCTCACAAACGTTCTTCTTTGTGATCCAAACACCTCAAACTTGGATTCATCCGTCCACAGCACTTTTTTCCAGTCTTCCTCTGTCCAATGTCTGTGTTCTTTTGCCCATCTTAATCTTTTTCTTTTATTGGCCAGTCTCAGATATGGCTTTTTCTTTGCCACTCTGCCCTGAAGCCCAGAATCCCGCAGCCGCCTCTTCACTGTAGATGTTGACACTGGTGTTTTGCGGGTACTATTTAATGAAGATGCCAGTTGGGGACCTGTGAGGCGTCTGTTTCTCAAACTAGAGACTCTAATGTACTTATCTTCTTGCTCAGTTGTGCAACGCGGCCTCCCACTTCTTTTTCTACTCTGGTTAGAGCCTGTTTGGATGGACTCAGACCAGAACCTCCAGGGTCACATAAAGGCAATAACAAGGTCAGCTTTCTATCACCTGAGGAACATTTCTAGGATTAAAGGAATGATGACACAAGGAGACCTAGAAAAACTCATCCATGCATTTATCTCTAGCCGCCTTGATTACTGTAACAGTATCCTCACAGGTCTACCTAAAAAATCAATCAGACAGCTGCAGCTGATCCAGAACGCTGCTGCTCGTGTTCTCACTAGAACCAGGAAAGTAGAACACATCACCCCAGTTCTAAAGTCCTTACACTGGCTCCCTGTAGCTCAGAGAATAGACTTCAAAGTGCTTTTATTGGTATATAAATCATTGAATGGTTTAGCACCTGAGTACATTAGAGATCTGCTATCATGGTACAAACCATCCAGATCACTCAGGTCCTCCAGCTCTAATTTACTGATCGTCCCTAGAACCAGAACCAAACATGGAGAAGCAGCTTTCAGTTTCTATGCTCCTCATCTCTGGAACAAACTACCAGGAGAATGTAAAGCTGCAGAGACACTGAACTCTTTTAAGTCTAAAATTAAAACGTATCTATTTAAACTTGCTTATGAGTAACTGTTTTTTTTTTTATTGTAAACATTTGATCTTTATATTATTTTATTGTTGTCGTTTTAATTTCTATATTTTATTCTATCTTTTAGCTTTATTTTTAAGTGATTGTGTATTAATTACGTGGATTTGTTCCTTACAATATCTTTTCTTACTGATTGATTACTGTTAAACTTATATGCTTTGTAATCATGTGGTTTCATTATCACTGAATCATGTAAAGCACCTTGAATTACCTTGTGTTGAAAGTGTGCTATAGAAATAAAATTGCCTTGCCTTGCCTTGCCTTGCCTTGTTTGTGCTGTCCTCTGAAGGGAGTAGTACACACCGTTGTAGGAAATCTTCAATTTCTTAGCAATTTCTCGCATGGAATAGCCTTCATTTCTAAGAACAAGAATAGACTGTCGAGTTTCAGATGAAAGTTCTCTTTTTCTGGCCATTTTGAGCGTTTAATTGACCCCACAAATGTGATGCTCCAGAAACTCAATCTGCTCAAAGGAAGGTCAGTTTTTTAGCTTCTGTACCGAGCTAAACTGTTTTCAGATGTGTGAACATGATTGCACAAGGGTTTTCTAATCATCAATTAGCCTTCTGAGCCAATGAGCAAACACATTGTACCATTAGAACACTGGAGTGATAGTTGCTGGAAATGGGCCTCTATACACCTATGTAGATATTGCACCAAAAACCAGACATTTGCAGCTAGAATAGTCATTTACCACATTAGCAATGTATAGCGTGTGTTTCTTTAAAGTTAAGACTAGTTTAAAGTTATCTTCATTGAAAAGTACAGTGATTTTCCTTCAAAAATAAGGACATTTCAATGTGACCCCAAACTTTTGAACGGTAGTGTATGTTTTTGCAGTTAATAAATAAATAATTACCAGTTCTTACACCACTCTTATCTTAACAATTTGCTATCAAACCTTTGTTAGACCAGACCAGCTGCTTCAAGACACTTTAGACAGCACCATGTCTTTTGAGATAATTAGTGTATTATCTATAATGTTAAAGAGGCTTAGCAGCCTGCAGTAATTAGCTTGGACTGGATATGAAATCGATCAACATTATAACATTTTGATTAAAAGCTGTAGCTACAAAGATTTTATTTCATCTAAAGAAAAAAAATGCATCCTACGTCTGAAGATGACAATGCATGAGCAATCAGTATAATCAGAAAAAAAAAACTTAAAGGAATATATCTGATTTTTAGACATAAAGTTATGTCATCCTTACCAGCAGCATAGTGCATACAGTCTGACCCAACTCTGTGATCACCTCCTGGTCAGAGTTCTTGCCAATCTAAGTTTTTTCAAGGAAGTAGTCCCAGCTAGTAACTGGGGCCATCAAACAGTGCCATTTTGCTTTGGAAAATCATATGCGTATGAAAGTATGTTAAATGTTTAAGTGTGAGCTAAATGTTTTTAAAATATGCCAATCAACCATGACTCTTGAACGATCCATGGCATGTGCGGCCATGGCTACAACAGGGTTTGAGCAGTTGCAGTTATTTTCCTTTACTCTGAAAAACACTGTTATTCATAGGTAATGTAGTTTTGGTAACTATATTTGGAAACTTGTGTTACAGGCACATTATATTTGCTGAGTAAACTACTTGGTCTCTGAAAAACTGGGGAAACACTGTGAGGTAGGGATGTGCAAGTCATGAACAAATCATTAGGTCCTCGAGAATCACTTTACTGACTCTACCTAAAATATTTTTGCAAAGGTTAGTGATGATCCAGGTGGGAAAATTCTTACATTTTTGTTTAAACTTTTTGTGACGGGTCTCAAGAAACTACACCGTCACACTAACCAAAGTGAAAGCAAACTAGAAACAAAGCATCCGGCTGGCCAGCCTGAAAGGTATGTGAAACTCACTAAAGAATTAAGACACTGCAACGATGTACAAAAACAAAGCAAAATCCTGTACCACTGGTTTTTTTGTCCATTATTTGACAGGGCCTGTAGAGTGTTAATTAGGTCATTTCTCACAGTTACAGTGGTTAATTCTGACATGACGTTAGCTTGATTATATGTTGTTTTGATGGCTTTCCCAAAAAATATTGCTACAAGGATAAAAGCTTTCCATCTGGAATGCAATGAATGTCAGTTTTCAACACGTTGCATATTTATAACAGAAAATTGCAAGTTGCCTAATTGGCTGTGGCTGATAAACAGTTAAACTTCATTTCAAATGACTAAATATAAAATCTAATAGAATATAAAGAGATATTACAGCAAATAACCAGTTGTTTGTTTGGCTGGCTTTGGTCGCTGAGAGGCAGCAGTGTTGTGCCAAAAACAATACTTTATTTTTCCCAGTCAGTACCTAATTTTTAGTATTAATATTCCCTCTGTTTCCCAATGGGAGAAGCTACCAGCGCATTCTGTGATATTTCTTAACTTACTTAAATTCTGTTTTTAAGGGGAAGTATTCCAAATATTTAGAATACAGTACCAGGATTCAGCAAAGTAACAGAATACATTACACAAAACATTTTAAAGCAGGTATTCAGTATTCTGTAAATAAATACATGTACAAAGTATTCTCCCCAACACTGAAAATGTCATGATCCGGTCTAATCTCCTGACCCACATGCAGAACCACACTCGGACAAATGGGCAAAGTTAAGATGGTTTATTAAAGAAATCAAAATAATCAGCTGGAAAAAACAGCAGGAGCTGCTGGGCGTCTGGAAATGGAGAGAAGGGGTTAGGGAGGGTCGATGACGGATGAGAATTAAACTGAATTCTGGAGAGTGGTGGTACTTACAGAGCCGAGGTGGTTTCTAAACATAGGCGGGATTAGTGGAATCTGCTGAGGGGAGTCAGAAGCTGCTGAGGTCTGGTGGGTCTAAACAAGGAGAAGGCAGCGTGGCTGAGAGCGGGCAGGCAGAGGACTGGCTTCACAGAGAACCAGTTGCTGGGGGAGAACCTTCCAACTCAAGGGAGTTGTGCAGAGCTTGGAAGCTTCACCGGATACCGGCTGGAAACCAGGGAAACTCCTCCGTGGGAACCTGGGAAACACGAAGAGCGCAGAGGATTACTGAAGAGCACTTGGGAGAATCTCAGGGAAAAAATACCTGGAGATCAAAGGCTTGGAGGTACCAGTAGGGCAACCATCGCAACCATCAGGCGTTGAAAGGTTGTCAGCCAGCTCCTTAAGAAGACCAGGGACACACAAGGCCTGGTTGGAACCAGGTGAGTGCAATCAGTCCGTGCTGCAGCCCTAACACAGATTCTCCCTGCAGAGATGACTCACAGCAGACACACAAACACAGAACCTCACAGAAAATGCCTGCATGAATGCCACATTATTTGACCTCGCCATGCGACCACAATAAATTCAAAAGACACACTGTGCCTGCCATATTACCCTAAAATGCCAGTAAGGTGTGTGTTTTGAAAACACCTTGTGACTCAATAGGTACAGAAGTTATCTTGTAATTGGAGGGTTGTACTTTCAATTCCAGCTTTCTCCTGTCATATGTTGATGTATCTACCAAGTACCTACAGAGCTCTGTATATGTGTAAGAATGTGTGCACATTTCTGAGTGCGAGTGGCTGAGCCCCCCCTACTTTGTCAAAAAGTGAAATTATTGTAATGAATTTGACATTTTTGGTATTTTTTTCAAAAATAAGAAAGACAGACTGGGCAACAATTACATCAAAGGCAAACTTTCGAGGTAAAAACCACTGCTGGCCAAAAGGTACAGCTGAGACAAAGCTAACATTTGCCAAGAAACCTCCTTGATGATCTTGATTATGTTTGGAAAATATTTTATGTACTGATGAGATAAACGTGGAACATCCCATTACATCTAAGCTAAAACTATACACAGCATTTCAGAAATTGTACGCCAAGAGTCACAAATGGTGATATGATGGTATGGGACTGCCTAGATGATTTACGACAACTTGCTTTAATCAATCAAGCCATTTATTATTTTTTTGTGTCCTTACAAATAAAAAGAAGCCATTCACTCTGTAAGAGAAAACACCGAAAGAGGGTGTCAGGTCATCAGTTTATGACCTTAAGCTCCAACAAAACATGAGTTGTTACACATTTGCAATATCCATTAATAAATTAAATTATAGTCTGCAAACTGCATTTTGTGTTTACTTAGGTTCTTTTTGTCTTATAATGAAATTTGTTAAAAGATCTGAAACATACTGGTGGGACATAAAAGCAAAAACAGAAAGGAAATTGCACTTCAAATACTTTCTTACACAACTATATCTCTGATTAGGCCTTACCGAGTAAACCTTCCATTTTACTTTGAACAAATGATTTCTGTCAAAGGAATTAGCAAAAGGTTGACACATCCAACCTCAACCTAATGACCTCACAACACGCTTTATATTCCATTACACCAACGTTTGTCAGATCAAAAGGTCGAAATTTTACAGGTACTAGGTCCTTCCTTGACGGGAACAATTAGAGCAGCCGCCCTCCATTTGCATTTTTTTTTGCCCTCCATTAAAGGCGAATAATTTTGTGATACACTTGAGCTCAGTTTATTGGTGCAGCATGGCAGGTAATCACCTGGTTTCATGTTCTATTTAATAGAAGTAATAAGCGGCTGGCAGTGAACAACCTTTACATGGACATATCCCCATTATCAGCCGGCAGCTGCTAAGAGATGAGGCTGTGTTTTGGTTCCCGTCTCCATGCGTCACATGAAGGAGATTTACAGTCTGAATGTCCAGTCTCGTTAGATAAGGTTGCTGTTAATGATGCCCATTGATTCACACTATATTTACTCATGCCTGATGTTAGATGTGACATTTGATAAGAAGCATCTTGGAGGTAATCTGAGATGCTTGTTGATCAAGACTTGATGTTTCTTCTGAAAAGCACTAAATCATAGAAAAGGCTTTAAAAGGAGTAGTTAGCTTCTGTTTGCTTATCTTGTTAATTTCTTTTCTTTAAAAAAATTTTTTTTAGTTTGTTTTAATCTATCATGAAAGTTTATTTAGTCAATTTGATTCAAATGTTAAATATGGTTTTTCTGTTGATACCATCAGAGGTAATCTCCGTCTGGGTTCGGCAGTAATTTGTTTAGCATCATTAAGTAAAAATTACGTAATAATCTCTATGCTTATTGTTGTTATGGGCTGTTGAAAAATAAAAGTGCTCAAAAAGCAAATTACTTCCCAGATGGCAGAAAGCCTAACGTAATGTGGGGAAATCCTCAAGAAAAGCTCCAAGAACTACCTAAAATGCAGCTACACAAAGTAGAAGGAAGGCCTCACTACATGAAATCTGACAATATAAATATGCACCGGTAGGTACACATACGCTGTAACTTTTCAGTGTTTTTTTACAGCTGAACAACACAATTTTCCCAGTGAAAATACTGAAAAGCCTAGTTTTGCACTTTAAACACATTGCATTTGCTGCAGCAAGAGTTCTGATGAGTATTACAAAGAGAGATCACATTTTTCTTGTTTTAGCTTCTCTCCATTGGCTCCCTGTCAAGTTCAGAATAGATTTTAAGATCCTCCTCTTTACATATAAAGCCCTTAAAAATCAAGCTCCCTACAAAGCACTTCACTCTCAGATTGCATGTTTACTGGTAGTTCCTAGGATTTTTAAAAGTAGAATGTGAGGGAGATCTTTTAGTTTTCAGGCTCTTCTCTGGTGGAACCAGCTCCCAGTTTTAGTCCTTGAGGGAGACACTCTACAAGTTTAAAGATTTGGCTTAAAACTAGGGCTGGGCGATATGAGCTAAAATTTATATCACTGTATCTTGAGCATTTCACCTGGATAACTGTAAGTAGATGATAATAATGACCACATCACATCATTGTCTGTATTCAGTGTCTGGTAGTGGTCAAATTTACATATTGTTCTTTACAATATGATGGCTTCTTGCTATTGAACGGCTTCAATTAGCCTTTTAAATCGGTGTTTGCTTCTCACTCCTTTCTGTATTTGAGTCCAGTTTAAACTCAGAAGTGACCACCCAGGCCAGATGAGGTGAGGAAATGACAGCGTCTGAGTGAAATCTGTGATTTTAGTGTGCAGTTGTTTATTATAGAAAGAAAATAGTTTACATCGGCGCACAGGGGGGAGGCGGCGGCGGCTTCAAAAATAAAAAACAAAACCTCAGGGGGTAATATCTGCTCCACCTGAGCAGGACCTGGGCCGGCGGAGGTGTTGGGCTACAGACACTCCTGTTCGACAGCAGCTCTCTGGCTGCAATAACAAACATACATGCTCTAAATAACAGCTACACAGTTGCTGTGTTAGCAGCACTGTTTCCCTCTGGATGTTACCTGACTGTGCGTAGTCACATAACTAAAGACAATGCTCATTTCTTAAAGGGGCAGGGCACCGCTAAACTTAAACAAATCTTTTCATTTTTTTGAAATACCGAATTTATTAGTACGGGCAAAATGACGTTGGCAAAGTCAGTTTTCAGTATTTCAGTATCGGTACATTTTCGGTAGACTGCCCAGCCCTACCTTCCTTTTTGATAAATCTTATAGTTCGAATGGCTTCGGTTATCCTGAGTTATTTCGTAGTTATGCTGCTATATGCTTAGACTGTTGGAGGCCAGCCTGACCAATTTTATTCACTCTTCCACTTTTCTATTCTACTACTCTCCAGTTATACTTTTCGCTGTTATTCCTATTGTTAATTTTTTATTCTCTGTGTGTTTTTCTCTCCATAGAAGTTCCACCTGGTCTGGTATCCTGTTCTGCTGCAATGCCCTGTTAAATGGGGAGCATAGATTCGGATGATGCTCCCAGTGACCAAACATCCTCTATGTCCTGTTGTCAACTTTTGACTTTCTTTAATATATAAAGTACACTTACATCAGTTATTTCATACTTTTTGTGTCTCTTCTCTGTATTTTCAAACCCCCAGACAGTCGTGGCAGATAAGCGCTTGTACTGAGCCAGGTTCTGCTCCAGGTTTCTTCCTGTTTGAGGGGAATTTTTCCTCTCCACTGTCGCTATATGCTTGCTCAGTATGATGGATTACTGAAGGATTGCTGTGGGTGGAGTCTGCATGTTCCGGGCACAATCTAACATCAATAACTCAACACAATCTGCTGGGATTCCTTCCATGGAAAGCTTTTAACTGATTGGAATGTATATAATTGTATTGAAATTACTTTTCTTGTAAACTTCCTTGGGATGACATATGTTGTGAATTAGTGCTATATAAATAAAATGAATTGAATTAAATATATTAGGTGTTCTTAACACTATATTACTGCATTTTGCCAATGTGTTTTTACAATTGGTGTAAAAGGATATTCAGTACTTATTTAATTTATATACTAAAGCAGTATGTCTTCGTTTTGTCTGAATTAATTGTTAATGAAGTCTTTTCTCATTTACATTATGTTTGATTTCTATAGGATTGTTCAGATTGGTGTAGTCCTATGAGAGATATGAGTAGTTAGTATCTTAGCTAGTATCCTACCTGCAGATAACTCCACTTGAACTCTCTTACTTTGAAAAAGATTTGATCTGCTGATGTTTCTTTTGTGCTTAATAATTATTTTATAGTATAAGTAATGAAATTAGTGAAACACATATTGGAATACAGGATGTGTTTAGCCAGATCAGGCAGCAAAAATCAAAGATAGTTTGCCTGGGTATGCTTACAAAATTGTGTGGCTCAAATCTATCTCTTTTTAATCTCATGAGACAAAAATGTGATTCTTGTTTCAGTTTCAATCTAGTTTTTAGTTTTGTCTGATTTCTTTATCTTGTGTTTCTCCTAAAATTCTCTAGGAGCAATAAGTGAGACAAGAAATTCGATTCCTACTAGAGACTATATTGAGCAATTGTTTAATAGCTGATTTAAGTCTTTCAAGGAGCAATTAAGTAGTTTAATAGAAGATACTATAGAGAAATAGTCCCACTTGTAAATCATCTCAGAGAAGTAAGTGGATACATTCTAATGCTAATGTGTGTTAGCCATTTATCAAGCAGCTTATGTGATGTTATAACAGCATTGTCTGGTTAATTAAGTGATCTGTAGCATCTCAGAATGTTCAGTAAACGTTGCAAACAACACCCACAGTGTTTTTATTTGAGAGATTCTAAAATTACGGGAACATACCATGTCCATGGCGTGTATTTATCAATTTGACTAAATAATCATTTCAAGCAATGACCAATTATATATTGGGTCATATTTCTCTTTCTTTTAATACACAAAGTTAACACATTTTTTTAATTTATTTAGCTAAAAATGTAAATTATGTACAGGAATTTTCTATTTTTTGTACTGTCCGGGTTCATACATTTCAAGTTTGCGCTCCAAAATTAACCCTAGAATACATATTTGTGTATATTATTTTCTGCATTATTTGTTCAAAATTATCATTAAAACATGATAAAGTTTTTTTATTATTATCTGAAACCTTAATAAACATCAACTTAGTCACTCTGTGTATGTCTGAGAAAACTTTGTCAACTATGTTACTCATTGATATCACCCCTATAAATCAGCAATGGTTTGCTCTAATTTCAAATAGCAACAAAGCAAGAGCTGCCGCATCCTTTTTGGTGGGAATTCTGAAGACGTGGTAAGTTTCAACTCCTCCTCTTCAATATTTCATCAAACTTATTGTCTGCATATGAAGTGGATTAATTGTTCATCAACTATGTTACCAACATTTTCTTGTGTATTTATCTTAGATGTTATAATGAACAAAATGTAAAAAAGTACATACTGTAGAAATATGAGTTGATCAAGGTTATATGGTGACATTTTCAAGGTTTGTAGGGCCTAAAATGGAGGAAATCAGTTGAACACAGTTGACAGTGAATTACATGTAGGACAATGTTGTCATTGCTTTCTGGTTTATGCGTATTAAGTCCGTTGAATAAATAACATTAACTTGATTAAATTTTTACTATAAAAAAATTAAATTATAATATATAATAATAAGGTAGTAATTAAAAAAATCTATAATACGCTAAATAAATACACTCGAACCATGAGTGATACTTATCAGGGAAGAAGTTAGGTGATCCGGAACCACTCATTAACTATTGTTATTAAAATGACATGAGTAAAGACGGCTAGGGAAGGTGAAAACAGTTCAAGACTTAAGTGAGAGGAAGAAGAGAAGAAAAGGAAAGTATTGGAGAGGAGCCCAACGCCAGAAAATGACAAAAGGAAAAATGAGAGGAGGAAGAGCAGATCAAAGGAAGAATGGACAGATGAGAGGGGAATGTTTATGTCAAAAATGTCATATTTTAAAAAAATCTAATTAATTTATATTAAACTGAAATAATTTTTTCTAAAGGTTTATCCCTTCTTTTCATAATGCGTCCCGTCAACTGTGTTACTTTGTCAACTGTGTTATATGTGATTTTTGTGTCCTAATATGTTTAAATGTTGGCTGAACTATAGTAAAAGTGATAGGGGAAATTTTTAGAGAGCAAGGTCTGACATAGTCATGTTGAATAACTCTAAATGCAAAGTAATGTGACTGAATGTATAACAAAATAATAATTCTTGATACTATCCCACAGAATATCCATTATCCAGCTAAAACTTTTTTATTAGTAGTATTTTCAAAGCAGTTAGACAAACAACCAGAAAAACACTAAAGAATAGACTAAAGAACTTGCAAATAAATGTTTTACCAAATGTTTAGTATTTCATTTGTGTCTTCTATGACACAACTTTTGTCTGTAACACAGTTGACAAAATAATGAATTAGATGTTTATTTTGATTTAAATATTTAAGTAATCATTTGAGCTTAAGCCTGTAAAATTAATTAATTTAGCACATTCCAGTAATATATTATGGAAACAATAAGAATATTTAGCAAAAAGGAAACAGATTTTTCAATTAGGTTGATATGAAATGTACCCCTAATTATTGAATGACTCATATATTGGGCTGGAAAGCTTGCTGGAATGAATTGTTTTTTTTTCAGCTCTGTCTAAAGCCTGGAGATTTAGCAACTGAATTAGGCTTTGTTGACTCCGTTTTTTACAAAACCAAACAAACAAAAAATATCTAAGCCCCTAATATAACAGAGTTTCATTGTGGTACTTCGTGTTTTTCAAAATACCGTTTGAGATGAAGCTCAGCACTCAGCTCAGAAATAAACTTGTATCTAAAGAGTGGATTCTTTGTGTAGCTACTTTTGAATAAAAATGTATAGCCCTTTGTTTTGCTAGAAGAAAAACTAAGCTTTGCCTTTGCCAAACAAGGATACAATAAAAAAGTCCTGGATCTGTACATGACTGTTGCCTTGCAGGACGAAGGTCCTGAGTTCAAATCCTGGGCTAGGGTCCTTCTGGATGAAGTTTGCATGGTTGAACCCAGTGTCCTTTTTCCTCTGCTATGTACTCTTAGCACCTCGTCAACAAGGAAAGGAAAGACCAGGATCCGTCTTCTACTTGGCACTGTATGTAAAAATATTGATGATTGTTAAAAAAAATACCTAACAACACAACTGGGATGAAGTGTGTTGAAAATAAGTTGTTGTAGAGCTGGGTATGATCCCAATGCGAACAAGCAAGTGAAACAAACATAACTAGGCTATTTCCTACACAAGTATACATTTTATTTCACTAAATCATTACATTTGGTTCTTGTATTAACCATTTTATAACCAAATAGGAGCAGCAGTAGAGAAGTCTGCTGCTGGGAACCCACACACATGATGCTCGCTATCAAAAGCCAGGAGGGAAATTTACACATGAAATCTCATGTGTCTTTCACATGTAAACCACACACAAACAACGTGAAAACAACATGTACTTCACGTGTTGGGTTATGTCGCTGCTGATTGGCCGTCAAGACCTTGTTATGATCCATTACAACAAGCAGGAAAGGGAACCTCAGCAGATCACAGCAGACTGCAGATAACGCTATTTTGGTCATCTGCTAGAATCTCCTGAAGGCGTTATTAAGAAGATACTTCATTCATATAATTTTCAATATATTAAATAAAATACATTCAAATAAAAACATTGCATAAAAAAAAACATTAATAGTAAATAGTATAGGTCCACAATTTATTTTTTTTTACTCAAAAGTTGTCCCAAACGTAATTTTTTTAATCAAACAATAGATAAACGCAAGTAGTAATGTGAGACTAGAGCCCACTGAGGCTGACACTGATACCGGAACACACATTCATAGATGTCCCCAGACACAGTAGATGTCGCGCACAGCAGGACGAAACCATCAAGCAGAAAGTGTAAGTGATGAAACAAGACTCTACAGAGTCAAACAAGGTTGAATAAAACAACTTTTCCTTTAAGATTGATGGTCATTGAAAAAAAAAAATGACTTTCAACATGCACATGCACAAATGTGTTTCACCTTAAAAAGTAAAACTGTAAGCTTGACATTAGTGTTTTTCTGTAATCTCACTTTTAAAATTCTTTAAAAATGAACATCCCTTCAATCAAACTTTATTTATAAAGCACTTTTCATATATATGACCCACCAATTAACACATTTATACCCCTCGCCCCCAAATCCTTTCCCCATGTGCTGATACACTCAGGAGCAATATTAAAAGGGAATTAAAATAGACAATAAAATGGACACTAGCAGTGGATCAAAAGTAACAGCCAAGACACTGACCGAGGGTGTCCAAAGGAGGGGATGCTGGGACCCCATCTCAACCCAAGCACTACCTAGAGATCACCCAGACAGCCACAGCTGAGAGCCACTCCCGATGCAGAGGGCTCCCACAGAGGTAAAATTTGAACGATGTGTCTATTTATTTGTTATTTTTAAGCAAAGTTTTAGGGGAAATTGTTTCTATTCAACTTAATGATTTTATTAACGCTCAGTGTTGGTCCTACTGGATCTAAGTGCAGACTTTAATACAGTAGACCACAGTAGATTCTTTTAACTCGTTTAAAACAGATTAGCCTCTCTGGTGTTGTTCATAAATGGTTCACATCTATCTCACAGAAAGGACTTTTATGGTAAGTTTAGACATCGGTTCCTCTAAGATCCATAAGATCACATGGGGTGTGCCCTAGGGTTCAATTTTAGGCCCAGTGCATTTTAACCTGTATATGCTCCGTCTTGGCAGTGTCATCAGAAGACATGGAGTGAACTTTCACAGTTATGCTAATGATACACAGTTGTACATCTTCATGTCTGATGATGACACATGACCAATGGATGCACTTTTTATCTGCATTTTAGACATCAAATCCTGGATGGCAGAAAACTTTCTCCAGCTCAACGAGGACAAAACTGAAGTTTTAGTTATCGGTCCTGTCGGAGTTATAGTCTTTTGTTTAATAGCTTTATTGGGTATGATTTTTGACTCTAAGCTGACTTTTATTCCACACATTAAAAATATTACTAAAATAGGTTTATAGCCTGGGTGCTCTCCAGGCAGTGCCTGGGTGGAGGTGGGGGTAGCAGCCTTCCCTCCTCTAGGCATGGGTCAGTGACTTGGCTTCTGGTGTTGATCTGCTGCTCCCGATGCGGATGGCTCCTATTATGCCGTTTCCTGGCTCATCTGTACTCAGCCCCTTCATGCTTTTGTTTATCTTAGCTTTTATGTGTGTGTGTGTGTATGGGAGATGGGTTGGGGTGGACAGGTGTGTGTGTGGGGGTGTGTGTGTGGGGAGGTGGGGGGGGGGGTATAGTTGTGATGATTATTTTATTTTGGGTTTGGGAAGGGTATGGGTCATTTTAATCTGTAAAGCACTTTGAGAAGCTATGTAGTTGGACAAGCGCTTTATATATAAAGTTTGATTGATTGAAAATAACAGGATAACATGTTAAAATAAATACATACATAAATAAGATTAACAGTACAAATACAAGACTAAGTAATAGAACACTAACAAATAAAAGCAAGTAAAACATGAAAGCAAATATACAGGCAATGAATGCTAATCAGTTAAAGGCTAAAAGGTGAGTTTTGAGACCGCTCTTAAAAAATCCATGCTTTGACATTCTTCCTTTTTACATCTGTATTAATTGTGATCTGTATAAAGTGGAACTACAATTCTGAGGTCTGAATTCCTCATTATTGTATGTCTGCATGCCCACGTTTACTACCCCGTTCAGATTATTCTAACGGGGCGTTCACACCAAAAACGTCAAAAAGCGCTCCACACCCCTGGCAGCATGCTTGAAAGTGAAATGGAGTGTAAAATAAACAATTTTGACATGTATGAAGGCGGAAATAAACAACTTCTGGGAGAACCCTCCCTCCTTTTCCCGACCCTCCGGGAGCTGCCACGGCTGCTAGGAGTCTGGGTTCCGAGCTGACTGCATAACATGTACATCCTGGCCTCCGGCAGACCTGGGAATGCTCCAGCGGGGGATAGGGGTGCTAAAGAACCAGTTGAGTGCTGGTGGATCGATTCCTCTCCGTGTCAGAGAACCTGACCTGCCGGCCAGTTTGAGGAGCTGTTATCCTGGACAGGTCCGAGCTTTTCCCGCCAAGACACCAAATACTTTGCTGAGAGGCTGTCCATCTGTTTGCGGTTATTAAAAATGTAGAATATAACATGTGAGCAGTGGTGGAGCCATGCCAGGCCTGGGTCGTTTTGGAGCCAACACCTCCTCCAGACAGGCTGTCTGGATGAGGAAGCTGTTCATGGCTCATGGAGAGAGCGGTGCCTTTGCAGCCACAACGGCTCTCATAAGAGCCACCCATAAATGTTTTTTTCACATCCTGTATCTTTATAAAAAACAACTGGTGTCATAGCTTGGGTTGATGAGCCACAGTGTTTATCAGTATTTCCTCCATGGCATGCTGATGCTGTGACTGCATGTCAGGTTGATGCGGTGCATACTGTTGGGATTAAAAGATTATTCTCTATTTTTATTTTGCTGGATGAGCTCCCATCTCCAATGTGAAACTGCTAATTATTGGTCTGTGGAACACAACTTCTCCTTTCAGCGGAACCTTTATCAGAAGTATCCCCAGAAACAGAGAGAAAGAACACAAAGACACCAGAATTCTGTTTTAAGACACGCACCTGAGTCAGATGGAGCCACGACAGAGGTCTGTCGTGACTGACTTCTAAACAGGGGATCACACTTTTATTTGCAGCCCAACCACACAGAATCACGGTTGAACACACCCATTATTTTTTCATAGTTTAGACTCACTGACATGACCTCTTGTAGTTTTCGGCCCAGCAAAAAGGAGGGTTCCTGGTACAATACTTCCCTTTACCTCTGTAAAAACAAGTTGTCTTTCACCTCTTTGAAACCAGCTTGTTCCTTTTTGAAATAAAAAGGCAAGTTATATGAAACTACATATAAAAATGTTTACCCAGATATATGGTAAATGGACTGAACTTATATAGCGCTTTTCTAGTCTTACTGACCACTCAAAGCGCTTTACATTGAAGCCACATTCACCCATTCACACTCGCATTCATACACCGACACCCAACATGGCTCAGTAGGACAATGTAGAATTTGGGGGTTAAGTGCCTTGCATCGACATGTGAATGGAGGAAGCTGGAATCAAACCTACGACCCTCTGATTGCAAGCCAACTACTCTACCACTGAGCCACAGTCACCCTGTATATGTAAAGCAGGTTATACAAAAATGCATATAAAAGTGTTCACAAAGATATAATATTCTTCAATACCAAAAGTTCAGTGCGAATGCTCAAAATGCACCACACAAAATGACACGTATATTTTCCGATGTGCGTCAAACGTCTCATTCGCGCTAATCTAGAGTGCAACTTTACATGTAAACCTGGGTTCCAAGTGTGCCTTGTTTCACAACAAGGCACACTCTTAGGTCAACACGAAACAGTTATCCAAGATCTATCACGACAGGTTTCCCTCCAAACCTCGACGATCAGCCGCTTAAACCAACAAGTCTTTGATTTAACCGGAAAACTAAATAACTCTCAAGACGGACCTTCCTCAGCTACTTCCTACATCTGGGATGTAGTGTCACCGCCTCCGGAACCATTCTCTGGTGAATTAGGGAAAAAATAAAAGGTTTTCTCTTGCAGTGCAAACTGGCATTCTCCCATTCTTCCCGAACATTTTCCTCCAATTCACAAAAAGTCAGTTATATTATCAGACTTCTCAGAGGAAAAGCCCTCAGATGGGCAGAGGCCTTTTTTAATGAGTCCACTGTAGAAGACACAACATTAGAGGACTTTCTGTAACTATTTAATCTAACCTTCTCTCCAATTAAGAATGAGGAAGAGTCGGCCCGTAAGCTTTGGTCCATAAAACAAGGAACTCGCCCAGAAGCTGAATTGATTTTAGAATTTTAGCCGGAGAATTGGGGTGGAATGATCCAGCCCTAAGGGGAGTATTCTGTCACACTTTAAATGATAGAATTAAATATGATCTTGCCACAAGAGAGGAACCAGATACATTGGATGAACTGTTCACTTTAGCAATTGAAATAGATGGACGTTCCAGAGAGCGATTCAGAGCTAAACCTCTGTCTTCAACCCGCAATGAACCAAAACCAGATTCTCCAGTTCCTAAACAGTTTCTCACTCTGAGGGAAGAATCCCCTGAGTGCATGCAAATAGGTAGAGCTCGACTTTGCCCCCACGAAAGACAAAAAAGAATAGCTAACAACTGGTGTCTCTACTGTGGCTCTCCACAATATTACTGGTTCGCCCAAAAGACTCTCTCCACCAGTGAAGGTAGAGGTCCTGGCGGCACTTCAATATTCAAATAGACTTTCAGTTTCTGCAACTCTTATTGTTAAAGTAAAGAAAAAACCCTCTCAGTGCACAGCTCTCATTGACTCCTGTTCAGAAAAAACCTTATTCACCCAGACCTAATCAAACAAAATGAATCCCCATGTTTGAATTGACCCATCTCATTTCTGTGACAGCATTAGACGGTAGTGAGATGACACCCATAACCCATCAGACACAGCCGGTTTCGTTCATCGTCTCAGGCAACCACCATGAGAAAATTAAGTTCTTTGTGTACCAAAATAGTGAAAACCTCGTTGTTCTTAGATACCGATGGCTCATCACACATAACCCACATATCAACTGGTCTCATCGCCAAATCGAATCTTGGAGTTTCTTTTGTCTAAAGTCCTGCTCAAAATCTGCCATTCCAGCTAAAACCGAACCCACTCCTGAATCCAGTCCCGACTTAACTAATGTTCCAAAAAAGTATCAAGACCTGAGTCAGGTTTTTAGCAAAGATCTAGCTCTCTCTCTATCGGCTCATCGACCATACGATTACGCCATTGACCTTCTACCTGGTGCTCTGATCCCTTCGGGCCCCCTGTACAATCTTTCCAGCAAAGAAAGAGAGGCGATGGAAAGGTACGTTCATGACTCACTGGACTCTGGCATCATCTGGCCCTTGTCTTCCCCCCTCGGTGCCAGATTCTTTTTTGTTGCTAAAAAGGATGGTTCACTTCGTCCCTCCATTGACTACAGTGGTCTCAATCTGATAACCATTAAAAACAAATATTCAATTCAGTTTTCAATTAAGTTTATTTATATAGTGCCGTTTCACAACAGATGTCATCTCAAGGCACTGTACAAGAAGAGTTATTACAATACAATATTTAATGTAGAAATTATAGAACCACAGAAGATTGCGTCGTGTAATTCTCAGCAATCCCTCACACTGAGCAAGCATGAAGCGACAGTGGAAAGGAAAAACTCCCTTTTAACAGGAAGAAACCTCCGGCAGAACCAGGCTCAGCACAAGCGGTCATCTGCCGAACCCGTCTGTGGTTTGGAGAGTACAGAACAGAGATACAGAACAGAGATACAGAACAGAGATACAGAAAAGAGACACAGAAAGAGCAACAGAACTGATGCAGAAGTTGATAGCAGGACGTGGAGAACTTTCCGTCACTGCAATGCCATCTTAGTCATGGTCGTCAAGCAGGGCGGGTCAGGAGCACCTACTGTAGGAAGAGACTAAGAGAAAGCAGGTTAGCGCTTGAACTGACAGCACATCAGGCAGTTGGGGAGAAATAGGAGAGAAAGTAGGAACAGACCCTAATAATGTCCTCCAACAGCCTAGCCTAAAGCAGCATAGCTACTAACATTAACCTGTCTCCCAGCTACTAGGAGACCTAGCTACTAACACTCTCTACCTGGATTACAATAATCTATCTCTACCTAGCTACTCTACCTCTTCTTATCTCTTCCTAGCTTTTGACACTCTACCTGACTACTAACATTAAACTGTCTCTTCCTACCTACCTGTCTAACCTGTCTCTAACTGCCTATTAACATATCTCTAACTGTAAGCTTTGTCAAAGAGGAAAGTTTTAAGCCTAGTTTTAAAGATATACAAATTGTCTGCTTCACGAACCAACCCTGGGAGCTGGTTCCATAGGAGGGGAGCCTGATAGCTGAAAGATCTGCCACCCATTCTCATCATCATCATCAACCTTTATTTATAAAGCACATTTAAACAGTGACAACGCCAACCAAAGTGCTGTAAAAGACAATAAAATACTTAAGAATATACAGCAGCATAAAATAGCTAAAACAAGTAAAAATGATAAAAACAGACAAGATCTCACAGGGGTTAAACCGACTCAGCCGTGAAGGCTTGGGAATAAAAATATGTCTTAAGACGAACTTTAAAAATGGGGAGGGACGGTGCGAGTCGGACCGTCAGGGGGAGTTGGTTCCAGAGCTTAGGAGCACAAACTGAAAAAGCCCGTTCCCCACGGGCCTTAAAGCGGGCAGGAGAAACAAGCAGAAGGTGCTGTTCAGATGACCTCAAGGTTCGCGTCGGAACGTAAGGGCTTAAAAGCTGTGCCAAATAAGAGGGGGCCATTTCGTGCATTGATTTATAGACTAGCAGGAGAATTTTAAACTTAATGCGAAATCTCACTGGAAGCCAGTGTAAATTAGCCAAGACAGGGGTGATGTGCTGCCGCCGTTCTGTGCCCGTCAGAAACCTAGCGGCTGCGTTTTGTACCAGTTGGAGCCGCACCACTGAAGAGGAGGGAACACCATATAAGAGAGCGTTAGCATAGTCCAGACGAGACATTACAAAAGCATGGACAACTGACTGGAGATCTTTTTTATTCAGGACTGATTTTAGCTTGGCAAGCCGTCGGAGATGAAAGAAACATGACCTGACTACTTGATTTATCTGCACATCCATTTTAAGAAAGGCATCCAGAGTGACCCCCAGATTTTTAATTGTAGGCTTCACTAATGCAGACAATGAAGGGGGCAATGATGGCTCGCAGCAGCGGGAGAGCAGGGGGCAAAGAAAATAGCCTCTAATTTGGAGCTGTTCAGGTGGAGGAAGTTGGCTGAGAGCCAGGACCTGATTTCACTCAGGCAGTCAGTCAGTGGTTGCAAAGGGTCAGGAGTTTTTAAGGCCACATAAAGCTGACAATCATCAGCGTAAAGGTGATAATTCACCCGGTGTTTTCTAAAAATGGCTGCCAAGGGTAAAATATATAGATTAAAAAGAAGTGGACCTAAAATAGACCCCTGGGGAACCCCACAAAAAAGAGGTGCCACTCTAGAGGCGCAATTCCCCAGGGCAACATTAAAACTTCTGCCATTAAAATAGGAGCGGAACCAGTCTAAGGCTGATCCACGAATGCCAATTAAGTGCTCCAGTCGCTGTAGTAGGATTGCATGGTCTACAGTATCAAAAGCAGCAGATAGATCTAAAAGCACCAACAGCACATGAGAACCAGAATCAGAGGCAAGCAAAATATTGTTAAAAACTCGAATAAGAGCCGTCTCAGTGCTGTGGTGAGGACGAAAACCAGACATAAAAATGTCTAAAACATTGTTGGATTTAAGAAAATTAAAAATCTGTATAAAAACCATCTTCTCCAACAATTTGGAGAGGAAAGAAAGCTTTGATATTGGGCGGTAATTGTTAAGGTCAGTAGAGTCCAAGCCTTGTTTTTTTTAGAATAGGCTGGACCACCGCATGCTTAAATTCCTGGGGAACAATCCCCGTCCTCAGACTTGCATTAATGATCTCCAGGATCGGTTGAGCAACCGCCGGGAAGACTTCCTTCAAAAAACGAGGGGGCATAAAATCACAAGGAGAGCCAGAAAGCTTCATAGCAGACACTGTCATCAGTAGGAAGGAAGAAGAGACGGGGGAAAAATGCTCAAAAGAATATAATGGAGAACAAAGAGGGGCTATTGGATGAGTGGGAGGCAGAATCTGAGCCCTAATTGTGGCTACTTTAGAGGTAAAAAAGTTCAAGAATCGAGTGCATTTTTCCTCGGAGGTATTCGACAAAGGGACATTTGGTGACAGGACTGCATTAACAGTGGAGTAGAGGGCTCGCTGGTTACCCGAATGTTGAGTAACAATAGCAGTAAAAAAATCATAGCGGGCCTTCCGAGCAACGCGCAGGTAACTACTCCAGGCCTCTACTCTACTTTTAGGCCTCTTTATGCCTCTTTAAGCCTCTACTTTTAGAAATCCTAGGAACTAACAGTAAACCTGCAGTCTGAGAGTGAAGGGCCCTGCCAGGAACATATGGAACAATCAGGTCTCTTATGTATGATGGAGCTAGATTATTAACAGCTTTATATGTCAGAAGGAGGATCTTGAATTCTATTCTAGCTCTCACTGGGAGCCAGTGAAGAGAAGCTAAAACAAGGGAAATGTGATCTCTTCTTTCAATATTCATCAGAATCCTAGCAGCAGCATTTTGGACTAACTGATGACTGTTAATTGTTTTCTGTGGACTACCTGATAATAAAGAGTTACAGTAATCCAGCCTTGAAGTAACAAAGGCATGGACTAGTTTTTCAGCATCACTCCTGGACAGGATGGTTCAATTTTTTGCAATATTCCTAAGGTGAAAAAAGGAAATCCTAGAGACTTCTTTAATGTGAGATCTAAATGACATATCTTGGTCAAAAATAACACCAAGGTTCTTTGCTTTATTACTGGAGGCTAATTTAATGCCGTCCAGGTAAAGGAGTTGACTAAGTAGTTTCTTTTTCAGAGCTTCTGGTCCAAAGACGACAACTTCTGTTTTATCAGAATTCAGAAGCAAGAAGTTTAGAGTCATCCAAGTTTTTATGTCTTCCAGACATGCCTGTAGTCTATCTAACTGATTGGATTCATTAGGATTTATGGATAGATATAGCTGTGTATTATCTGCATAACTATGGAAATTTATCCCATGCTGCCTAATTATTTTACCGATAGGAAGCATATATATAGTAAAAAGAATCGGCCAAAGCACTGAACCCTGTGGTACTCTGCAAGTAACTATTGAGGTTGAGGAAGATTTATCATTTACTTGAACAAACTGAAATCTGTTAGACAAATAAGATTTAAATCAGCCTAGTGCTGTTCCTTTTATACCGACACTTTGAAGCCTTTCTATGAGAATATTGTGATCAACAGTGTCAAAGGCAGCGCTGAGATCTAACAGGACCAGAATGGTCAACAGTCCATTGTCTGAGGCTATGAGAATATCATTAGTAACCTTCACCAGAGCTGTTTCAGTGCTATGATGAGCTCTAAAGCCTGACTGAAACTTCTCAAACAGCTCATTATTGTTTAAATGCTCACATATCTGGTGTGCCACTTTTTTCTCAAGAATTTTAGATAAGAAGGGAAGATTAGATATCGGTCTATAGTTAATTAAGTCGTTTTGATCAAGAGATGGTTTCTTACGTAGAGGTTTAATTCCTTCCATTACTCTCTTCAGCCCTGGAACCCAACAGTGAAGCCTCAATCTACTCAAAACTCGATCTCAGAAACACCTACCACCTTGTCCGCATCCAATAAAGAGATGAGTGGAAAACAGCCCCTGAACGCACTCACGTCCTCCAAGAAAGCATTTAATTGGACTCCAGAGGCTAATCACGCCTTCCAGCACCTGAAGGAGTCCTTAATCCAGGCTCCTACCCTCATTCAACCAGACCCCAATCAACTATTTATCTTAGAAGTTGATGCCTCTGACACAGCAGTTGGTGCCATCCTTTCCCAGCGATCCCCTTTGGACCACAAAATTTACCCGTGTGCTTTCTTTTCCAGGCGATTCTCTCCGGCGGAGAGAAACTATGACATCGGTGACCGAGAGGTCCTGGCCGTTAAAATGGCCTTAGATGAATGGCGTCACTGGCTGGAGGGTACGGAGATCCCCGTCATCGTCTGGACAGACCACAAAAATCTGTCTTATCTCCAGTCAGCCAAAATACTCAACCCCAGTTACTCAAACCCCTTCCGAAGAAACCACCATACTTGCACCCACCTGTTTTGTTGGCTGCCTCACCTAGGACATTGAAAGATCAATCCAGAATGCTCTCCAGA
Source organism: Apricaphanius iberus (assembly GCA_028564705.1). Lineage (NCBI taxonomy): Eukaryota > Metazoa > Chordata > Actinopteri > Cyprinodontiformes > Aphaniidae > Apricaphanius > Apricaphanius iberus. The sequence goes on from JAPXFQ010002813.1 coordinate 1,171,400, forward strand.
ACGAACCTGACCCAGGTGGGGGACCTCCAGGCGGTCTGTATTTGCCATCCAGCATCCGAGCATGGACCATCCACTGTGCCCACTCCTCAAAATTATCCTGTGACCACGGAACTAGCCGCACCATCGCCCTCATGCGCAGGTATTTCTGATGCCGTCCATTGATAAAGATGTCGCTGAATATGTGTAAGCTTGCCATATCTGCAACCAAAACAAACTTTCCCATCAACCTCCTGCTGGTCTCCTTCAATCTCTCTCCACACCCACTCGACCCTGGTCCCACATAGCACTGGACTTCATTAACGATCTCCCACCTATAATAGGTAAAACAGTCATATAATCTGTCATTGATCGTTTTTCAAAAGTCATCTCATTGCTATCCCTAAGCTTCCATCATCCACAGAAAACATCCGCCAGCTCATTCTTCACATCTTCAGGCTCCATGGTATTCCTTCCGAGATCGTCTCAGACCGAGTTTCTCAGTTCACATCTGCCGTTTCGAAGCAGTTCTGTTTCACCCTGTGAGCCACCTCCAACCTCACCTCTGGTTATCACCCCCAGTCAAACGGTCAGTGCGAAAGATTAAATCAAGAAATCGAAAACACCCTTTGTTGTCTTTGCAACCAAAATCCTCTTACTTGGTCCATCCATCTCCCTTGAGTCGAATATTCCCATAACTCTCACGTCTCCTCAGCAACCGGTGTTTCCCCATTTGAAATATCCCTTGGCTACCAACCTCCTCTGCTCCCAAACTTTTTCCCTGACCCAGTGGTGCCATCGGTCCGTAGTCGTATTCGTGCCATCAGAAGAGTCTGGAACTAAGCTCATAATGGTCTCCAACGTACCCCCTGCTCAAAATAAACGCTTTGCTGACAAGAAGAGCAAACCAGTACCCACTTACTCGTTAGTTCAACAGGTATGGCTCTCGTCTAAAGATTTCCCCCTCAAATTCCAACCCAAAAAGCTCGCCCCTCAGTTCCTCGGTCCATTTCCCATCAAGAAGGTCATCAGCCCATCAGCTGATGCAGCACCGACTACACTCCTTGTCAGTGGAAACGCAAACTGGTTATCAGAATGAACCAGTTAAACACTGGCTTTAGCACCTAGTCCCGTTTTTCTCCAATGGAAAAACGCTATAAATCAACAACACACTGTGTTTATTAGCTACAAAACTGAATTTTGCATATGTGGTCTTTATTGAAAAATACAAAAAATCAACCAAAGCCTTATTTTTTTTTCTATTAATTCATTTGCTTTGTGATATGGTTTTAAAGTTTTTGTTTTTGTAAGCTAAAACAAGATTTCCTTGTCATTTTGAAATATTTCCTGATTCTGTATGATGAATCAAGATATACACATTTTGATATTAAATGAATTAAAACAGCTAAAGTGAACTGTTTGATCATCGGCAATATATATGTGATTCATATTACTTATCATAGGTACCATGATCCCTCCCTTTGTTAATAACTCCTCACTTTCAACAGCATTTTTCTTTGTGTGTCGTTAGTTAAACTTGCTGGAAATGCTTTCTTTCCTTTTATGTGTAGAAAGCACAGTTTCTGTCCCCCCATCAATCTGTCTTGTCTCCTTTCATCTACTTCCCTCTCAGTCTTTGTTTGTCCTTCCATCTCAGCGACAGCATCACTCTATAACTTCCTGACTGAACTTTGACCTCCTTCTATTTTGTTGCTGACGGAATCCAGACCCTGCTGTCATCTCCATCAGTTAGTGTTTGAGCAAATGCAGGCATGTGCATTTTTTAATTATGTTCACAGCCTTTTCTTGTCATTGTGTGTTCAGGGGATCATTAGAGATGGTTTTAGTAATAATATTAATCGTAGTAAAGTGCCAGAAACCTTTTTGGTGTTCCTTCAGACAGCACAAAGGTCTAGGTTAAATAAACTGGGTTTGTTGAGTTGTTACACAATGAAAATCTATTTTTTACTCTTCTTTAACCTCAAGAAAAAGCAAACAAAGAGCAAATGAGCAAGTTGCTAAAGTGCAAGAAAAGCAAACTCATTCCACTTACTTGCTATGCAGCATGTATTCTAGTGCTGAGATGTGTAATGCAGACACTTCACCCCGAAGGTTGCTAACCTTCAATTCAGAACGACTGCTTATCAACTGTACAACAAGGTCTTTATTTTTCTTTGCAATGATGGATCTTCAAAAACATGCTTCATTGTAGGTGGTCCAACTTACAGCATGTGCTGAATGAGCTACTTTACACTAGGGTCGGACAGTCTCCATCTTCATTAATATGGTCATACCATTCTAAAATAATATGATGGTATATGGTATTACTGTGTACCCAGAGAGTATTGTGCTTTTGTATTATTACTGCAAATGATTAAATACATTTTAAGACTTTATCATACATTTTAAACATTGTAGAATCATATAAATTAGATCATTTAGTTGATTTGCATCACAGAAAAAGGATATGTAGTAATAAATACATTAACTACAACAAAATGGTCCTTAATATTACAATCTATTATCATGGATTCATCAGAATGAAAAAGAGACACTTTTCAACTGAAGAGGCATTCACAGGTGTGTCTGTAAAGCAGACAAAGGAAAGTAGCAGAATGATCACATTATGTATCAAAAGCTATTGGCAATACCCAATGAGCTTTGCCTTTGATTCATCTTTGCTCTTGTGTGGCCAGCAGCCGTAGTTAATTTTAGCTAATTAGACATCTGGCATTATTGGGAAAAGTTTTTAGGCATCAGTAAAGCAATGACGAGTTCTAGTTTCAGTAGACTTATATGGTTCAATTCACAAAGGTTCTGTTATTTTTTAATTAGGGCTGGCATGACAACTCAAATTGTGAAATTGAAGTCATTTTTGTGAGGCAGAAATTAGGTGCTGTCAGGCTGTGACTTCGTCTGGTGAAGTAAGTCTAAACCATTATTATAAACTCATAAAAGTAACTGCTAAATGTCTGACACACTGTTGTATCTATATTTGAGACTCTTAATTTGAAGTAAGAAACTTTACTCTTTTTTATGTTCCTTTTGAGTGAGAAATGAATTAGTAATGAGCTACAACAACACTTAATTTCCTTCTGGGATCAATAAAATATTTTTGAATTGAATTGAATTTTGATCAGTTTGTCTAAAGTCTTCTTACAAACTGCTCGGCCAGCTGGCTGACCATACCCATCTTACTATGGGTGCTATATTTAAGGGCTGTTTCAAAGTTTGTCTGTTTGTTTGTTTTTATGGAGTGTTATGTATTTGTAAGGGGCTGACAACTCTATTGTATACTGATTACTGTAAACCTTTACCCAGCTGATGTACTAAATGTAGATCCAGGCTGGATACATGTTTTCCCAAGTTCTACTAATATATTGTCTCATATTCCCTAACCCAATACTGTGTATCATATTTTCACTAAACTAAGGCCCTGTTTACACGACGACAAAGCCGATATAGTTTCAAAAACAATAACCACCACAATAATTTAAACCTTTGACCATATAAATTGACATTAACCAGATCAAGACTCTGCAGTAGGTATGTTAGGGCCACTGGTGGTAATGTGGCACAACCAGAGAAACACATAAAACTGAGCGTGTGCAGTCAGTCGGTGGTAAACACGACAAATCTATCTTTAAATGAGAGCTTTATTCAAAAACATATGGTATCTGTGGTTCTCCAGATCAATTTTTTGCTGCTGGTGAGAAGGAAGGACAATAAACTGTATTCTAGGATCAGCGTGTGTCTACCCTTCGCCGAGAGGTGGGGGTAACCCGCTGAACCCCACTTGTGATAGGGATTGGGGATTGCAATTATTTCCCATGAACAAAGAATTCCCAGTAAGTGCGGGTCATAAGCTCGCTTTGATTAAGTCCCTGCCCTTTGTAACACCGCCCGTCACTACTACCGATTGGATGGTTTAGTGAGGTCCTCGGCTCGGCCCTGCCGGGGTCGTTCATGGCCCTGGCGGAGCGCCGAGAAGACGATCAAACTTAACTATCTAGAGGAAGTAAAGGTCGTAACAAGGTTTGCGTAGGTGAACCTGGGGAAGGATCATTAACGGTAAGCGCCGGTCCCGTCCACCGTGGGCTCCTGCCCTCGGCCGGGTCCACGTCGCACGAAGGCTCGGACACAACAGCCGAGGAGGCGCTCCTCCCCCTCTCTGCAGGGTCTCCGGTGGACCCGGGGGGCGTGGTCTGCGGAGGCAGCCGGGCGATCGGTTCAGATTCTGAGGAAGGGGTGCAGAGAATCTCTCCGAGTCCCCCCTTCCCTCCCTGCCCTGCCCTCTATCCGATCCTCCCTCCGTATTTCCATGTTACCCCATGGCCCGCAACATCGTATGGGGCCATTTTTGTTTACTTTATCACAGAGCTGCCCCATCTAAACCTTTAACTTATATGTTGGACCCAATTCCAATCAAATAATTTAAGGAAGTGTTCCCTTTGTTTCCTGGCCCTATTTTAAATATGATTAATCTATTCTTAGTAAATGGATAAGTACCACAGGAACTTCAGGAGGTTTCAGTAATCATACCTTTACTCAAGAAAATTTCCTCAATCAAGATGACTTAGTTAATTATAGACGTATATCTATCCTTTTCATATCCTTGAGAAAGTATTTGCTAATCAAGGATTTCAGCATCTAAACAATAACAAACTGAAGAGTTTTAGGTTCCAGAGCTCATCATTGTTCTGAATGCTATTAAGGATATTCTCATGGCCGTGGATAAAGGACTGTTCTGGTCTTGTTAGATCTCAGCGCTGCTTCTAACACAGTCTTTCATAATATTCTCTTGGAAAAGCTTGAACATTACTGAGAGGATTGCTGTGGTGGGAGTCTGCATTAACAGAGCATAACTGCCAGTCAATGACTCAATTTAATCTGCTTGGCTTTCTTAAAGGGGATATATTTTGCTATTTTCTGCAAGTTGACATAGTTTTAGGATGCCTAAATGTATTGTTGATAACAGGCTTTGCTGGAAAAGCAGGGATTGAGCAGGGCCGCATTCTGCACACACAATTTTTACAGTCCTGCTCAGAATGGCAACGACTGAGTTTGGGAGAGAAATCTCTGCTGGTGTTGCGGAAAGTGTCTCGACGGCGCTGTTTTATTTACACAAAATTAAAACAAAATATCTGTTATGTTAGTTCCCTTTCACCACTCCAAGACATCTTTGCAAACCGTGCAAACGGAGCTTGAGTCTCCGTGAAAATTAGTCCTTAGGCTGTGACTTAACTTCAACACCACTGCATCTGCTAAGGCTGCAGTGCGCTATTGTCTCCCTGTTTTCAAAAGACATTCACATGATAGGAGTTCTTTTTGGGGGCACAGTATGAAAGCCAGATTAACTTGTTATTGTTATAAAATAACTTTTTATGCAACAATCTATGTCTTTAACTGTAGGTCACAGCAAGATTTCAATCATATAAACTACCACATCTCAGGATTGAGTAGAAAATTAAATATTTTGGAAATGTAAAATTTGAATACGTTAACATTTAAATGCTCTTTGTGTTCACTGTTCTTGATTCAGTTGGAGGAGCAATAAATAATCCTGACAGATATCAGCCACCATAGCCTACTGTTTTCCTTCACATTTTCCTTCACATTGTGTTTTTTATTTTTATTTTATTATCTGCAATGTTAAAGGGTGGAGACCCACCTGCTGGACCCGATAACTAAGGTACCTTAAAAAATGTAAAATATGACACATTACGGACACATAAAAAATATTTCGTGCTGTTGATCGCTGCTGTCTGTTGTTCTGGTTTGTCTGAAATAATCTGCTGTAGCAGATTTATTATTTAGATATTGTGACCTATGAGGATACATTTCCTCTCTTATAAAAATACAATAATAATCTTTTTAGCACCAGCAAAGAGTAGCACTCTGGTTGTACAGGTAAGCCAAGGGGTGCTCAGGTTGCTGAGGCTGTGTTGGTGGAGACATCAATGGTGTAGGGGTGGGATTATGCAAAATACACTGCCCGGGAGTCACAGGCTTGAGGTAGTTTTAAAAAGCTCATGTTTTGACCCATTTCTTGACTACGGCAGTAAAACATTGACTTAGTTGGTGAAACTTACACTTAAGGGGTCAGGAGGCATCTGTCGTGGTCTCACCCCCCCCGCGTTCAGGAGTTCGTTGGAGCTTCAAATCTTCAGTAGAGAAAAACCTGGCTGAGACTTAATTTAGTTTCACCTCTGCAGAGCGTGGAGAAGACCTGTCCCCAGCAGGCTGAGTCCCAGGCGTTCTGAAGCTCTGCTGCAGGCCGGCTCGTTTTATTCATTCAACAGGGAGTGGCTCATAGCACATACACATCAATACATTTGCTGGTTATTCTCCCTACACACACATTTCAGTTACATCTTGCGAGATAACAGGTACCTGGTGGTGCCTGATGGTGCCTGATCCTGCAGCTTCTGCTCTGAAAAACAACTCCATATATGGTACAGCACATCTCATATCAGATACTACTTCCTCTTAGGCCTTTAGCAACTTTCAGCAAGCATAAACATTTAATCACATTAAAAATCCTCATTACATCCCAGATATACATACTGAAAAAAAAAGAAAAAGTGGGTTTTGCATAATATATCCACTTTAAATAGAAAACTTTTCAACTGCTTGCAAAGTTTGCATTTGAAATTACTTTTTTCTTTTAAAGTAAATAAACTGAATATAAATAAACTGAATTGGAATCAAGTTGCACATGTACGATACAAATAGACATGGGGTGGCCACAGCATCGACTCAGAAGAAATGTCGGAGAGCCAGAGTGATATTTCCTTCGCTGGCGAAGGAAAGCTAATGAGTTTCTGGGAGAGACTCACTCCAAGGGACACAAAGACTGCTGATATCAGGTGAATCGCAAACACTGATGAAACAAATACCACTGCTCTGTCTCAAAGCCTACAGAAAGCTTTCTTTATCACAGCCTGACGTGAGAAACAGAGCCTACCCCACATGCAGTGGACTTCAATCAGCCAGAAGCCACATTCATTCACCGGTAAATGACATGCTGGAGAACTCCAAAGATACTGTTTCAGTGGGGGTTGGAGTTGATTGCTGTGTAGCCAAGCCAGAAAGGCAGAGCCGACATCCCAGTCAAAAGCTTCCTGCGCTACCAGCCAGTGAAAAACCTTGTTTAACCCTCTAGGCACCACAGTCGCAGTATTGCGACAAGCAACATTGCTGACTTTAACGAGCCACAGCTGGAGATAGGGCCACTAATTTAATTACTACTTTACACAGGAGATTGGCGGACACCTTTTTTGGTGTGTTACCATGGAAACTTTTGGAGTAAATCGGCCTTTAAGTCAGCGCCACGAGCGGGGGACACGAGGTGCAGCTGCTGCGGTCACAGTATAGAGAAAGCGACTTTTAGAAAGATAAAATTTATGAGGCTTATGAGGATGATGATGATGATGATGATGATGATGATTTTGGTGAGGTTTGCTTGACAGATGAGGAATCACCAGTGGATCAGGCAATTTGAGGAGCCTGTTAGTTATTTTTGGGACGGATCTGTAAAATTCTGTGGCCAATATTTTCTTTCTGTTGATTTTATATAGTGAATAGAATAAGGGAGCCACATAAGAAAGGACATAAACAGATATATCCACCCGTTCTTGAAAAAAAGCCAAGAATATGAAACATATAGATGTAGAAGATACATATATAGAAAAATCAACAAAAAAATTATTGATGAAATAAAAGTTTTAAACAATGTAAAAAAGCAAAAAAAAAAGGAAATGTCAGGCAGTATGATCATACTGGAGATTTTTCTAATTTACAGTGTACCTTTATCTATAACCATATTAAAGCTACAACATTTTGAACTAGTAATATCAAAATTGAATATTTTATAGAAAAAACCCTGGCGCCTAGAGGGTTAACCTATTTAAACACAGACACCTAGTCTTATTCGCTGTGAGTATTGTTTTTTAGTTTGGACATGAATCAATCAGCATTTCAATATTAGCCTTGGTCTTTAAGCATCCAGATTCCTACAGAACCATGACATTAAGATTAATGGTTTCCATTACTTCTGCATATTTATCCATTCATTGTGTTCTTTATTTGGGTAGTTAGGTATTAATTTATTTTCATTAGTAGTGTGTGTTACTAGCTTGGTTGATTAAAATGTTTGTCCTCATTTTTTTCTTCTTTTGTAAATAAATTCATAAATCTTGGAAATTCGTTTTTTGTCCATTTATTACACACATATATAGTAACGTGCTGTTCAATGAATGCCTAGAGCTCACTCCTTCACCTTGTTTATTTACCTCAGCCTTAACCAGAGAACTGATGTGGAATAAATAAGAATATTGTCCAGATATACTGTACAAAACCCAAGATTCAAGCATGTTACCCAGGACGTTATTAAGGAAGTACTGCCGGGCTGTTGCAGTGGCTGAAGGGCATCTGTCATCTTCAGATAAACCTGCTTCAAACCACACGACCTCAGAAAAACAGGTCTAAGGAAAAACGCTATCAGAAAAAGTGGAGTCAGGTCTCCGGAAAAAAACTCTTTCAGAAATTTTTGAGGAAAAGCTGTCAGAAATATTTGAGTCAGGTCTCAGAAATTATATTATAGAACTTAAAGTAAAGTGGATTAGAAGTAGATTAGAACATACTTGATCCACACTCCTTACCAGTCCGTGGCATTAATGCATCTAAAAGTTGATTGCCAACCGCCATTGATCACAACAGGAAGAAGAATAACTTTTCAGCTGGGACTTTTTTGTCTGAATAGTTTTTCTTTAGTCCTGACTCAAATATTTCTGACAGAGTTTTTCCTTAGATCTGACACAACTATTTCTGACAGAGTTTTTCCTGTGACCTGTTTTTCTGAGGTCATTTGATTTGAAGCAGTTTTATCTGCAGATGACAGATTTTTTTCTGACGCTGAGGCAGTTAAATTCAATTCAGTTTATTTATATGTATGTAGATTAATGTAAGCCAGGTAGAGAGTGTTAGTAGATAGGTCTCCTAGTAGCTAGGAGACAGGTTAATGTTAGTAGCTATGCTGCTTTAGGCTAAGCTGTTGGAGGAAATTATTAGAGACAGTTCCTACTATCTCTCCTATTTCTCCCCAACTGCATGATGTGTTGTCAGTTCAAGCGCTAACCTGTTTTCTCTTAGTCTCTTCTTATAGTAGCTGCTCCTGACCCGCCCTGCTTGACGACCCTGACTAAGATGGCATTGCAGTGACGGAAAGTTCTGCACGTCCTGCAACAAACTTCTGCTCAGTTTTGTTGCTCTTTCTGTGTCTCTGTTCTGTATCTCTGTTCTGTATTCTCCAAACCACAGACAGTCTCGGCAGATGACCACTTGTGCTGAGCCTGGTTCTGCCGGAGGTTTCTTCCTGTTAAAAGGGAGTTTTTCCTTTCTACTGTCGCTTCATGCTTGCTCAGTGTGAGGGATTGCTGAGAATTACATGACGCAATCTTCTGTGGTTCTCTAATTTCTACATTAAACATTGTATTGTAATAACTCTTCTTGTGAAGTCCCTTGAGATGACATCTGTTGTGAAACAGCGCTATCTGCCGGTCATCTGCCGAGGCTGTTTTGTCTGAAGATGACGGATGTTTTTCTGAGTCTGACGCCTGAGTCTGAGGATGTCCTAAAATGAATACCGTACTACGGTACATGTGGTCTACAGACACTCCTCTCTGCTGAAGCACACATTGTATTGCAGGGTTAGACTGAATAAAACTGCAGCATGTCCAAAACTATGTTGCTTGAATGTCCCTTTTCAACTAATTTTGTTGAAATGCATCACACTTTATAATGGCCTGTATTGAATGTCAACTTGCAGTAGAAAAAAATTTGATCTCGAAAATATTTAATATGAAATATCGGAATTTTGTTTTTAAACTGTCATATATGATGCCAGTTAACACTGTGGTATTGTGTATGATTACTACATTTTATTAGTTGGACTCCAGGGAGGTTAACCACTATGGGGGAAAGTAATAAGGATCCATTAGGATCATAACTCACTGTGCACTCAGCGCATCTTGACCATGTGGAGACGTGATGAGAGTGCAGAGAGTTATGATGCGTATTTGGAGGGAAAACCGGTAAATATTTAGATAACTGTCAGGTTTATGGCCATTGGCGTGTTAATTAGCCACTTACTTCTCTGTCCATCAGGCGTCTTTGTTCTTTGATCCAGTGGCTGTTCTTTAGGAATGTAGTATCCTGTAATCCATACATCCAAATGGGCGTTTTCACAGGGAAAATAAAAAATCCAACAAAAAAAATGTTTTAAAGCCGAAGCAGCCATGAACTTTGAGGAAGAGGGTGTGTTTGAACTCTATCACAGGTAAGCCGCTCTTGCCTGCAGGGGCGGTGCAGACACCTCAACACCCCCTTGTTTTCAACCATTGATGTCACTAAAATAAAATTGTCTCAATTACAAAACTTTACATAAAAGTGTGCTGTTGTAGCTTTAACCTTTAATGTTACAATTATATGATTTTAATTAGGGAGGCAATTATACCACTATTTTCAAACCAATACGATACCTATTCGTGTATCTGAATATTCACAGATCCTAGTATACCAATGCCGATACTTCAACCACATAAAAAAATTTAATGAATTAGAAGACAGGTTTTATTTTATTCACTTCTTTTTACAACAAATTATAGTGAATTAGATAAAAAAAATAAAACAGAATAAAAAAAGACCCAAAAGTTAAAATGTTAAGTGAACAATATGCTTTTTCTGTGAAATTATTGCAGAGTTTTCACATTTTAAGCATCGGTTCATCATATCGGTTAACTTTAACTAATACAAGTACATTAGAATGGTATAAGTGCAACACTAATTTGAATAAAAATAGGTTGTCATATAAAGTGAATCAGCACAGACATTGATTTAGCAGCAATTTCTGCTGGGAGATGTTTGTGGACAATACAGTAAGGTTTAAATTTGGTTGCAATAGATAGAGATGGACAGATGGTTCATCCAATCTTGCCCTTCTTTAAACAGGGTCCAGTATATTCAAGATTGCCAGATGGCTCTTTGTAATAAACCATCTGGTGTATCTGGTTATTTTCTACTGCTGGGAAGCAGCAATCTTGATGCACATATAGTTCATTTAAATGCTTTGCTTTGCTTAGAAAGCATCAGTAATACCCACTTATAACACGCTTCATCTTGGACATGAATAATTGTGTAACCTGAGATAGATCTACATTAACTTCAGGCCAAACGACATGAAAGTGTGATCTTAAATTTGGATGCTGAACCCATTATCTTTTAATCCCACTTTCTTTTTTTCCATTGGATAACCTACTGTCAACTCACAACATGATCTATGATCCAACAGTTTAATCTTTAAAACAGATTCCTTGTAAAAACAGTAAATGTTTTGTTTTTTTCAGGAATACTATTATGCCTATTTCATAATGGGTATGGTATGAATGTAGTCTGACTTCCATACAGCTGCCGCACACACTGTATGCAGCAGATCATACCAGTTGTGATTTGTGTACGAAACTGTAATGGGAAGCTTTATTATTTTCTCACAGTTCTTAGATAAAGATGTTTCTTATGTGAATTAGTGCTGATGCCTTTTAAGTTTGATTCTGTTACTCATGTCTAGATAAAATGTTCTTTAGTTATACTGATGTGATACAGTACAAACAAGGACCTATTGTCTGTAAACATCTCATATTCCCTTGTGACAATCTTGTGACAATGGTGATGACTTCATGAATGTCCGGTGATTCTCTTCTTAACAGATTATACAAAGTGTTCCTTGTCTGAAACTATCTCCTGATTGTTAGATGACATATTTTGTTTACTGCTGACTACTGAAGTGACACTTCCTCTTCTGCTTGATTATGTATGAGTTCATCTGTAAGTAAGAAATGAAACAGTCAGCAACAGATATGATAGGGTGTGGTTAAATCAACCTATAAATACTTCTGAATTTGTGAAGAACCTCAGAGTCCTCTGTGGAGGCTCTCCGTGCACATAAAATAAACTATGTACGAATATAGCTGACACCATGTTTTATTATCTCATCCGAGGCCTCTCAGACACCCAGATTTCTACCACAGAACGTCCTCAGAAATTTGCTCCAGCAAAAGCACCAAATCTCGGTGGTTCATGAAACAGTTATGATTAGAAATCTAACAAAATATATTTTTTGTTTCAATCTAGACTTGTAAAAATAATGTGAACTGTGATTAGGGATGGGTATCATTAAGGATTTATCGATTCTACCACTCTTAACGATACTCCTTATCGATCCGTACTTTATCAGTATCCTTATCTGTACTTTTTTTTGAAAGACTAAAACAAAAGGGGAAAAACACAAATAATGAACTATAATTGTTTTATTTTTTAATAACTGGAAGATCAAAGCACATAAAATTAATTAATTAATAAAACCACTATATAAACAAATTATTTTATATATCAAAAACTAAAAATACTGTTGTCTATTTAAAAAAGTTTATGGTAAAAAAATATCAAACCTTACTTCCCTATAAAACAATGCAAGTAAGAACCAAAATGAAAGATTTTGTATGCCAAAGTGTATAGTGCAAAATAAACCCTGAGAACAACAATATAGTATCCACCCACCCATTTTCTGTACCGCTGCATCTTGCTGCGGCACTCAGGCCATGAAAAACTGTGCATCTCTATTTTTGCAAAGCTTTTATTGCATTTGTGACAGCGTGCATTGTCGGCTTCTATTTTTGTAAAACGAAGCCAAAGTTTGGATGGTTTATTTTGGTTCATGTCTCACTTCCTGTCTGGCTCATGTAATTTTTTACACTTCATTAAAATCCAAATGCAGTACAGAAACCAGACTGCAACTGTTCCACTCCCTGTGTGAATTAGAGTCTGATTTAAAAAATAAACAGATAGGTTGGTGCTAGATGCCCATTTTTCTAACACTTTAAAAAATATTTGTTATCAATCATTCCGATATTTCCACAAAGCAGCTGACTGAATCATCTTAAGGACATGGGTGATAATGTGATTTATTGTGGTTTACTGTACACTATGGTGACTGCCACAGATCACTGTTGCCAAAGCAAACATTTAAGTTCAATTTATTTTGTAGCTACTTTGTATGCGTTTAGTTAAGTTTATGTAGACATGCTTAAAATTAGTTTCAATGAAATTGTCCCATCTCAAATAAAGTTGTTATGAATGACTTTGAAAGGAAGATAAATACATTAAATGATGGATTATCATCAGAGGCACAATGATCCATCTGGGCACCTGTAAGAAAGAGAGTTTAACTACATTAAGGTTATGATTGATGGATCCCATTTGCTCATTTACCTATAAAAACGGGCTAATTTGATTTCTGAGTTCTATTTGTACGACCTGGTGTCAGGAAGTTCAGGTAATGAAGACTGGAGAAGTTTAGTCTGGTCCTCTTCCTGCAATACCGGTGACCTCCGGTGAAGTGCCAGAGGCTGAAGGGCTGCTGCTGTCCTAGCTTGTCTTCCCTAATGTAAGGGGGACCTGATCCTGGGGTGGCAGATTGGGTCTGTCACCCACTAATCGGTGTTGTATCCATGTCTGAATGGCTGGCTGAAGCGGGATGAGTAAGATGAGCCATAGGAGAGCCACCTGGAAGAGGAGCAAAGACAGCAGGGTGAGAGAATCGGTAGTGCATGGTGTGTGCATATGTAGCTGACGTTGGTGGAAGCGGATCACCACCCAGCAGGAGACATCTGTACCTCAGCTACTAGGAGGGCGTCCTCTGCTGCAGATCCTCTACATCAGGTGGGCTGAAGCTGGAATGGAACCGGAGATAAGTCTTAGAGATAAAATCTTCCACTGCAGTGAGGTGAGCCAAGGGACAGGTGAAGCAAGACATCTTTTCCAGACGACACCACAGGGCATGCAGGAGGTTGGGGTCTTTGGCTTCCGCTGCTAAACAATATCTTTGAGGCCGCATCATTCTGTCAGGAGTTGTGCGGTGTGTTGTATGGAGCCAATCACCGAAGCAGGTAGAGTACAAAGGATATTTAGGTATGTCACAATTTCGAGATCGGATCAGTTCGATATTTTCATATTTTTCAATGATCAGAGATTGGCTATATTAGCTGAAGAGTTGTGCCGAGTTTTTTGAAAATAACTCCTAGTTACGTTTGACAGTGATTTTGTAATATTTCAAACCTCAAGCAAAAAAGGACACTTAATTACTACAAATCCACATATCAGATTAAACACAATTCTAATATGGATAAACATCAACAAATATGCTTAACCATACTTTAAATTGTATATTGAAAGGCATAGAAACTCAAATTCTGGCCTTTACAAGCAACAATAAACCAAAAATAATCAGAGAAAAACTCTCTTAGCTCTTGCAGCCGGAAAGGGATAAAAAGGCAGATGCTGAGCTGCACATGTGGTGCTGTCAAATACCATCATAAATCTATGCTGAGTTTAGGAACATTAGATAATTGAGGTTACAGTGAAAACTCCAATAATATTGCTGTAATTTATAAACTTAGAGCAATGTGGGCTTTCTAACATTTATTTACTCAAAAATATAGAGGGAATGTGATCCCACGACAGTGGAAGGCAGCATTGAGCACACCAGCATATAGCCTGCCGGAAATACTTTTTATTTTATTTTAATGTACCAAGTATTAGTGGTTTAGTTTCATCTTTTGTTTGAAATGTTAAACGGATGCTGATCTTTAGTGCCTACAAGGTAGCTCTAAGGGTCTCTGCATAATAGCAATCAACATTTTGCTGGTCTTTGTTTTACTGGTATGTCTTGTGAAAATTTTTAGAAATCGTATTGCTTCTTTACCTATGTGCACTGAATCTCAGGCTTTTGTCAACCTGATTAATTAGGATCTGAAAAGGAACCCTCTACCTTGTGATGTTTCATTTCAACCCTTCATCAGTCATTGCGACATTTGCTAAAGTTATGGCAGTTTGAGATCACTGAAAATAGAGTTGCCTCAGTGTGTACATTTCCTAAAACAATGTCAGACTCAGTAATTTGTTCTAGTCCTCTGCCCAATTTCAGCAGTGATGACGTGTTAAACTGCATGCTGTCATCCCACTGCTGGTTGTCTAGATGGAGTCCTAAAAACAATGTGGAAGACATTGATAATTGGGAAATACTTTGGAGAAAACCTGGTGTGAGCCAGAGAGACGCCATCCATCCCACTTTGGATTGAGCAGCTGTTTCTTTCTATGAAACTGTCCGGTTTTATTAGTCCTCCAAAACATTCACAACCCAGGGTTACAGTGGGGCTTTGCCATGATGCATTCCCAAGTCAAGTAATTTCTTCAAGTTACTTGTTATTGTTACTTGATAATTGATGTCACAAGGAATAATTAGAATCATTATTGGGTAAGTTTCATCCCTTTTGCGCACAAAATGCTAGCTATTCCAATTTAACTTCATATTTGTGCTAAGCTAAAGAAAACAGATTGCTGCCAGATTAGGAGAATGACTGTGTTGGTTACAATTTTTTTTTTCACTTATCAAATTCTGGGAAAATGGCACCAGATCAATTTTCACATAGGATTGGAATATCCCCTTAACTACCAACATAATTAACAGGTGTGCAAAAATACATAAGAAGTGGATTATTTAAAGAGCAACTCATCCCCCTACCAGAGTCTTACTCCACAAATATTTACTGTTTGAAAAATGTACCAAAAGGAGGTATTGCCTGGCAGATCAATGAACACTTGGCAGGAGAGGGCTAGGCGGGTTCTTGTCTGTGATTGACATGTTGACAGCAGAGCTGCAGTGCAGCAACGTTAGCTCTTTTGTTTCAGAGCGATGTTCTGATGTAATAGATTTCTTTCCACCTCCTTCAACAGAGTAAAAAAGGAAGGTTCTGTGTAGGAGGTAGGGCAGAGACTGGACTTATTTTATACCCCACAGCCGGAAGGTTACTGATGTCAGCCCTCACCAGTTGACATCAGCCTTCACCAAAGCCCAAATAGCTATGCTCAATTTACAGTTGGTACTGAAAGTATACAGACCCCATTAAACTTTTCACTCTTTGTTTCATTGCAGCCATTTGCTAAAATCATAAAAGTTAATTATATTTCTCAGTAACGTACACTCAGCACCCCATCTTGACAGAAAAAACAAACATGTAGAAATATTTGGAAATTTATTAAAAAAGAAAAAAAAACTGAAGTATCACATGGTCAAAAGTATTCAGATCATTTGCTCAGTATTGAGTAGAACCCTTATGACCAAGTACAGCCATGAGTCTTCTTGGGAATCATGCAACAACTTTTTCACACCCTTGTTTCGGGATCCTCTGCCATTCTGCCAAATATTTATTTGTATTTTTACTTATTTTTGTTCATATTTTTTTTATTTTTTTTTATTTCACTTATTCAAGTTCTGTACTGGAGGAAAAAGTTTGCCGGAGTCAAATTCCTTGTATGTGACATACTTGGCCAATAAACTGATTCTGATTCTGATTCTGATTCTGATTCTGATTCTTCTTTGCAGATGCTCTACAGTTCTGACAGGTTGGATGATGAACGTTGACGGACAGTCATTTTCATTTTCTCCACACATACCACTTAGAATGAATCCCAAAAAGTTTAATCTTGCCCAATACAATCCCTACAGTGAAACATGGTGGAGCATGGAGCATCATGTTGTGGGGGTCTTTTTCAGCTGTAGAGACAGGATGACCAGTTACAGTAGAACGAAAGATGAATGTGGCAAAGTACAGAGATATCCTGGAAGAAAACCTCTAACAGAGTGCTCAGAACCGCAGAATGGAACGACGGTTCACCTTTTAACAGGACAATGACCCTAAGAACACAACTTAAATAATAAAGGTGTGGCTTTGGAACAACTCTGTGACTGTTCTTGATTGGGGTGACATGGGATTCCCACATCCAGGTGTGAAAAACTTGTGGCATCATTACAAAGAAGACGTACTGTATGGCTCATGTGATATTTCAGTTTTCTTTTTTAATAAATTTGTTCCAGGCAAAGTGGTTGCAATAGCTGAACAAAAATACATACTTTGCTCTGATGTTAAATGCCTCTGAGAGCTGCCAGAAAGAAAAACTATAAAAACTCTAAATACCCTTAGCACACAGCCATCCTGTCTGCTTTATTCTTCATGTCAAGATTTCCGTCTACAGCCCTGAGGAACAAATCTCTGAGGTAGTTAATCTTTGCCCCAGTTGTTTGGACAGGCCTCAGCCCTCACACTACACACTGCTTTGTGCCTTCCTACAGGACACCATTAATGCAAGACAAGAATTACTTGGAAAAGCTAAGTAGGAAATGTCAAGATCAGGTCAGACAATGGTACTGCAGGAAGCTTAGTATTAACGTACATAAACAAAATAATTAGCAGGAATGAAAGAAAAAAACTAAAAGTTCAACACCATTAGACTGGAGCAATAGGATGTAAAACCCAGAATAATATAGTTAGTCATGACAGTGAGTTCCGTTTTGAAGGACTGGTGAAGGTAATATTATTTTCTCTTTAAATAAGTCTTCTTGATTG
Organism: Apricaphanius iberus; assembly: GCA_028564705.1. NCBI lineage: Eukaryota > Metazoa > Chordata > Actinopteri > Cyprinodontiformes > Aphaniidae > Apricaphanius > Apricaphanius iberus. Next base: position 1,188,895 of record JAPXFQ010002813.1, read on the forward strand.
AAAGGCGGAAGGACAATCAGGCTCAGACTCCCTGCGAGTCACAAAATCCAGCAGCAGGCATCCCGAAGCACTCAGTCATGTCCCAGTAAGCACAGACAGGCGGAGAAAAACCACAAGTGCTTACTTTTTAGCCAGTGGCAGGAACATGAATTGGCAGTCGGGTGCCATAAGGAATAAGCCAATCCTTTGGAGTCAAGTCTTTCAGTTTGGAAAGATGCAAAGCAAGTCCTTCAGAGCAGCAGCCTTCGCTTCCTTTTACGCTCTCTTCCTCCTCACTCTGAAGTTGACATGTACGTGCACTCATGAGCAAGTTCAGTGTGCAGTGACACGTCCAAACAGGAGATCCTTGAGTTTCAGATTTCAATACCTAATGACAGCGATGGAGAGTGGGTGAAAAGAGCTGAGATTGATCCGCTGCCATGCATGTGTGAGTATGCCCGGAAACCGCCGAGGGCTCCAATTTGGAGGGACATAAAATATAAACTCCTCCATACAAGACTCCCAAATGTTTTTTTTTTTCATCCTCTGTTGCTCACTCCATCACCATCTGCTTCACTAAGCAGGGATTCTTGCCCACACACAGTAAGAAAATCAAAATGCTGATACTAAAAAGTAACTGTGAATGTCTGTCTCTCAGAGTGCTTTGGAAAAAGAATTCCTTCAATAACAACAGAGCAACTTTTAAAAGATTTACATTTGATTGTGTGCAGTGCCTCACAAATAAACTCTTTCCCTTGTTTACATTTTAAAACTACCAACTACCAAAAAATAACTGTATTTTATTGGAATTTCATGTTGTAGATTTATAAAATGTATGTGTTTGTCTGTATCTAGTCTAGCCTATAGTACTGTAGATGCTAAATATAACACTATCTTATAAGTTAAATGGTTTAATAATAATAATAATAATAATAATAATAATAATACAACAATAAAACTGCTTTTATTAGAAGCATACATGCTCTTAAAACCTTCATCTAAATACACCCATTTGGTCATAATTTTCAACCTAATCAAAGTTAAAAGGAAAGTATTTAAAATAACTTGTAAGTATTATGACATAAATGTTAAATATTTACTGTTCTGTTTGGTCAACAAAACAACTTGAATATAGCTGTAAATATAAATTAAATATATAAATATTCTGCTTGTTTGTTTTTTTGTAAGAAAAGGGGTCCCAAAACAAAAGCTTTCCAATGACAATGGCTAATGTAGCCATGAACCCTAAAGGGGATGTGGAGGGAGGAAACTGGAGAAGAAACAGCTCAATCTGAAATGTTAGGACTCCACCACAGGACCATTTCCTGATGAGCAATCAGAGGCTTTACTCACTCCTTTGGTTCTAAGTGGGGGTGTAGCAGCATGGACTTCCTGCTCCATGCACACACACACACACACAGGCACACACTCACACACACAGATATACAGTACTTCGAAACATGTAGTGAATATGGCTAGCACCTGCTTTTTTAGTTGTTTTTTTAACACCCAGGGTAATGACTGGACATCCAGACGGGGGTTGATAAGGAACCATTTGTGTGGACACACGGCTGCTTGGATTTGGTGCAGACAGATTGACGAACAAACAGACGTGCAGACAAGAGACATTCCTGACTGTCTTTTGGTCTCTTTCCTCTTTCTATTTAGATTTCTCTTATTCCATCTCAACATTCCATGAGAGAAGTTTTATCACAGGGATAATAATATTGCAGTCCACATTCAGTGCTTTGAAAAGTTATTGCACTGTTTGATTTCTTTGGGGGGGCTGACATGGGTATTTCTTATCTCACCTTTTGGGGTACAGTTAACGAGAAAATATAAAAAAATAATTTTTTCGCAAATGCTTTAGAAATACATTCCACAAATAAATCTGCAAATATATGAATCTAAGAATACCAACCCACCAATAGGCTTTTCAAAACTAATTAGAGGAATAGTTACTGCTCATTGTAACTCTGGAGGAGCACCATAGATCCATTGCTCAGGTGGCAGAATCTGTTGAAAGGTTATTAGTGTTAATAGATTTGCTCTTAATGACACGCCTTTATGAGAGTCAATGTTAAAACAGAGGCTGTTTGCAAAAGGTGTTCTAATTAGATGAGACCAAAATCTATATATATATAGATTTTTATATATATATATATATATATATATATATATATATATATATAAAACCATCACACACGGAGCTACAGGTGAGTGGAGGCATGGCGGAAGTAACAGCGGTCCGTGCTCTGATTAAAAACGCGTCCGATAAAAGATGTGTCGCTAAAAGTTAAAAACGGTTAAAAGCAATCAAAAGAAATGATTAAAAAACGAAAAACAAACAGTTAAAAAAAAATTTAAAAACTAGTTAAAACCGTGTTAACGAGCCAGAGTTAGCAGGAGGCATCAGGACGCAGACGCATGCGCAATCAATCATATTGTATAGGGGGAATGAATTTCCATAACACTGATTGTGTAGTTCCTCTCTCCATGTCACCACACGATCTATCTCCTAACATTTGGAACTCCCCATCCACTCTGGCCAGGCAAGGATAGAAACTGTTGCTTTCTTGAAGTAAACTTGGACTTACTTTGTTGTTGAAATATAAACTTCCTCTTTATGTTCAGCTTTCTAAACCTGATGTTTTCAACCATGACCAAAACTTCAGGTCCAGCTAACGTTAAGTAATCCCAGATCATGAGGTCTCTGTGCTATTTAACTGTGGATGTGGTGCTGCTTTTCCGACCATAACAAACTTTATTCCATGTAGGTCTATTTTAGCTAGACTTGCATCTTCTTCCTGATATGAAGACTGATGTTGTACTGAGATTCAAGTCAGTGTTTATTGGAAATTCCCGCAGCTCTTTTAATTCCAATGTATGACATTTTCCAGTTTTGTCTCATGTAGTTAGATGAATGTCGAACCTTTATAATTTTCTTGAAATTATTGCTGAACCCTGTTGCTGATCAGTGTCCTTGCACAATTGGATCATTGTTAACTTCTGGCAAATTGCTGCTTTAGCTACAAGATAGAAACAAGCAAATATGAGGTAAAATATATGAAAGAGGCAAGTAAGAGTCAATGTACATGCCTGGTCCTGGACTTAAACTGATGAAGTATCATGATATATGTGCAGAAAAATAGATATAATTACAGAAATAGCGAACTCAAGTGGTTGAGCCATTTGACAGCAGGGACCATTGTCAATTTGACCTCATTACAACTGAAATTAGTAAGTAAATTTAATTAAAACACATAGAGCTGCCAAATGGATGATCCAAATAAACATCATCCCTTAAAAAGTGTCTACACACACTCTCATCCATTACAGCTGAGTAATTGAGGTTTCACCAAAAAGCGGGAAGGGAATGGAGCATCGTCTCTGTATCATAGCAAAGAAAAAAGTTGGAGAAAATGAAACCAAAGAAGACAGGGTTTTCCCCCGCCTCCTCCCATCCATCTCAAACACATTAATTGAGTTTGGATGGATTGGAGATCAATAGTAGGGAGGACCCACCATCGCTCAGCCGTAAGAGGGATTAAACTTTGAAATCAATTAGTTTTGTTTCTGCAAACCCTCACCTCTGTGGGAATTTAAAATCAATTAAGGAAATTAAAAGTTGAAGTAGCAACAAGAAGTAGCAACAAGAAAGTCATTTTCAGCAACTGCTTTCATCTGCCCCAGAGCCCAGGCGCCAAGAGGCACAGAGGATCAGATGGTGTCTTTATCTCAGCTCTTTAGAAGATGTTTGGCCCTGTGGAGACATTGAAGGAAAGTATCTGACCTTTGAACCTCTGAAGTGTGGGACTCACTGGGCCCACCTGGCTCTGCAGGCTGCCATGGAAGACACACATAAACCAATATGTGATAAAGCTACAGTAACAGTTCAAAAGTCTTTGCACAAAGAAGGCAAAGATCCATGAGATAAGAGGTGTTTGTTTAGTGTCCTGCAGCCAAGTTATCCACCCCTCAGCTTCTGCATTCCACAAAGTTGCCTTATTTAATCTCAAATGTATTATAAAATCTTTTAGATTGAACTCACTCTAAAATCTGAAGGCTTTAGAGCTTCAAGCATTCACACATGGTAAATAAATGTTGATACTTTCCACTTTACAAATAGTCTCAAAGAATGTTTGTTTACTGCCAAAAATCACGGCTGCAGCTCTTCCAAAAGGTTTCATTAGGTAAGGCTAAGGTATGATGATAAAGTGCAAATAAATGGTGGAACAGAGTTTAGAGGAAAGGAGATGGCAGTCCACTCCGCCTGGAAACGGACCACATGGCTCAGTCAGTTGATAGGCATCTTTTTCCTCTCAGTAGGACATCAGCACGCGGGGTTAAAGGTCAATCTACAACAAACAGGAAGTGTTAGCATGAGCTGAAAAACTGACTTGGACTTGCTGTAAGTTTTTCAAATTCTTTATATACTCTCAATATATAGTTGACATGGACGCTGTTTAAACTATTTTAACTCAAGATGCAAAACAAAAGTTGTGGCCACTTACAAATATCCACATTTTTCAAAGTTTTGACTTTCAGAATTGATCTTGTCTCTCTTTAAGACATGTACTACAGAGCTATAAGAATAGCATTCAAAACCAATTATCTTGTCTTGCTATTATTTTTATCAGGAGAAAAAGTGATGCCACACTGTTTGGTGTGAATGAGTCAGCAGTCATCGTAAAAACAGTGTTTAAATATTATATAATTTATATATATATATATAAAACCATTAGCATGAATCCTAAGTTCTCCTCCCCAGTCCAGGAAACAGGGGGCTGTGCGCATGTGCTGCACGCTTTACTTGTGGACTGGAGTTCCCGACCCCCCCTAACCTTACTCATTGTGAATGTATGAATATGTGCTTCAATATTTAAGTGTGGTTTTTTCCATTACCTGTGTTGTGAGTCTGAGAACGGAATCAAAACACAGTTGAGAACTTTTTCCCCTCACCATGGAACCCTCCCTCCCTGACATGCATCTCTCTGTCTGCATACATGGGAGCGCTGCAGTAAAGTGCAGTAATGTCCAAATTTGCAGTAACATGCAAATAAAAGTTTTATTGTTCCTTACATGTGTTTAGAGTGTTTGTTATCACTGACATTCTGGTTTCCTACATGCCCAATGTTGCAATTTTAAATAATCCCTCCAAATGCTGATTGCAAGTTGGTAAAAAAAAAAAAGATTTCTGCATCATATGCCTGCTAGAATAACTTCTAAAACGTTGAAAAGTCTTTACAGATTTTTTTTTATATTTGGGTTACTGAGGTTAAAATACTTTCATCAATTCAATTCAGTAAATACCATTTTTTACATTAAAGGAAGACAGTTACTCGTTTTCAACACTTTTTACAACTAAAAATGTGAAAGGTGTGCTGTTCATATCTATTAAGCTCAATTCTTTCCTAAAATCTTCCCCAAAAAACCCGGTGTAATCAATATATGACTTGATCAGTTGTAAAATTAGGAAATAGAATCCATTAAAATATACAGTATACATGCATTCGCTGACTGGTTGCTGCTCTATGTTTTCTGCCCCAAAAGTTAAATTTTCCCAACCTCAGGCAAGCAGCTGCATCGACGCCTTGATGGACCATCGGAGCAGCAGCTGTGTTGAATGCTCCGCTGCCCCAACCTGCGCAACTTGCTGCGTGTCAGCTTAACGCAGTTTGATGCCCCCTCACTGCGTATGTACCATAGACTTTGCATATAATCTAGCTGCCCTTCTGCCTTGATGCGTCTGAACGTACGTTTAAACCTAGTGTTTCAAGTTTTCATTCTTGTGTGCGTAGTCGGTATGAATGAGGCATTAGAGATACCAAAGGATGTATTACGAATGTTGAACTAGCCGTGTTGCTACTGGATTGGTAAGTAATAAATGCATGTTTGGTGGATATTTGGGCATGATGATGTGATACAGTGCCAGAAAAGATCGTTTTCTAGATCGTTTACCAACTGACTCGTTAGTTTGATGTTTTTTTGTATTGGCTCGCGAGCTTGTAAAACTGTCAGTAGACTTCTTCAGATGCGCTCCATATAGATTTGCTTTTACAACAGTGACGTTATGCTGCAAGCCTTGAGAGAGCGACAAAGGCCAAATATCTGCAAAGTTACACAATGTTGGTTTTTAGCGACTATACATAAGTTTAACCACCAAGAAAAATATATAAAAATGTAATATTTCTTCCTCATACATCCTCTAGCAAAGCCCTAGTCAGTCGATGACTTATTCACATTTTTTTTTCCCATTCGCTTTTATTTATATAGCGCCAATTCACAACAGATATAATCTCAAGGCACTTTACAACAAAAGTCATTTCAATATAATTATACAAACACTCCAATCAGTTAAACGTTTTCTATGTAAGGAATCCCAGCAAATTGCATCTTCAAAACAGTTGCCTCTATATGTCTGTACATTCACTTGAATAGCGAGTGCTCGGGTCAAATTATAAGATTTTGCAAGTGCTTCCCAGGGGCAGAGTAATGCATAATGGCATCATGCGCATTCCCATTCAGGTGTAGCGTTCGCTCTCTCCATCATAAACAACATTGGAGCAAGAGGTAACTGAGGGATGGATTCAGCGGAGAATAAGAAGAGAGCAGCTTCAAGCACCGGCGAAACTCCAGCACCTCGCCACAAAACTTTAAAGGGACTATATCATGCTATTTTACAGCTTTCAACTTCTGGGATAGACATATATATGATAAAATGTTAATGTTGGTGTTATACAGTACTAATTTGTCCTAACATTTAACTTGTATCCTGTAGTTAATGTTGGACCACGAAGAAAAACATTTTGTTTCTGTATATTGCCGCCTCCTGCACCCAACCACCCCAACCCCATCTTTCCAGCCCAGTATATAAAAAAGATGTGGGTGTTGTTTGCACCTGTTTACTGAAGAATCTGAGATGCTACAGATCAATAATAAATGGCTAACACACATTAGCATTAACATTTAGCTATTAACTTCTCTGTCCATCAGGCATCTTTGTTCTTTGATCCAGCTGTTGTTCTTTAGCAATGTAGAATAAAATTCTGTAATCCATGCAGCCAACTGGGCGTTTTCACAGAGAAAGTAAAATTCCAACAAAAAAAAACTGAAGCAGCTATGAGCTTTGAGAAGGAGGAGGGTGTGTTTGGAACTCTAGCAGAGGTAAGCCACTCTGCCTGCAGGGGCAGTGCAGACACCTCTAGCACTCCCTTGTTTTTACTTAGTGATGTCACAGGTTGAACAGTTTGAACACTAAGTTGTTTTCCAGAAGAGTGAGGGGCAGCTGCTCAGAGAGCAGGATTAAGGAGGATTACTCAGACATGTGTGAATTAAGCCAAAAACTACTCTGGTGGGGTTTCCTATGAGAAAATTGCATTACCAGATGATTGAAAACTCCAAAAACTTAATTTTGCATCATATAGGCCCTTTAAAATTTCACATGGTCCCTTTAAAGAAAGTGAAAAGTTGATATCAGGACACAGAGAGCGTTCAGTTACTGGGAGCAGAATTCCAACTGATGCCTCCCTCCAACAAGGCATCACAGCCAAACAGTGTGGCAAATCCCAAAGTATCTCCACCTGAGAGCATTTATTCCCAATTTTGTGTGCTTAATCACACTTTTGATGTGTGTTCAGACAAATATTGAAGCAGATGGAGCTGCAGCATTTGGAGGATCTGGAGGAAGTCAGACATGCAGATGATGTCTCCTGTGAAAACTGCAGGGGTCTTTAAGGATATACCCAGCTTTCCACCCCGATGCTCACTAGACAGTGGCCTTCTCATATCAAAAACCCAGAGTTTGTCCACGTGTCTGTGTGTGTGTTTGTCTGTGTGTGTGTGCATGTGTATGTGTGAAATAGAGATAGTATTTCCCCTTAATACTTCACAGGCTTGCTTTTATGTTCTGGGCTTGAAGTATCAGTGTGAGGCTGGGATGAGCACTTAATGTGGTTGAAGATGGCATGGAAATATAAAATAAATATGAGTAAATAATTAGAATAAATACTTCTTCAAAAACACAGTATTGCCCTTTAGTATGTGGCCAACACCAGTTATGAAACAAAGACTGCACCCAAATTAGATGAGATGATGGAATAAAGATTTGAGATGAAGGTGGATGGGGAGGTGTAGAGACTTCAAAGTTGGAGAACAGGGGAAGGAGGGAATCCTTGTGGTTGAAGGAGTTTGCTTAAAGTCCTTGGCTGTTATTGCAATGTTCAGCTCAGGAATGCAACCCCAAACTGCTCACACCAAAGACAGTGGAGAGTAAAGTCAGAGAAAGAGATTGGTATGCCAGAGTACAACCATAAACCACATTATATCTCCAGAGCATTACAATCTACCAAGTTGTATTGGAAAAAAAATCTCTCTGTATTCAGTCAGTCCAAAAAACATTGCTCAATTTTTAGTTACGTGTTTCAAGCCAAATAACTGTACTAATACTCAAAGTACTAGGAAAAAAGCTCAGATAAGCTAGCACTAAATCAAAGGATGTCACCACTTGACTAATGTAGTGGGATTTTTTTACTGGTGCATTCTCAGGATTTTAAGTTTTCTATAATAGCTATGTTTATTCAGTAAGCAACATTAAGCCAATCACTGCTTCAAAGCCCTACCAGCCAAGGCAAGTCATTAAAAAGACAAGTTTGTCTACACCTGAACATTTGTATGCCGTTCAAAGGGCTGTTAGAAAACAATTTTAACATTATCTAACAGGATCCAAGATTTATGGGACAAACATTGTCATATTTTCATTGTATATTTTTGGGAAAAATTAATGATAAAGTCTGGCCAACCAAATAAAATGCATTAAAAAGGCAAATCGATATCCTGTGTTCCAGGAAGTTGCAAGCATGCAATTTTTTTAAAGTAATTTCCATTAAGTTCTCCATAGGCATGTTCAAGTTACCTATATCACTATCACTTAAGAGGTTAGAATTTCAAAACTGCAAGAAATTACCCTCCTTACAGTAAGCATGTTTAATGAGATGTCGCAGGAAGTGACTGGCATTTTCTTTAGTGTAATATACGGTAATCACACCAATCCCACTAGTACTTCTGTTGCTGCACAATGCCGATCAGCTGGATTTCAGCCTGAATTAATAAACTAACCCATGTTAATCAATGAATGAATGAATCAATCACACTTAACTTATAAAGCGCTTTTCATACACAGTTGCAAAAAGTACTCTAGAGATTAGGCAAGGCAGGGCAATTTTATTTGTATAGCACAAATTCAACACAAGTCAATTCAAGGTGCTTTACATCATTAGAAAAATGAGAAAAATTAAAACAGAATCACTAAAAGAAATCTTGAACAAACATTTATAAAAGACAATTTATGTAATTAAATGAAAAAAACATTTACTGATTAGAGCATAAGAGAACATTTATGTACGATTATGAAACTTAAAACAGAAATATTTAACAGTAATTAAAAAGAATGAATGCAAAAGTTGACACCCGGCGACGGCAATCGGAGGTCACTAAAATTAGTGTAGCTTCGGTTTGTAGGGCTGCCAAAAAGATGTCTGACTCTGTAATTTTGTTCTGGTCCCCTGCCTGATCGTACTAGCGATGACATGTACAGCCGTGTGCTGTCGTTTCACCTTTGGTTGTCAAGGTGGTGTCCAGAAAACGACGTGGGCTACATTGATAACTGGGGGGCATTCTGGGGAAAACCTGGACTGTTACGTAGAGACGGCATCCATCCCACCGCGGACGGAGCTTCGCTTCTTTCCAGGAACATTGATAGGGTTATCTCTAGTTCCCCAAAGCCGTGACAAGCCAGAGTCCAGCTCAGGGATCAGCGACTGCCACCCACCCACTACCCTATAGAGACAGTTTCCCGTCCACTGCCCAAAACTAATGAATTAAAAGTTAATGCTACTAGAGCATAGTATAAAAATCTAATAAAGATAATTAAAACTCCGACTGAACAGAAAAATAAATCAATTAAATGTAGATTTTCTAAACATAAGATCTCTCCCCTCAAAAACACTCTTAGTAAATGACTTAATGTGTGAAAATAATATTGATTTGTTTTGTCTTGCAGAGACATGGTTGCAGGAAGAGGACCATGTCACAATAAATGAGTCAACTCCCCCTAGATACTTAAACTTTAGTGTCACTCGAAGTACTGGTCGAGGAGGTGGTGTAGCCACCATCTTTCATTCAGATTTACTAATTAATCTCCAAAAAAATAATAATTACAGTTCCTTTGAGCATTTAATCTTTAGCCTTCCTCATACACATAACAAAGCAGTAAAGCCACTTTTATTCGTGGTCTTATATCGTCCACCAGGCCCTTATTCTCAATTTTTAGATCAGATAGCAGATTTTTTTCTATCTGACTTAGTTTAAACACTGATAAAGTCATTATAGTCGGAGACTTAAATATTCATGTTGATAGTGAAAGTGATAGTGATAGTCTAAATACAGCTTTTAACATTATCTTAGACTCAATAGGCTTTACTCAAAATGTGCAGGGACCAACCCATCGCGGTCACCACACCTTAGATCTTGTGCTGACTTATGGCATTGACTGTGAAGAAATAACAGTCTTTCCACATAACCCTATCCTGTCTGATCATTTCCTCATCACTTTTAAACTTACTCTAACAGATCATATCAAAACTGAAAGAAAACTTCATTATACCAGAATGTTATCAGACAATGCTGTAGCAAGTTTTAAAGAAGCTCTTCCAACTTTGATTTCCTCAGTACATAAAAGTACAATAGAAAACAGTGATTTAACTCGTAACCCCTCACAACTTGACGTTCTAGTTCATAGCGTTAATTCCTCCCTGCGTCTGGCAATAGACAAAGTTGCCCCACTGAAAAAGAAGGTGGCCAGCCTTAGAATATTAGCTCCCTGGTTTAATTCAGAGCTACGTACCCTGAAGAAGAACGTTAGAAAACTAGAGAAAAAATGGCGCTCCACGCATTTACAGGATTCCTATTTAGTGTGGAAAAATAGTCTATTGCTATATACAGCATATTATTCATATTTAATCGAGGAGAATAAAAATAATCCTAGGTTTCTTTTTAATACAGTTGCCAAACTCACACAGGATCATAGCTCTATCGAGCCAACCATTCCCCAAGCTCTTAGTAGTGATG